>OX387314.1:12765969-13965969 GCA_947562085.1 Eudonia lacustrata
GAGCCTTATCGAAGCTATAGAGCCTACAAACACATATGTAAATGAGTATGCAGTGTGCGTGCGCGCATACCTCCTCGAGTACCTGCAAATTCTAAGTAGGTGAGAGGATTAAATTAACGCAAGCTGATAAGGCTCGCTTACTCAACGGTTGAATTACAGTTGTTCACAGAACTCTTCGATTTTATTATAAGGACGACGAGGAATACTTTGCCAGTTTGTAGCGATGTGTGTCAAGAGCGGCTCAGCCGCATGCCCGGAAAGCGACAATGAACGTAACACGGAATCATTTCAACAGCCATATACCGAGGTAATTTACAAACGATAGCTTAGCAGATTATTTTAATGACCCTGATAACGGCAAAATACCTATCACAAATTGAAAAATAAAAATAAAAATCGGTATGTGTTTTATTCATACCGATTTTATCACAAATTAACAACAGTACCTTCAGAGAACGAATGGGATATTGTGGCCTTCATTCACAAAGTTCGTTTTAACGACAATCAATACATTTGAATCAATCCACCATCGCAATCGCAACTGTGCGTTAAATCAAATTGTGAGTTTAATAACTTACATAAACACGACACCCTACTGGTCCTTTCACTCGGTCAACGAGTTTTTGCACTGCTATTTGTACACTTCTGCTGTGCCACTATTTTTTTATCACTCCAACTAATATTGTAAAGTTAGTTTGCGTCACTGTTTTTGTTCGAATGGAATATTTTGGCGCCAATGTTAGTGAAGTTTGAGCGCGCATGCGTAGCGCTCTGCAGCGCGTCTCTCACTGTGGCCGCTGCTGCTTCTGCGCAGTGTCGACATTCACGAGATCACCTTACCGAGCTCAGCTGCCAGCTGGTTTATTTTACGCGAATAGTTTCAACAAATCTTCCTGCCGATAGTTCGACCTCCTAGCAAAGCTAAATGTTGACGGATGATAGATGAGTCATAATCCAAGAACTGTTGTTAGTAGTTTTAATCTTAGTTTACAAATTCTACTAAAACCGCGGGGTTGATTAGCAATAGCATTCTTAGTTTTACAAGAAGTGTCACCAAGAGTAACTGTTAAAAAAATTATAAAACTACCCTCTGGTTTTCCACCTTTCGTGATTTATTTATTTCCCAAAAATGTTACAATATTTTTGACGTATTTGTTTCTGACTGTACAAGGGTAGTGTACTCGCGTTAATACTCGTTTATATAAATGTTAATATAGGCACAAAGCGTAGGTGTGTGATTTATTTTCTCTAGTTTTCTTAAAAGGACTGTGATTTTTTTTAGTAGGGCAATAAAATGAAATGTACTTCTACTACCTACTTAAAAAGAATGCAAACCTACGCAGAAGGTCTAATCTACTTAAATATGCCGCTATTATTGTGGAAATAAACCTGACATTATGCATGTATTTCAAATAACCAGTTAACGGTTTTAATTGTAGTAAATTTATTAATGGGTTTCAGAGGAGGATTTTTTCACTTATCATGAATTATTTATTTGTTTGGCTTTTTAACAATTCATCATGATTGTACATACCTACGTACGTACCTACAATAAGTAGTTAAATGTCTTTGATACCTACCTAATTCATTAAAAATGTAACCTTGCAATCATATCTAAGTGTAATTCATCTAGGAAAAAATGCAAGTCCGATAAAAAAACGCCCCCTTTGTATTAAAATTACTAACCAATAAATAAACCTTGAATTAACATTACTTATGATAAGTTAATATCCATTATTTTGTTAACGACAAGATACTACAATTTATGGCTATATTATGTAGGTATTTTCCAAATATGAATTCTGTTAAAAAAAACCGTACACGCTGTTTGGGTTTTAATTTAAAAAAAACAGCAAGTCTATAAAAAAATTATAAAAATACAAATCCTTTTTGGAATGCGTAGTTAATATCGAATAAGTAACTTTGTCTGGCAACGTGACGTTACTGCCGCAGAATAACTTATTCCTCAGAACAATAACTTAGTTATTATACTGAGACTAATTGCTGCTTGATGAAACGCAAAATTGTTTGCGCAACTGTGGCGCGACCAGACGCTAACTTGTCATTAGCATAACAATATGCCATAGATAAGAATTTAATTAAAAAATCTTTACTTTTCAGAGCGACAGTAAAAGTAAGTAAAAATTTTTAAAACGTTATTGACATTTGTTATTGAACTCAATTATTCTTAGTAACTATAATAGTTTTGTATAACTTAAGACCACGGCACCCTACTCAGCGAGCCTGAATCGCAGTTGGATAGTTGTTGGTTTTCATCTATTTGTGATGCGGTGATTGGTTTTATAAGTAGGCATAAGTCTACAATCTCTACTTTAGTCTATTTACAGACCATAAAGTTTCTACGCCTCTTGTAAATGCTAATAAAATCATTGGTATCTTCACTTAAAGCTTCTCCTACAGAAATGCCAGGAATGTCACCGGTTGGTCGGCGAAACTCGGCTAACTACCTGAGGTGCTTGTCCGTGCTCGACGCAAAAACACTGAGAAATCCTGATTTTCATGTTAACAGACGCACTAATTCTGACGACACCGTTCAAGCTATTAATTAGTAACTTAATGCGTGTTTACAAAAACGTTGAAATATAAAGTGATTATTAAAGGTCGCATATTCAGACGCTTCTCATTATTCTAAGCGCGGTCTCTTCGTTTAGGAAACTCTGCTAGTTGTAAACTTCTATAGTGTATTTTTATAATGTTGAATTTTGCATTCATAATCTATACTAATATATAAAGCTGAAGAGTTTGTTTGTTTGTTTGTTTGTTTGTTTGTTTGAACGCGCTAATCTCAGGAACTACTGGTTCGAATTGAATAATTCTTTTTGTGTTGGATAGTCCATTTATCAAGGAAGGCTTTAGGCTATATAACATCACGCTGCGACCAATAGGAGCGAAGCATCAGTGAAAAATGTTGCAAAAACGGGAAAAGAGCCTAAAAAATTAAAAATGCTGCCGAAAGTCACTATTCCACGCGGACGAAGTCGCGAGCACAGCTAGTGCTTTATAAAGTTACAATATAAAATTTTACTAGAAAAACCAACCAATCTCAGGAAAGTCGAGTGTGAATCGAACCCTCGACGTTTGGATAACCGGTCCGAGAGACAATTTGTTATCTTGTAATTAAATAAAGTATTAAACCTTTTTGGTCCTCTGTCATGCATGATTATTGCCAGATCCATTAATAGTAAGATATCGTAAAATCTTCTATTCAATAGAGGTAGGGCGTCGTCGTCGTTACCACTCGATACAACTTTCGAAATTCATAGAACTGCAGGCATCGAGAAAGTGGGCCGCAACTGTGGGCCGAACTTCCCCGCTCGTGCGTCATGCGGCATGCCCCAATATTCTGAATCACTTTTCAAAAGTAAAGTGTACCCTAATTTATATCCATTCTTCGTGTCACTTGTATGGATATGAAAAGAGACAAAGTATATACTTTTTGAGTGACAAAGTATTTCCCGTATAATGGTGAATTACGTAGTACTATTCTTATCGTTACTTTTGTAGCAGTATTCAATATACTTTGTTTTGATTTGTCAATACCTTGTACGGTCACTGATAAATACATATTTCATTCATCATCATCATCACCTGATCTCAAACAAGAAACCAGGCAAAGCTTTTATAAATAACAAAAGACTAAATTGAAAAAAAAGACAAAGTGTTTGAAAAATTCCACAGTCGGGATTATTTATAACCATAGACTTATAATTGAACACAATAAACAGTAAACTATCATTCTATCATGTTCTATTGTCGCTTGCAACACCGAGGGTGCAACCTGTACGTTGCCGATTTTTAGCCTTTCCTTCTGCTGGACTTAGACCTTCCAAACAAATTAAACATGGGGAGATCGGAACCCAACACGCTCTGTTTGTGTTATGTATGCCTCAATGACCTCTATTTCTACTGGATATTCAATTTGGATCACAGAGGCCAGTTAAGATTATACATATACACATACATATACACAGGTATAAGGGTTACATAGCCATCTAAACCGGATCTAACTACATCTAAAACTTTGATAATTTCATATTTTTTTAATTTTTGCGTTCCAGCGATCTGTCTCAGTCAACCCGTGGCAACGTCCTCCTTGCAATTTCGTTGCAAGTCCGTATCACGATCGTTTTAATCAAATAAAGGAAGGGCTGAATTGAAATGACCCAGGTCATTCCACGAACCAATACTTGAAAGATCAAATCACTACGATCGATCAATAAAAAAGTTGTTTAAGCGAACCGCTACTGTCGGAAATTGTAAGCCGGCATGTAGAATTCCAGCGAAGACTTAGCCCTTGAGCTCGGCTGTAACGTTGGGTAGGTCAGTTCATTTCGATGGTTTTTTTAGAAGACACCTAACACCTTTATCTTGATAGAGGACGCATAAGCAAAAAGCCTATATACTGTGCAACTACTAAGCAAAGGCTTTGGTAATCACAAACCATGGCTTTGCATCGTAAAACCCGAAACGCAGGGTCGGGGAAAGCCGACCAGTGAATTGATCTCGGAATCTTTGGATATCGGGTTTTCTTGTATAGCCAGACCACAGACGTAGTACTTACTTCTGACACTACCAAAACAAATGAATGTTTGCAATAGTTTCCGTTTCCATAATGCTTACCGGCGCTTGAGCTACCTTTGTTATCAAGACAATGTATACCTACGTGATGTTTTGAAACGCCGACGCCACAGCCCAGTTCGTGTTTTCTTAAATACGTGTTACAGTGGCTTGTTCAGGAAAATCAAATAAGGTCAGACATTAGCTCAATTGGAATTTTTATCATTTAATTATTTCTTGGTCTTTGTGCTTATCTAGAACTGAAATGAAGTAGCGTCTTATTCATAAGAAATCGAACACTCGAATATATATTTTAGTGTTCTACGAACGAATAAATCTAATGTCTTATATTATATAATAGTACCTGTATGACCGAGCTTTTTTGTAATTTTCTAAGAAACCTAGCTAGATCGATTTATCGCCCCCGAAACCCCCTTGCATACTAAATTTCATGAAAATCGTTGGAGCCGTTTCCGAGATTCAGATTATATCATATGCATATAACAAGAATTGCTCGTTTAAAGGTATTAAATATAATATTATCTTATATTTATTAACTAGCTGACCCGGCGGACTTCGTACCGCTTTGACAGTTTCCATGACAACAAAAGAAACATTTTTTATTGGAAATTAATTTTCTTTTTCACTAATTTCCGTTACTTATTATTTATGTTTCTCACCGTTTAAACCTTCCCTAAACTTTCACAAATATTTCAAAATCAAAATTAGCCAAATCGGTCCAGCCATTCTCGAGTTTTAGCCACTCAAACGAACAGCAATTGATTTTTATATATATAGATGATACTAACACTTATTCTAAATAGCTGTTGCCCGCGACTTCGTCCGCGTGAGCTAAAGGCTGTAGTCTGAACAGTTTAATTTTTATGTAGGTATCTATTTAAGCTTATTAGGGTACCTATAATAAAATTATATGCATCGGAAATTTAGAAAATTGACATTGTATTTACCGACATACGTACATCTACTCACTCTTAATATCCTTTCACCTGGGAATGCTGAGATAGACAAAGACAATCGATCTCCATTTAGTGTGGTTCTGGCATACTTCCTGTGCCTCCTTTACGTTCATCATTATTTTCATACATTATCTCTTATTCTTTCGACTATCATCTCTGCCATGTACATACATATATTCAGTTTGAAGCACAGAATCGTCCCGTTCATACAGATTCTCACTCAGTTTCCCGTTTCAATTATCCCTCCACATACATTCAGTATACAACACCGTTTCTCGGTGGGTTGCGCGTATTTGCTACGTCATACAAACCTGAAATGGGTTTACTGACGCTCAATTATATGTAATAAAATTGGTATTTTACAGCTCAGGTACTCGTCCGGAGTCGTCCTAGGCTGGTGTATCTTAGCTAAAATGTGTCTACTGTTATACTGTCCAACCACGGACTTCAAAATAATTTTTGCCTTGTCCACCGAAGCTGGATATCGAGTAGCAGGTAGCGGTCCAGGATTATTGGTTGTCGGCCAGAAGGCACAAAAAACTATTTACCAACTATGTTCTTATTCGTAGATACAAAATATCAATAAATTGAGAACTGTAATAAATTATATTATTGTCTATTAGGTAATACATTATAGTATTTTATGTTACATATATACTTGCGATAAATTTGAACTTCTTCGTGGCATCTTGTTAGGTAGGTAGCTTTTTAGAGGTAGATCACAGGACACAGAAAGAAGTCACCTCTAATAAAAAAAAATCTGAAGTCCGTGCCTCTAATACAGTTGTACCCTGCAAACTTAAACATTTTTGCAACTCTGATACCAGAGGTAGCCATCGTCTTATGCGATAGAAGAATGGAAAAACCATTTTTCTGTAATCTAGAAGTATGTACAAAATTCATTATTTAAAGGTTTTATGATATTAAAATTGTTATGATACTTACTTGCTTATATTGTATCATTGAACACCGATTTATCCTATAAACATGTTAAGAAACCAAAGTAAGAAACCGCTTACATGTAAAATAAGTACTGAAATAAGTGTTTAACTTACCTGCATCAAATGTTTCATAAAACTTTTACACAATGAATAAATCTTATTTGAAAATTAATAAGATCTGAATAAGTACTGAAATATTTAACGTACCTGCATAAAATGTTTTAAAAAACTTTTACACAATGAATAATTAATATAATTTGAAAATTATTAACAAAATAAAAATAGGTACATAATGCATTGCAAAACATCAAAATTTCCTTCTGTTCGTTTCAAAATTTGAGCGCCAATTTTTTTTTAAATTTTCCTGTTCTCGCGTTTTTTCACCAAATAGATTTAAAAAAATAACATTAAGTATTTTGGGCAACGACCCAAAGGTTTATACAGCCAAGCTATGTAATTCAAGATATCTTCTATGTGCAATATTTTAAAAAATAGAGACATGATTTTGGGCAATGATACAAAGTTTTATACAGCCAAATTTAATGAGTAGGTAACATTTTTATGCATAACTAAACAAAGAGACATTATGTTGGGCAACGACACAGAGGTTTATACCGCCAAATATAGGTACTTAATGTTTTAACTTTTAACATTTCTGTGTATTACAAAACTGCAATAAGCGCCGCGCGCAGGCGCGAATAAATAGCCATATTATTATTGGTTATTTTGGAAAATGAAACAAAAGGTGTACCTATGTACAGCCAAGTTTAATGATGTGCGTGATTTCGAGCTTGTTTTTATTTTCCGTTGCTTTACTACTGCGGTGCTAATGTTCGCTTAGGTGCCTCACAGATTTATAAAGGGTAGGTTTTACCTTAGAAAGTAACAAAACTTTTCTAAAATAATAACTCAACGAACGTATCTAACAGTTGGTCGCGTAAATACGTATATCAAAATTTGTTTAACATTTTTCGATTTGTATGTTATTCTCCGAAATTTTCTAAGCATTTTGGTGATAACCGCATCAAAATCGGTATTCTCATGACAACAACTATCAATGACAGGCTCAAAAGGGCAAAGAACCCAGAGCCATAAAACACGATAGCAATAGAGAGCCAGAGCCTCAAATGCCAGAGCCGTAAAACTCATTAAAAAAATTCCCCTATGTTACATAATAAACAACAGTTGCCAAGCAACCAAGGATTAAATCCCGGTTTAGACCAAATCAAAATTTAACAATTTTCGAGTATTTATGTAGCCTATGTTATTCTCCGGAATTTTCTTAGCATTTCGGTAAAACCGGATCAAAATCCGTTTAGTAGTTCTCGAGTTAATCGTGTTCAAACAAACAAATAAACAAACAATTTCTTTTTAAACTATTCTATCGTGTTCCCTAAGTGATTTTAAAGTATTTTTTTTATATCTTGCAATTACAGATTTTTTATCCTTACGTTCTTATTATACAGGGTGTCTCATTTAAATCGGTAAGTATGGGAAAGTCTGAAACTATAAGACATACGAAGAACTGTTCTTAGGAACCATGTCATCGATTTTAATAAGAAGAAAAACTGCATTCATACATTTAAAAAAACCTGTACTCAGCTCGGGAATCGAACCCGGTTGTTTTGAAAAAAATAAACTTATACTATTTCTATTTAGATATCAATTGTGTAGGTCAATACAATATTCAACACGTTTAGGTAACGATCTTACAATTACAAAACTAGCAAAGAGGTACAAACAACCATAGAGACAATTTTATATGCCTGAACTTGTTGAATGTAACGGTGGTCACTTCGAACACCTACTAAAATAAATTAAAGTACGTGAAAACAATGCATTTTATTCATTTTAGACATCATGTTTCAAAGAGCCATTTACTGCTTAAGACCTGCACAATCGATATCTAAATAGAAATAGTATAAGTTTATTTTTTTCAAAACAACCGGGTTCGATTTCGGAGCTGAGTACAGGTTTTTTTAAATGTATGAATGCAGTTTTTCTTCTTATTAAAATCGATGACATGGTTCCTAAGGACAGATCTTCGTATGTCTTATAGTTTCAGACTTTCCCATACTGACAGATTTAAATGAGACACCCTGTATTTTTCGAGTATTTATGTAGCCTATATTATTCTCCGGATTTTTTTTAGCATTTTGGTAAAATCCGGATCAAAATCCGTTCAGTAGTTCTCGAGTTTATCGACTTCAAACAAACAAACAAACAAACAAACAAACAAACAAACAAACAATTTTTTTTAAACTATTCTATCGTGTTCCGTAAGTGATTTTAAGGCAAACTGTGTAATTTTTTTTTATATCTTTCAATTACAGATTTTTTTATCCCTACGTTCTTATTATATGTATAGATATAAATATATACTTATAAAATAAAGATTATTGTATTTATTTGAAACAAGATAATAATAAAACTACTTAAAATTAAACTTACAAACAACTATAAACTATATCTACTATTAACTATAAATAAAAAATTTGCCCCAAATCATCCCCATCAGGCAGAGTGCCCAGTAAGCTAGCAGCATTGCCACGTTGGATAGCTATGCTTATACGCTGGCCCAAGTAGCTGCTAGCTCTGGGGTCCCGGGTGGCTTCTACTAGTTTAATAGAAATATCTTTAAAGAGTTTGTGAGCACCCGGGCCCCATGGACCTAAAGTCTCTACCCCAAACGGCTCAAATATGAGATCCCCAGTCAGATTCTCATACTTTCGCCGTTTGAGGTTCTCTACATGATTTGCAGCCGCGCCAGCGCTAACAGAAGAGCTTGGAATGTGGGACGGTGCAAGCGTATCGACACAAGTTGCATCCCATACCAGAGCCCGTCCCACCTTCCAAGGAACTAGGGTCATGCCAATTATTATTATTTGTTCAAATTTCTTGTTAAGGCGACGCGCCGCTAAACAATAAATCTCATACGTTTTGATACGAGCGTTTGCGCTCCGTACCATAAAAAAACTGTTTTTTTTCCTTCAAATTAAAACTACAAATTATTTTCAAAAAATGAACTACAATTTTGAAGTGTGTGTTAAGACTAATCTATTAAGAAAATTTAGATGCTTAAATCGGTCTGGTCAGCCTGTAAAATGCAAATCTGTTTTAAAAGAGGTTACTTTGATTTTTTTTTCTCTGTTATAAAAGTTGAAAAATCGTGCTTTTGCAACTAACAAAATGAAGTCAATTAAATGAAAAATCATGTCATCAAATGTCACTTTCATATGTTTTGTAATTGTTGGGAAAAATCAAGATCCCCGCCACGTAAATTACCAATGCGTCGTCTTAATTTATTGTTAATATATTAATATATTTTAATGTATATCTATATTTAATCTATATTTAATAAGGTAATTAATACAATAACTAGGGATTGTTTAAATAGAGTACTTGCTTGTCCATCGGCAATATGTAAAATAAATAGATTTTGGTCTATTAAATAAATGTTAACCGGCCTACCTATAAAATGATGGGCTAATGTAACATGTTATATCACTTAAAATAATTTTATTAAAATTAACAATTAGGGTGCTCTTTAAAATAATCTTTATAAATAGGGTAGGCATATTTTGGAGAAGAATATAATCCGCGTAATACCGGAAGCTTAACCGCCTCTGTGGTCTAGTGGCTAAGACCACCGGTTTATACCCCAGAGGTCCCGGGTTCGATTCCCAGCGGGGGGTACATGTTTGTGTACTCGGTTTGGTTGGTGGTAGGGCTTGTTAGTCTGCCCGGCTAGCTACCACCATCTTATCTAAATATGTCGCCATAACATCAATGTTTGTAGCATTGTTGTGTTCCGGCAGCTAGAGATAAGATAGCCAGTGCCTCACTAGTTGAGGTTCCCGAGTGAAGTGCGTTCCATCATTGGCCTTATCATCACTTACATCAGGTGAGATCAAGGCACTGTGCTTACCCGTAAAATATTTAAAATAAATGCTTTGCGAAAAATATTGATATGAAACAAATCTTTTACATATAAGTATATTTTTAATATATTTATAAATATTTGTTACCTAAGTACTTTCAGGCAGTTCTGTCTTTATTTTTTTTATTTCATCTAACCTTAATGTGCTTTAGTGAATTACAATGCATCAACACCCAGTGATTGATGACGAATTGTGATATGAGCCAACAGCTCCAAATAATCGTTCCCAGAGCGGTCCCAAGTCGTTTTATTTCTCCCAGAGGTCCAGAACCATGTTTTAGTTCTCCGAAGAAGAAAGTCCAGAACCATGTTTTATTTATTTTAAAATTGAGTTCAACTAGAGTACCCCTAATCAGTTTTAATTAAGATCGGCTGAACCGCTTCTGTGGTCAAGTGGTGGACCCAAACGTCCCAGGTTCGATTCCCAGCGGAGGACTTGCTTGTGTACTCGATTTGATTGGTGGTAGGGCTTGTTTGTCTGCCTGGCTAGCTACCACCATATTATCTAAATATATCACCATAACATCAATGTTTGTAGCATTGTTGATGTTGTGATCCGGCAGCAGAGATAAGGTGGCCAGGGTGTCATAGTTGTATTGACGATTCCGGGGGGAGTGCGCTTCCAACTGAAGGCCAAGTGCTTTATTACCCGTAATTCATAAAAAAAGGCTCTATAAAACATAACAAAATATTATCGGAGAGAAAAATGCGAAATAACGCGAAATAATTTTGATGGAGTTTTCGTCCCATCATTGGAGGATACAGGTTTATTTCTTGTTCGATGCCACCATCGGGCTTAACCTAACGACGCGCGGTGCAAATTATCTCATATCAAATTACGGAAAGTACAACAGTCTTTTTTCTTAGTAGGAAAAGAAACAATAAATCTTTTTATTTCTCTTTTAAAGACTGCTATTAATTATGACACCTTCCGGGACCAACGCCAAAGTGCCTTCCTAAGAAAGGAAAAGCTTTCAATATTTTAATATCGTCACTTGCAAGATCGCAACCTGTGTGCCCAGTGCGAGGTTTATTCACCACTCGATCATGTTAATGAATACGAGGTTATGTAACTCTCCTGGTTTGTCATCAGGAGGTGACATCTATTATTTCAGACCATTGATCCTAGGTATGTTAGTAACAATGAAACTTAAAAAAAACCTAAAAGACTGTCAGTATTAAAAACAAAAGAAAAACATAGTGTTTTTTAAATTCATACAGTGATACAGGTATCACACCTGTGATGTCCTTTCGTAGCACTTGGTAATGTGCACAGTGCAAATTCTTGTTTTCGTTAACGTGATCGAATGGTAAATACCTAAGACCCGCAAGCTAGGCACCCTGAAGGCGTTAGCCGCCGCCAATGTGCTCTTCGACCTTCACTTACTGCATGCTTAGTTCATCTACGTTTGTACACATTATAAAATTCGACATTGAACATCGTAGAAAAACAACGACGCGGGAGTCGTCGCCTGCGCAGCGCACGCGGTACCAGGCACGGAGCACGTACAGACACGAGTGTTAACATGTATACACTTTTGACTAGTTTTGACCCTTATTTCATTGTGTTAAGAGTTACATTGTTTATGTGCTTGTTACTGTACGCTGCCTCGCAAAAGGAATGCTACAGGAAAATGAGATACCGGTTAATTTACAC
This sequence comes from Eudonia lacustrata, assembly GCA_947562085.1. Lineage (NCBI taxonomy): Eukaryota > Metazoa > Arthropoda > Insecta > Lepidoptera > Crambidae > Eudonia > Eudonia lacustrata. The sequence goes on from OX387314.1 coordinate 12,778,063, forward strand.
CGAAAAGGATCATGACTTGTGATATGTTAAGTACTTACTTAGATTGATTTCTCCCGATAATTATAAGCAGTATTAGATATATCAACTCTGTTTCGAGATAGGACAGCAGATTAATTTTGTTTTTCCAACAACAAAGTCTTAATTTTTGTAAACTTTTATAAGTTTAGACGAATTGCTTATAATACTTTATTGGTGTCTTAATAATTATAGTATCTAGGATATTGCATTCTAAGATTTATGTTTAGTGTTATTGCAAATATTACATAAAATATATGAAGTAAATTAAGTTAATAGCCTATATACTATCCCACTGCTGACATCCATCATTGAAATCAAGTCATCGTTACAAATTGATGGTGGTTTAATAAAATACCAATATAAATATTTCAAAATTAATATTTGCCACTTGTGTAAGTACCTTTGCGGCATCAAATTTAGATGGAAGTATTCGAGCATCCGGTTATGCTGCTGAAACCGCATCAAGGAATAAGAAGCACAAATATATAAATTTATGCCACACATACATATTTGTGCCGTTTGCTGTGGAGACAGGAGGTACGTGGGACACCGAGGCCAAATTATTTATTTCGGAGCTGGGTCGGCGTTGCAGGGACAAGGGCTACGACCCCCGCTCCGGAGCGTACCTGGTCCAAAGAGTTTCCTTAGCCATACAGCGGGGTAACGCTGCAAGCGTGATGGGAACTTTTGGGCCGAGTACGGTTCGAAAGGGCTAATAGTACAATAAATAAATTGTTGGCTTTAGGTATTTGTTTTTTATACTGTTACATGTTTTTTGAATAATGTTAGAAATTACTAAATTATAAAAACACTCCATAATTTACAAATATTTTACATTAACAATGTTGTTATAGGTATAATTATGTACCTATTTATGTCGTGAATTATAATAGCACTATAAAAATATCATAAAAGACATTATTAAATAAAATCAAACAATCAATTTAATATAAAATATATACTAATTATATTTGTTATACACCTACATGACGGTAATATCCTCATATCACTTACACAATAACGCGAATAGGTAGTTAGTAAGTAAAATAAGTAACTGCTATAAAAAAATAATGACATGCATTAATAATAATGTTAATGTTCGAGTTGCATGACCAGATAAAAATAAACTACTTGATAAATGGAAGTTAAATTATAAACCAAATGAATCTTAAAGCTTTCTAGAAAGTAGTCACAGTGAAATAAGAGTCATTACCTTACTATTTATAAAACATCTATGTAAAGAATACATAGACGTTTTAATGAAAAGTACGGTGTAGATACTCTTACTAACTTCAGAGTTCGATATTTTTCAAAGCAATTAGTTAATTCAGATATCAAAAATCCAGTCAGTTAGTAAAACCACATTAAAAACTGAATTTATATTATATTAGAAACTTTTAGAGTGGGCATTTAATTGTAATAATTGTACAAACTCACTATAATAGATCTCTGTATATTTTTAAGCACAGGTTTTATTAGAACTGACTTTACAAAAACACAAATGTTGAAAAAAATTTTGTAATTTGTTCGCAACAAAATTTGCGTTAAAAATTATATAAACATTATAGAACTGACTTTATCAGTCCGAATAAAAGTTAAATTTGATATTTGTATGGTATATACCGAAATGGCTAGGGTTAAAAAATATATTTATAACAAGATATCGAAGAAGGAAGAATTTGTTAATAGTTAAAAAGAAACGAGTATATATTTGTGTTTAGTTTCTTTTTGAGAAGTAGGTAGCTTTCTTATTGTTTTCTGGAAGAGACCGTTTCAAGTGATAAGTTCGCCAAATTACAACTTTATTTCAAAGATTTCCTCAATGCATTTTTTTCTGGTGTAACATTAAATGTATTATTTATCTATCTATTTATTCTTATTTTGCAAGAACCGGACGAAACTCTTGTAATCTTAGATATAGGTTTATCAGACATTTAATGGATTTTGAATAGCAGACAGTCTATCTATACAAATAGTTATATACTTAATAGCAATGGAATACTGATGAGTTTTCATTACACCTAAGTACTTGACAATTGCGATAATCATCATCGGTATCCTTTGTGATACTTATAAGATATGTATGCATCGACGCCGTGAAGTATTCCCACCACCACTCCAATGTACTGAAAAAGAAATAGTTTGTATTTATATACATCTACTAATAAGTAATAGTCTTATATCTACGATCCGCACTGAAAGACGCTAAAATCTAGTAAGCTATTTTCCATAATAATTTTGCCATAAGTTTACAAGAACAGTTAGATTCTTAACCTTTTTTGTCTGAGTACGAAGAAGTTCAACATCTTTCGTTGGCAAGTGTTAGTACAGTTGACAACGAAAGAAAAAAGCAAACTAAACCAGTTTATTCATTAAACCCAAAAGATTAATTTATCTCTTCAAAACACTTTGTAGTAATAAAAGCCTAATCACAGCGACTAGGTTTGTCTGTCTAGACTACTCGTAAATAAGAATTGTCTTATCACCTTCACCTTAACCAAAAGACTTCCACTGCGCAACATAGCCCTCCCACAATCTCCGGTGATTGGTGTTCCCTAATGGTGGTCCCGGATTACAGGTATAGGAGTTTTTAGTGGGTCTGCCCCCTTACAACGACTCCTCCCGGAGGATAGCGGGGAGGCCCACTTAACCATCTGTGTCTTCCTAGGCGCCGCATTGGTATGCCCAGTCCAGCCCGGAAGAAAATAAAAATGGAACATTGGACAAATTCACTATTCTTAGTAATCTTAACTTACTTTCGTACGGTACGTACTGGAATGATGACATAATAGGTATGTTAAGACGTGCCAAATGACTCTATTGATTTTCTCTCTCCATTTAATGTAAACTGGACCAGCTATTATACAAATTAATCTAAAGCGTCAGTATTGTCTGATCAATCACTACATTGTTACTATTTTTATTATTTTAAATTTTGAGAGCGTTTACGCCGCACACTAGCGCCACTAATGAAAAAAAGACATATCTAGTAATTAGAAATAGAAAATCAAATTATGCTCAACAAACTATTTAATGGAGTAATTTAGCATTTTTACGTCACCTAATGAACACCTCACATGTTATGGTTTAGTTGAATAAGACGTTACGGCCACTTTTAACTATAACGCGGTATCAGGTGTTCATTAGGTGACGTAAAAATGCTAAATTACTTCATTCAAATAGTTTGTTGAGCATAATTTGATTTTCTATCTCTAATTACTAGATATGTTTTTTTTTTCATTGGCGACGCTAGTGTGCGGCGTAAACGCTCTTAATATATAGATTAAACGAAAAAGATGTCGATGCCGGGTTCCTGTCGAAAACTGGTGGCATTTTACCTTACGCAAAGCCCGCGTTGTTTCGTGCTTCCAAACTCATGGATAAGGGGGTATTTGCTTCTCTGATATTGTTAGATTTATTTTATGATTTATAAATATGTCGCTTTAACATCAATGTTTGTAGCATTGTTGTGTTCCGGCAGTTAGAGATGGGATAGCCAGTGCCTCACTAGTTGAGGAGGAGAAGTGCGCTTCCATCATTGGCCTTATCATCACTTAACATCAGGTGAGATCAAAGCATTATGCTTACCCGTAAAATATTCTTTTAAAAATTACTTCCTTCTTTACCTTGCAAGATGCCTAACCAAGTAAACCTCAACAAATACTTACATACACTGCGGTCATCGCTGGATATGCTGAGTACATGCTCACAAGAGCATACTTCGGGTACAGGTAAATGTTCACCGCCACACCCATATACGAGGACGCTGACAAATAGAGAAAGCACGCCACCGCGTTGAACAGACATTCCTGGAAAGTGATAACATAACAACAAGCTTAGTAGCATTCTTATAATCCGGTAGTAAGAGATAAGATAGACAATTCTTCAGTAATGAGGATTACGGGTGGACCTTCAGCTTTATCTTCGAGTGGGATGAAGGTCAAACGCCCTGCATGTCGATTGTTGTCCAATAAATGCGCATGTTGACGTTTTTCAATGGTCTTCGACTTTATATTAAAGTAGAACTCGACATTTAAAAGAAGGAAAGAATATATTTTTTATTTGAATACCCATTTGGGGGAGAAACTGTTTACTTAAATTCTTGTATATTCTTACAGGCATATATGTAGTACACGTGGTTCACGCCTACGTGCTTTATCTAAGATTAATGGCAGATTGTAATCCTAGAAAAATTATATCTTTATTTACCTACATACTCGCATAAACATTTAAAAATAAAAACACAATAAGCTTATCTACGTGATGACTAGTAATTTTGGAATGAAAAAAAAATCCCCCAACACGATTGTGGATTGGCTGATAGCCTGACATGACAAGTAATCATATTGATCACCTTTTCATAGAATTTATCACTTTTTACGTTAACTAGACATAATTAACAAAACGGAGATGAATAGTACTAATTTGGATCTATACTTATTATTTAATGTATTAAATTTATACAATGTATGCTTCAATGATGTCCATAATAAACAAAATAAAACTAATGGAACAGCTATAAATGAGGATTCCAGCTAAAGTACTGTAGTTAAGTATATATAAAATACCGACTTACACTATCGAAACTTAATTTTGAAATCTAGTAAACATCGTCTACTTTTGCTGTTGACTGTACTAGCTTACCGTACATAAACCATCTGCTTACTAACTGTGCCTAAAGTAGCTTAACTCTAGCGATCACTGCAAAGAAATCATGACTAAAGCGCTACTGCGCTCTATTCACTAAAACTAATTTTAAAATATTACGAGTAGTCCTTTTAATTTTTACAAATGAGCGCTTGGCCTTCATTTTCACCTCATCTTAAGTAATGGTGATTAGGCCGAAGGAAGAAGCGCATTCCGCCAAGAATCCTCAACTACTTTGGTGGGCTACCGAGGAGCCATGGTAGACTTAGAGCAGACTTATCTAAAGAACAAAACACTTACAAAAATAGACTGCCTTATGAGCTGCTGCGTGTTCGTTGAGAGGACGTAGCAGGTGATGAGAAGAGCAGTGGTGAGGAGACAAGCGGAGGCAGTGGTGAGAAAGCTGTGGAACGCGGTGCCCATGCTGCCGGCTTCTGCTATACCATACTTCATCAGCAGGCTTTGGCAGAGGCCGCCTAACATCTGAGAAACAAATGAACAGTGCAGTACGGAAACGTCACAAATATAGAATTGTACGCACGCAGCTTTAGTTTCCATAAGTATCTGCTAAAATGGGTAGTTATCCCTATCGTTCTCTGCGTTTTAGACGTCTCTGTGTCTTCAAAATTATACATTTTTGAGAGAGACTGCTGACTGCCTCAAACGACATTTTCAGCGTCACCGGGCTTTTTTGGGCGCGGCGAGGTTCGTAAAGGGTACCTCAAACCGTGTGAAACGAATCACCTTCGGAGGTTTTCTAGAGGGAATGGCATCACACACTTAAAAGTGCGTATCCCCGTGCCCTACTAGATTCTCCGAAGGGTTCGGATCGGATCGGGCCAAAATTATACCATAGAACTAAATGTGGAAGACAACTTTAGAGAACAGGAGCTGTGATCAAAGTTTCACTTGATTAAAAAAAACCCTGTTCTACGATATTGACTTACTTTTCGCTTGAGTTGCTGAAGGTAAGTTACATGATGTAACAGTTTTAAAGTTTCGCGTTCCATTACAAGTATAAACAAAGAAATTTACGCAAACTTGTCAGAAAAAAGTACTTATTGCAGTTAACCCGTGACAACAGCCGGTGCAACTCGGTTGAAACGGTGGTTATAAAAAAGGCATGCATTTTAGGTTGCTATAATTCCCGTTAACTATTGTAACTCATCACCACCAGCTCTTTGTATGTCCCCACTGCTGGGACAAGCCTTACGGGCCATAAACCACCACGCGGGATTAGCGATTGTTAACAACTGCTGATGCAGCCGGGACCAACGGCTTTACGTGACTTCTGAAGCACGGAAGAGCTCGAGATAATACATTTTTGGTCACCCATCCGAAGATCGGTCTTTGCGAACCTTAGCAATAGTAGACCGGGCGTGTTAACCACGCGCCATCGAGCTCCTCACTCTCATTGTAACTACTGCTCTTAAAAATGTATTAGACTGGACCCAACTGGACATAGACCTTGCTGGTTTGGCGCTATCAGATCTCCATAGTCCACGCAATATTTGTGAAGTTACTGCAAATTACAATAATCCATTTTTTTTTAATAATCAATAATTCGTCATTGGATTGAACTCTCTTTACATTAACTTTCGTAACTATGACGAATACAATAGTTCAAATTCTAAGGAAACTGTTACACCACTTTCAGCAATACCAATGGTAGGAAAAGATGGTGCAATTTAAGGTCAATAAACTCAAGCATTATCTTGAACATGGATAAGACCTCGGGAATCAAATATGTAGGTGTCTTTAAGAATCAATTGCTCGAATGTTATTAGTATACGTTGCATTTATCTTATTGTTCCTATTTTTCCATAACTTTAAAGATGGGAGCTTAAGGCGACGCATCGCTAAACAATTAATCTAATACGGCCATTAGTCTAATACGTTTGCACCCCGTCCCATAAGAAAAACTGTATTTTTTTCTTTTCAATTAAAACTACAAATAAGTTTTAAAAAATAAACTAGCAAATTTTAGTGTGTTTTAAGACTAATCTACTAAGAAAATTTAGATGCTTAAATCGGTCTGGTTTGCCTGTAAAATGCAAATCTATGTTTTAAAAGAGGTTACTTTGATATTTTTTTCTCTGTTATAAAAGTTAACAAATCGTGTTTCTGCAACTAGCAAATTGATGTCAATGAAATGAAAAATCAAGTCATCAAATATCACAATCATATGTTTTGTAATTGTTGGGAAAAATCAAGATCCCCGCCACGTAAATTTCCAATGCGTCGCCTTAATGAATTTCAGGTATTGAAAATACTTAAAGTAATTAGGCCGTTAGTACATTTTTTTTTAACTTGTATCTTTAATAAGTATTCACCATCAGAGCCACACGTTTTCTCACTCTTCTCGGGATGGACAATTTGACATATCTTGAATACAATAAAGTTTAATGAATATAATAATCTTCCCCGTAAAACTGCAAAGCTCTTTCTTATATTTAAAAATAATAAGTTAGGGGGTGCGGGTTCAAATCCCGCTGGTGGAAAAGTTTTTAACAATTTTTTCTAATTGTAATATGTTCGCAACAAAATTTGCATAAAATTTTATACGAATATAACTATAGACATGTCTTTGTTATTCCATAGTGGTATTATGTTGGTATTTTAAATAGGTATTTTTTACGAGTACTCACCGCTTCCGCTAGTTTAATGATGCCATGCTGTGTGGTCAAGTACCCCAGGTTGAAGCATTCGCAGCAGCGGCAGCAGCAACATTTGATTCCCCTGCCACCACCTCCTTCTGGTGCCACACGAACTATCGTCGGCCTCATTATAAATATCACACACCTATACGAATGTGCTTGGATTTTCTTCTTTACAAAATTGCTTCGTTTTCCTTCTTTACGCAATTGCTTCAAGTTCCTTCTTTACAAAATTGCTTCGATTTCTTTTATTACGAAATTGCTTTTATTTCCTTCTTTACGAAACTGCTTCGATTTCCATATTTACAAAACTGCTTTGATTTCTTTCTTTACGAAATTGCTTTCATTTCCTTCTTTACGCAACTGCTTCGATTTCCTACTCTACGAAACTGCTTTGATTGCCTTTGTTGTTCAAAAAGAACAGTCTATTTCACCACACGCATCGCACTACCTCGTTTCCGAATCTGAACTAGTAAGGAATGCATGAACCATTCAAACAGCACAGGAAGTCCAGGAGCCTAACACTTTACCATTTACACGGTTAGCGTTAGTCACAACACAATATTTTTAGACGTTTTGCGAGCCGACTCAATTAAAGTTCAGCGAACTCGCACCGTAACCTAAATTTACAGATTTATTGAACTTTGAAAATAGTTTGTAAATACTAAACTTTAGTGTAATCTCATTCAGTTATAGGTTCTTTGTATAGTACCGCTTGGTTGGAGTTCCAGAGATGCTTTAAGTTTGTGTCGCGTGCCTGTGTCTGCGTGTACGCATGTTATAAATAGGACGTCGCGCGCCACGGAGGGTGCATTCTATTTTAAAAATGATTTGTTTATGTTTTAGAAAGCAATTCCCTTTCATGCATCTAATTCATAAATTTTTGTTTTAAACCATTTTTGGTGTTAAAAATCTACTTACTTCGGTTCTTACCGTAAGTCCCACTACAATGAAGCGGATTTATATAAAAATGCAGACAATGTTACAGTCTTTTACATCTCGTAAAATCGATTGTCCTAAAATCTTAAAAATATGTAAAACCTAGACATGGTTCTCAGTACATCACATACCATCTTGTTTCATCCGCTTATCATTAGACCAAAAGATCTTTAGTCATTCTCTTATTGTAAGTAGCTAATCATAATGGATCTCATAATATTGAAAGAAATAAACAGATACCTATTCTTAATATAGTATAACATGGAATACCAAAAGACAATTGGTAATAACCAATTGTCTTTTCAATTTCAAATTCATTCTCATATTCCAGATTGGAATCGAAAGCACCACACATACTCTTGTGGACCGCCTTTGTCTTATTGAAGGGCTAACGAAGCATATTCTGGCGGAGCACATCCAGAAAAACTTGCATTAAAAAAGCTCTATCTTCTCATATTGTAGTAGTAAAGGATAAATAAAAAAACAAACAGCTGATTCGAATTTAAAATATACTTTATTGGTTTATTTGCCAATGTATACATCAAAAATTACGATAGAGACTAAGTAAATAATTAATGTTACGGCTTGTTCATAACTACGGGTGACTCGCGACGCGTCGTGCAGCTTTGTGCAGCAACCCATCCATCCGATCCGATCCGAACCCCTCCGAAATCTAGTAGGGCACGGGGACACGCATTAGTGTGCGATGCCGTTCCCTCTAGAAAACCTCCGAAGGTGATTCGTTTCACACGGCTTGAGGAACCCTTTAAGTTTCTCGCCGCCCCCAAAAAAGCCTGGTGAAGCTGAAAATGCCGTCTCTGGCAATCAAAACAAGCCTATACACTCTTCAAAGTTTTTCATGAATAGTTTCCATAGTGAACTTTAAATAGCATATTTTCAGTAATACAAACTTTTTTTAAATGTTTTTTGTTAATTGTGTGTATACGAAAGTTGCACCTAACGGACACCATTCCCATGTGATCAAGCGCTTCATACTGTCGATTCCTTGTAATTGTAAAGCAAAATTAATAATATTTTTATATCTTTTAAAATCTTTATTGAAGTTTTTTTTTTATTTAATATTTTAGGGGTAAGCACAGTGCCTTGATCTCACCTGATGTAAAGTGATGATAAGGCCAATTATGGAAGCGCACTTCACCCGGGAACCTCAACTAGTGAGGCTCTGGCTATCTTATCTCTAGCTGACGGAACACAACAATGCTACAAAAATTGATGTTATGGCGACATTTAAGAAGTTTCTCGTGTAAGGCACAAGGGTGCCTTAATAAGGAATAAGTCACAAGAAAGTTCAGTTAGGTCTAACTGCACTGACCGTTTCATTAAAATTTGCTTATTTGTTTTAAGAATTGGAGCTTCGAAGTTTGTATGGGATACCGAAATGTAAAAGGGTTCTTAATTGAACTTTGAATGACGGAAGTCTTGAAAAGCGGTTATAATTATAATAAATAAATAAATTTTCCTACACTCACACCAATTATCTAGCCCAAGAGAAGCTTCGTTAAGAAACTCGTTATATGGCTACTAGACAACGGATAAACATACTTAAAATACTTAAATATATACTTATTATACATTATTTTATGCCGAGTATTTGCACTTCGCGTCGCAAGCCGCAGTGGTTACGACTAAGCCTTTAGAATAAATTAACTTAAGTTAGAGTAAGCGCTAAATTTCCATACAAAAAGGTATAAAAAAATATTGTATAAACCACGCTTCGTACATGTGGAAGACTTTAAAGACTAGTTGTATGAACCATCGAAACGAAAAAATCACCGTTTCAAAAATTACAAATACTTACAAAAATGTATATAATATCAAAACTTCTTAACATTAAAATTCTGTTTTAAGCATATATTTTCATTATTAACCTTAATACATTATAGGTTTCTATTTCTCTTCCAATGCCGCTATATAATTTAAAAACAACTTCCAGAATAGTGAGATTCCTTCGATCACACTTTCTTTTACATTTAATTAAGGTCCTCTCTTTCTCTCTTTTTTAGAAATCTCTTCTGCCGCAATCATCATCATCATCATGTCAGCCAAGGGCGTCCACTGCTGAACGGTAGCCTCCCCCAAGAATCTCCACAAACCGGGTTTGTGCTGCTCGCATTCAGCGACAATAACAACATAAAAAATTAAATAGATACTCTAAGACAAACACAGACTAAAGCACAGAAGCCTCAGGTGGTAAGTCCTTTAGCAATCCATAATTGTCTGGATACCTCAAGTGCCAGAGCAGAAAGAGAGAGCAGGTAAGTCGACAGGATTACAATCCCTGCATTGTAAACAAAGAATTTAAACGGGGATTAACGCAAACTAATTAGTAAAAATTCATACCAGATTTTTACTTATTAGTTTGCGTTAATCCCCGTTCAAATTCTATGTTAACATTGTGAACACATCAGTAACAACTAAAAATAGTACTCGATATAATCAATGTTTAAGAACAACAATAAATATGTAGTTTAAAATACATAATTATAATTCGGCCTGTATATCTAGCAGCTCGTTGCTATAACCATAATATGATTATGCTAGATAAAAACAGGCAATAGGTACATAATATTATAGCAGGTATTGTCTGTTTTTTTTTAACGGACCAGATTATTCCTAATATACTGTCGTGTGGTGTCGTAGTGTGTAACTCGTGTATGCATAGCAATTTTTCATATATTTTTACAATTCTTTTAGTTAAATCTAAACAATACATAGAAGTTACATAAACCAATAGTAAATCTGTCTCATAATCGATGAAAACCTAAAACTTTAATGGTGGTCTTTTCGAGAACTTGCAAAAAACAATATTATAATGGATATTAATCGTTTTAAAAAACATATCATCATGAATCTTCACTTTTTGAAACTTTGCCAGACAGAACACAGGTACATTTCGTTGATTAAAACCCTGCTTTACTTACTAATCGCTTACATATAATTCTAATTAGCGACTTCGCCTTTCACTTCTTTCTATGATTCCGCAGTATCAGCGACCATTGTTTGAAAGTCATAGTGATCCGGTTCTGCCTTTCAATTACTCTTACATTTACCAGTTTGCTTTCAAATAAATAAAAAACATACTTATTGATTAAGTCTAGTAAGGCCAAAGCGGTAAGTCACGTTACTAAATACCCCTTTAGTTATATGGCAATCTTCAATAATCTTATAAAGTCTAGATGTGTCCAATAGTCGCTTTAGTGTTTTAAATACCCCGGTATGTACGATTTGCTAGGAACGTGCTCAGTAAGTACAAGGCAGCCATTACCAGTCCCATGATCTGGAAATATAGAGAAAAAAGAGTTAAATATAAATAGAAATAGACAAAAACGTTTTTTGGTACAATCACACACCTACACATAATTACTTTAGTTAGGGCTGATTTTTCAATCATCGGATAAAACACCTTCTGATAAAGTATTACGCAATCAAGCTAAAATGTCACCTGTTCAAAATGAAGTCATGTTATCACAATACATTTTTAAAATGGTTATCTATATCTATTATTTTATCAAACGAATAAGTTTTATCCGTCAATTGAAAAATCGGCCCTTACTACTGTTATTACTGTCCGTCTTAGAGCAAATGCTCTAAGCTGTCCGTATATAGGTACCTACGAGTATAATGTCACCGTTTGAGATCTATAATACCGTATTTATTTATTCTACTACAGGGTGCTTACTGTGAGTTTTGTTTACTATCCGTATTCATTAGATTACGAAAACGAAAACGAAAATTTGTATGGCAAAATTTTAACTCTTCTCGTATGTCGCCAGGAGGTGCTGCTTCAATGCCATACCAATTTTCGTTTTCGTAAACGTAATCGAATGAATAGGGATAGTAAACAAAACTCACTAGGCAATCTGGATGCGCTTAGCTTTCGTCTGACTTGATGGTAATGAAGATAAATTCGAAGGTGGAAGTGAGCTTTTACGGAATCTTCAAACGTCGAGGAACTGGTTATCTTACGAGTATCTCTAATTGCCGGAATACAACAATGCTGTTAACTTTTATTATATTATAGAATAGAAGAATAGAATAGAATATCGTTTAATTTAATCTGTCGCTATAATAGAAATTATGGCGACAGATTAAAATAATAGGGTGATGTTATATAGAATATTTATAATGTCTCGATTCGTTTGTTATACAATTACTAGTATAACGATCAATTGTTTATCAACGGTAACAAAAGTTCTTAATAGTCTATCCGCCAAACATAAAAATGTGAAAATGGCTCTTACATTCAATACAAAATGTTTGTAAATTAAAGTAGGCGTTTCCGCATAAATTAATTTATCCTTGCATGTGAAATTAATAAAGACTTCCTTTTACAAATTAACTGATAACTAGTGGTCGCCCAGTGGTCGAAACTCGACCATAATTTTGTTAAGGCTGCACGGATTGTATCCTAAGCATAGAAAAATTAAAAAAGATAGAATGTGAGTTTGGATTGGCATTGACAGATTTCTGCCGCTCCTCTTGCATTTTTGAAATTTTTGACAAGAGTTTAATATGCGTGTGTGTCAAATACATGGTAGTGTGTGTAATGTTTGTTTTATTGATTTAATGTATTTTTATGCATATTTTTTTTTTAATATTCACATTCGGATAACTTTCTCTATATAAATTATAAGTGTGCGAAATTTTATACTCATCCGGCAAAAAAGGTGTACAAAGTTTTTGCTTTACGTATTAATATATAGGTAGATGTGCTTAGTTAAGAGTAGTCAGTGTTTTGTTTATGTCACTCAAATATAACTTTAAATTTTATATTATAATCGTATGAAGAGAGACAAAACACTGAATAGCATACCAAGTTTACTATTTACGAGGGTAATAAGGGCAGTTTGAAGCAGTCAGAATCGTCTTCATCAAGCTGCGACCGCATAGTAAACTACAGTCTTCTTTACAAACATACATACATGAACCGTCCAAGCAGTTGCGGCTGCTCCGGACGGTCAGCAGCTCGGTGAAATGGCTGCTTCCCTATGACAGCTCAAGCAGTCCGTGTATTTTGATCACTGGCTAACAGCTCGAGCAGCCCGCGTATGTATACCCTAAGCGCGGCCATAGACGGCTTGAAGCAGTCAGGATCGACTGCTTCAAGCTGCGACTGCATAGTGTACTACGCAAATGCTTGAGTGGTTCCATGTAAGTCGCTTTAAGCTGCCTGTTTATGGCCGCCCTTAAGACTATTTACTTCATCTTTTTAAATTGCGTACATACCGATGCTGCTAGGTAGGGCTCGTAGTTTCGGCCGTAAGAATTCTTATAGTGGTTGACCTCTATGATGAGAGTCAGCCCTGCCGCAAGGTACATGATGAAGGCTAGTCCATGGTATATCACCTCCTGAAATACGAAAAATAAAACATATATTTATATAAGAAGCCAGTCATTAAAGTTTTAGTAGTAGCGTTATAATGATAATTAACAGAAAACTCGTCGTTGCAATTATCAAGCCCAACGAGCGTAACCACTTAAGGGTGCGCCAACCAAAAAATGCCAAAAATGCAGTTACGGTTAAGTAGATATAATTGAAAATACTATCGTATTAAATGAACAAAATATATATTTAGTATCATAGGGAACGTGTTTACAATTTGTCAGAACCATAAATTCATAACACGCTATAGTTTTTTCTACAATATCATTTAAAGTTGGGCAAAAATCATGAAAACGAGTGGCGGCGTTTAGTAAACTTCTTATAGTTTATCTAAATTATTGTACCTCTGATTTTGTCTAAACAATCATCAATGGATTAACTACAAATTGCTAGACTACATTTTCGATTCATCAAGTGGTTATTTAAATAATTATTTTTTATTAAGCACCTTAAATTCCCCATACAAAATTAGTATGGCCGCGCGGCATCAAATAAATATGGACGACGACATTTCAAATAAAACATATGACACTTGTCACATACGGACGGTGCACCCTTAATAATTTATTTATTTATTTATTTATTTATTTATTTATTTCCACACTTACATCTATCATTACAGGATTAACCCAATACAATAGAGTAACTATTAATTTAATCATTTCATATTAATTACATTAAGTAGGTATTGAGTTTGATATTATAGTACCTATCCAATTTATACAAAAAAAATAAATAAATAATAATAATAATATAATCATTCTTCACTTATCTATTATAAATTTTAATACAACAAATAATTCAATAAATAATTTAATAAATAATAATAATATAATATAAATTCAAAATAATTTTCAACAATACAATTTAACAATTCAATTTATAACAAATGGTGAACATAGCCGCTCGCATAAATTCATTCAGCGAACAAAAGAACACGTCAGTATCATTGGCTATAAGGTTGAGAGTGCGCAGTGCTCGCGTCAACGGCGCTTCCTTAAGTAGGTTGGTCCGCGCTCGCGGCACGGCCAGCAGGTTAGGCCTGCGCCTGCGCCAAACGTACCGATCCGGAACACACATGCCTATTTGACTGAGTACAAAAGCGTTTTGTAACTTACCCCTTATTATCTTAAAAATGTAAAGTACCAGTGACATGTCCCTCCTTACCCTAAGTTCGTTGTAACCGACCATGCCCAATACAAATAATGTTGGATACATTAGCGGATAAAAGGGGTACACTCCATATAATTTAAGGTAAAGGTATCTTATGAATTTATTCTGAATCCGTTCCAGCATGAGATTGTACTTAGATTCGTAAGGGGACCATATCACCGCATTAAATTCTAATTGGCTTCTCACTAGCGCGTTATATAAAGTTTTGATTACTGAGAAGTTAAAATTATTCAAATTACCAACCCTACGAAGGACGAAGCCCAAATTTCTATATGCCTTCTTACATATCTGGACAATGTGTGTACGAAAAGTTAGCTCACTGTTAAGACATGTCCCTAGATCCTTGACTTCGGTCACTCTTGTTATAGGAATATTTTCCACCGTATACTCGTATTGGGGTGTGGTGTAAGCGCGAGAGAATGTTATTGTTACACATTTAGTAGGATTAAAATGCAGATGATTTTCCTTACTCCAAGCAACTACCCTATCTATGTCCCTCTGCAGTCTTACACAGTCGTTTTCATCTCGAATCTCCAGATATAGTTTTAAGTCGTCAGCGAAAAGCAAGCATCTTGCATCCTCAACAACACGTGCTAGATCGTTAATCATGATAATAAATTGCAAAGGGCCAAGATTACTACCTTGACTCACGCCTGACCGGGTAAAGTAGGGCTCAGAAGAATATCCCGCGTATTCTACGTATTGTTGCCGGTCTTGCATGTAGCCAGCAAAAAATTTAAGCAAGTGGGGCGTGAAACCGACGCCCGCCAACTTTTTTAGCAATACGTCATTCTGAACTAAATCAAATGCTTTTTTAAAGTCAAAGTAGGCGGCATCGACCCGCCCCCCACTATCCACCACTGGTGTAATATATGTCATGTACTCCAGAAGATTGCTGGTAGTACTTCTTGCTGGCCGGAACCCATGCTGAGCTTCTGACAACTGTGAACCAATCTGATTAAGAATTTGTTGTTGAATAGCTGCCTCTAATACTTTTGCGGGGGTGGATAGCACTGCTACCGGTCTATGTTCCTCTATACTCGTCCCCGAACCTTTTGGTACTGGAACTACCCTTGTCATTTTCCACCTCTCCGGGAACTCTGCTTCACCTAAACATTTATTATAAATGTATAGTAGTGGCTCGACAAACACTGCCCAACAGTCCTTAAATATATACGGCGGAACACCATCTGGTCCAGTAGATTTCAATGGCTTAAGATTTTTGAGCGCACGTTCGACTTCACCCAGGTGGAGGCGGTCTAGGTGGACACGCGCCGCCCCGTTGTCCCCACCGGCTTCCGATATCGCCACATCGACATTCAGCTTTGCTCGTTCAGTGCTATATACCGCTCGAAAGTAATTAGCAAATTCTTTGGCGCACTGATCGGTTGCCAACACTTCATCGTTCTTCATAAATGTTTTTGGGTTCCTACCAGATTTTTTGGAATTTATGTAGTTCCAAAAAGATTTTGGGTTGTCCCGTAAACGACTCTGTACACATTGTTGATAATGATCTTCCGCCTGCTTTATCATCATTTTTACCTTTGCCCTACACCGAGCAAATACCTCATAATCACTATGGGATTTACTGATTTTATATTCTTTGTGCAGATCCGCTTTCAACTTTATTTCGCGTATTACTTCCGCAGTGTACCACTCTGGGTACATACGCCCTGAATACATCACCCTTTGTGTTTTACGCGGTACAAAATCATCTAAAACGGAGTTCAATATGGCGTAGAAATATTCCACACTTGAATTAAGATCTAAACTGTACATAGGGGTCCAGTCTATTTTTCCTACCGCGGAGTACAAAAGGGGAAAGTTCGCTTTATTAAAGTCCCAGCCAAAGTTAAAGTTGTGTACTGATGAAGAGGCCAGCGGCGGCGGTTCAGCGGGTCGACAAAGGGCTGCCCGCGGCCGCACCACGACGTCGAGCGGCGGATGGTATGCGTCCACGGGTACAAGCGGCATCGTTGACTCGCTCACAATTACACTCTCATCCCCGTCCATCGAGCGCAACACTAGATCCAATTGACAGTTTTTACAATAAAGTACATATAGTACATACAGTTTTTACAAATAATATGCATTACTCAATAATGTTTGTACCTTTTGTAAAGAAAAAGCGTCCCAGGTCTATAGTAGCAAAAATATTCACAGTTATTTTATAGAAAAAGCTGACGACATGTTATAAAATGATAATGTAGCCTTTTCCACACATAAATATTATTTAAATATATTTAAAATTTTAGACCGTAGTGCTCTCCATACAAATATCCTTGTCCCAAAATAGTCTAGCGTAACAAAAAATGACGATTTTTTTTTGCATCGGATATTTCTTGAAACTTGGTCTCAAATTAACTTATCTATTACAAATTCTATGATATTCACATAAGCGTCAACAATATTGACGATAAAAACATATAAAACGTTACTTTAAAATTTATCCATATTTTATTTCATGCTTGTTATTCATTCTTGTTATGGCAAAAATAGGTAGAATTTAAAATTTTAGAGAAGGCAACACTTTTATTTAGCATCAACCAATCAGACAGCTGAGCTTTGACATTCGGCCATCTTGTCGGCGTCTATTTTTTCTGAAAAATCATCAAGCGTTTCGTCCGTCGATAAATTCAAGAATTAAGTGTTGTTACCTTTGTTTATTGCGATATTTCTTGCACGGTAAGTTTATGATTAATGGTGTCGCCATATTTTTATAGTATTTGTTTGCTAGAACAATAAGTAATAATAACGGTTTAACTCAAGATCTACTGATGTAATTTTAGGTTATTGACGATATATTCAAACAGTGATGTTATTTCATTTTTGTGACAGTTTGTTACATATTTTTGTTACGTTACAAAGATGACGTAACAAAAAAGAATCAAGGGCTATTGCATATTGTAATCCTAACTAATATTATAAATGCGAAACTGAGTTTGTTTTGGTTTATTAGTCATAGTCATAGGTATTTATTTATTATGTTAGTTTAATATGCTTAGTTAAACTGATACTGATATTTTTTTAAAAGAAAAAATATATAATATATTATTAGTAAACGCTTTTCAGTAATTAAAGATTATTCAATCACACATGTGTTTTTTTTATTACTGTGAAGTGACCCTAATAATCTTATATTCTACTTTGTTATTTTTTTGTTACAGTTTTCATTTTTGTCACACTTTTCAGTATTATTTCATATATGTTATGGTACAAAAATTTTGAATACCCTATTATGCATTTCTAAAATACGTTATATTAATCAAATTAATCGAATATTATAATACATATTTAAGTAAAAATACTGCATATAGTTATTATCCCACTGCTGGGTAAAGAGACCCATAACACATCATTGAAATCAAGATACTAAATATATTTCATTATTTTGGAGAGAATTAGTTGTTTGCCTCAGGCGGCATTTTTAGCGTCACCGGCCTTTTTTAGGGGCGGCGAGAAACTTAAACGGTTCCTCAAGCTGTGTGATCGAACCAGAGGGAACGAACACCTACACCTAGGGAACGAACGAACACCTGTTGTTGTTCCCTACAAGATTCTCCGGGGGGTTCGGATCGGATCGGGTGAGGGATTCTGTACGGCAGTATCCAACAAGGCAGACTGACAAGCTGGTAAAATTCGCGAAAAGTTGCTGATGTGAATAGCACGCGACCAGCTATGGGAAATCCCTGGCTTAGCCTTGAAGTAAATGTCAATTAGGTCATCAAACCATGAATAAGTGCCAAAGGAAATAAAACAAAAAGTTCTACGACACATTCACGATAACCTTATTTGTTATTAAGATTGTATTGTATGAATACTTACATAAATAGTCTTAGAAATAATGGAGGCTGTAGAGAGCGACACCAGGCAAGCGGTGAGCAGGCAAAAGGTGCCGATGAGAAAGGCCACCGCCACCAGAAGGTAGAACAGCTCTGCCTTGGGCGCCACCGCGTAGTACCCGCCGTGGTGGTCCATGTAGTACGCCACCAGGCCCACGCATGCTGCACCCAACAACTGGAAATAGAAAGCAGGGGAAGGTTAATAATAATGATCATCAGCCCACTTTCGCCCATTACAGGGCGTAGGCCTGCATTAATCTTATATATATATAACTCTCGTGCACATGTTAGTTGCCATACTCCTCCGATACGGCTCGATCGATTTTTATGAAATTTTATATGTATATTCGATAGTTGATAAGTGTAGTAGTTAAGTGATAAGGGTGGTCCACCCCAAACATTTTTTTTTTTTCAATAGATACAAAATGTTCCACGATAAGTTTGTTTTGTTGTCATAGAAACGATTTGATTGTATTGTTAACATAGAAACTGTCAAAGCGATACGAAGTCCGCTGGGTCAGCTAGTAATAATATAGTAATTCCCACTCGAGCTTCCTGAAGCTGATTGATTTTCTCTAGTAATTTTATCTTGTAACTATCTATAACATTGTGAATGCAAAAATTCAAAATAATAAAAATATTAGTCTATACTAACTAGTGGTCGCCCAGTGGTCGAAATTCGACCGTAATTTTATTAAGGCTGAACGGATTGTGTCCTAAGCAATAAAAAATTATAAAAAAGATAGAATGTGAGTTTGGATTGGCATTGACAGATTTCGGCTGCTCCTCTTCCATTTTTGAAATTTTTGAAAAGAGTATAATATACGTGTGTGTCAAATACATATGCGTGTGTATCAAATACATGGTAGTGTGTGTAAAGTTTGTTTGATTTTAATGTATTTTTATGCATAATATTAACATTCGGATAACCTTCTCCATATAAACTATAAGTGTGCGAAATTTCATACTTCTCCGTCCGCGCAATTTTCGTAAAAAAGGGGTACAAAGTTTTTGCTTCACGTATTAATATATAAAAACTGAAGAGTTTGTTTGTTTGTTTGGTTGAACGCCCTAATCTCAGGAACTACTAGTTTGAATTGAAAAAATATTTTTGTGTTGAATAGTCCATTTATTGAGGAAGGCTATAGGCTATATTACATCACGCTATGACTAATAGAACGCGGGTGAAACCGCAGGGCACAGCTAGTAATAGATATAAGGGTAATGGCACCAGTGATCGAAGTGTTTGTCTTTTAATCATTAAAAATAGGGGTTAGTAACTGGTGTTAGTCTTTAGCAACAATTGAATGGGTACCACCTGCTGTAATGAAGCCATCCCGTAAAATTTCAATGAAAATGTATGTTATTTTTTGGCGACGAAAACTGTGTTTAACACAGGTGCCAACTGCCACTACCCTACCCTAAGTACTTAAATCACAGAGTAGATAAAACGTAAACTTTTATTGCACACAAAAATACATCCATCCGATCCTCTAAATGCCACTACACATTTACAGAATACACTAAACATGCACACCAGTTTAGGCCCAAGACACCGTACTCGTAGAACAAGGGTACGTTTAGAACCGGTTCACACGCGCTCTACACCAGGTACAGACATGTATCTGGGCGCTTCTCTCCTCCTCCACGCGGCCCGGTCTACCCGTCCGTGTCTTTAGAGGCGCCCTCGGGTGGTTCCGCTCCCCGATCCGATCCTAACCCTTCGGAGAATCTAGTAGGGCACGGGGACGCGCACTTTTAAGCGTACGATGCCGTTCCCTCTAGAAAACCTCTGAAGGTGATTCGTTTCATCACGGCTTGAGGTACCCTTTACGTACCTCGCCGCCCCCAAAAAATCTCGGTGACGCTGAAAATGCCATTTGAGGCAATCAGCAATCTCTCAAAAAAAAATACAGATAAAAATAAATATAGACACAGAGACAGTATACAAAATAAATAAAATTGGCGGATTTGTTGATTGAATGTTTGTTGTGTTGACTCCAAACCAATCAAAAAAATTAGTTAACAAAGATAGAAAGAATAGATCCTTTTTATTATTGAGACTTTTTTTAAGACTTTTCCTGAATTAGGTATAAACTAAACTACTATATACTCGTTTAATTATAGATTGTAGGGTATTTATTTTTTGTTTTTTTCTCTTGTATAATTTAGTATACTTACTTTTTTGCCCTACTGCGTCAGAAGGAGGGTTATGTTTTTCGAGTGTATGTATGTATAGTATGTATGTATGTATGTATTTACAAATACATTGAATATTGATAGTTGTCGCAGACGGGGACAATCATCAACCAAGCGGCCGTGGCTAGCTCAATTAAATTCGCACTCTTTTTGATAATTGATGGTGATTGTCCCCGCCTGCGACAACTATCAATATTTAATGTATTTATAAATACTCATTTTTTATAGATTTTATTATTTAAGTATAGGTATCGGACAAGGAAATATTTCACGTTGCATTCAACATTGCTCAAATTGAATTCTAGTATAGTAATTCGTAGAGCTTGTTTTTTCTTTTCAGTTTTTTCTCTTTGTTTACATAGGTAATTTTTTTTATATAGTTGCTTTAGCAGTCGGGTTTTTTGTTTTATTTTAATAATTTTAAAACAGCTAGGTGTGACTACAAAATTAGACCAGGGCCTTGTTTAATAAAGCTGACAATTCGACATATATGTCAAAAAACGACAAAATTGTAGAATTGTCGCGCTTAGGCTGTTTAATAAAAGTTACAAATATGTCAAAAATCGACAGGTGAAATCTTGACATATTTGTCATTGAAAAAGCGTTTAATAAAACTTGACATATGTCAAAAAACCACAGTCAAATTATTTCTGACAATTGTCGGTGACAATTGTCGGATTGTCGTGACAATTATGTCGACTTTTGACATATTTGCAAATTATTTTGTTTTATGAAGCTAAATGAGGGTAAAATAGAAAAAAATATTACTACAGTAAAAGATAAATCAATCACTGGTGCATCTTCGATTGTTCGTTTTGATCGCGTGTAAAATGGAAATGCACAAAAAGTCAATGACCAATTTTAATAATTAAATATTCTACGGTGTTTTTACATACCCGAAATTTTTCTTTAAAGCAGAAATCTGTAATTGAGAATGAGAAATTAATTCTGCTTTTAAATGATCGTCGTTTTCTCCTCGTTTGTATTTGTTCCAAGTATTCATCATAACTACTCTCACTGCTCGACGTAAGTACCATTTTTTTGTAATAAACACTTTCTTACACCTTCAAAGTTCAAAATATGATTTCGCGACAGAGGGTAACGCTCCTGTCAGAAATGTCGTACAATTCTACAAATATGTCAATATGTCATGACAATTTTATGTTTTATAAAGCAGAATTGACAAGTTTTTCACGACAAATTGTTGATAAGAAGCATAAATGCTTTCAATATGTCCCCAAGTGCAAACAATAGAAACTGGTTTAATATAAAAACGTACTGTGTGTGAATCAAGTGTCTTTTTTTACATTTAGTCTTTATTGATCAAAGCATTTAGTGCATAATGTAATCAATAATTATGTACAAAACGTAGTATCATTCGTCGTCCGTGGCCAAGGGTATCGGAATTTAAATCTTTATAGGTTGACATTGTGGTAGGTACGAGTTCGCTTTCATTGTATAAGTAGATACAATGAAACTAGCTTACTAGCTTTATTTAATTTTTATTTTATTGTATAAGTAGTTAGATATCTTGCACTTATACAATGCAAGCGAGCTTGTACACAAGCAGTCACCCACACATCGTTCCTCGTGAAGAAAAACGCATTTAACGGCCGCCGCTGGGCGGTTTTATATTTACGAGAGCGGATTTAACGATTGTGCCGTGACTTCATCTGCTACGTACGCAGCGGCTTGTGTTTTGAGAACCGAAAATAAATGTACACGCCGCAAACTGCAATGGTAGCTCCTACGTTCGCTTTGCTTCGTGCATTTGCGATAACGGCTCAACAAAATCTTTACATGGCATCACACATCACACACACATCACCATCTCATTTATGTCCCCACTGCTGGGTATATGTATGGGTAGATAGGAAGAACGGGCATAAACCACCACACAGGCCCAGTGCGGATTGGTGGTTGTAACGACTGCTAATGCAGCCGGGACCAACGGCTTTACAAGCCTTCCGAAGCACGCATGGGCTCGTGATGATAAATTTTTGGTCACTCATTGGCGACTGGCCTTTGCGAAAGTTGCTAACAAGGTGTATAATACATATTAGGATAAGAGCGAGGGCATTATAGAAAGGTCGCGAAGAGGATATTCGTTGATGAATTCTTTCGTCACCTTCCGCTGAACACAATATAAGTACCTACAGCTTACCACAATGCATGACGCGCGCGATGACATCATTCGCATAGGCTCAAGGAAAACTACAAAAACCTTAGCTTACATAAACGATTCAAACGATTTATTAATACTTCTCGTATCCAAAGATAGCCACAAGGTTTACTCTGGTTTACTTGTATAATTAATTTAATATTAACGTTTCTTTATAAATAAACTTGATCGTTCCAAAACGTCTAAAATTCTTTAGAGCAAGTTTAGTTTAGCAATTAAATGATGGTTTTACTATTAACTAATTAATAAAATAATCGACTTGTTCGTCAAACTCGGCCAAAAAAAAGTTTTTATGCCCATGCCCAGTGATAATCATTGGGCATGGGCATAAAAACTTTTTTTCTATATCTCATAGTTGAATCCGTCCTCCGTTCAAGCATCTTATAAATGTAGATTAGGTACTCAATTCTGATATTTTCGTAGCCGCCTTATGTAGGTCACTCCGCGTTCTGGACTGAAATATTCGGAGACTCTCACATACGCTTCATTTCATAACAAGGCCAAAATACTTTATCTTTAGCCTTTATTAATCTGTTATAGTTACTTCTTATTGGTGCGGTATCCATTCACTTTATATTCAAGCCATGTCAGAGACCTGAATGTTGAACTGTATTCCAAAATTAAACAAACAATTGAGGAAGTTACGTTCAATACTTCCTTAAAATGGTGACTTATTTACGAGTATATCCCTATACCAGAGAAATCAGACATCAGAAACACTTTATCACACTAATAATATTAGTGTGATAAAGTGTTTCTGATGTCTGATGAATGAAATGCGAAAGTTTGTGTGTATGTGTGTAAATTTGTTGCTTCTTAACGCTGCAACGGATGGATGGATTTGGATGAAATTCGGCATACAGATAGTTTATAACCTGGATTAAATCATAGAATACTTTTTGTCCCGATATTCCCACGGGAACAGGAACCACGCGGCTGAAACCGCGAGTGGCCGCTAGTTTGTTTTTATATGTTTTAGTAAAAGAAGAAGAGGTCTTACATAATTTTATGTTCGCTATGTTTTGCCTATAAAGGCGTACAAATATTATATTTATTATATTCATGCATTATTCAATAAAATATAAAACTATGTAGTCTATTTTCATCTAAATCATTAAATATTATCATTTAAAAAGTCGTTAATTGTATAATAGCATTTTTCTAATAATAACTGTGTTACCCTTTACTTAAACTTATCCAATTTTATTTATTTTATGTCTACTGGTAATTTATTATAAATCTTCGGGGCCATGCCCAAAATGCTTTTACTGACTAGGGATGTTTTACGTTGACATGACGAGATGGCATGTTTATGGTTTACAGAGCTTTTTTCACCAACAGTAATTTTACCAATTTACTCTATAACCCACCACGTCGACACTTGTTGTTGACATCGATAATGGCACGAATCTTGTTGTATCAAGAGGTACCTACCAGACTGAGCCAGCCGTCTCAGGTAACGCCCAAGCTTTTATATAGTCTTCTGAAATAACAACCCAAATTGCCTATGTACAGTAACAAAATGTTGAAGTCCTTGTCAACCTAATTTTCATTCTTGGAGTTACAGGATAAACTTCATATATTTTTAAGAGTTGTAGTTATATGGATCTAGAGTTATACTCCATCCCTTGAAAGTTCATAATTATTGTTCGCAAAGTAACACACTTATACCACGAAATTGATATCACAGCATTTTTTTTTTTATTTTTTTTCTGATACGTCAAGTTTATTTGTTCGTTAGTAAAGATTGAATGGCGATTGCTTATTTTACATGTATTTAGTTTTGTATTTGGGTCTGAACGCCATCTTTGTTTCATACTAAATTTAGGATCCTGGGCCTTTCGAAGATACAACGTGAGTGAAACATCGCCGTGAGTGAAACGTGTTACGTAGCTATTCAAATTCAAATTCAAAAATCATTTATTCAGTTTAGGCTACAAGTATCTCTTGTGAATGTCGCTATGTCATCGGTGTCGCTAATGATCAGCATCATTCTATGGGTTGTGGTACAGAGAGTTGCTTTTTTTTTATACCTTACCCTGCAAATGACTCCACTTCACCTGATGTTAAGTGGAAACGGAGTCCAGACGCAAGGACAACTGGTGCAGCGTGAAAACAACGCAGCATCAGTCACTCTCACCTCGCCGCCGGCGGGTCACAAGGTGCTTCTTCAGGCCTTTTTTGAAGGGCCCCATGTCATAGGAAGGAGGGAAAACTGCTTACCAACTGTGCAAGCTTGAGCAGACCCGGCGTGCTGCTCAGGTATCCGCTGTTCACGTACACCGCGGAGCCCGAAGACACCGCCGTCGTCCGGGTGATTGTCACTGTGTGCGACATAACGACCTTACTGGAAAGTTTAAATTTTATATAATTTAAAATGGAGTGTTCTTGTCGCCTGCTGCTTTGATAAGATTTAAGAACTACTTATGTTAGAATATATTAAAATTAACGTGTTCTTGACGCCTGCTGCTTATTACGTACTAGTTCGAAATTAGAACATTGTAAGATCTAGCGAGAAGTGAGAGTTGACACAACATTTGTTCAGAGTCATAATAACACTTCAGTATCCTATAGATAAGAGTAGAACTACTTACATCTCGGCAAATTAACAAACATTTAACATTCTCTCTGCTGAAAAAGGTACAGGTACCTATCAAAATCTATCAATAAATGTTCAACCATATGTACTTACAAATAAAGTTCAAAGTCTGTTGAGAAAATTTGACAGTTTGTGGTAGTATTGTGTGCAGGCGTGCGTACCCTACCTCCTATACCTTTTTTAACAAAGAAGGGCCACATGGTTTAATATATTGACAGCAGGCTTTATTTCGTTTTTTTGTTGCAAGACTGCAAGGTCTGCGAGTTCCGAGTATTTCCAAAAATGGGTGTCCTGAGAGGCAGGCCGGCAGCCATGACGGCATGGCGCCCGTTGGCCGCGTAGCACTGGGCCGAGGCCGCCCTCTCGGACGCATATTAACATTTGTAACATTACTTTACCAAAAATCGGTCCACAATTGACAGAGAAATCGATGAACATACATAAAAAAATACATACACTGGAATATAGAACCTCCTCCTTTTTAGAAGTCTGTTAAAAAGCAATTTTTATAAAACCTCTATGATTCATTTCTGTATTAAATTATTGTGGCTTTTAAA
This sequence comes from Eudonia lacustrata, assembly GCA_947562085.1. Lineage (NCBI taxonomy): Eukaryota > Metazoa > Arthropoda > Insecta > Lepidoptera > Crambidae > Eudonia > Eudonia lacustrata. Next base: position 12,804,280 of record OX387314.1, read on the forward strand.
CTTTTTAAATATGTGCCCAGAACATGCACGTAGTCAAATAAATTGTTTCCTCAGAATGGCAGTTATCGCAACTTGTTTGTAACTTCTGATTGGTATCTATTGGTTTCCAGGTTTATGTTCTTATACAAAAATATGCGATATTTACGGAAGTCTTATATTAATAATCCCGACTTAATTCCTGTTATGCCTTTGTAGTATATAAAATTATAATTATTGTCAAGAAAAGCAATAAGAAATATTAATGTTTATAACCCTTAACAATATATTTTGGTTAACTCAAATTTTTATTCGATTTTGTTGTCACAAAAAATATATGAATTCTTTACGGAGGATAATAACTCCGACTATTTCTATAATTTATAATGTAAATATTACATAGTAAAGAAACTATGCAAAATAAAAAGTTACTGTAAAAGAAAATATCGGATAAATAAAATATATACAACAGCGACTACTCTTTGAAACTCGTACACAAAGTAGAGTCTTTCACTAAGAGTATTTTCGTATTAGACCCTCTTCGTTCTCTACGATTGATTCATTAAGAAATATGTCACTCTATTGTTTATATCTAATCAGTGACTTTGTAACTTTCTGTTTGCATTCAAAACAAACACGTGTATTTATCATCCGGTCATTGAACCGAGCAGCCTCGACGGCGTCGCCTCGCTCCCCATTCATGTCTAGACAAGGCACCCTTGTTCTTACAAAACTTATGAAAAAAATAACGCATATAATAACGATTTCCCATATCTGGTGTCATGGTGGTTCAACTACGCATGTAAACTTAGTTTTCGTTAGATACGTAGTACGTGTTACGTCATTATAGTCGTTGTATATTAAATATTTTGAAAAATAAAAAAAATCGACACACCTTTTGTAACACTTATGGTTGGCAATAAAATATTGAGTATTGAGTACCTATGTAATTAGTCATACTCAGTGTACCCACGATAAATATAATTATATAAAAATAACTAAAGAACTGTTTTTTTAGAAATTTTGTAATACAACATTTCCTATAATCGTAATAAGCAATCATCGTAATACGCAACAAGAAAAAATGTTATTAATAAAACAATAATTACTTGAAAAATTCGACAGGGAACCAGTGGTGACTAATAGCACATTTGGAAGTCCTTCAGAGTATCGACGCGAATTATCGACGCTCCGAATCCGTTTGTCGTTAATTAATATTATTTTTAATAATATAGTAATGCATTAAGAATGTAAAAATAACATATTATTGTTGTGTCATTGAGTTTCACTGTCATTTATGTTTTGCCAAGCTAACTCACGCACATCATCTTGACCTAATTGCATGGTGAAGTAAATTTAATCGCTATAATTTCTCAATACATGTCTGTTATTGTCAAAAATAAGTAAATGTTGATTTATCATTTTGCGGAAGGAGGTACACAGTTTATGTATTATATCCCGATATCCTTATCTACTTAGTTGTTCTTAAACCAGACACAATAGAAATTCAATTGTTCTATTGCAATGTGGTTACATTGGGCGTCTAAGTATTTATATAAGAAATTAATACCAATCGACCACATTTTATTGGCATCCCACATACACTCCTACACAAATTGAACATTTTAAGATTTTTTACATCTTCCTTTTAAGCATGTTCGAATAGCTGAACATTTAGTTAATATTACAAAATTTATAATGCTCCATCACGGTATCCATATTAATTCAAAATTATGTTTAAATGCTAACAGGACGACCAATAACAGCAAAAACATACAGAAATGTATAAAAAATATCACTTTTTTTTTTCTAAACGTTCACAACAAAATGACAAAAAAAATGTTTCTTCATATGACCAACTTCTAGTAATACCAACCATATTCAACAAATAAAATATTCTATTCTATTCACATTTGTACATAGTCCATTAAAATAATAGCCCACTGCCATAACATAATAGCAACGAAAAGAAAAAACTTTGTTGACATACACACAGAGAATAATCAAGCTGATACATAAATCACTCTTAAATCTTACAAACATTATTTTCTAGCGAAAACTATGTAAATTTCAGTAATTGTTCCACAGATAACAAATAAACGTACTTACATTTGCGCTAAGTCCGGAAAAATAAAGAAAACTGAGTCACTGACGCGCACGGTGCGTCAGAGTGAGCCTCGCAACTGTTTGTGCAGTGGAAGTGAAGGTGTCCTCCCAGTTGGTGATGGTGAGTCACTGTTGTACTGCGCATGCGTCCACTCGGCGGCTACACCTACCTACTACTATCAATTCAACTCCAGTTAAATCCATCGGTAGTTAACTTTAAATCATTTCTAAAAATATATTAACTCAAATAACAGTAGGGCTGGGCTAGTCATCTTTTAGCAAGGTGACAATGTTATTGAATATGAGGATATAACGACCTCCTTGGTCAAGTGGTTTGTACACCGGTTTTCATGGAGTCGCCATCTCTGAGGGCCCGGGTTCGATCCCCGGTCGGGTAAGTTTAGAAATTATAGTTTTTTTAAATTGTCACGGGTCTGGGTGTTTTCTATGTATAATAAGTATGTATTTAAGTATTTTATGTATGTTTATCCGTTGTCTAGTAACCATATAACAAGTTTCATAACAAAGCTTCTCTTGGGCTAGATAATTGTTGTGAGTGTAGAAAAAAAGTATTATATTATTAATGATGAAAACGAATCAGTTTATAAAAATTATTGGGCTTTACTTCCGACGTCTTCGTGTGTGTCTTTTGCACGATACACGATTTAACACTGTGATGAAGTATTGTAGAAACAATAATATTATTATATTGCAAAGAGATCATGGTATCTTACGTTTTTAATAAAAGGGTTTGTTTGATAAAGCTGCATAACGTAATTTCGCCATTTTGTCAATAACTAGAGTGTTCATTGCAAATAAATTTAAATAAAAATTGTACCTAATTAATTACTATTTTAGCTATATGTATTTTTATATTAAGCGTATTTTTTATCTCAATTTACAATTACAACAAATTCATTTTCAGGGTCAATGTCGTCCTTAATCAATGAACATAGCAGACTAACCAACTGACTGTTGATTACCTTGTAGCCTTGGCCTTATTTCTTAAGCTTGATACATACAGTAAACATGTGACAACCACTTTATCTATACATGTAATAAGAACGTAGGGATAAAAAAATCTGTAATTGCAAGATATAAAAAAAAAATTACACAGGTTGCCTTAAAATCACTTACGGAACACGATAGAATAGTTTGTAAAAAAATTGTTTGTTTGTTTGTTTGAAGTCGATAAACTCGAAAACTACTGAACAGATTTTGATCCGGTTTTCACCAAAATGCTAAGAAAAATCCGGAGAATAATATAGGCTACATAAATACTCGAAAAATACAGGGTGTCTCATTTAAATCGGTCAGTATGGGAAAGTCTGAAACTATAAGACATACGAAGATCTGTCCTTAGGAACCATGTCATCGATTTTAATAAGAAGAAAAACTGCATTCATACATTTAAAGAAAACCTGTACTCAGCTCGGGAATCGAACCCGGTTGTTTTGAAAAAAATAAACTTACACTATTTCTATTTAGATATCGATTTTGTAGGTCTTAAGCAGTAAATAGCTCTTTGAAACATGATGTCTAAAATGAATAAAATGCATTGTTTTCACGTATTTTCATTTATTTTAGTAGGTGTTCGAAGTGACCACCGTTACATTCAACAAGTTCAGGCATGTAAAATTGTCTCTATGGTTGTTTGTACCTCTTTGCTGGTTTTATAATTGTAAGATCGTTACCTAAACGTGTTGAATATTGTATTGAAAAAACGATGGTCACTGTGAACACCTTCTAAAATAAATAAAAGTATGTGAAAACAATGCATTTTATTCATTTTAGAGATCATGTTTCAAAGAGCAATTTACTGCTTAAGACCTACACAATCGATATCTAAATAGAAATAGTGTAAGTTTATTTTTTTCAAAACAACCGGGTTCGATTCCCGAGCTGAGTACAGGTTTTTTTTAAATGTATGAATGCAGTTTTTCTTCTTATTAAAATCGATGACATGGTTCCTAAGAACAGATCTTCGTATGTCTTATAGTTTCAGACTTTCCCATACTGACCGATTTAAATGAGACACCCTGTTTAATAAGAACGTAGGGATAAAAAAAATCTGTAATTGCAAGATATAAAAAAAAAATACTTTAAAGTCACTTACGGAACACGATAGAATAGTTTAAAAAGAAATTGTTTGTTTGTTTATTTGTTTGTTTGAACACGATAAACTCGAGAACTACTGAACGGATTTTGATCCGGTTTTACCGAAATGCTAAGAAAATTCCGGAGAATAACATAGGCTACATAAATACTCGAAAATTGTTAAATTTTGATTTGGTCTAAACCGGGATTTAATCCTTGGTTGCTTGGCAACTGTTGTTTATTATGTAACATAGGGGAATTTTTTTTAATGAGTTTTACGGCTCTGGCATTTGAGGCTCTGGCTCTCTATTGCTATCGTGTTTTACGGCTCTGGGTTCTTTGCCCTTTTAAGCCTGTCATTGATAGTTGTTGCCATGAGAATACCGATTTTGATGCGGTTATCACCAAAATGCTTAGAAAACGGAGAATAACATACAAATCGAAAAATGTTAAACAAATTTTGATATACGTATTTACGCGACCAACTGTTAGATACGGTCGTTGAGTTATTATTTTAGAAAAGCTTTGTTACTCTCTAAGGTTACCTACCCTTTATAAATCTGTGAGGCACCTAAGCGAACATTAGCACCGCAGTAGTAAAGCGACGGAAAATAAAAACAAGCTCGAAATCACGCACATCATTAAACTTGGCTGTACATAGGTACACCTTTTGTTTCATTTTCCAAAATAACCAATAATAATATGGCTATTTAGTCGCGCCTGCGCGCGGCGCTTATTGCAGTTTTCTAATACACGGAAATGTTAAAAATTAAAACATTACCTATATTTGGCGGTATAAACCTCTGTGTCGTTGCCCAAAATAATGTCTCTTTTTTTAGTTATGCATAGAAATGTTACCTTGGTACTCATTAAATTTGGCTGTATAAAACTTTGTATCATTGCCCAAACTCATGTCTCTATTTTTTTAAATATTGCACATAGAAGATATCTTGAATTACATAGCTTGGCTGTATAAACCTTTGGGTCGTTGCCCAAAATACTTAATGTTATTTTTTTAAATCTATTTGGTGAAAAAACGCGAGAACAGAAAAATTTAAAAAAATTGGCGCTCAAATTTTGAAACGAACAGAAGGAAATTTTGATATTTTGCAATGCATTAAGTACCTATTTTTATTTTGTTAATAATTTTCAAATTATATTAATTATTCATTGTGTAAAAGTTTTTTAAAATATTTTATGCAGGTACGTTAAATATTTCAGTACTTATTCAGATCTTATTAATTTTCAAATAAGATTTATTCAATGTGTAAAAGTTTTATGAAACATTTGATGCAGGTAAGTTAAACACTTATTTCAGTACTTATTTTACATGTAAGCGGTTTCTTACTTTGGTTTCTTAACATGTTTATAGGATAAATCTGTGTTCAATGATACAATATAAGTAAGTAAGGTATCATAACAATTTTAATATCATAAAACCTATAAAGAATGAATTTTGTACATACTTTTAGATTACAGAAAAATAGTTTTTCCATTCTTCTATCGCATAAGACGATGGCTACCTCTGTTATCAGAGTTGCAAAAATGTTTAAGTTTGCAGGGTACAACTGTATTAGAGGCACGGACTTCAGATTTTTTTTTATTAGAGGTAACTCCTTTCTGTGTCCTGTGATCTACCTCTAAAATGCTACCTACCTAACAAGATGCCACGAAGAAGTTCAAATTTATCGCAAGTATATAACATAAAATACTATACTGTTAATTACCTAATAGACAATAATATAATTTATTACAGTTCTCAATTTATTGATATTTTGTATCTACGAATAAGAACATAGTTGGTAAATAGTTTTTTGTGCCTTCTGGCCGACAACCAATAATCCTGGACCGCTACCTGCTACTCGATATCCAGCTTCGGTGGACAAGGCAAAAAATATTTTGAAGTCCGTGGTTGGACAGTATAACAGTAGACACATCTTAGCTAAGATACACGTGCCTATGACGACTCCGGACGAGTACCTGAGCTGTAAAATACCAATTTTATTACATATAATTGAGCGTCAGTAAACCCATTTCAGGTTTGTATGACGAAGCAAATACGCGCAACCCATCGAGAAACGGTGTTGTATACTGAATGTATGTGGAGGGATAATTGAAACGGGAAACTGAGTGAGAATCTGTATGAACGGGACGATTCTGTGCTTCAAACTGAATATATGTATGTACATGGCAGAGATGATAGTCGAAAGAATAAGAGATAATGTATGAAAATAATGATGAACGTAAAGGAGGCACAGGAAGTATGCCAGAACCACACTAAATGGAGATCGATTGTCTTTGTCTATCTCAGCATTCCCAGGTGAAAGGATATTAAGAGTGAGTAGATGTACGTATGTCGGTAAATACAATGTCAATTTTCTAAATTTCCGATGCATATAATTTTAGCTCACGCGGACGAAGTCGCGGGCAACAGCTAGTAGTAAATAAAATGCTGCTATTAGGTACCTAAATTTTTTCTTACCTGTATTTATATTATGTATTTAACGTGCAATTGTAATTATATTTGTATTGAAATGTTTATGAACTAATTACCTGTAGAAAATCAAAATTTTATGTTTACTTACGTTATTTTTAAGCTATTAAAACCTTGGATGGATCTAGTGATGTAAGTGTTCCTTTATGATAGGAAATTTTTCAATATTTTGATAGTTTAAAAGAAAGGGAGAAATTAAATGCTCTTCGTGAGTTTCTTGCTGGTTCTACTCAAAAGGTACTAGGTCTCTCCCCCTGAATAGACTTAAGTACGAACCGATGGAATAATGACATTCTGATTCTTCTAACAAATTAATAAATGATTTTATCTACACTGTTGTAATATTCTACTTATGTTTCCAATACTTGACTTATAATTACTACTGTTATAGCGCAGACAACAAAACACTCAATTTAAGCAATTTCACATGATGGTATAATATCCACATCGATATCGTAAAATCTCATTATAACATCAATAAAACGCGACCAATTAACCTGGCGAGCCTTATGTCAAAATCCTCATACAAGTTGTATAAAATTTTGATATTAGGCTGGCTTTTGAAAACAGTTGGGTTATACGTGAAAACTTCGTCGAAACTACTAAACTTACTTAAACAAAACTCTTTGGTAAGATCTTGTGCCAATTAAATAAAAAAGAACAGCGCGCGCTCGCTCCTGATTGGCCCTGCGCGCGCAGCTGCGCTCTCATTGGTTAGATTTTAATGGCGGCAAGTTCACTGTGACAATACACGTACGCGTAAATTTAATGTTTCGCACTGTGTTTTGTTTTTAAAATACAAATTAAAAGTTAAAAATGGACAGCGACGATGATATTTCTACGCCTCCGGATATTCTAGAATTGGCAACAAAAGTAACTCACAATCTTTTGCCAGAAAAATCTAGAAAATTATATGAAAAAGAATTTAATAACTTTTTGGCATGGAAGATCGAAAAGAAAACTACATCATTTTCTGAAAATGTCATTCTTGTGTATCTCAAAGACCTCTCCGACAAATTCAAGCCATCTTCTATGTGGGCTAAATATTCTATGCTCAAGTCCACACTGAGTATCTACAACAATATTGATATCAAAAGAAGTATTCAAAAGTCATAGCGTTCCTGAAACGCAGTTCCGAAGGACACAAGGAAAAAAAGTCCTTGACGTTTACATCAGGTCAAATAAAGATGTTCCTGAAAGATTCACCAGATATTTTGTATCATTTTGAAAAGGTAAGTGTATTTTAGTTCTGTTATTTAATCTACCTAGTACTTACGTACTACACACGCAAGTTATCTAGACACTCCGTTTAAGCGCTTTGTGTATAAATTAGGTAGTAGGTACCTACACTTTACTACTTCATAAATCATAGTTTTTGCCTTGGCTATGTACCTCAAGCTTATTATATCGTTTATTGTTACAGGTTGCACTAATCTTCGGCATAATGGGGGCATGCCGAAGGCAAGAGCTATACAACATCCAGTTCGATGAAGTCTCTAACATAGACGACAGTACAATCATGGTGAAAGTTTCGAAAACGAAAATAGATCGTTCTTTCGTTGTGACGGGCAACTGCTATGCCGTATGTAAAAAATACATGGAACTTCGACCCACCCCCTGTCGAAACCATGCCTTTTTCTTGAGCTATAGATCGGGGAAGTGCGTCGATCAAAGAACTGGTATTAATAAATTTGGTGCTCTGGGAAAAACTATCGCAAGTTTTTTGAATCTGCCTAACCCAGCGTTGTACACGGGGCATTGCTTCCGGCGCACCTCGGCGACCCTTCTCATAGATAGCGGTGGTGATTTGACCGCACTGAAACGACACGGGGGGTGGAAGTCTTCTACTGTGGCTGAAAGCTACATTGATGAGTCTTTAATGAATAAAATTCAAGTCTCAAATACGATCTTGAACAGTATAGAAAACAAGACGAATGAAGTAATTATAAATATTCCAACTCCGTCTACGAGCTCTACTGCTTGCCCCGCGACCGCTACAGCTGCTGGATCAATAATTAACATTAACTTTCAAAATTGTACCATCCAAAATTTGAACAATTATTATAAATAAACTATTGTCAGCTTTTACTCTTGTTGTTTGACTAATTGCATTAGTGAAGATAAAGTAGTGTATGCAACTGCATATAACACGGGTTTTAAACCCTTCGTTATATGACAGTTGCATAAACTACTATTAAATTTTGAATTTTAAGATAATGAAAAAAAAGTGTTAATAAAAAAAATATTGAAATGAAACAACTTTTACGGATCTACTCGCGTGTATACACATTACTTATTTAATGTTTATCCTGACGTTTCGAACCCTTTGCAGGGCCGTGGTCACAGGGAGACTGAGGTGTTGGTCATCTCATAATTAGTGGGTATACAAGCTACCAACTAAACTAAACGCGTAAAATAAACGCGAGTAGATCCGTAAAAGTTGTTTCATTTCAATGTGTTCGCGTAAACTTTAGAAAAAAAAAAATATGTTATTGAATACCTAATTAAATTGTTTCTCATAAACATAACCGATATATTATTTGGTGCAGTTCTAGCCAGCGCCACAGGAAATTTTTTATGTGTGAAATCATAAAATGCATCAACAAACCTGGGTGGCCAAGCATGCATGGTGTGATATGATGGGGCTTCGAGAATTAGAGCAATAACAGAGTTTATTGCTTTGTGTATCGTTAGTATTACAAATCAAAAGAGTCAAATTATTATGGCAGTGATGTGTTCTATCAACATCTAGAATCTCCCTTTTTGAGACGAAGATAGGAGATATAGAGTTATTTTTTGCAAAATTGAGTTATATATACCAACCGATTTGTCTTAACAAGAAGAATCTTCAGGTAAAACCCGTTTTCTGCTACGATACTCAGTTCCTGAGATAGCTACGGTAAAAACATGTTAATTGAAAATATTACGGTAAATACTTCAGTAAAAAACAAATAAATTCAAATAAAACTCTAAATTCTATGAATAATGCAACAAGCATATATCATATTTTAATTGATTTTTATTGCAAGTTCTACGGTTAAAATTGCGCTAAAGTTATTCTTGTAAAACCAGGCACAACGCGGTAACATGTTTTTGTTAATTAATTTTACCTTAAATTGCTGATTTTCCTTAATGTAATACAAACTAAGTAGATTTAGTAAGTTTTTTCAGAAAATTAATTAAGCTAAATAGGTACTTTGTATTCCATTCAGGGAAAAAGTGTTAGCAAATGTTAGTACACTTTTACTAAATAACTCTTCTTCGATACATTTAAACCTACTTAAGCAAAAACCAACTAACTGCGTATATTATTTTCTTCCACTTGATAAGTCAAGACAATTTCAAAATTATGGTTCAAGTAAAATCCAAATATTTATTTTAATTACGACATGTCAACTAATTTTATGGCAACAGATCACATGCAACACATTGTTACTAAACCCACCAACAAGAAGAAAACCAAAACCGAGATAGTATCTTTGTTATCCCCTGCAGCGGCTGCAACACATCATTACTCCACTTTATGGAGCGCTTTATGGAACAAAAAGAGGCAACCACAAAATGAAGATGAGCCACCAACGATGATGCCGTCGTCGAGTAGAGAAAGAGTAGTATTTCCTCCATTGAAACAACTCTACGACACACCTTTGCCAATAACAATGGCTAAGAAAAATGATCTTCTTGTTCTATGCAATAAAGGCGTTATACCCGAGGAGTACCTCGGGTGGTTTGGGTCTCTACCTACTGAAGCCAGTCAAGTTGACTGCTTGCCTGCAGCAACTGTCTCTGACACGGATGATTCATCTATGACTACATTATTAAGCTCTGACGATTGATTGTATGTATGTCTAGTTGGGACGGGACGCCTGCAAGGACCGCAGGCGGGTAATCTGTTGTGTAACAATTCCACCCCTTTCCCTATGATTTCGAGGGCCACGCCCTTCAGCGTCACAGGTTAACGAGGCCACCGCCTGTTACCGTCCTCTCCGCAGCTTGTGAGGTCTGTAGCCTCGGCCGTTGCGCAGACAGTCCCTTCACTCCCATCATTCGTCAGCCGTTAAGTTAGTTATAAGTGAATAAGTGACATTTGTTAAGTTCCTTCTAATTTATTTTTAAATAAATTGATTTTTATAAAATACTAGATGACCCGGTGAACTTAAATACTTAAACATTATCTAGCTGGGGTGGGAAATTACTCTAAACATTTCTTGGCCAACATCCAAAAATATAACAATTGCTTTCAAATGACGTCATTTGGCGCAACGCATATCGTACAGGAAAATTTCATGCCTACTTTCAAGGTAGTATACTATAAATTATGGTTTTTGATAAACCACTACGACCCGAAAATAGATTATTGTGCCGTAACAATTGGGGAAATGACAGCCATTTGTCAATATTGTAAAGCGTTAAAATACAGCGGTGAATCTACTGGATTATGTTGTGCTGGTGGTAAAGTAAAATTGGCACAATTGGTCCCTACGACTATTATAAGTACTGTAAGGAGGTTGCAGCTCATAGTAAAAGTAAGTTTATTGTATTTGTATGTAAGCCTCTTTAGTCTAGATGAATATTTGAATTATCGAATATGTCAAATTAAAAAAACAGTAGTAGACAGGAGCTACACAGCTTGGCTAAGAGCCGAGGTGCTCTGAGATCGATTTAATCTAATGTAATGTTTTTATTAATCACCCTAAACGCCATAAAGTCCGACAAACAATTGAATATCTATTGTGTCTGGGACCCGCGGCGTTCAACCTGTTAATACACAAAGTTAAGTGCAACTGTTATTCTTATTTTATATCCTAGTATGATTCCCTAAGTAGTGGAAATCTTACAGTACCATAGTTTATTCATTCATTATTATTATCAATGAATCGATAAAAAATATTTTTAATGAGATTATTTATATTTAAAAATAATAATTGAATAATAATATACATATTTTTTATATGAAATTCATTCATTTATTTAACTAACATTGATTATGTTTTGTGTTTAAAATCTCAAGTATACCTACTTCAATTTTATGATGATTTTCATGAACAACAGCACTTAACTTACTTTTTAATTGTTTGTCTAGTTATATTGTTAAGAGTGATTGAAATAAAAAAATAAAAAGAACTTTAAATTAAGAATTTGCTTCAAACATGTGATCAAACTTACAAACATACATTCATTAGTTCAGTTAATGTAACACTAAAACAACAGAAGAATAATTTTAATTTTTAAATAAACAGCAATCATTTTGTAGACGATACACAATATTAGTAATTGAACTTATATAATTAAGCAGCAATCATTTTGTAGACGATACACAAAATTACTAATTGAACTTAATAAGAGATAAATTATGATGAAGAAAAACTAGAGGAGGAGTAAGGACTTAGTAAAGCCCATCTCATCACATCTTTACTGAGATACTCGAGGGGTTGGGGGGTATATCATTTTTCATTTCCCATTTCTATATTATCATCATACAGGAAGGAAATATTGTTTATATAAGTATTGTAAGAAAATAACTGTTTGGCTAAATGCTTGTGCAAAGCCATAAAAAACTATAACAACTGCGGCGGGCGGTCGGCGAGTGATTCCTGACCTGACACAGCGCGACGCGAACAGAGTGAACGAGAGTGCGGCAACGGTGCCGTGATCTTGAATTGACGTACGAGCTCTAGCTACTGCTAGGGTTGAGTGAGCCACACATAGTTAATTTATTATTGTGTGAATTTGGGTGTCTTATAATATTATAAATGAAACACACAATTTAGGTGTACACTATAAAATACTTATATGTCAATATAATATACTATACCTTTATATAATATCATTGACTATACCTACTTGTTGAATTCAATATTGCTAAGTTACATACATCACGTCATAAGAACAGCAAACAATTACGTACCTATGTGCGATTCCGGTTAATTTAACCTTTTTACCGCCAACAACTTCTATAGAAGTTCGAGATTTCCGTGCCGTCCACGCCAGCACTTCTATAGAAGTTCTTCTGTGTACCTACTTTATTAAAATACATTTATACGTTGGCGTACAGCGGGACATTGCGTGCAGGATAGTTGGGCGGTGAAAAGGTTAAACACGACATTCTTTGAGTATCGCACAAACTCGGCGTTTATTACATTAAATCATCATCATTTCAGCCCGGTAACAGCCACAGAGTGCCTATATAGTGTGAGTTTTATTTACTATCCGTATTCCTTCGATTGCGTTAACGAGAAAACGAAAATAGTATGGCATTGAAATACTCGCGGCATACGAGAAGAGTTAAAATTTTGCCATACTAATTCTATTTTTCGTTAACGTGATCGAATGGCGAATTAAACTCGCACTAGGCACCCTGCTGGGTACCTATAAGCTTCCTCTAACACGCAAACTTAGAGAGGCCGCGCACTATAGGCAGCCCGACTGCCGCAGCCAGGCTGCGGCAGCCAGACATGTTGAGCAGTCAGTTCAGAGCAGCCACAACTGGCCAGTGGCTGCGTGCGTTTTAACGCGCATTCTATTGGCTGCCGCAGCCATAAGTTCTTGGCAGCCTAGTGCGCGGTCTGCATTAGGGAATGCAATCTCGTTCTCTCTCTCGAGATCTCGATCTCGCGAGATCTCGTCCGTATTTTGCGAGATTGAATCTCGTACAAATTTCGTACGAGATCTCGCGAGATTACGAGATTGAGCGGCAGCATAACGCACGTGGAATTACAAAGAACATTGAGAACAGATCGATTAAACTTGCTTTTTAAAAATTTATGAGGCATTAACAGCTCCAAACTCAGAGCAATTCAGAGAAGTGGTTAGGGTTTTCAGGCTCTCAGTTGCTTTTAGGAATAAGTGATACCCTGAAGAACAAACTATGGAACTCATTTTTGATGTACCTAATCTAATAAAGAAGTAACTATGAAGCCGACATAGTCGAAATCTACTAAAGTCCCATCAAAACAGCAGAAAAAAAATTACTTACATTTTTCAGTGAAATTACCCAATCTCGCGAGATCTCGTAATCTGCGAGATCTCGCGAGACTGACTTTCTGGTCTCGCGAGATCTCGGCTGGGTCCAAAATCTCGCGAGATCTCGTAATCTGCGAGATCTCGCGAGACTGACTTTCTGGTCTCGCGAGATCTCGGCTGGGTCCAAAATCTCGCGAGATTGCATTCCCTAGTCTGCATGAAGCGCTCATATAGCAGCCAGGCTGCCTAGTGCGCGGCCAGCCTTAGTCGATCCTGTGCAAGCCCCATCTACTGCCTCCCGGCTACCCTGACAATATCGTCTGACCATCAGCACCAGTTCGCCCAAGCCCATCAGCCTTCGTCCTTCCTGGTCGTGTTCTTTCTCTTTCCACTTTACCGCAAACCGTATGTTTATAACTTTTGGGCGCTATCTTATGTAGTCAAGATACTACGTACACCAAGGAACAAAGTCAGCGCTCGATGACGGAAAATAGCGTGTTGTTCCTCGGGATGACGATTTTTGAAGCTTCACCGGTGATCTCGAAACAACATAAAAAACACTACAAAATATGTTTTTGTATTATTTACAATTTGATTTATTATTAAGATCCATAGGCGTTCAAAAATAAGTTACCGTGACTCTGAATAAGAGAAATAGAAACACTCGTTATTGATATTAACGCGAGAATTAATCACCGTTTCAAAAATTGCTTCTCTGAGCTTAACTTTAGTACTTGGACTTATACTACTGGTGAACTGAATTTGCAGGTCTCTTACGAAATCTACTTCAGGCTGGTGCCCTGGTGGTGGACTGGTGTCTTCAATGATAATAGGATACAGTGTATCTTAATATATTCTAAGACTTTTGTAATTTATTATTGTGCAGAGAGAATAAACGGTTTTATTTTATTATTATTATAACTTTATCTCTGTACAAAATTTAATGAGAAAACTTTACTCACGACGCCAATAACTCAACCGCCTCTTGTTACAAAACCACATTATCTCTCCGTGCTTATAATATACATTGATAAAACATTATTGAATCTATTTTAGGAAAAAACGACGCCATTCTTTCTTAACAAATTAAATGAATAATTACTTACTCTTATACGTTCTTACTTACGATATTTTACGAAAATTAAACAACTTTCAAGTAAGTTAAAATATATTTATTTTCTTTTTACAAATTAGTTAAATAATCATATTTACTACAGCATAAAAACTTCGCTTATAGACCGTGACCACACAAAAAAGTCTGCGTGAACCTCACAATAGGTACAAACTGTATGCAGATTCTACATTTCGTGATTGATAATTTGTATGGTAACGGAATATTCACAACATTCAACACAACTTAAATATTTCAGTACTTAACAAACGAATTAAAAAAAATACTTTGAGGTCCTGGCTCCATTGGACATTGAGATTAAGAAAAAGTGATTATGAGCTAACAATAAAGTGTACATACCACAGTTCTAATATTATTGTTGACCATAAACAATTTCTGAAAATTAATGTACTGGAATATAGGTATAACCTAAATACAACATTTAAAAAATATATGTTATGATATAGTCTGTTATGGCATATAATTATGTTAACTATTGTAATTAATTTTATCATAACAATGAATGTACTCAAGATAATCAAAATCATAATGGAGACACAAGAAAAATATATTTTGTTAGTATGCGTGTATAAAAAAATATGATACATTAAGAACGAGATGCACCATAAATACACAGATTGTGTGATCTTATTAATAAACAAACTTGAGATTACCTATCAAGCAGTTGAAAACATATTCAACAACAATATAGAGCCATATACTATATTTCAAAATAAAACCAGAGTTTAGTCAAGTTTATGACAAACAGGGTTAAATATAATCATTCATTATTTCAGCTATAGGTACGTACATTCTACGGTAAGATGGACATATACAATTACAAATAGCGGGAAATTGGATAGCAATCGCAATCGCAATGTAGGTGTTATTTGCAAATACATGATTACAATAACCCTGGTGGACATTACCAAGTTCATTAAATTTAAATATTTTTATATATTTTCGTGCTTTTAGGGCTACCCTTCAGTGTAACTTCACTTAGTACCCTGTAAGGGGTTCCTAACGTCACAGGATAAAACAATAGGTAAAATTAAATGCAAACAAAATCCTTAAAAACGTGTTTCATTTTAACTGTACCATTTTATATGCCTTAATTAAAATACAAGGCTTTGTAAATAATCAAATGACTTATAAAAAAATTGGTCATTTAAAAAAATATTTAACTTATCTTCATAAATGAAACAATATCTCAAATTTGATATATGTACTTTTAGATCATTCCAAGATTCCAAGCAATAGTTTAAAACGATTCCATTCTCGATTTATTTTTTATTTATTTTTTGTATATTGTGTTACGGCTCCGGATGAAATCCATCAAGCCTATTCGATCGTTCTAAACACCTTGTCGGTCTTGGTCATGTCATTAGTTTTTTTAATTTCATTAGTATTTTTCCCTTCATGTATGATGATGATGAATGAGAAGTGAGAAATGATAGATCCCCCAACCCCTCGAGTATCTCAGTAAAGATGTGGGGCTTTACCAACCTCCAACCAACTTCTTGAGAGAATTTGAAAAGTGACGTTGCACTGTTTTGTTTCATTTGCCAACACTCATGCACACTCACGAACACTTAACGGCTAATAATCCACCATTATTTCACATTAATATTCGACATAACACAAATTTTAGAAAATAAAAGAAAACCGCAGACATCGCTCTTCACTTTTCCGCCAAGAACCATTCTCGATTTATTAACAGAGTTGACGTCTACGCCGAAACAACATTTTTTGTTTATAAGTAGGTATATGCATTGTTAAGTAATCTCCGTAATCTAAGTTACTACAAAATATTGATAATTCGTTTTGTTCATTACATTCAGCATGTTCCACTGTAAGACTAGGCTAACATTTATAACAACCGTATAATAAATAATTATTTAATACAATCTTATTTTACATTTATCGTTCAAATGTGTAAATTATGGGACATGACATATGAATTATTTTACCGGTACCACAGAATAACAATAACTACATCGTTATTTAAAGTAGTAGGTTTTATTTGCTGCGTTCACCTTCTTTATGCGTGGCGCGCTATGTTATGTTACTCTGTTCTCACAAGATCTATATACGTTGTGTTTCCTATGAATAATATAATATAAAATCTCATTAAAAATACTTGACTCCTTCAAGAGTAAACGTTGCAACATATTGTCAAACATCAAACTATGTCACGATGTGATATTCTCTATTAAAGGCACTATTGTTAGTCGTGCGTTATTCATTACAATCGGTACTAGTTATTGTTATACTTATTTTTATTTTCTATGGCCATAATTATTACATGTCAAAAATTGTATTAACATATTACCTAAAGTTCTTATAATATTGATAATGTGCTTTTATATTTCAATTGAATTTATCAAAAATGTCTTAAAACTTATTACATAATAAATGTATAGTACTGAAGTAAAATTTTACGATATAGTTAAAAAATATCTGCATATTTTGCTTTAAAATTGCACAAATAATTACCTTAGTAATTTTTAACTATTTGCGCAATATTAAGGGTTTTCGAGGACAAATTCAACAAACAAATTACAGTACTAGTAATGCTTCTAAATTCTCGTTTCATAACTAGAGTTTTAATATGCGCGATAATTCCGTTAGATAACGCATGCTTTACGACCAATAAAATATATTTAGATTTAGTATCGTCCTTGTGGTCCGGAATCATATTTTCGGGTTCATGTTATGTTGGGGGGTGGTAATATCGGATATTTGGAGTAATAACGTCACTGGCCGTTGCACGCGCCTCACGCTGCCACGGCGACTGCGCTTCTATGCTCTTTATACAGGAAGAACGCACTTCCAGCATACGCCACCGTGTTGAAGAGACCGAACACCTGTACAAACAAGGCAAATATTATTTACGAATATATAATCATCCCAACAGCTGAAGGTGCCGAGAACACAACACAACGGTTGCTCCTCGGACTTTAAACCCACAAATAACAACGGATGTACTTTTTGGTGTTATTTCTCACCCATATGGTTAAACAACTAAAATCTGGTGGGCAAAGTGCTTATCTGAAATAACGGCGAACATAAAAAGCCCGTTCATTTATACGTTACGAAACGAATAGCTATAGGTACTTACGTATAATAATAAAAAAAAACGTTTTTTTCCATATAAAGTTAACAACTAGGTACCTACTTGTTGCTCTTCTATTAACAGGTACCTTTTTAACTGATCATTGTGTCTGTTCATTTGTTATTACTATGATTATAGCATACTATAAGCATTAACACAATATAAACAATGAAACAATCGAATAATCGATCATCCTTACTATACTGAAACATGGCGTTGCGTCTGCTACTACTGCTACGCTTTAGTACTAAATAAATAGATTGCGTTGATACAATACTGGGTTACTGAGACAACAATGACTCCTGCCTTGTTTTTAGATTTACACTAAGTAGCTGACCCAGAGGACTTTGTATCGCTTTGACAGTTTCTATGTCAACAATACAATCAAATCGTTTCTATGACAACAAAACAAACAAATCGTGAAACATTTTGTATTGGAAAATCAAATTGTAAAAAAAAATGTTTGGGGTGGACCACCCTTATCACTTAAGGGTATAAAAAATAGATTACGACCGATTGTCAGACCTACCGAATATACATATAAAATTTCATAAAAATCGATCGAGCCGTTTCGAAGGAGTATGGCAACTAAAATGCGACACGAGAATTAGATTAAACGAGTCATTTACGAGTATTTTGAATGAGCAAACACTGTTTAACCTTTTCACCGCCCAACTATCCTGCACGCGATGTCCCGCTGTACGCCAACGTATAAATGTATTTTAATAAAGTAGGTACAAAGACGAACTTCTATAGAAGTGCTGGCGTGGGCGGCACGAAAATCTCGAACTTCTATAGAAGTTGTTGGCGGTAAAAAAGTTAAACAGTTAAAATACTAGTTCGAGAGAACACACCAATACAACTATAATCGATTTGGCAACAAGCTTATGTGTGTGCCACTCAGCGTCGCGGCTGCATGTTCGTTCCAGCTTTCACCAACAACAAACAATCTTGGTGAGAAATTGGTTATACAATGATTCAATATTAAGCAGCGTATACACAATATTTGTTTAAAGCTTTTTCGGGCCCTTCTTTAAGAGAACATGAGAACTTATTCTACACCTTTTTTTTGTTTTGTCTCGACACGATGAAGCCAAATAAAGGTGTATGCTCTAGTAAACGCCTTCTGATTTACAATTCCTATAAGCCAGCCCTACCATCCCGATGCAATAGTTTAAAAAAGTATTTTCTTAGATATTTGTCTAGGGCTAAAAGGACTCTAGAGGTATTTTCTCCAAATAATACATTAGCAATTTTTTTTAAAGAATATGTTAGAGTCAATAAAATAATTGTTGCAGGTAATGTCCTGGTAAGTAATGTTGAGTGGTGTCCTTTCCGATTTCACTATTTATATTTTGTTCAAGATTATTGTTTTTATTAGGTTTTTATTTCAAATATGTAATAAATTTCTATATACAACCTTATTTTTAGTTTAACGAAAACCGAAACACGGGTCAAATATTTTTATTTAAAGAATCAGTACAAAAAAATTAAAATAATACCTTGAAAACTCACGAAGTTCAAGCTTTTTGTGCTGCCCCGTTGTGTGTTTTAGTAAGGTATAATTTATTTGAGATTTTGTAAATATTATTTGGTAAAAATGTAACATGGTTTAAAAAATATTGAAATCGATTCTATTACTGATTCTGAACAAACAGTTTTCAGGTTTCGTATAAACTAAAAATAACAGTGTATACAATACGACATAATTTCGTCGACATAGTTTTGTCGTTTTTGTAATTTTTTGTCTTGATAATCTATGTACTGTACCAACCTTTCGCTGTTTGTTGTCAAATTAGTAAAATTAATAAATAAAAATAAATACAAAGATATAAAACTTACAGCAGCCGCGACATTGCTCCCGTAGCCGCCGCCGTAGTAGCGCGACGTGTTCGCAAACATCACGATGAACGCGATGAAGTAGAACAGCGTCTGGATGCCCGTGCCGATCAACTCCTGGAAATGGAAAACACATGCTTGTCATTTTTTGTTTGCCTTTTATTGTAGAATGTGAACCCTGTAATGTAACTGCATAACAATGCTATTACGAAATAAATAAATCAATATTTCATGTAAATCTTCTTAATTTTTTTTTAAATTACTCTATATCTCTAATCATTCAAACAGTTAACTTACAACTTGAAGTTACTAATAGAGTGCTGCAAAAAAAATTGCTCACTCTCAAAAGTGTACCAAATAAGAGTAAGCATTTGGTACACTTCGGAGCACACTTTTGAGACTAAAGTGACAAGAAACCAGATTCTCTATCAATCCTGCTGTTTAAGCTGTTGTTTTAAGCTGCTTAGGTAAAACAAAAAAAAAACGACGGGTTACACTCCGGGAGTGCCGGCAGAAGTGAAAACTTGAATATTAACGTTGTGCATTTTTGATATTTTGGAATGGTTAAGGAATAATTTTTCACGAATTGCTTCAATTATCAGTATAAAAGTACTATCATTTATGTGGTAGAATACAATATTTATTTATTGCGCTATCGTAAACAATCATGACAATTTATATTACATTAAAAAGCACTCGAACATTCGCGCAAGCGCCCTGCGCCGCCTAAACGAAACAGCAGGCATACATTTTCGCCGCGCCGTAGAAAGTGAGGGGGATACTTCGTCTCCTACGCCGCGCCGGCTGTCATCCGTCTTACGAATTTTCGATCAGGCCACGTGTCCTGACGCCTGACGCGAGTCACGTGTCCTAACGCGAATTTAACATTTTTTACCCATTACAAAAAAGTGTACAACGCCGCTAAAGAAGTTTTCACTTCAAAAATGTTGATGCTCTCGGATATTTTATTTCCGGAAACTTATGTAAAATCTATTTAGCTACATAATTGAAGAGCTAATTATTTAACCTTTTTTGATGTAGTAGTGTCCTGTAATTAGAAATCTATTTTTTTATGCAGTTAATTCATTGTTTCATTATTTCATATGTAATGCCTGTTAGGTACAATGTCAGTGATATTGCATACGTATGTAGCACAAGTAAAAATAAATAAATACGAGTGGATGTACAAAAACTAGAGAGACATAATGTGCGATGACACATTGTTTCAGCCAATTAAAAGCTGCTGATGTTTTGGACGGACGTAGGTAATAATTGATTGAACTAGTTAAAAGATGATTGCTGGGAGTGATTGATGATCATAGCGCACGCGCCTGGCAATCATATTTTTTATTAATGCGTTATATTTGTTACCTTTCGTTTTACTCTACTTCAATTTAATTATGATTTTGTAACTGAATCCTTATGACTTCAAGAAAAAGTTTTTATATATCCAATCTTAATGACAAACAACATATGTTATATCGCAGTAGATTTATATATATACTGGTCTTGAATACTCAAGGTCGACGAAGCCATTGATCATGTTTGATAACGTGTCGTGCACCTGCAGAGATAAATAGTAGTAGGTACCTATATGTGTGACTTATTGACTTAAAACTATCAGGGTGCCTAGTGTTTGTTTCATTCGGCATTTGATCACTTTAACGAAAACGAGAATTTGTTTGGCAAAATTTTAACTCTTCTTGTATGTCGCCAGGAGGTGCTGCTTCAATGCCACGCATCTAATTTTCGTTTTCGTAAACGTAATCGAATGAGTACGGATAGTAAACAAAATTCACACTAGACACCTAGAAACGAAGTTTTATCGACATGTATTAGCAAATGAAGCACCGGACTTCTTGGCGGGAAAGTGAAGAGCCACGTCTGCGGTTGTTTTATTTTCTAAAATTTGTGTTATGTCGAATATTAATGTGAAATAATGGTGGATTATTAACCGTTAAGTGTTTGTGAGTGTGCATGAGTGTTGGCAAATGAAACAAACAGTGCAACGGCACTTTTCAAATTCTCTCAAGAAGCCGCGTGAGGACTTAGTAAAGCCCCACATCTTTACTAAGATACTAGCGGGGTTGGGGGTATATCATTTCTCACTTCCCATTTCTAATATCATTCATCATCATCATTTAAGGAAATATTATTTTTTTATGTATTACTTGTAAGAAAAATTACTTTGACAATGGCTAAATGTGCTAGTCGCAAGAAGCCATCAACTTAAAGAAAAAAAAAATGAAGCACCCTTTGCTGATCAGTCATTTGATTTAAAGATGAATTTTAACGTACATTATATTAATAATATGTATGCCGCCATTTTCTTTTTAAACTTTGGTATTATTCTGCTGTTAGCATATTGTGCGCTTGTGCTAGGATTGGGTACACGCCTGTAGCCTAACATGGCTTAAAAGGAAAGTGATTGAAAGACGAAGAAGATCCTTAACATATGGCCCTCCCTACCTCGCATAAGATACACCCTACAGCTTCATGGGTACACACGGCTGCACATCAAACTACCACAAACTGCCATATTTCTTCAGTAAACTTTGAACTTTATATATATGATGGCATGGTTGAACGTTTATTGTAGAAATTTGACAGTGTAACAATGAGGCGCGTCTATATATATACGCCGCTACACGCGTCCCGTTTTCGCAACCGCAACAACACAAGAGCTCATGGCTACCCACCAGATTAGGGTACCTAATGCGAGCTTCGTCTATATTGATAACTAGCTGTGCCCCGCGGTTTCACCCGCATTAATTAGCGAACAATCTATTAGCGTGATGTAATATAGCCTATAGCCTTCCTCAATAATTGAACTATTCAACACAAAAATATTTTTTCAATTCGAACCAGTAGTTCCCGAGATTAGCGCGTTCAACCAAACAAACAAACAAACTCTTCAGCTTTATAATATTATAGTATAGTCAGTCATAGTATGGTCAGTGCAGCTGCCCGGATTGCGGAAGACCCAGGTTCGATTCCTGGCTGGGTCGGGTAGGCGTTTAACTTTTTCACTTTTTTTATAAATTTTATAAACATTCAGTGCAGCAATTAGCACTTGAAAATAAAAAGTAAAAATTATAGTATAGATAAAGTGAATGCGACTTACCGATAAGACCCAGTTGATGGGCAGCTTAAGCGCCTCCCTGATGCTGAGGAGGTAGACGAAGCTCCACAGCAGCGTGGTGATGAAGCAGGTCACGGCCACGAACACGAACCACGTGGAGTACCACGGCGAGCCGAGCGCCATACACAGGATACCTAGAATCTGAAAGTGACAAAGTAAGCCATTTAGTATGTTTTTTTATGTTCATCAGCAAATCATTGATGTCCCATCTCTACTGGGGCACTTAAGTTATGTTTTCTCATGTTCATCGCCAGCTCATTTAAGTCCCCACTGGTGGGGCACGAGCTTTCCATATGGAAGGAAACACAACAGGGAGAACGGGTCATACCACCGAGCAAGCCCAGTGCAGATTGGTGGTTGTTAACGACTGCTAATACAGCCGGCCGGGACCAACGGCTTTTCGCGCCTTCCGTAATCAATCATACATTTTTGGTTCATACAGTTTTGGTCACCTACCTATCCGATGACCGGTTTTTGCGAAAATCTCCTTATTTTCTTGTTATTTTATGTTAGATTATTTTAACAGCTAGCACAACCGACTTTGCTGTCACGACGACGGACGTAACGATACAAATAGGGATGCGCCGATCTGATCCGATCCTTTGAAAGATCGGATCGGCAGGCATACGATCCAGCGATTTTCGGATCAGATCGAGGTCATACGATTTTTTGCCGGATCGATACAAAACTTGAAAGATCGGATCGCTTAGATCGAATGAAATAAAACGCGGTTTGTTTAAAAAAATGGGTACATATACTTAGGTTTATTTATTACGAAGGTGTTCTATCTTTGTTTACATTTTGATTTTGGCGGCAACCTTTGCGGATAGATTGATATAGCTGTTAAATTATTATAAACGAATGTTGTGGGTAGGTATACATATAAGCATAAAATGTGTGGCTTGACTAGTTTGTATTTGTTACTGTCTCTGTATTTGCCTTATTATCACATCAAACGGACATGTTGCTTTTATATAGTTATATAGTTACATAGTTATGTAAGTGATACTTTTGAGAAATACTTACCTAGAAAAATTTTTCTTAAGTTCTCTTAATTACTATTTCACATTGTTTTTCTTTTAAACCTTCAATGTACTTTTTACATGGGTTTTGCTTAATAAAGATCTAAAATTAATTGTGTCTTACTTATTTGCATCCGATCCGGATCGATTTCCAGAAGATCGGATCGACGGCAACGGATCGCATGCCATCGATAAGTAAATGTTGTAACGCCACGATCCGATCCGCGGATCGGATCGTGGCGTTACGATTTACGATCCATTACGATCCGAAAAATCA
Source organism: Eudonia lacustrata (assembly GCA_947562085.1). NCBI lineage: Eukaryota > Metazoa > Arthropoda > Insecta > Lepidoptera > Crambidae > Eudonia > Eudonia lacustrata. The sequence goes on from OX387314.1 coordinate 12,828,422, forward strand.
GATCGATGACTTGGATCGCGCATCCCTTAGACACAATAGTGTAAATAATTTTAGTATACTTACTTTTATTGTTATTTTGGGGCAACTCACACATCAGCATCCCAATCTGAGCAAAACCTAGAGGTAGGTACTACAGTGGTCAGACATACTTGGTATTATACATAAATATAAATAGGTAATTAAGTAGGTAGGTAACTATTACGTACGTACGCTAGCCATCTTCGGGCGCACCAGTGAGCGCCGTGCCGACTAGGAATCATCATCATCATCACTACACATCATACATCCAGCACAGACACAAGTCAAATAAATAATTATCCTACATAATTATTTATTTGACTTGTGTCTGTGTCCATGTCCATTTTTCGAAGTACGACAAAATGAAATGTTTAAATTTACTTATTTTTCAATTTAAATTTTTTTTAATTTTTTGTATCAATTTAGATATTTTTTATGTTGTACGGTAAACACATTATCTTTATACAGCTATGTACGGATCCCTTGTCGAAAAATACATTATCTTTATTTGGCTTTATCATAAGTGGTTCCGTTGTTCTCTTATCTCCTCACTCTACCTATGTATTATACGAGTGTTACAATGTTTCAATAATTTACTTTTGCTACTAACAAGCGACGAAGATATTCCCAATCAGAAGCAACCAATGAAGAGTAGGTTTAGGACAATCAATAAGTAGTTAGATGGTAAACAAGATTTTTTGTTTCTTGACTCGCTTATAAAAATTATTACAAGTAACATTGAAATACCTAGGTACTTAGCTACATATAAATATAGACATAGATGCATGATAGTTTGGATTGTATTCTGGCTTATCTACAAAAATGTAAGTGGGCATCACATAGACAATTTTACCGATGTTATTATACCACAGAAATTGAAATATATCATGCTATTCTATACTTATTGATACGTACAAGACTTGTAACACTTTTATCATTTTATCATTGAAAAAAAGTTCATGTATTTTTTACAGTTTTCGAAGAGTTTAGTAGCTTACGCATTCATGTTTCGCAATGCCGGGGCCCCGTAATGTAATAACATAAATATAATATGTTTGGACGTTGATAAAGAGAGAATTATGTTTTAATTATGATTAGCGCTAATTGCGATAGGAGTTTTTTTGCAAGTCACTATGCCTATGGTTATTTTCTCAATTTTAATATTTAACATGTTTAACATTTAATTTAGGGATATCAATAGATAAAGAGGTTCGTTTTAAAGATAAGTTTATATAGGTATAAGTTATTAATGTGATAATTATAACACTGGCATAATATTAACTAAAGGTACAAATGCAAACAATTATATTGCTATAAATGTTTAAAGAAATTTTATGAAATATTTATTTTAGTATGAGTAACATAACATCTCTTTAACACGAAATAAGTTTGATAATGAAAAGCCATAGTAAAGATAAAACCTTATAAGTTCAAAAAACCCAGTGATAAACATAGATTATATGTATTCAAATTTAAGCGTGCGCCGACCAAAAAATGCCAAAAGTGTAGTCACAGTTAAGTTGATATAATTGAAAAAATTATCGTTTTACATAAACAAAATATATATTTAGTATCAAAGGGAACGTGTTTACAATTAGTCCAATCCATAAATTCATAACACACTATAGTTTTTTCTACAATATCATTTAAAGTTGGGCAAAAATCATAAAAACGAGTGGCGGCGTTTAGTTGATTTTTATAGTTTCTAAATTTTTGTACCTCTAATTTTGTCTAAACAATCACCAATGTCTAAACTACAAATCGTCCGTCTCACATTTTTCTCATGATTCAACAAGCAGTTATTTAATTATTTTTTTTAAATTAACACGTTAAGATCCAGTTTCATCATACAATGTTAGTTAGTTAACACCCCTGTTAAATCATTTAACAGACTGTTAAGGTTATTGAGTGTCCCATCATGTTTTAACGAATGTCAAATATCCGTAATTCGATGTTAAACTTAATTGCTGCTACTTAGGTCCGTCAAATGGGTAACAGGCTGTTAGTTTACTGCCACACAGGAACAAGATGGCCATGGCGTACAATTTTATTTACGAAAACGAGAGGATCCTTTGGAAGTAGACAATTTGGACTACATAATAATAATAATAATAAGTTGGGTCAAGAGTCAGATGCTAATGGCAGTCTGTACTCCTTGACACGGCCCGTATTGTCAGGAGGTTCCTCACTCTGCAGCCCTGACCACCGTACCGGTAGCTTGGGCCCTGTCCCGCTGCTGGCGGTACTTTAGGATTAGGTTTTTATAATGTTTTATTGTTTTTATATTAAAATATTGTAAAAATCTAGTTTTAAGAAAGAAAATAAATAAAGAGTATGTGCATGTCAACGTCACCATCCCACATGACGAGAACCTTGTAAAGGCCGGGAAGGATAAGGCCAGCAAGTACCTTGACTTGGCTCACGAGGTAACCGCCATGTGGGATATTGACTCGACAATCATTGTGCAGATAGTCGTGTCTGCAAACGGTCTGGTAGCGAAGAGTCTCGACCAACACCTTAAGAATCTCTCGCTCAATGGTTGGATCAAGGGTCAGATAGAGAAGGCGGTACTCTTGGACACGGCGCGGATATTCCAAAGTTTCTGTCTCTGCAGCCCTAACCAACGGCAGCTTGAGCCCTGCCCCGTTGCCGGCGGCACCCTAGGCTAGGTTTTTTATAATATTTTTATGTTTTGTATGTGCTTTTGTATTTTACATTTATATTAATATTATAACAAACCTAGGCTAAGAAAAAAGAAAAATAAAGAGAATAACAATAATAAATCTTTATTTCAGACAACAAACAATGTAACAGATGGTAAAATACAGAGCGGCCCATATAATAAATACCTTACAGACTAACATACTTACATAAAAAAAAATCAATTTTTCTTAGTATATTAAAAAAAACTTAATAACTATGTTAGTATTATTTGATTGGCACCTACTGTACCAACTTGGTAGCAACAGGCAACTTTCCATGGAAACGCCTGTAGACTACACCCTTCGGCCAGAAGTCCTCCTTTATGAAGATGTCCAGCTTTGATGTCGGGACTCACACCACAGACGCTTTGAAGCTTGTATTATGGCGCGACTTCAGCGGTCCAATCCTCGAATTAAAGTTAGACTTCATTCGTATGAACTCTGCTACCTCCTGCGATGTGGTGGTGTGATGCAGGCGGGACAGGTACATGGCCGTGGTCGGTGTCGCAGCACGCAGCAGGAGGTTGGGCCCTGTCGGTGCGGTACCGCACCGGTTCTGGCTTGCTCGCTGACGACATCGCTTCTTGTTTCGAACCATGAAACCTCTCGCCACAAACATCGGCATGTCATCTGGATCGGTTCCTTTGATCAGTGTTATGATCTCCTGTAGGCTCTTCTGCGTCCCGACTCGTCACCGAGACACCATCTCGTCGCTCTTGCCGACAGGCTTGTAGAGCAGCTTCTTCGCAGACGCCACCTCATCTTCACTGAAGCTGGACTTGCAAATTTGCACTGCGCTTACCTCGTCCATGACGTCTAGCTTTTGTTGTAGAAACGCCAGGAGTTCATTTGCCGAGTTTGTCACTCATGACGCTAATCGAGCAGCGGCTTGCGCCGCGCTACGCGTAATATTATTTATTTGAATATGATGCGTTTGCCTGCACCGATCCGCATCGCGTACACGACACACATAGTACGACGTCCTAAAACTTTCAAAGAACGGCGTCATTATTTCGAAGAATATGATGATGTTGATTTTCGCACAAGATTTCGGCTATCGAAAGAATCTGTTTTGGATGCGCAGGAATCAATAAAATCAAAACAACACAAGATAACCTCAAACTCAACAATAAAATATTTGACATTCATTCAACCAGCAAAATGAAATGCAACCCGATTTCTAATGAATTCTACGAAATACATGGTATTTAAATCAGTCGCCTTACATATAACAAAACTATTATACGACTAGAGAAAATAGTGCTCGTTTTCGAAGCAATGACATTACATACAATGACATTTTGTTTTGGTTGGTTTAGAATGTGAGTGAATGATTTGAGAGTCATTCACCTAATGATTGATTTCGTAATGGTCTGTTAAATTATTACCATGGGACATAAAAATTTAACAGTGCCGTTAGCATCCCTGTTAATTTTAATCATTGATTAAGTAATGCCTTATTTAGAGAATAACTAACAGAGTATTGTAAAACTGGGCCTAAATTCCCCATACAAAATTAGTATGGCCGCGCGGCATCAAATATAAATATGGACGAAGACATTTCAAATAAAATATATGACACTTGTCACTTACGGACGGGGCGTCCGATCTAAGGTTGCCAGATCGGAACTTACCGAGTCCGGGACAATTCCATGTCGGGCCGTGGCTATGGCTATGAATATCTAAAAAAAAAATATAAATATAAATTTCGGAATATTTAATTTTATATTTGTATTTATTAGGAAGATGTATTTTATTTTTCAAATGTATACTTTTATTATTATATGATCGCCTGCCGTGTCATATTTTGTTGTTATTTTTTTTAATTATTTAATTTGGACACGGGACAATACGTAAAATTCCGGGACAATCCCGAAAATCCCGGACATCTGGCAACCTTAGTCCGATCCGATCCGATCCCTTCGGAGAATCTGTAGGTAGGGTACGGGGACACGCACTTTTAAGTGTGTGATGCCGTTCCCTCTAGAAAACCTCCAAAGGTGATTCGTTTCACACGGCTTGAGGTACCCTTTAAGTACCTCGCCGCCCCCAAAAAAGCCCGGTGCAGCTGAAAATGCCGTTTGAGGCAATCAGCAATATATCTCAAAAAAAAAGTACGGGGCGCACCCATATGATATTTTTCCACTTATATCCCGATGACTTCATACTTGATATCGAGTCCAGTAAGCATTGTTTATTTTGTGTAGATTTCTTGGGACGACAGGGGTTAATCAATAAATTAATTTATTTGTATTAATTATTATGTTTTGCTATGAATTTAACAATGTGAACATTTCAGTATATACCCTTTACCTACCTACCAAAATATAGTTATTTTTATTGGAATATATTGCATTAAGTCTAGTGGTCGAAATTCGACCGTAATTCACAAATTATATTAATGTTTAAACAAAATTATGTAACACATATTATACATAAATATTATGTTTAGGGACTTCTTTTCCATATAAACTTTATCTACGCCCGCGTTATGTGCTTAAAAAAGTGCACGAAGTTTTCGCGTCACGTATTATTACATAGATCTAATATTTATTTAAGTAACTACCCAATTATTGTTCTGAACTTCAAAAGGTAAAACGGAAATCGTATTCAGCGTGTGTATCACGTATTTACGTGAAACTTACAATGTGTCATAAAAGTCAACCACAAAGATAAGATTCCGTTTTCTTGAAATCTAGCGAAATGGCGTAAACCCGATTGAATTGAAACAGAAAAATAAAAAGTAGCGGTACAATCCCGGTACCACTAGGGCAACGGTGCGAAGTAAATATACGGCGTTAGGGAGGTTACACACTATGCACAAACCTCCATTTGACTGCCAATTTACAGTTCATATCAGCAAAAGCAGATTAGATTAGCAAACAAAGCCAAGAATAAAATCTTTAGCTTATCTTAAGTTTATGTTAAGCACTTGGCCTTTTCTAACACGCTAGCTATAATATTTAACTTACAATATATAGATTAATTTTAGTTTCGAAATAAATAATTTCATTCTTTTAGCTAGCAGAGATCAGAGAAAAATCTTGGGTTATCAAATTGAGCCTATGGAACCCTTTACTAAGAATTAGAATGTTGGTAACTTCACTTTGTCTCTCAAAGTAATTTTAAGTAGGTTATATAAAATATTTCAGCTTTGAAATACTTTGAAACGTTATGGCGATGGAGCGACAAATTTTTGACCTTTTACATTTCTAATAATAACTTTAGGAAAATGGCGCTAAGATAGTTTACCTAATACATCGTGTGTGGCGTACGTTCGGTTCGATAATAGCTGTGATATGATAATAGTTAGGGAACAGCGTCTTTGTAGTTATCAGGGTGTGGAGTGAGAGTTTTATTTACACAAAAACCGTTTATAAACAAAAATTTGTATGGCAGCAGGGCCTCCTAAAGACAAATGAGGTGAGAAATTTTGCTAAACATATTCTTGTTTTATCAACGTGTTCGAATGATGGATAAAACTCGTTTTTTTTTTTTTGGAGAGAGACTGCTGATTGTCAATGGGCATTTTCAGCTTCACCGGGCTTGTTTACCTTGTAAAGGTTACCTCAAGCCGTGTTGAAACGAATCACCTTCGGGGGATTTCTAGAGGGGTACGGCATCGCACACTTAAAAGTGCGCGTCCCCGTGCCCTCCCAGAGTCTCCGAAGGGTTCGGATCGGATCAGGGAGCGGAACCACCCGAGGGCGCCTCTAAAGGCACGGACCTCGGCTCGGGTAGACCGGGCCGTGGAGGAGGAGAGGAATAAAACTCGTACGCAGCACGCAGTGCATTGTGTTGACTTGAGACTCGTGTGTACGAGCTTTTAGTCGACGACGCGGCCTGTTCGGCCACAACCGGTTTGCCGCGCGCGACCGATTGCCGGAACCGCGGCCCTGTCGCAATGCACGCCACAGGTGCTATTTGTAGAAATTCCAAGCGATAACTGGACTCTTCGATCAATATTAAAAAACATAATTTACGATATTACAAGATAAGATTAAGAGTGTTTACGCCGCACACTAGCGCCGCCAATGAAAAAAAAAAACATATCTAGTAATTAGAGATAGAAAATCAAATTATGCTCAACAAACTATCTGAATGAAGTAATTTAGCATTTTTACGTCACCTAATGAACACCTCACATGTTATGGTTTAGTTAAATATGGCGTTATAGTTAAAAGTGGCCGTAACGTCTTATTTAACTAAACCTTAACATGTGAGGTGTTCATTAGGTGACGTAAAAATGCTAAATTACTTCATTCAAATAGTTTGTTGAGCATAATTTGATTTTCTATCTCTAATTACTAGATATGTTTATTTTTTCATTAGTGGCGCTAGTGTGCGGCGTAAACGCTCTTAAAGACATCTAAAAATTTTGCCACTTTTTATGTCAAGCAAGACCTATAGATATAGTTATTAAACCACTTGGTATTTTTTGTTCTAGTCATAGATTAATAACGCTTCTAGTCAATTAACGTATAGGTATACTACCTATTTCAACAACTTAACTAACAGAGTATAGAAGCCATATTCTTTCAATTATTGCGCTAGCTTATCTAGCGTGAAGCGATTAAAGATTAATGACCATTTAAAAAAAGCATGTTGATGTAACTTTGTACGTACGTAGGTACGTTGCGGAACACAAAGCAACAATGAATTTTTATAGCAGACACCCATAATATGTTGTTATTTGTTGCAGAACAAAAGGAAGTTGTAGAGTCAGCGTTTATTCTTTACGCGACGCAATCTTGTGACGTAGATTTGGGTCAAAAATGTATGTCACGTGAGACGCGTGCTCGGCTGCACACAATATGGAGAAAGTGCGTCGCCTGCGCCTGCGCGTCGTATGGGGCACACCGCGCCGCCGCGCCGCTGCCGCGCCGCCATTGCCCGCGCAGTCAATGGGTTCACAGACCATCAACGCTTTTACACGTTGCAGTCTCGCTCCAAATAACGAAACGTTGCCGGATTTCCGATCCGACAATAGAACGCGATAAAGGTACGCCTGACACGGTTCATGGGCCCCTGGACTAAGTTCGCCAAGACTTTGCAATGCACGTTTTGAAAAGGTATCTAAAAGGTAATAAATGTAACATCAGGTGAAATGGAGACATTTGCCGTGCTAACTTAAAAAAAAAATGTCAAAACTAAAAATCTTTAAATTGTTGGAGTAAAATTTGAAAAGGATGCCCTTTGCTGGTTTTTTTTTTTTTGAGTTGGTGATCACAGATTTTTTTTTTTTGAGTTGGTGATCCACCACACTTATCATAATAATTAAACATAAGTAGCTTTACCTTGTATTATTATAAGGCATATAGCATAATTCTAAGTAGATATGATTTATAAAAGCAGACTCCTTTCGTTTTCCACTTCATCAAAATTTGATTAAGTAGTATTTAACAGTGATCATTCACGCTGGTGACCTTCGAACCTCTTCGAATCCCTGAGAATAATTCACACTCAGTCTTAAAGTCAACTGAAAGCAACAGAGAACTCTAGACTCTAGGTTAATTAATTCACAACATGACGATCAATACTTTCTCTTTGTAGAAACCAGTCATTTATATGTTTATCGCGGTAAGTGGAAAAAGTTTTGTGCAATAATAAAAGCCGGTAGTATGATTCCCGCACAGAGTTCGTCTCTGGATAGCTATCACCCTAATTCCTATTTACAAAATAGCTATGCATACTGCTACTTGACCACAGGGTCAAGCAGCAATATCCCGTTCGTTCTGTATCGTGTTCCTGTTTGAAGGGTATGCGATCCAGTAATATTACTGGGCATAGAGAAATAAGTACGGCCTCAGGGTCGGCAACAGGCGAGGTGTACTCATGGTCTTGTAAACGCCTATAGGCTGTGGTGACCGCTTACCATGGCGATCGTATGGTCGTAGGAATTTTGCCAACTTAGACGAAAAAAATGATGTCATCTTTGAAAAGTGACAATCTTTATTCTTTTCTAATGCTTTTCTTTGAGACAATATAATGAATTAGTCCATGCTTTTAGGAGCTTGCCTGTATTTCTTATTTATTAAAGAGCGTAAAAATATCAATATAAAAATTATGAATGAAAAAGTCTTAGATAAATGATTGCTCTCGGTCGGCGAGACCAATCATTTATCTAAGGAAAGAGGGTTAAAAATTACGCTCAATACATTACATTTCAAATATTATGTGTAAATGGGCATAGGTAATTGTTGCAGTAAAAGTAGAATAGTGATATTATTATGGACTATCACATAATGCATAATAATTTCAAGCTGGGGCGTGCCCAGTTACATACACTGAAATAAACGGCTAGGGAATGGACCAAGTAGGTTGCCAGTCAGTCCACAATCCACTTGTCACTACCAAATCAAATAGGCGAAACACTGGACCGGCCCACCTCGGACGCAATGCAAGCGAGCGAAAGAAAATGTAGTCAGGTAACATTCGGGTAGCAGGGCCTACCTGACTAGGTAATGGCAAAAAAACCTCTCTCGTTTTAAACTGTATGCCTCAGTAGTTAAAGTGCATTATATAATTATAACAAAAGAACATAGCCCCAGAAAATAACAAAAAATTTAAAGTTGCCTTTTTCACAAAAATCTAATTGTAAGGTCTTTTAAGTTTTGGTTAGCGTAGTTTTATTCTTTTGACTATTTGAAAAAGAAGGGTAGTCAATGAAGAAACCGATTTGTAAAAGTAGCATTTGTCGTGAAACGATCAGCGCAAGGTTCTTCCGTAAATAAATCTAGCGACTGCGCTGAATAAAAAGTTTAAAAAGTTTAAATCTTCTTGTAGCTCAATAACTTGAATTTTACTAAAAAAATAATAACAAGCAAGCGCGAATAGACAGTTTATTTTTTACAATGAACTTAAAGAACGCGTCATCTCTTGTATCATGCATGTTTATTATAAACGACCTTACTAGTCGAGCGAGTATGAAGTCATCGATATAAAAGATAAGATGTCAAAATCGTAAATGAAAATAAGCAACAATTTACTCTCGCGTCTTTCATTAGTCACGTCATATTCAAGGACCACAAAAGGAATGTTATTTAAGGTTATTTTATACTTTTCTATGGTATAGAAAAGTATCCTGAAAAGTACGCCTGATCTCCATCTTAGGAGATCAGGCGTACGGCCCTCTATTTCCGGTTAGCGCTTACCGTAGTCTATGGGGCGTCACCGAACCTATAAAAACTTGTTTATACAATTTAACCTTTAAAGGTAGAGTGAACATTGAAACGTGAAAATTATAAAAGTTCTTTATTCCACTTTTATATCCTAGCTAGGCTCTAGACGGGAGTTAAGGTTTAAGACTTTATTTCTCAAAAGAATTTTACATTCACTTAAAAATGAGAAACTTAGCTAGTATAACATAATTAATTACAGAAATTAATAAAAAAATAAAAAAGCAGTGACAAAATTCAGCGCTTACGTCAGCCTTCCCGGTAGCATAGCGGTCAGTGCAGCCGCCCGGATTGCGGAAGACCCAGGTTCGATTCCTGGCTGGGTCGGATAGGCATTTAATTTTTTCGCTGTATTTTATAAAATGTTTATAAATATAGAAATTATATAAACATTTATTGTCGCACGAATAGCGCCAAATGCTTTCGGTTAGGGAATACAGTACAAAAAGTATTTACAATTGTATTCGTAAACACAGCTATATAGTAACATGATAAACTTGGTAGATTTATAATTTGTAATTTTACCATTAAGATGACGGGGCAATCATGAGTGCGTTCGACGCGTCAACGACGTCAACGACATCGACAGTGTGTAATAGTAAACAACATAGATCGGTAATTTTTATTAATTTATTTTGTGCTGTTTGCAGTATTTTGGGGTTAGTTTTAGCCGCTGCACCCCATATTTCTATCAGAAAATCGATGTGTCATGTCACTAAAGAGTTATAAATATTTTGACGTATATTTAGCGGTAGATTTCGTACTATGCTACGCAACGCACCATTTAGTGATGTCAATTTCGACTTTATTTTTGTAATGTGCAACTTTCATGACAGGCCACTATCCAGTATAAGACCTAAATAATTTTCGCTATCTGACTTATTTATTTCAAGGTTGTTAATTTTTAATGGTTGAAAATCAGATATTTTTTTTATTTTTAGTAGCAAATAAAACATAGTGTGTTTTAGGCACATTAATAGTTTGAAGATTACACTGGAAACAGTAATTAAGGCAGTCAAGATTACTTTGAGCATCACGGACAATAGATTCTATATCATGACCAAAATAAAACAAACTAGTGTCATCGGCATAAAGTGAGAATTTTCCCTTAACATCGAATTTACTGATATTATTAATATAAACCAGGAATAATAATGGCCTTAGGATCGATCCTTGGGGAACTCCGTATGTGATAGGTGTTGTAGAGCTGTAAAATTCCGCAACCTTAACTTTTTGAGTGCGATTTTTTAAATATAATTCAAAGATTTTGTACCAGTAATACCAATTGACTTTAGTTTATTTAAAAGAATTTTGTGACAAAAAGTTTTTTAAGGTCAATAAAGTCACCTATACCGATTTTCTTTTCATCAATGTTGTTTTTTATTTTAGCTACAAGATCTACAGTCGCGGGTAAGGTAGTAGATTTTGGTCTAAACCCATATTGTTTACTATACAATAGTCAATTGAGTCCAAACTCCAAATACGTTGTAAGACGAGAATGAATAATTCTTTTGAATATTTTAGACAAAACCGGTAGAACGGATATCGGGCGATAGTTATTAGGATCAGACTTGGTACCTGATTTATAAATAGGCTATTTTTAAGTTGTCGGGGAACAAACCTTTTTCTAAACAGTGGTTTAGACAGCGAGATAGTTCTTCAGAAATGAGGTCTCCGATGGATTTTATTGATTTTGTATTTACGTTGTCGATACCTGAACTAGTATTGGTGTTTAAGTTGGTTATTATTTTTAAGACTTCACTAGGTGTTGTTGGCTCAAAAGTGCTTAGCTGATTAGAATCAGTCACTATGGTAATGAGTTAGAATAGCTTCCGCTAATTTTGAACCTATTGTTGAGAAGAAATGGTTAAAACATTCACAGATTTCTTTTTCGTCAGTTATAATTAAACCATCTTTTTCTAGTTTACCCGGTATTGCCACATCTTTTATTCTATTACGACAAAGACTATCGATCAGGCTCCACATTTTCTTAAGGTTTGTTTTTGCACGCAAAAAAAATATTATGATAATATTCACTTTTCATTCTCTGAATTTCATCAGCAACCATCTTTCTTTAAAATCCAAATGAAATTTTTCTACTTTCATCTTTCGGGTTCATCTTATGTTGCTGATAAAATTTGTTTCTACTGTTAATTTTGTCTAAAATATTTTTATCTATCCAGTCCTGCTTTGGTGGATTTAGGATTTTGACCTTTTGTGTTTTGCACTTTATAATTACGCTAGACAGTTTCTCCTCAAATTCAGTATAGTTACGATTATTTGTGTTTGTACTTTCCGCTACCAGTGGTTGGAGCTTTCCATAGTCCAACGATTCGTATTTTACTCTTCGTTTTTGCGGCGGTTCGTGCTTCTTAATTTCCAAAAATAGTTGCTTATGGTCGGACATGGGTAAACCTATAGTAGCCAAGTGAAACATATTTTCAGTTATATTTGTAGTCAGATATATATGGTCAAGTAGTGTTTTCGTTTGTAATGTTTCTCTCGTACAATGTTTAGGGCAAATTTTGTTAAGTATTCTATATCCGTTTTCTTTTACTCAGTTGCACTGAAAAGGTATTTCAGTGCAACTGAGTAAAAAAAAGAGCTGAAAATGATTTAACATTTGTACGGCCAGGTAACAAAAAACTGTAAACTGCTCCAATATCAATGCAAATTTTGTTCGATTTTTTCAATAAGAGATTAAGGTTATTTGTAGCAAATATAAAAGCACCACCACCCAAAGTACCTATATATTGATAGTAATGAGTATATCTAGGTATTTGAAGTCTTTTGGCTTCATCGTCGGATTTAATCCAAGTTTCTGATAATATTACCAAGTGAACTCTTGGTTTTAAAGATTCAATTATACAACAAAGATCTAATTTACCAGGTTTCACTATACTGCGAGCATTTGCATACAGGAACTTAAGCGAGTCTTTGTTATAACTGATACCATCATAATTGTTGAGGACTTGATAAGTTATTTGCTTTTTAGGTTGTTAGCCAAATTTTTCAGGAGTTGGCAAAGTTAATCAAATTTTTCCTTTTCAATTTCAATGTTTAGTTTTAAAGTTAAACAAAAATATGCTTACCTACTTATAGCACGAAACACAAGGCCTTTGAAATTGAATTCAATCACTTGCCACGGTCGATCGATCGGCATGAGAATACGCCACGGGGACGGCAGAACAATAGTGTTTTGTCATTAGAAATACAGAGTTATCGATACCAGCTGCTACTGGAAATATGACTAGTTAATGATTTAACGACCACATACATTTAATAACACTAACGGGGGAAAATAATGTATGTTCATTACGTACTCGAACCTTAATAGCTTTTATTAGTCGATAGGGAATCTTTTGGCCTTCATCTTACTGGTAATTAAATATTATTTAGGTAAGATGAAGATCCAGCGATGACGATCAGACTGAAAATAATGATTTATCGCCTTATAGCGTATCCGGCGGATTTTGTTTAATTTTTTGTGGCGTTACTTTATTTACGTGGATATTTGGCAACATTGAATGTTATAATGTATTAATGCTTTTAATTTTTTAAAATATAAGATTATAACTAAATAGAAAAAGTATAGATAAAATGTATGTGATAAAATATATATTCATAAATATAAGATTTATAAAATACGTTTTACTTTATGTTATTTATTTGTATTCGGGAGTCTTACAGCTAATAGTCAAGTAAACATAATTATTAATAAATTTGGCTCATGCTAACAACAAGTCTAAAATAATAAATACAACAACATAATAAATAGGTACCTACAAGTTTAAGAAAAACTGAAAAGCATGTTTTAAAAAGTATAAGATCGGCTTCTCTTAACATCAGGTGAAATTGTAGTCAAATGCTTTATAAAAGAAAATTATAATCGAAAAATCGTTAAAATATAAGTATATAGGTAGGTAATATAAAATGAAACATGCAAACCATTCACAGTCACAGACAGTCAAATGAAAAACAAAAATGTGAATTCGTAGGTAGATAATTTCGTAGGCAGACCGACAAGGACGATGTCGTCAAAGGTATGAATACAAAAGTTACCTACAGCCAGCCAACTGGCATGCTGGTTATGTGGGCTATTTAGACCATTTCGGTTTGTGAGACCCTTCCCTATTAGCGTAGGTGGGAACATGCTAAAATGGATAGACTACAACATCTTCGATAACAAATCGTATCGCACTCAACCAAACCAAAACGTCAATTAATATTTTAGCGACATGAATTTTCGAAAATATATCAAGAAAACAAATTTTAACTAAAACTCTCAATGGGGTTCAACGAGGTTATGCTTAAGTTTGGTGATTGTCAATATAGTGTTTATCACCCCGCAAAATATTCCGTAAATTAATTTGTAATTGCCTTCATATAAAGATATATTTAGTGAAAAAAAATCGATCGGAAATGCGAAGTATGCAGAACAAAGACCTTTTCAGTTCGTTGACTGAACTTTATAGTTCCTATTAAAACTCATCATCAATATTATAACAATATTCGATAAGCAGTTAGCCCTGACATGCACGAGTAACATGGTGGCATGGGATATTATTATTATTATAAATGAAAATAAGTCATAAATGTACAAGTACCTACGAGCAAATTTTTATTATAATTCAGTGTTAGGGTACCTGTTTGATTATGGAATCGATAATAGTGGACTGTATTTACTGTTTGTATGGCGTGGCAGGAGATTTTGATGTCTTGATGATAATAAAAGGAGCCCAATTATAGCAATGGACTTTATTACGTCGTTACACAGAGACCGCGGGAGCGGAAGAGAGCGAAACTGTTGCCAGTCTACAAAAATATTATTATTTTAATGTTGGGGTTACCAACAGTACCCAAAAGGTAAAACGGGACCCTATCACTAAGACTCCGCTATCCGTCTGTCCGTCTGTCACCATGCTGTATCTCATGAACCGTGATGGTTAGACAGTTGAAATTTTCACAGATTATGTATTTCTATTGCCGCTATAACAACAAATACTAAAAAACAGAATAAAATAAATATTTAAGGGGGCTCCCATATAACAGACATGATTTTTTTGCCGTTTTATATAGATAATGGTACGGAACCCTTCGTGCGCGAATCCGACTCACACTTGGCCGGTTTTTTATATACAGCAATAAAATTTATAGAGGTAAGTACTGTTACATATAATATTACAAAATCTTTTTTTTTAATCTTAGTTTTATATTATATATGTGGCCGATAAACAATGATGCAATATAACCTAATCTAGAATTTAATTGAACCTAACTCTTTAGTATAACTAACAAATATTATTCACTTATGATATTTCTTAAGTCGACAGAGTAGGCAAGCAAAAAACGGCACACACACTGAAACGAAATTGTCGAAGCGTCGAAATCTCTTCACCTCTAGCCCACTCCCATAGCCACACCTTCGTTTTATCAGCGCTACAACTTCCTATCGGTCTCAAAGTCAAACCGAGCATTCATTGACCGCGAGCGATATGCCCGCATGCTCCAACTAACATCCAGAATACAATCAAGAAAATAACCAATTGAACGAAAGTTGTTTCAATTTCATTGGCCTGGATTTCGCAACCGTGACGCGTGCTATTCCGTCCCCGCTTGAATAGAGCGCTCGATAAAGCAGTTACCAATGTTTACAAACAAAATGCGGCACACAATAGCATTTGGAGCAACAAAATAAACGCTGTAAGTATTACCGAAGTGGCAAAAAGTAATGCTGCTAAGGTAAAAGGCGAGTTTAAATTATTATCACTGACATTATCTTTTGAGCGCAGTGTACAGTTGTGTAAACACTTCGTCGTGAAGGGAATATTAAGTAAATGGCTTTGGTCATTAGTGTGGAGAATAAAGACGCGCAATGTAACAATGGTAGGTGGTAGGGTTGCACGGTGCAGCAGGCTCGGCCGCGCTTCGCTGCGAGCGCGCAGCTAACGGAACCACACCAACGCGGCCGGCAACATCCCATAGCACAGTTATCTGATACTCAATGCACTCCGTATAGTGCTGTGTTAAAAACAAATGAATATAAATGCTGTGATATGATAACACACGACGCTGTTAATTTTTGCATTAACGAAGTAGTTACATACAAATATTAGAAGACGTTCAATAGGCGAACTATTGAAACGAAAGCTTTTTTTTTTAATGGTTTTAAGAACGTCTTTCCGATTTAAAAGTTGTGTTCCGTCATCGTCGTTACATTACCTAATGTTTGTGTACAGTAAAAACTCTCCAAAGTATTACATTGAAAAACTGTCCGACTAATTCTGCTCGCGCTAAAGGATTTAAGGATTGTAGCGATGACTTGATTTCAATGATGGAGGCCTTTGCCCAGCAGTGGGACAGTTATAGGCTGTTTACTTACTTACTTACTTACTTAAAGGATTTACTTTTAGTTTCATTCGCCACTCGATCACGTTAACGAAAACGAGAATTTGTATGGCAAAATTTTAACTCTTCTCGTATGCCGCCAGGAGGCGCTGCTTCAATGCCATACTAATTTTCGTTGTCGTAAAAGTAATCGAATGAATACGGATAGTAAACAAAACGCACCCAGAAGATATAAATGTTACTGTCATGTCTACTCAGTAAATATTATGAAACTTTTAATTTTGGGTTAATATTCTTATCATTTTATATCATTTATGTATAACAGACAAAAAGTATAGATGGAAACTAAAAAAATTGACATACTTAGGTATATCTATTAAAATATACCTACTTACTCCGTATTTATTTATTTTTTTTATTTCGGAAAAAGAATGGGTTTTGACGGATACATCCAGCAGTTTCATTGAATATCTTTCTACTTTAAAAAAATATAAACATAGTCACAGGCACAATCAAAAGAATTTACTACTTTTCAAGGGATGTATTAGTTTTTTCTTCAACGATTTCTTTACATATTTTATTACTGACAGTCCAAATCAACAGTAAAAAGCAGTTTAGTATAATTTTGTTTTGACATACCGCACACTCAGCCACACCATAACCACAGACCTTCTCTCTGTGAAGCTAGATTAGAACACCCTTGCCGCTGCGGGTGGCAACGTAGGTACATTTATTTTTAAATACTCTTTTTGAGAATGCCACTATGGTGCGCAACGATGGTGTTGAATGAAATAACAACAATGCTAAAGCAAAATGCTACGATCTTCGTAAACATTCATGTCTACTAAATTACCTGCATATTATTCAAGGAATTAACTCTATGACTGGCTTTAAGTAACGTAATGGTCTCTATTTGTGGGGTGTGAGTCAAAAGGCAGAGGTCACTCTGCTACGACGACACCCATGTCCTAAATATCCGTTGAACAGCTCATCTCTTATAATTTAATTGCTCTCACGGTCTATGCAATGCGGCTCTTAAAATTGAACATGTAGAGTTGAAAGTCAAATGACGTAAGTTTATTACGACCTATAAGCGAGGTGATCTGAAATCTGACGACCAGCCTTTTGATATAAAAAGACTATAATTCTAAACGTTACATCACTTTGAGATCTGTTTGAAGGAAACGAGGTATCCTAAACAAGCTACAATGCCGCTAATGAACGTAAGGGATTATGCGTTTCTCTACACCCATGACCTATTTTTATGCCACAGTGGTTGATACGGCGTTGTCTAGGTAAATAAAGAGAACAAGAGTTGAGCATCCTCCGAAAATAGCGACCACTGTAGCGGCCGACAAATATAAACTAGTAAACGCGATTAAAACAGTGTCATAGTGCCAGATAATAACGGCCGGCCAGCTTTCAATTTGAAGCTGTTCTAAGAGATTTTTCATTGACTTTTATAAATGTTTCTTACTAAGTGGGTAGAGATGTGGTCTAGCAAAATTCTTGCGACTTTTGAAAACTTTGCTGGTATTGGATCGATGGGATTCTCGCATCTGCTGAATAGATGACAATAAGATCTTTGGGAAACACACTTCACTCGGAATCTTTAATTACTTACTGAGGAAATGACTGTCTTACTCTGTTAAGATATTCTGGTCTTTGGCGGTAGCCAAAGTAACGAAGTTCGAAAAGAATAAAATGTATGGGATTGACATAAGCCGCGCTAAATCACGTGGTCAATCTTATGTCAATCCCATACATTTTATTCTTTTCGAACTTCGCTATAGTTTTCTTAATGTTACTTTGGCTAAGCCTACTGGTCACTGTAGGCTAGTCTTTTTACACATATTTTGTCATTACAAATATTTTTTGATAGGTGACTAAGCTAGATATTGTTATTATGATCATATTGTGGAATTTGGCTGGAAATGGTCCTTAAAGTTCCTTTTATTTTGTAACTTTTACCACAAAATAGAATGCTTTATCAAGACAAGTAAACTATTTTCATTCGTTCATACCAATTACTTTTGAATGCACTCACTGAAACTTCAAGCTATTTTTGTTAACCAAATTTAAAGAGTTCCTAAACCATAAATAATTCCCAAATGCCACTGTTTTCATTCTGCAGCCGCAACTTTTTTTCAAGGTTATCATCATATTTTTCCAGATATGATTTATTCATGCGGTCGTCACGTCAGTATTTATTTTTAGTCCACTTATCTCCTACTAATTGCAAAAAAGTTTCAATAACAATTCCTTGCTTGACGATTCGCAATTCCCATCCGTCTAATGATGTGAACATACAGTATGTCAGCAAACATTAGGCCAGCGACTAATAAAAGATCTCGCTATTTATACGTTTTATGCTAACTAACGGTCCTTGGGCACGCATTGTGTCCGAGATGTTTAACTAACCTGTTACGTCTCACACCATTCTTGAGCGGTTGGGTGTTACTGTATGTCGCAAACTGCTTTAACAATGTAAGAACGTATTTGGGCTGAATTTTATCTCTACACGAAAACAATGTAGTTACAGTGACTTCTCGCAAAGATGCGCTCAGTTTTGCAATGTAATAAAGTGTCCTCCTTATTACAGAACGTAAGCTGCTAAATGCCACTATTGTGTCTTAAATATGACAGCATTATTATTGAACTGGGTTTAGAAAAAGAACCAGCGTATTGTTTTGAGAAACTCTGATTTTTAAAAGTTTTTTTTTAATATCTTGCGGGTAAACATTTGTCGTTCATCTCACCTGGATGATAAGGCCGAAGGTGGAAGCGCACTTCACACAGAAACCCCAACTACTGAGGCACTGGCTATCTTATCTCTAGCTGCCAGAACACAACAATGCTACAAACATTGATGTTATGGCGACATATTTAGATAAGACGGTGGTAGCTAGCCAGACGCACAAACAAGCCCTACCACCAACCAAACCGAGTACACAAACATGTACCCCCCGCTGGGAATTGAGTCTCATGGAATTGGTCTGAACCGGTGGTCTTAACCACTATACCACAGAGGCGGTTAAGGCGACGCATTGGAAAGGAGAATGACCACACCCAGGCTATTTTTTTCTTACATTGCGTCTAAAGCATTTATGCAACAAAAAAAAATTCCTAAATTATGGTATTTAATATTTAAAAATTCAGTATAAGGAATGCGGGGTCTCAAAATTATCATAAATAAATGCTGAACTGATTATTAAAGTGAATATGATCATAGACTAGAGTCTTTCTATAATCTGCTAAACAATCTTTTCTTGTTTCTAGATAAAACACCGAAGCATTATTTTCTTTGGTCTGTGGCATCCATGTTTAAAATCATCGATGCTTTATCTATCATGGATTGCCTTGAATAATATTATTGTTTTTTTTTTCGATCAAGATACTCTATTCTACTCATACTTATCTATTTCTTAAAGATGCATTAGTTATGTAAATAAGTACTTAAGAAAGTATTTAAATAATTTCATAATGAAAAGACTGATATATTACGACCTACATACATTTTAAATAATTAATTCTTGACAAATTAATACAGTTGTCATCACCTCAAAATACCTGCTAAAACTAAAGATTGCTACAAAATCCTGCTTAAAATTAAACTATATTTTTTTCTTCTTAATCCAGAACTATTTTGTTATTGTTTACTACTGATTTCATTAAAGCGCATTGTTACGCAAAATTAGCCTAACTCCCATAATAAAATGGTCATTCTCCTTTACGTGGCGGGGATCTTGATATTTCCCAACAATTACAAAACATATGAAAGTGATATTTGATGACATGATTTTTTCATTTAATTGACTTCATTTTGCTAGTTGCAGAAACACGATTTGTTAACTTTTATAACAGAGAAAAAAGTATCAAAGTAACTTCTTTTAAAACATAGATTTGCATTTTACAGGCAAACCAGACCGATTTAAGCAACTAAATTTTCTTAGTAGATTAGTCTTAACACACACTTCAATATGCTAGTTCATTTTTTTTAAATTATTTTTAGTTTTAATTGGAAAGAAAAAAACAGTTTTTCTTATGGTACGGGGCCCAAACGCTCCGTATTAGATTAATTGTATAGCGATGCGTCGCCTTAAGTTAAAAAAATATTATAAAAAGTCCATGTTATCTGCATATAGAGTAATTTATTAGGAGATATATGGTTTAGTGGCCCTAGGATGGATGGTCATGTATATTCCTGGCACAATGCATGACTCTCTGGTTTCTTCCATATAACTATCACCTACCTATATGATGTTTTATTGTGAATCAGATCGCCGCTTGTCACAGTTTTGAATGTGTTATGGAGTGGTCAACTTTCAAATATATCTGATGTTTGTAATTGTATAACGACAAGTTTTATGTGTGCAGTGGAAAGGTAAGTTTTGTCTTAAGTTATGGGTGTAGAATTGAAACTTGAATCAAACATATTTTTGTGGCCAGGTTCAAAGTTATCTATTATCTTTGGAATTATAAGACTTTTAAATTTTTTGCTGATTTTCTGATCTGGAATATGACGATGATAGATAAAACCTTTAAAAACAATATGTTTTATAATTTTCATAGATGAACTTGAAAGTAATAATAACAAGTAACAGAAAGGAACTGGCTTCTGTTCCACAAGTTTACTTTTTTACAGAAGCCGGGGCAATATTAATTTGTAAATTGGTGTTTGTTGCAATTAACACATTTTTCATTTCATTTTCATTTTTTCATTTTCATAATTCAATGCGCCAGACTAAGCACTAATAACAAACACCAGAATTTATTTTAAAACCCCTCTTAAAATTATTTCAATTTATTGTCGCTTTCTGTCTTGTGAAATTTTTACAGCTACCGAACGCCTTTAAATTTATACAAACGTTTAGGAAACAAATGGATTGGCTTAGCAACCAGAGAATTGTATTGATTAATCTTTAAATAAAACGTGAATAACCATTGTATAAATGGTTTCTTGTTGTTTCCTACGTAAAAAGTTCTCCACGTTATGTGACCAGTCTAAACATTGCGTGTCGACGACGACGCTTGTTTATAAATTCTTAGTTCAATGTTAATAGGTATTTGTGGCAAAGAAGGATTTTAAAAAACAGGTGAAATTGGTACATAGTTGAATAAATAGTTGTCTCCGTAAGTCCCCTTTCCTCCTATGCTATTAGACATTGGGGTCAATCAGTTTTATCACTAAATAACTACACAAGTTAGTCCTCAAGTGTAACATTATTTAATAGACAGAGAAACTATTTTCGATATATATTAGATAAAATAAAAGAGTTTTCTCCGATAAGATAAGTATAGCGGAGATTTTCATCGAAGTAGATGTTCATGAGCTTGATCACTTTACTTCGTATTAAAGTTATGTCACTATTTTTTCTAGCTACCTAATAAAAATCCTCATACAAAATAACTACAGCTATCAATAAGTTCCGTCTCTCTAAAACGATATAAATAAGTAGGCACTAAATGTTAAAACACGACTCCGCTTCGTAACTCCGCTCCAGATTGATTTTAGCCAAAAATACAGACAAATCCAAACAAAAAGGGCTTCATAAAATTAAGTGTTTTCATAAGGTTTGCAATGAAACATTACTTTTACTTTGAAAACTGTATAATTGTAAAATAATCATTGTAAAACATAAATGTAATTAATGGCAAGACAAATAAATCTTTCCAGTGGCCTGTTAAGATGGCTTTGGTATATAAATAAGCACAAGATTTATTTATAATTACTTATTCATAAGAGGTTCTTTTCAAAAAAACATGAGCGTTGTTGTTTAACTTAAAACTTCAGCAAAATGAGAAGCGTTGCGACTTGCGAGTATGTTCTTCATATAGTGTCAGGTACACAGCGTGTTCATTACATAATTATGTAGTTGGTGACATACCGTATCTTTTCTGTAATGTTTTATAAAAGATATATATTAAATTTAAAAAAAACCCTGTCCGATCGCAAAGGGGTACATAGGTATACAAATAACAATAACAAAAAAAATATAAAAAAATATTATTCATGAAAATAAAAGAGTTATCGCAAGTTTTTTTACCGAAATTGCTCAAATTACACTTTCCACTAATAACGGCGGCGCCAAAAATCCTATCTACCTACCGAAGTGCCGACAAAAGTATTGCTATGTAAGTTTTGTCATTTAACAAAATTTTTATCGGAGTAAATTTTTTTTACTTATTATTTTAAAATGATTACGTAAATAGAACTGAATCTCGATGCCTAATAATACCTTTACGGATCGGATACTAATACTTAATATAATGGCAGTCTTATCGATAAAAAGCTCTTTTCTATATCTCTTCTAGACAACCAGACGGATGTAGAGAGCCTAAATATGGAGGTACAGATAATTCGAGCATACAATGTGCATTATTTAATTAATATATTGTGTACTTAGCATCAAGCAAAATAGTTAAAGGTTTTATTAAGAAAAAGCGAAGACACTGCATATAAATACTATCTATAAATAAACGGTATGGCTGGGTGAGAGAGAGTTATCGGAATCGGGGAACTATTTTTATGTTTTTTAAACACGACCGACAATTTTAACAATGATTTTGACTGTGATTTGTTTGACAACAGGCAACAAAGAAGACAACATAGAAGACTCTATAGACTAGACCCTAAAGCACGTCGCGTCGCATCGTCCACGATGGAGAATTATATACAACATATTTATAGAATATCGGGGCAGTAAATGACGAGAAAACGACAGACTGACAGCATGGTTACACCGGCTGGGGCCGACGCCATCCGAGCCGACGAAAGCTGGGTCTTGAGAAAAGGCGTCCAGCAAAGCGTCCAGCAAAGCGGATCGGAAGCGAAATAGATTAAAAATGTATTCACCATTTATAGTAGACTAGCTGTGCTCGCGACTTCGTCCGCGTGGAATAGTGACTTTCGGCAGCATTTTTAATTTTTTTGGCTCTTGTTCCCGTTTTTGCAACATTTTTCACTGATGCTTCGCTCCTATTGGTCGCAGCGTGATGTTATAAAGCCTAAAGCCTTTCTCGATAAATGGACTATCCAACACAAAAAGAATTTTTCAATTCGAACCAGTAGTTCATGAGATTAGCGCGTTCAAACAAACAAACTCTTCAGCTTTATAATATTAAAAATATAGATATACCAATAAAACTTTATCTTCACACAGTCAATTGAAGCTGTTTACATCAGGGTATAATAATATGCTGTCACAGTTATTATTCTGCCCTAAACAAGAAAAGTTAGTTAATGTAAGTAGATGGAAAACGGAAAAGAAAGACCAAAGAAGTCGTAGTCGGACGGTACTACATACCTACATCCTTATACTGTGGTAAAACTAAAAAATATTAATTTAAAAAATACATGAACGTGCATAAGTTTTACTTTCTTTAACCTTCGCTAACTTTTTATGCACAAAATTTTCAAGGTAATTCGGCATAATTATGTGGGAGAAACAAAACGATTGAAGTACTTTCTCCTGCCTGTTGGCTCAGCGTTTCTACGCTATACCTTAAAGCATGGATGCACAGACTTATTAAGACTAGGGGCCACTCGGGCAAATTATGAACTGATGGTGGGCCACCAGAAGTATAGGTAATTAAAGACAATGAAAAATTGATAATAATGTATTCAAATTGAAAAAGAATTTATTAATTTGAAGCGTGGCACTGCATAGTGCTTACAATCTTTTTTATATTTGGCTCAAATTTACTTGTAGCAACACGTAAAACTGCTTCCAAACTTTCATTTGCAAGGCGGTTTCGATTTTTTGTTTTATTATTATTTAGGATTGAAAAGGTTTGTTCACATATATAGGTAGAACCAAATAAGCTTGCACATTTCAGAGCGTTTATGCGCAACTCTTTGTACGTATTTTTATCAATGCAGCGGTAAAAGTTCAGCAAGTCTCCTTCGTTGAATTTGTTGCGTAAATCTTGGTCGTTCTGAATGTCGATAATTTCTAACTGCATTAACTCTGGCGCATTTTCAACTGAAATCGTGAAAGGATTGCTAAATATGTCCAACAGAGGTTTCACTGTTTTAAACTCCGAAAATCTGTCTTGAAAAGATTGAATCAAAATATCTAGCTTTTTTACATAACTGAAATTAATAGCAGTTTTTTTGAATTTTTCAGCCATTTTCTTATAATTCGGAAAATGATTGTAATTTCCAGAATTCAATTGCGATCTGAAAAGTGTCAGCTTGCATTGAAAGGATGATACATGTGCGTAGAGCTGGGATATCAGTTGATTTTTGCCTTGAAGCCGTGTGTTCAAGACATTCAAATGATTTGTAATGTCAACTAAAAAAGCCAAATCACACAACCAATCAGGACTTTTAAGTTCCGGGACGTCCCTTTGCTTTTTCGCCAGAAAAATATCAATTTCTTCTATTAAATTTAAAAATCGTTCCAGTGTCAATCCACGACTTAGCCACCTTACTTCTGTATAATACAGTAAATCTCCATGTTCGCATTCAATGTCATCAAGGAATTGTTTGAATTGCCTGTGATTGAGTCCTCGTGATTTTATGAAATTCACAGTCGAAACTACCACTTTCATGACATTTTCAAATTCAATTTTTTTAGAACAGAGGGCTTCTTGGTGTATAATGCAGTGAAACTGCATGAGATCTTCAGCGTTTAAGTTTTTTTCTTGCAAATGCTTTTTCAACAAAGTAACTAGCCCAGAATTGACACCAATCATCGAAGGAGCACCTTCAGTCGAAACTCCCGATAATTTCGATAAGTCCAAATCAGTTTTTGAACACTCGTCCAAAAGTACATTAACGAGTATATCAACTCCTCTGGTTTGACCTTTCAATGAACACATTCCTAATAACTCTTCGAAGACTTCAAAATCTTGAGTAACACCTCGTATGAATATAAGAAGTTGAGCTGTGGAACTAATATCAGTGGATTCGTCGAGTGCTAATGAAAAAAAATCAATTATCTTAGTTTTTTCATTTAATTGTTCCGCAATATTATCTGACAAAGACATAATTCGTCTTTGGATGGTCATACGATTCAGTTGAATTTTCTCAAACTTTTTTGCTGCTTCTGGACACATTTTCTTAGCGGCAATTTCTATGCATTCTTTTACAAAATCCCCATCATTGAAGGGGCGACTCCGCTTTGCTATCATTCGAGAAATTTCATAACTAACTTCTGTAGCTGTTTCTGTATCTTGAATGGGTTTTGTAAACATAGCTTGTTGACCAATAAGCTCCCGTTTTAAAGACAAAACTTTTTGCTTTCTTAATTCGCCTGTAAACTTCGTAAAAGTAGGATGCTGCGTTTCATAGTGCCTTTTTACATTATATTCCTTTGCAATCGCAACAGAATTTTTGCAAATTAAACAAACGACTTTGTTATGCGACCATACAAAAAAGTATTTCTCAGTCCAAATTTCTTGAAACTGCCGATTTTCATCTTTAACCTTACGTTTTTTACTAGTTCCTGGCATGTCCATGTTGCGTTTTAATCCTGACTAGGATTACCACAGCACCTAAAACCAATTACAGTTCCTAATTAATTACCAAAAATAATTGATAAAATATGTAGATAAAATTAATAACAGTTTTACTTACGATTTCACAACACAATTATACACGGCACTTGATGGGAAATCTACGTTGAATGTGGATCAAAATATATTATAATTATGACACCGGCTAGTCGAGTTAAAATCTACACTAGAACTAACGACACTTTACTCAAATTAAAACCGAACTGTCGGTCGCTGCGGTTAGCGTGGCTTTTATACCACGCGCATAGAGTCGAAAACTGTCTGGAGAAATCTCGAAACCGACTCTGGAAGCTTCGTGTATCTACCTACGCGAGCTATCGGGAATTTGGGACTATTGCTATCTCGCTCGCTCGAACAGTATAATAATAACGCGGCGCGCTTCCTCAAGAAAACGAATTTAACCGAGATCAGCACGAACATTACCGACCGCTGTTACCGACGCATGCACGGCGCACCGATAAGATTGATAGAGCGCGCGCGCGAGATTCAAATTACTTTTCGAACATTTGTTATTGGTTTTATTCTGGAATAGAACTCAATATTTTCGAATGTACGAGAGTATTATTTTTGCTGTCGGCGGGCCACCAGTATTCGACCGGCGGGCCGCATGCGGCCCGCGGGCCGTAGTCTGTGCATCCCTGCCTTAAAGAAACCGAGCTCAAAGTTAGCTTAACCGCTGCCGCTCCCGCCCCACTGACCGCTGCCTTCGAGGATGCGGCCTTACGGACGGACAGACGAAGCACATGTCGACAGAACTACTTTCATTTCGATGCCAGCTTTCACTCGGCCAGCGCTCTCAAAAAGAAGTTACGAATGCAAAATTTTAATCATCCGCTAATGTGGACGCTTTCGGGGACGCATATTCGCTTCTGTGGATGGACGATGCACGATTGACAGGCAGTTTAGCAAACCACTTCGAAAGTTGTAATGCCTAGCTAGACACTAGACAGGTGCTAATAAGGCAACTGGCACATAGGTACATCACAGATTGTCTTGAATCTTGGCTTAATTTTTTTTGTTCTTTTGTTTATTTTATTTTTTTACTTAATTCACGCAGTCTCGAAAAAGAATTGAAAATATTTTGTTTTCTACAACCACTCTCATTTTCAGGGTTCTTTACGATTACTATGAAAAATATTAATAATTATTACTTTTTGCAAATAAAAAATTGGACTATGATCTAAGTACAAGAAATTACCCAATGAAGATATAAGAAATAAGAATAATATGATGTAAACATGTAGGTATACTCAAAAAATATTGAAAAAATAAACTGCCTGTACGGTACAAGTGTAACTTCAGACTTATTTTACCATGAAAATAAACGTAACTATTTTATCATTAATCCCCAGCCTCAAATTGTGTCAAAGTTAGTAAGATTTTACAACAGTTAAATTGTAGGTACTATAAATTCAATGAAAGATTTTCTGTGTACAGTTTTAGTGGAACAATGCCTCAATGAACAACTCATTTCATTAGCATACCTAGGTAGGTACCTAGCTAAGCTTAGTGAATCCATAACTACCATGACCCAACGTGGCCGTTGACTCACTATTATGATCGAGTTCATAGGTCAGTGGTTTTAGTCGTACCCTACCACCAGCCAAGCGATAATGAGCCGTACATACAAGGTATTTATTACTTACAATTAATATAAATCACAGCTACTAGTTAATTAGACTCTTTCTAGACACGCAACACAATCATTCGATAAAGTTCTCCAGTCACAAAAGGTAAGTTTCCGTATCAACTACGAAGAAATTCATTTATTAACCTTAACTAGTGGTCGAAATTTGATTGAAATTTACAAAATATAGAATATTTGTACAAGGTAATGTAAACATATTATAAAATGAAAAAAATCTGCTCTTTTGCTTATGAACTTTAACTATGCCAAACCTTGCACTTCGCCGTGCCCGTAATACTTACGCTTAAAATGGGTACATAGCTTTTTTTTTATTAGTATTAATATAATATAGATGATTAAAGAATATTGAAGAATGATAACTTATATAGCTATACGAGTAGAACGAAATTAATATCGGTTCACGTCGTAGGTAGGTGTAGTCTAAAGGTACCAGTTGCATGGGAATAAAAACCAGTAGTGTCGCGATCGACGATCGCAACGACACGTGTCGTCTGTCGTCTACTGCTGCTGCTGCTGGACCAACTGGACCTTAACGGAGTTATGGGGGCAATCCCCATGGTTCCCTAGGTTCAATAACCACATTTTCTCGGGGTTATTGTACATTTGCCACAAAGTAAATTCGTCACAGAAAAAAGTTTGTGTAAATTTGCCACACTTCTATTTTTATGAAGTAAATTTGTCTGTTTTAATTTGCACCTGCGACGAACTTACACATATTTTTAATGCATGTGACAAATTTTTATTTACTTCAATGTATGGAGTGCGACGAGCTTACTTTGTGGCAAATAAATAACCCATTTCACACATTTAACCCTTCTCTTTTCTCTTCGGCTTTTTTTCGGCTACCTAAGTTACGCTTTTTCTTGTTAAGTACATTGCAGTCTTCTTCTTCTATGTATAGTAAGAGTACCAAGCGCAGGTAAATTTTGGTTAAAATTTACTTAATGTCAAAATGTTGGTAACTGTATATTTAAACGCTAATTTAATTTAAAAATTCCGTACTTACAGTTAAATGGCACCACTCCACATTCTCGTTTCGACGATTGGCTTTAACATTATATCCACATTAGCACCTTAGGCGTCAGGCAACCTTCAAGTTGATACTAGGTACCTGCTACTTATGCTAACTGTAGACAAGTAGATTAAAAGCAATACAAGCGCAGTTATTTCGTTCTCCACTTATTTAATCTTTACTTGCTTGACGTGTGGGGTAAGGAGAGCTAAATCTGTCTTAACAGTACCAAAATGTCGCGTTACTTAATAAGGCTTGTTACCTTCCTGGATAGAATGCTTGTTTTTTTTATTATGTAACAGCGATAACATTTATTTGTAAACTTAGCCTATTATTAGTTAGTATATGCATGGACTAATTATTATTAGTCAATGTTATATATATATTTGTAAACAAATAGCAACAGCAAGCGGTTTACTGTATATTAGGGTCATTCCTTAGGTTAGTTGTCCAAAAAAGCGGAGAAATGGCGAAGTAAACACTAAAACGAGTGCTTGGTATCTTTGTGCTTCTATTGTTTATTTATTTCTCTATTTCATTTTTATCTCTCTTTAAGAGCGTTTACGCCGCACACTAGCGCGGCCAATGAAAAAAAAAACATATCTAGTAATTAGAGATAGAAAATCAAATTATGCTCAACAAACTATTTGAATGAAGTAATTTAGCATTTTTACGTCACCTAGACAAACAACAAAGAGCATAATTTGATTTTCTATCTAGATATGTTTATTTTTTCATTAGTGGCGCTAGTGTGCGGCGTAAACGCTCTTAACACTATTCTATGTCATTCAAAGAAAAGTATTTCAACGCCTTTCTCACATTTTCTATTGATTAAGTGAAAACTACGAAGTCCGGATGATTATATTACCATGTGGGGTTAGTAGACAGTTGTCTTGCTCTGTCCATTGTCGAAGCATCTCTATTATATTATTTACCTATCAGTATTTATTTTCTGTTACGGCACTAACTTTAAATGTAGCAGTACTTCCTGCCAATAGTGCAACTGTTTTAAAAAGCTGCATTTATGAAGACTTAAATTCTTCGTAATGAGCGGGTAGGTACAGTAAAAACATAGATACAAGGTTCGTAGAAGCTATAGGTATAAGTATCTAAGATAAAAATTGCATGACTAGACTACTTAGTGAGTGACTAATTGATAACATATAAACAGCGATAGTTGCGAGTGAGACGAGAACTGTCACTGCTCATTTTGGTGTTTATGTGTCTGTGACTGTGACACATATTTTGTTTTCATGCAACTCAATGATATCTTTTTAATGTAATATCATTGAATACACTATCTATATATTCTCTATATCTTTATATTATTACGTAATTTCTAACAAACAACTTTAAACTAACTTAAAATGCTTCGTGATGATCACGTGCATCATTGCAATAAAACTAGGTAAATTAGGTATATATTTAAATCTAGTAAAATCCATTGATAGTCGACGCCATGAGTAATTATGTTGTTTTGACGTAATCCTTGCGAGAAGAGTAAGGACTCGAAACGATGATATCAGCACCATTGCCCACGTCGCCGACTCGACGCCGATCACGCCCAGCGAGCGACCTCATGACTCGAACACAACGCCAAATGAAGAAATATATTAAAATATTTGGTACCTTATTATGTGGCTTATTATAAAAATAACTAATGTCTTGGAAAAATAGAATGGTCATGGATTCACAAACATTTTGTAACGATCTCATCTTATGTACAATTTCATGTGTAACTGTTCCACATTTGGTCAGTTATACGAAATCAATAAGGACCCTCCCACGCATAAACCTTTCATACAGTTCCAATTGGCATTTTCGACAACCTGCTGCAAATATGCAGCTACCTACACTCGGGTACCTACGCTTCGAAACGCCACCGCTGCTAATGTCGACTGACCTCTTTAACGCAACACCAAAAACGATCGCAGCTTCAACAAACGCTTGACGCTTACGACAACCGCGACCTCCATAACACGGAATATGCAAACTTATTAGTATGTATGTATGGCCTATTGTACTACGAGTATACTTACTTCATTTGTTCACAGCCGCTTAGTTTGCGCTAGGTGTGTCAGCGGAGCAAGTAGGTAGTAATTACTTATTATTAGTAACTTAATTAACGTCGTCGCGGCGAGGAATGAAGAATGTTACGCAATTAAACCGCTAATAATGATCCTAGGTAGAGTTCAAATATGTTTTATAAAACTAGCAATACCGACGGATTGGAGTAAGAATGTCACAGCAAACTATGAAACAGGTTTATCAAGGACCACCGTAATCGATCGATCTACGTGTCTTAACGAAATTGGAGAATTTTATTTACTAGAAAGCAACTAAAAATAATATGTATAACTTTAGTAAAATTATTTTTGTTTTTGTTTTTTATAATGTCTACGACAAGCACTCACCAATTCTATGACTTTAAGTATGCCCGGCGGCGTTTTGAAGTAGTCGATGTTGAATTTGATCCAGTCGAGCGCTCCCTGCTGCTGTTGCGGCTGTTGAGGAGGTGTAGTCGCCTTGTTATGATCCACGGTTACCACTGTTTCGGGAGCCATCATCGTTTAGTCTTACGCTTACGAGTTCTAAGTTTAACAAATATTTGGACGGGAGAGAACGTCACGAGCACCGACACAAACTTCTACACAATGGTCGCGAGACTCATTTTTGTCCGTGAGGCGAGCGTAGTACAATGCGTGCAGCGGGCGACTGTCGATGCCGATATCAACCGAAGTGTGGCGGGGAACTAGAACGCTGATGGCTCGTCCGGGTACCTCTCTACTACTTGTTTTTGCTAGGAGTTGACCGCGCGCCGGTAACGGCGACGACTCGTATATAAAATACTCTTTATCATAAAACTAACTATCTAGTTACTTAAATAAAATACGTTAATAAATAATAAGACATCAAATACATAGGTACATACGTTTTTAGGTACAGTGGAGAGTACACATATCGGAGTACAAAACATAAGCAGTCTAATAAATTGAATAAGTTACGATTTTATTCGAATCGTATTATTTTTTTATACACAAGAACTTTAACAGCTTGATTGCGCATCACAGATTTTATAGATGAGATACTCCTGATCAAAACATTCATGTCTTAGACATTAGCAATTGCT
Organism: Eudonia lacustrata; assembly: GCA_947562085.1. Classification (NCBI taxonomy): domain Eukaryota; kingdom Metazoa; phylum Arthropoda; class Insecta; order Lepidoptera; family Crambidae; genus Eudonia; species Eudonia lacustrata. Next base: position 12,859,980 of record OX387314.1, read on the forward strand.
ATAAGTTTATGCGCAGGCGCTGTTTGACAAAAACTAACTGAATTGCTAATTAGGTAGGTAACTTTCTTATTTTATGTGAAGGCCCTTAGTAGAGCAAGAGCTGCGTGCAATGTCCCTCGCAGTCAAATACTGCGAATCTTTTAAATTTGTTTCAGAATAAATAACGACTATTTATTTCACCGAGACTTTAAAAAAATCTTTTATAGATTATTGCAAACGTTTCTTTTTTATTCTTTTAAGTATTCTTATGCAAATATTATAGTCTTATCTTAGTTTTTAGTCATTCCTTTTAATAATGAGTTGATAATCACTGTATAACGGGTAAACCAGCTCTGTACTGTGATATAAGCCGCCTATTACTATTAAAACCACCACCAGTGGCGTAGCGTGGACTATATAGACGGGGGCAAAGTCGCATCAACGAGGCCCCTTTGCTGTCGTTCCCAAGATCTACCCAATAAACCTATCTTACCAAACATGCTTCGACTCGACATACAGGTATGATAGTGAAAAAATATAAATGCGCGGTGAGAGAATATTGAAAAGCATATAGATTTGAAAAAAGGTTTTATTTTGTTACTTAAGTGATTGAATTTTTTACAAAGTAATATTCTTCGGCTTTTTGCTTTAGTGAAGTCTTCTAGTAAGGATTTGTAATTGATTTTTGCAGCTAAATCTGCTTCGATTATTGCTAGTCCTGCTTATACTGTTTCTTAAGAGGCCTATCACAAAATGCGCGCGCTCGCGCTTTCTTAGTACTACAAGCGGCCGACGCATCGTAGCAAGTAGCATTTTGTGTAGTTGTAATTACATTTATTTGAAGTTTAATAATTTTTTATCGTTTAAAAAAAGTTTATAATTTGAAATTTTATAAACTAACGTGGTAACTGGTGAACATTTTACTTAATAATATTAATGGAGTAAGGATATATTTACAGCTAATTCTGAACGTTTTATGGCTTTGAATGGGATTTTTTTTGTAGAAATTCCATTCATATTTTGAAATTCCGAGGCCACTACGAACTTAACCACTTTTTAAGATATTATTAAATATTTTTCATTTCGTTTGCTTAGTAAAGTACCAAGTTCAATCCATGAGCTTGATTATTTCCGTCAGCGTATTTAATTGAAAACTAGCTAAAACTAGGAGTTATGTTTTGTTGTTATTTCATGTTCAGAAAAGTGACGAATGTACTTAGCCAATATTTTTGAGTATATATTTAATTTTTAAAATAAACGGGGATTTTAAGTTTGGTAGCATCGCATTTAAAGAGGCCTCGCGAGGCCCCTTTAAGTGCGAGGCCGTGGGCGAGGGCCCACTTCGCCCACGCCTAGCTACGCCACTGACCACCACCACCATCTACTACCGCGCGCTTCTCGGCCACCCGAGAGGCGCGCGTTCCGGTAGCCTTCACAGCCCTTATAAAGGCTAAAGGCAAACCCCAGGGGTTTTTACCGGGTCGGTCTTAATCCTTCTTAGAGAAGGACAAGGCCAGCCCTCCAGATGGTACAGAATCTGCGAGCAGATTTTCCCCTGAGCCAAAAAAAAAACAAAGAACTTGAAACTACCACTATTACCTAAAATCCTCTTACTTGTTTGTAACCATAAATTAACCATATAAGAATGCGTTGTGCAACAAAATAATATTTTATATAAAAATAAAGATAGGAGAAGGTCCCTTAAGAACGGACTGAATAAATTACCAGACTTGATATTACATGGATCTCGCAACTTTTTACGGTAGAACCTGAGTTCTACCGTAGCTGAGCGTACCTGAGCGAGACTTGGTTTTATTTAAAAGTATGTTTTTGATGGCTTATCATTTCTTTTTGTAGATAGGTAGTCCTACTTTTGTTCCTTTCCGGTACCTTCTACTTATTGAATACCAACAACGGATTTTCTTAAAGCCCACTCTGTCTTAAAAGCTTTTCTTAATACATACCTATATGTATACAGGTACACTGATTCATTCACTGCAAATGTAACTTTGTAATCCTATATTTATATGGGATTACAAAGTTATTTATGCAGTTGGTGTATCTAGAAAACTGGACCGAAATTGCAAAATATTTTATATAGTTTTTTGTTGTTTTTTTATATGGTTTTCCTTGATTTATACACTAAACACTAATTGTATTCTAAATTTGAAGCTGCTATGTCTGCTAGAAGTGCTCTTAGGAAGTTTAGAGTTTTGATGATTGGTCAGTCAGTCAGTTAGTCAGTCAGTCAGTCAGTCAGTCAGTCGGTGAGTGAGTGACAAAATTAAGAAACTTTGGATTAGTTATAATTAAACTACTGGTTCAAATTGGACGTAATTTGAAACATAGTGTTTATACAATGCCTGCTTGGTTACTGAATTCAGGCTTCTAGTTTTATCGACATCGAAGTTATAGGGGGTCGAAAATGGCCTGAACTGTTTCGGGAAAAGGATGGTACGGTTGTGCCGCTTTTTTGCTCGACTTGGCCGTGCACTGCCGTGCCCCCAGATTTAACACAAATACTGTAAACAAATATGACATTTCAAAACTATGATTTGGGAAGAAAATGTTTAAAATAGTAATGTAATCTCTTCTCTAGCTCTTGATGTATTAGTTTTAGTATTATTAGTATGTGCCACAAGTACAAGTTCAAGAATTCAAGTAAAATAAGCAAGTACAAAAGTTTAAAGTTTTTGAAGAGCCTAAATTGAATAAAGTCATTTTGATTTACTTTAAGTGAGGTGATGATGATCACTTTAAACAATTCTTTGGCAAAATCAAGTAACAGTCTAATCTTGCACAAATTAAATCAGATTAGATAAAAGTTCTGTTTCAGTAAATTCAAATGATTTCAAGAAATAAAACACCAAATTACATTTTTAAATGTATTGCGTAAACTTAGAAAAAGAAGCCTAAGATTTTTCCTCCAAGATGTTTCCTTCTGGCTTCTTCATGGTCCATAATACCACCACTCGTGGTCAGTACAAGGTATCTGGAAAAGAACAACCAATCAATGTCATTTCCTTAATCAATCTATAGGGTTTTTTAAATTAATCTTTTCCTTGCATCACAACATGAATCAGGTGAGGACAATTGATTGTCTTATATTTTTTTTACCCATTTAGCCTGACCAGGTATTGTGTGTTCTTGTTAATGAACTTCTTAAAATATGCTATTATGGTACTTCTATATAATACTTTTAGAGGTGTTATCTCTCTCATCTGACTATGTGGGTTAAAGTTATGCCTTCAGAATACAAAAAAGAATCACAAAATGTGGACCAGAGCAAAGGAATAGGATAATATATTAACATAATGAAGTAACAGACTATAAAAAAATTGGAGTAATTATTAAAAGGATTCTTTGTTTATCATTTTTGAGTATCCAATATGATATTTCAGCATAGTTTCTAGCGCCATGATCACCATTGCACTAGGTTGGCAAGAATCTCGTTAATAATTACTCTAAAGTAAAAGTCTAGTATATGGACCATCGAATTGAAGGGTTTCGGGGGAGGAGGGGGTGGGGTAGCCCCCTCATGTAGTCACTTTGGTGTAACCTAAATACAAAACATCTAATATTTATACTATCAATTATCCAAATCCATATAAATACTGTGTTTAAAGACAAGTAAAACGAAATGTAATGACAGCTGTGTTCTGTGACGTATTTACTACCAAAAAAATCTAAATTTTGAAAATTAATATAAAAAAGTACTGATTATCGCAATCTGAAATTTTTCATAAAGACTCCTGCGGCTAAAGCCTTGAACCAGAAAAATTGCCGTTAACCAATTCAATGGTCCATATACTAGACTTAGTCCCAATTTTGATTGTAATGAAATATAGCAACAAATTGTATAATTTAATATTTTATTTTAATATAGTGTGTGATTTATAATAGTTTCGAGACATGTATCTACTCAATGAATGGCAGTAGATAATGAACTTTTCTAAAACCTAAACAGAAGTTTGAATTTATAAAATAACTACTTATTATATTTGTTTAAACTAGTACTAACAATGATCACTAAAAGTGCCATCAACTTGTACTAATTTCACTTATTTATTTAGCACAACATATCAAATGCCGACCAACAAGAACTATTGGCGATCCGCGGTAGTTATGCGTTTACGAAGTTATGGGTCATGTCAAAATATATCCAATGCATCATAGAACAGAAGCCCATCACCAAGTTGTTGGATCACCAAAGAAAGATAAATAAGGCTTAGATTAGATATCTTAGTTTAACACTACAACAAAGTACAGTAACTTACCCGAACTGCCGGGATGGAAGGAGGTTAGTCCACCTCTCAATGTCGTTAATTGGTACATCAAATCTTGGAGATATAACCCCACATTTGTTCAATCTTCCTGTGAGGTTTACAACAATCTTGCCGGCTCTGTGGTCATCTACGATTTCAAACTCTCCAATATAACCATGCTTCATCATCACTGTCAGGAACTTGACAATAACTTTAGAGCAAGGCCTGATCAACACTTGTCTTTTGCCGCGCTTCTCAGCATTGTGGATAGACTTTAGAGCGTCACTCAATACGTTCATACGCACCATGGCTGAAATTGAAAATTTAGCACGATAAGAAATTACACAAATACCATACACCGAACTTTCAACAAGAGAAAACGTCAAAACACTAGAAAATATTTTAGTGTAAGGTTATCACTCAATATTCAGTCTTATGACTGAAATAATACACTGTGTATTGTAGACATAATAAGGTGCCGCAAGATTTAGCTTTTTTCGCAGTAATAACACAATAAAATCGTCGATTACCTAGGATTTAAAACCCGCCTCGACAATCCAAATTGACAAGATCGTCGAAAAGAGAGTGACATTACAAAGTGTTGCCACTGCACTTAACTAACTTTAGTAATAGTGTTGTAGATTAAAATGTATTATGATGTGAGTGCAGCTACTTCAAAAACATTTCTATAGAGAAGCGCAATCGAGCTTAGCGTATTTTATAGAAAAGAAACAAAAAAATGAAATGAAAAGAAAGAAACAAAATGAGATTCCTGGGCCTCGATCGCGCTATTTGCCAACTGTTGCCAACGTCTCAAACGTTCAAACGTTAACGATAAAGTTTTGCTTCGGTTTTGGTTTAGCCGATGTCAAAAAATAATTTGTAACAAAAAAAAACCGACTTCATAAAACAGGAAACTTAAAAAGTAAATACAGCTCTAAAAAGCAATAAATAATATTGAAATCATATTTTTAATTACCTAGATACGCATGTCAGTTTAAAAAAATGTCTATTGAAGTCGGGTGGTTGGTGGTCGGCTGGGGGTCAATTTTGTTTCATTTAAACTTTTATAGTTGTTCCATTATCTCCACTTTTTTTATTGTAAAAGCCCCACCCGACTTCAGTTGACATTTTTTAAAATTCACATGCGTATAAGTCTGTTTTTTTTTGTTAAAAAATATTTTATTTTACGATTTTTAGTGATGGGTAGACGTAGACCTAACAAAGATGCTTCTTGGATGAGGAAACGATGGCCTAGTAGGTAGTGGTATTTCTATGTAAAACTTCAATCTTAAATAGGTATTATTTTTCTATTAACTAAACATTTTGACATATTGAACCGTATGAAATTAGCCCAACAAAGTTAACTGCTGTAAATCGTTGAGGAATTCCCTCGACTGTCTAGGGTCTCCATCATCAGACCTGTAATGGCACTTACAACCCATATGGGTGCAAAGTTCTTAACAATAGAAATGAATTAAGACCAAACACATAGTAGCCCCTTGACTGTCCTTCGTCTTCATCATCAGACCCCTAATGGCAGTTACAACCCATCTAGGTGTAAAGTTCTCATCAATACAAATTAATCAAGCCCAAACATCATGTAATTGCTGTAAATCGTTGAGCAAATGTGAATTGTCCCAACGCCAAGTTATATTGGGCAAGACCCAATGCACCGCAGAGAACTGTCGACGGCATGAAACCACACAGCGGCGAGGACCGGCAAAAAGTAGATTGTTGAGGTTAGAATAAAAACATAAAATAGTAAAAGAAAAGACTAAATTCCTGCTACTTACAACAACATGGACGGACAATCCGTTTAATTTAATCCGTTGGATGGCGCCCCAAATGTCTCGATAACCACAAAGGCTATTTCTCGGGATATGCGAAACAACCTCATGAAATCAGAATCTTCTAAAGCCATGGGGTTGTTTCTCTCCTTCAGATGGCGCCGGACAATGTTAGATTCTTCGCGACGTCGCCGTTGCGTCTCTTCTGCAACTAGCAAAAGGTGCCCGAAATACATTTTTTCACGAGCGCCCAAGAAAAGTGTAGTATTTAGTAACTTTCCAATGGCGTCGAAAGCGTCGATAACTTTATCTACCAACTTTTAGATGTCGATAAATTTACCTACATATCGATATAATTTATCCATTTTCGAGTCCCATGCTAGCTTTTTAAACAAAATAGATAAAATTTACCGATTATATCTACGGGTCGATAAAGCAAGTCCCACGCTGCCGATGTTAATTTGTCGACTTGAACTGTCAAATTTTATCGTCTAATGTCCTTTTATCGGTCGATAAAAGATCCGTGCTCGCAGTGCTGGCCTAGGAGATTTCATAATAAAGTAAATAAAATGAGTAATGTGATGTGATTTGATTCAGGACGTAATGAGAATGAATGAGTGAGTTACTGATGTCAATCTTCTTGTCACAACACTATTTTCTGTTCATCAGAAACTGGTAACACCGTAAACGTCAGATTACTCCAGTGAATTAATAATTAGACTTTAGGGGCTTCTTGGCGGGAAAGTGAAGAGTCATTTGTGTGCGGTTTGGTTTATTTTCTAAAATTTATGTTATGTCAAATATTAATGTGAAATAATGGTTGATTATTAACCGTTACGTGTTCGCGAGTGTGCATGAGTGTTGGTAAATGAAACAAAACAGTGCAACGTCACTTTTCAAATTCTCTTAAGAAATCCGCCCGAGGACATAGTAAAGCCCCCACATCTTTAAAGCCCCCATACTCGAGGGGTTGGGGATTATATCATTTCTCACTTCCCATTTCTATTATCATTCATCATTATCATACAGTAAGGAAATAATGTATAAAAGTATTACTTGTAAGAAAAATTACTTTGACATTAGCTAAATGTGCTAATCGCTCAAAGCCATCAACTAAAAAAAAACCTATGCCTATCTAACGCTGTCAAATAAATGAACATTTTTGAAAAAGTTCCTCCAGCAGCAGAGGTACTTTTCCTTATTTAATGTCGTTGCGTTAGAATAAAACTCAGAACAATAACTAAAGCTAGTTATTATTCTGAAGAATAAAAGCTCTCTGAGAATAAAAGTAACGAAAGATGCTCTTACTCAGAAAAATAACTAAAGCTATAGAAGGATGGCTAAAATAAAAATCGTGCAACTATGTTTAGTTCCGTTCTATCTTATGGCTAGAAAAGGAGGTTGGAGTGCGACAAATGGTTGACACATAGTTTTTATTTTTTGTATTGTTATGTCAAACGGTCATCAGAAAATCGGTGATCAAAAACTCAGAATAATAACTCTCAGAACAATAACTAATTACTTTAGTTATTATTCTGAGTAATAACTAAAGCTATAGAAACCGGACTAAAATATCAACACTCATTCATCAGTTCGTACTATTTTAACTAATGAACCTAAGTGATGTATTGGAAAGAGATCGATTGTCCCTTTTCTTTCGTTATTTCGAAGGTGTCATCAGATTTGTGACGTCATATTTGAGGTAATGTAGTGAGTGACTTTATAAAGGACTCAAAGATTTTTTTTGATCACCGATTATCTGATGACCGTTTGACATAACAATACAAAAAATAAAAACTAAGTGTCAACCATTTGTCGCACTCCAACCTCCTTTTCTAGCCATAAGATAGAACGAAACTAAACATAGTTGCACGATTTTTATTTTAGCCATGCTTCTATAGCTTTAGTTAATGTTCTGAGATCAAAAAAAATCTTTGAGTCCTTTGTAAAGTCACTCACTACATTACCTCAAATATGACGTTACAAATCTGGTGACACCTTCGAAATAACGAAAGAAAAGGGACAATCGATCTCTTTCCAATACATCACTTAGGTTCATTAGTTAAAATAGTACGAACTGATGAATGAGTGTTGCTATTTTAGTCCGGTTTCTATAGCTTTAGTTATTATTCTGAGTGCTCTTAGTTGCGTCTTCTTCTTTTCATCTCTAATGTTGAATATCACTTTATTACTCTTTGGTTGAATGACACTTTTTTTCGCTTATGTACTTGTTTAAACATAAAACTAAATAAAATGAATGGGTAGAGGTGATTCAAAGCAACAGCTGGCAACACTAACCTGTAGCAGCAGCAACTCGTTCGTACAATTTTTCGAATGGTATTAATGGCAGTTTGAGACGTTTTTCCTCCTGCTTAAAAGCTAAAACTTTTAAAATAATGTTCCTTGCGTCACTTTCAATGCTTTCGGCATTATTTATTTCAATAAATCTACCAAAAAACTAAATAAACACTACGCGTCGTGCACAACTTCAAACAACAACAATTTGACAGCTTAATGACATTATAAAATGACAGACGCGTAGTTCCAGTTTTGGCCACCGGGTCAGATAAGTTTGTGGCACTATAATTTATTGTAGCTTGCTATTGCTATGCCTTTAACAATGACCAGCGGCGGCGTTGGCAAATTGCTGAAGATAATTTGTTTGGAGTGTGCATAATATTATAGTAACATTAGAAATTTAAACAAGCCAATTTACGACATTTTAAAGTGTTTATATTAACATGTTGCTTTTTATATCTAGGTACATATTCTGATGGTGGTTATGGCCCGTTCTCCTTATCCATCCCTATGGAAGGCTCATGCCCAAGCTGTGGGGACATAAAATGAAATGATGATGATGATGATGAAATAAATTGTAGGCTGATATGCTAATATTAATGACTATGAATATAATTTTGTTTTGTTGCTTGGAGTGTGCCTAATAAGACCATATTAACATTGAAATGAAACAACTTCTACGGATCTACTCGCGTTTATTTAACATATTACTTATTTAATGTTTATCCTGACGTTTCGTACCCTTTGCAGGGACCGTGGTCACAGGGAGACAGGTGTTGTTCATCTCATAATTAGTTGGTAGCTTGTATACCCACATTTAAATTTAATCAGGTGCGTTCCGTTTTACGCAGAAAGAGCTTACAGTATCTTTTGGTCTGGCAGTATGGTGTCGAGGCTGGGATTTAATATTTTGTATGATGGGATCCCAGGCTGGTGGTAGATTCCAACCATCTTTTTTTTTTCTTTTAGTTGATGGCTTTGTGCGATTAGCACATTTAGCCAGTGTCAAAGTAATTTTTCTTTCAAGTAATACATAAATAAACAATATTTTCTTCTTCCTCCAGTAATGATGATGAATGATAATAGAAATAAGAAGTGAGAAATGATATACCCCCTAACCCTTCAATTATCTCAGTAAAGATGTGGGGCTTTACTAAGTCCTCACGCGAGCTTCTTGAGAGAATTTGAAAAGTAACGTTGCACTGTTTTGTTTCATTTGCCAACACTTATGCACACTCACGAACACTTAACGGTTAATAATCCACCATTATTTCACATTAATATTCGACATAACACAAATTTTAGAAAATAAAACAAAACCGCCGACATGACGCTTCACTTTCTCGCCAAGAAGTCTTCCAACCATCTTCTCTATTAAAATTAGGATGTTTTTTAATTTCAATAGCCTCGCGTATCAACCTAGAGATGAATCGTTGTTCTCTATCAAATCTGATATAATGGTTGGAATATATATATATATTTCCCCTATAGGGAATGTTCGCATACTGCAGACTTATTTTCGCGCCTATGCTTGGGTTCGAAACGTCAGGATAAACATTAAATAAGTAATGTGTAAAATAAACGCGAGTAGATCCGTAAAAGTTGTTTTATTTTAATGTGTAGTGTTCGCGTAAACTTTAGAAAACAATACCTAACATATTAATATTCGACAACACAAATTTTAGAAAATAAACAAAACCGCAGTCGAATGACACTTTCCCGCCAAGAAGCCCCTAAAATAGGTTCCCAGCGTCACACCTTTGGTTGACACCGCTGTCAAAAACCTACCGCGATCATGAAGCTGTTTATATCTGCAGCTTTATGACCGCGATATGGATTTAAATGGAAAACTTTGATCGCTTAGCTCCAAAGATCGATCGTTGCGCCAACGTATTTATCAAACCAATGTCGTTAAAATATTTAGCGCGATAAGAAATGTGTTGAACGCGGACACGCGGTTGAACGTGACGTTTTAGGTCGAGGTTTGGTTTTGGTAATGTCGTTAACAGCTTTTGTATTTTACTGCGATCGAGGCCCAGCTTTCACATTAACTCTAAGCATTAACAATAATACTATCCAAGTGTCATACATAATGGAATGGATCATAAATAAATAAATTTACTCTTTGAATAAACCTATAATATTTAACTGTTTACCAAGCGTACAGTAAACAAAAATAAAATCACATTTTAATAAAGCGGTGAGTAAACACATCAATGATCAAACACATTTTGTGCCAGCGTAGTCTGACCAACGAAACGTGACTAACGAGAATGGCGGCAAATTTAAAAATTCTCGGGGTGTCAACACTCATTATACTCTGAATAAGCGACGTTGATACTTGTATTTTTTTTATGAAACTCTAGATCAACCAAACACATAATTTTTTAGTATCAATATATGAATAAATTTTAAGAATAATTTGAAGAAGCATTTGTGAAAATGAAAAATCAGGAACAATCAAGTAGGTATACCTCTCAGATCGCAATGCAAAACTATGACAGCACCTGCGCGATGACGTAACATTTTGAAACATAGGTAGGTGGGTATAGGTATAAAATCAAAGTCAAAGACAAAGTGAAAGTGAAAATTGTATATTGTAAAAATAATGAAATAATATTGAAAATCGTCCAATGTTTTTTACCTACTTACTACCCATTCAGGACGTCTATTTTTTAGCTGTGGAGAAGAATGGGCGCAAGAAACTCCACAGTTTTTATTATAGAAGTAATGACAATTACAATACTTAAATGTCGTTACCAAATGATACAATACAAATAAAAATACAATACAAAAATGTTTAATAAAATCTTCTTCTTCTACACGGCACTTCCACGGCAGCAGCCACGCTGAGAAGTCAATGTGCTCGGAGAACGGAGCGGCGGGATATATGAAACAAAAAAAAGTATGTCAAACAAAAGAAATAAATAGAAGTCTCGACCTCCTCCATGGCAGTCATGCTGAAACAAAAAGCAGAACATACATATTATCGCACCTTTGGTAAGACAAAGAACAATACCCTTGTCTTACCGAAGGTGCGATGTCAATAAAATATATAAAACCTGATCCTGACCTACGAATGACTCCATGGGAGACCATTCAAAATCGTGGGCATCTACAAATTCATCATCATTCTCACTGTCACTTTGATCCCTGTTCCCCCGTTCCGCTCTTTCAGCAATCCTTTGCAACCCGCGTCTCCTCCCAGCATCCATCGCCATACTTGCCAAACCGGGGGGAACATCATCGTCTTTCATCCAAACCTCACGCAAAGGTTGGCCCACCTCCCACCGATGCCTGCTGCTGCGGTGACTCCGGCTACCTATGGGGAATCCCCTTCGCCCACGTCCACGCCTTCCTCGCATGCCTCCTCTGCCACTCGTTCCTCTTTCCCTAGGGGGCACAAACACACTCTGGGCATCCGGGGCTAAAAACTCACGATTCCCGCCTTCGGCGCCTTCCTCGTCGTCCTCGGCAACCACCAGCACCACCCTTGGCGAGCTATATAAGAATATAAGCTTATATTAGCAAGCCAATTCCTTCAAACCTAAATCAATCCTATAACATATTATTAGTGACTAAACTTACAATTGAGATGAAAAAGGCGACCGAGACCGAGACGCTCTGGGCGGCGGGCTGCGGGCTTCTTCTTCGTACTAAACACACACAAAAATGGCATGTTCAACAACTGCAACCCAAAACCTAACAAAATAAATGCAATATGCATAATGTAACTGACCTCCTCCTCTTCTGGGTGTAGATTCAGCCAGATCGGCGACTCAGTTCGCTCTAAAACATACATAAAAGTGTTACAGTTATTACTACAATCATACCAGTAGAAATCAAACACAATAAACGTAATATGACGATGACGACGATGATGACGGCACCATACGATCGCCTGATCCTAGCACAATAAACACATCACCAGTACAAACAAACACAATAAACAGATTATTTGATGATGATGATGATGATGAAATAAATTCTACTAACCTCATCGTCACTGTCTACTACACAGTAGTATTCATTAACTTTGTTCCGAATTGCTGAAATATCAAAGCTATCCAAAGATATCTTTTTTGGATGTGGTCGCTTTTTTCCAGGTGTGTTCCATTTTCCTTGATTTAATGAACCTTCTTTTTTTATTCTTCTTAGAGTTAAAACACTTATTTCTAAACGAAAAATAACATAATTAATATTAACCAACTTACAAAGTAGAATAGAACGATGTTATTTGTTGGAAAATGGGTTTTTACCTGTCATTGACGATATTGTTTCCAAATATTGCGTTTCACCAGATAAAACTTCTTTTTGTTCAAGTGATGTAATATTCTCGACAATCTCTTTAATTTTTAGTTTTGTCTCACTATTACTTGAAGTTTCTGTAAGATAAACAAAAATTGGTTGGAGAGTCAACTTAGGTAGGTAATTAATTTTGAATAAAAGGAAAAAGTAAGTATACAGAATTAACCTACAATTGTTTACGATTGTAGTAGTTTTGCAGAGTAAATGTAAAATAATAGACGAGAACAATAAAAGAAGGTATGCTAAAGTATCTAAATGATAAATTCAAGTACACAAAACCAACCTATATGCGACGTGATTGCGTTCAGTTGTCGTTGTTTTTCAGCAAGTTTATCTTCCATTTTGCTTTTAACCTCGCTAAACTTGTTTATCATAGTAAACAATAGCCTCCTTACATTGCTTTTAACCGGTTTCGCCATGATTGCAAGCAAAATCAACAAAAAACCTTATCAGAACTCACAGACGCTATATACTTTTGACAATCGTTTGACAGCTTAAAATTGTTGCCATAATAAAACTTTTGAAAATAGATCGCGTCACGTTTCGTTGGTCAGACTCTATCTACGTACCTACCACAAACTTTAAACATAAAGACGTATCCGAACATAGCTTTGGAACCGGAAAGAGTGAAGTACTGTTGAATGAATGAACCGCTTAAGTTAGACCATAAACAAAGAGTGAATGACTCAAAATTCATTGTGCTTGCTGTTGTTCACACGCCTGTCGCGTCCTTCAAAGTGATTGTTACCTGTGTATTGAACTTTTTAGTAACTTTCAAACTGCAAGTTTAACTTTTTTGTGCCAGTTATAGGTTTGTTTTGTGATGAATTTGAAAGTGGAGATACATATCGACTTGGACATGAACAGAACGATGAATAAATAGCTTGTTATTACACATATAACATGCGTACAAAGTTGAGTGAACTTTTGTAAATGCTACTTTGTTCATAATTTGGTTCGCAGATCCGTGGATTCCTACAGGTGTAAACTGAATGTTGTGAAAGGACGAATCCTAGCAACGACTTCGGAATGAGTGCTAACCGTTAGATATACACAATGTAATGCTTAAAACTGGGAAATGTGCAATCATAATTGAAACTGGACGCTATAGTGCATTGTAAATTCATGACATGGAAGAACTTGAGCGATTGTTAAAAATGAATTCAAATAAAGCTTATGTGGTATTCCTACTGTTCCTCATTGGTGTTGACATCAGTATAGCAGCGGACAGTTCAGGTAAGAAATCTTTTTATTTCAGTAATTCTAAATAAACAAAGCCTACTGAACAGGGTATGTTAACATCTATCTCAAGCACCAATGACAGTTTTCCTAAATTTATTATTTTGTAAGCTAATGTTTATTTTGTTATGTAGGTACATTTTTATTCTTCAAATTTTTTGCAGTATATTATTTTGTTTAAATGACTGAGAAGTTATAAAAGTTGCAAAAGATTAAATTATATTTTATTATATTTAGTTTAGTAAAAAAATATACAGTAAAATTTGTTTTCCACCAAAACATTATATTTACTGTGTTTTTATTATTGTACAATGTGCTAGGCATATTTACTTAGTTAAAAATTTAAGTAAAAAAATATTGACATACTTTAATCCTACAAAACACATTTTTTTAGTTTATTTATATTTATTCAGAAATTAATTATAAACAAGGGTGGCCAACCCGAGGCCATATAAGAAAATTATTTTGCTCATCAATTGTTATTTTCTGCATGCCCTTTGCAATGTTATAATTGAAATTAAACACTTCATATGGCTCTACTCATATTTTGGCCCAAGTTGTCAGTTGCACTACAATTATGGAATTATGAAATATGGTAAAATATGGGTCCTGGTGTAGTAAAGGGGGCCCCAAAAATAAAACATTTTTTTTTCACGAAATGCCAAAAAACAGCTAACGAAAAGTGATTTCAATTTTTTGGTTTTTAATTATTTTATTTTTAATTTTTTTGTATGGAGCTAGATTTCTGTTGTCTAATAAAAACAAATAGGTAGATCTGTTTATAGAGCTCGTCCCAATGTACCCACTTGATAAAGTATCAGATATGTTACGTGCTACACCTCCAAGCCCGTAGGTGTAGCATGTTTTTTTTTTCCCGGTTTTCTCATGCAATCTCAGCCCTTAGGCTATGTGTTGAGTGGGTTTTGGCAAGTAGAGTCAATTCCCCAGTGGGGACCGAGATTTGTAGGTTTATAGCCTACTATAGCATATTTTGTATTTCCTACTTTACGGTGCTAATGTTCAGGTGTTCGTGAACATAGAGTCTTCAGCTCTTTGTATAATGTTCAAATTTGAGTTGCATGCGGAACCCCAAAGTTGTAAGCCATATGTCCATACTGGCTTGAGGATAGTCCTATATATTAAGAGTTTATTGTCAATGCAAAAGACCTTTAAAACTGATATGCGTATCTAGGTAATTAATAATATGATTTCAATATTATTTCTTGCTATTTAGAGCTGTTTTTACATTTTTTAGTTTCCTGTTTTTTGAAGTCTTTTTTTTTTGTAAATCGTTAACGTGATCGAATGTCAAGTGAAACTCACACTAGGCACCCCGGCAAAAGAAGACGTATTTGGAGCCGCT
The DNA here is from genome assembly GCA_947562085.1 of Eudonia lacustrata. Taxonomy (NCBI): domain Eukaryota; kingdom Metazoa; phylum Arthropoda; class Insecta; order Lepidoptera; family Crambidae; genus Eudonia; species Eudonia lacustrata. The sequence goes on from OX387314.1 coordinate 12,875,222, forward strand.
CGATAGCCACTTGTAGCCGCGACTAGGGAATCAAGTCCCGCAAACGCAGGATATCGCGCCATTTTTGCGGGATTAAATATTATGCGACTACCGCGAGATTTGGAGGACTGAAAAAAAAATCGTTTAAAATGGGTACAATCGCGCATCAAAATATTTATTCGTCCCAGTCCCGGTCTCATTAACAGGTGATATTTGCCTGATTTGCCTCCCTTTGCCTCCCTTTGCTAGGTAACTGAGCCCATAAATGAGAATTAAAGCCGATTGTAAAAAAAAATCGTAGGTAGGTAGGTATTTGAGCAGTAGATTAAAAGAAAGAGGGACTTATTCGTCAACTGGCATGTGTGGAAGTGGCGAGTGCGCGCGAGTTGGCACCTTCCGATTTTAACTATTTTTTTTGTCGTCAACTCGGTCGTTTGTGAAAATCTGACGTAGTATGTACAGTCAGCTACAAAAACGTTTTAATAAATTTAATATATGTAATTTTTTTTTTATTGTATCTTTATCTTTATCTATATATCTTTATCTCTATTGTATTGATGTGAGTTTAGGACCTAGAGAAATATTAAAAATATTACAGAGTAATAATAACGATACATTAACAAAATAAGAACATTGAGCGGAACAAAGGCTCAAAAGTGTTTGCAAGAGATTTGGGTATTGGGCAGTGCCAACTGACGACGCTGAAAACCGATGACGGCAGAACTGTCACGACCAGGGGCCCGACTTCGTGTGTGGTTTATGACGTCATCTTGTCGTTTCGTGCCGCCTATGAAAGCAATATCGAAAGCTATAGCCTTTATCATTTGATATTGCTTTCATAAGCGGTGCGAGGTGGCAAGATGACGTCATAAACTATACGCGTAGTCAAAGCGATCGGTTAGGCGGTCGGGGGGCAGGTCCAATGTTATGGGAGACTTCGAGAAGTTCTATGGACAGGTTTACACATCCACACGGCTACCTGTACAAAGCTTAGCTAAAGACCCTAGACTCTAGGGTCTAGAGCTAAGTTAACCAGGCACTATACTGAAGACATCCCGGACATCAGCCTTTACGAGATTAGTATGGCTCTCAAACAGCTCAAAAACGGCAGGGCACCAGGTGCTGACGGAATTACGGCCGAGCTTCTGAAAGCAGGCGGAAGACCGGTACTCGTAGCTCTTCAGAAGCTATTTAATTCCGTCGTACTAGGGGGCAGACCGCAAAGAGACATGGCACGAAAGTATGGTGGTACTGTTCTTTAAAAAGGGCGACAAAACCCTGCTAAAGAACTACATGCCCATCTCACTTCTAAGCCACGTACGTCTACAAGTTGTTTTCGAGACTTATTATAACGAATCGTCTTGCACGCAAGTTCGATGACTTCCAGCCTATCGAACAAGCCGGTTTCCGAAAAGGCTTTAGCACCATAGACCACATACGTACGCTGCGACAGGTTATACAGAAGACCGAAGAGTATAACCAGCCTCTTTGCTTAGCGTTTGTGGACTATGAAAAAGCCTTCGATTCGATTGAAACATGGGCCGTGCTAGTCTCTCCAGCGGTGCCAAATTGACTACCGGTACATCGAAGTGTTGAAGTGTTTGTATGAAAGCGCCACTGTCAGTCCGTCTTCAGAACCAGAGCTCGAAACCTATCCAGCTGCAGCGAGGAGTGAGACAGAGAGATGTGATATCTCCGAAACTGTTCACCTGCTGTACTGGAAGATGTTTTCAAGCTTCTGGACTGGAAGGGACTTGGCAGCAACGTCAACGGCGTATACATCACCTTTGATTTGCTAACGATATAGTGGTCATGTCTGAGACCCTGGAAGACCTCGGCACAATGCTTGGTGACCTCAACAGAGTCTCTCAACAGGTGGGTCTTAAAATTAACATGAAGAAGACAAAAGTTATGTCAAACTCACGTGTCGTACCCACTCCTCTGAAGGTTGGAGACTCTGCCCTTGAAGTTGTGAACGATTATGTTTACCTGGGACAAACGTCCAACTTCAGCAAAGAGGTCAATCATCGAATCCAATTAGGCTGGGCAGCGTTCGGTAAGCTACGAAATATCTTCTCGTCCAATATATCGCAGTGTCTCAAGACGAAAGTCTTTGACCAGTGTGTGTTGCTAGTGATGACATGACAGTCGCGTACCTAACTCTGACTCGTCTTTACTAGAGTGCTCGAGTGTATAATGAATGAAACAGCTAAGTAGGTAGGTATGTCTTTCTCATATGAAAAAAAGATCCATATTCTTAATTCATAATTTTTTTAGTTACTTCAAGCATGTGTCTCGTGCTTGTGGTTTATTCAGCCAAGTTCTCGTCGCATCCTACCTAAGCCATTTCCCCTACCACGCATGACTCGAGACATTTTTTCTATTTCAATATTTTCAACTAAATATTGCAACCCATACATTTTTAAATATTCTCGCAGACAAACGCAATCAAATCCAATCAAATGAATCTATTAGAAATGTTTGTGTTCATTTCATAGAAACATTTCCCCCCCCGCTGTATTCAGAATTCCAGACCTCTGTGGTTAAACCACATAGTTACACTTCTTGGCTGGAAAACAACACAATCAAGAACTTTAACGAACTCCGCTAACTTAAAGTGGTACTGAAATATTCAATGACGAATTAACGTCAAAACTCGTAATTTGCTTGCGCATACGGAGGTAGTTAGCTTTCATCAATTATTCAGAAAACACTGAGCACAGTTTCTGTGCAAAATTTGTATCGCAGCCCAATCTAGATGATTCAATAGTAGGCGCGGAGACTACTCTCTGACTGAATAACTCTTTACACCCGGTTAAGCACGTGACGGCGGCGAGCGGTTTTCACTGAAATGCATTCACAAGCACGCACGCAAAAGTGCGTCGCCTTTTTAAGTAGTAAGCTAAGCAATGACAATGCTATGAACTTTAGACCTTCGACTTTGACATTAAAATGCATTTTTCAAGAGCAGGTGGCTTAATTATGGATTTGACGCCGATTGTTGTTACATTTTTAAAGCCTTCATAAACATAGAAATACATAAGTAGATCAAATGTAAACATTAATCTTATTATTAGGTATGTTCATTTTGAAACTATTTACTTACTCTAATAATATCATCTAGGTAGAAGTAAAGAGAAAAAACCGGCCAAGTGCGAGTCGGACTCGCCCTTGGCCGTAGGTTCCGTACCATTTATAAAAATATTTCAAGTTTCTACCTGTTGTCGTTATTAAGACCGAAAATTAAAAAAAAAACACGTTTTTTGTATGGGAGCCCCCCTTAAATATTTGTTTTATTTTAATTTAATTATTTATTTTTAAAGTGATTAAAAAACTAAATATTCTGTGAATATTTGCTGTTATCAATATCGAGCAAAAACGAGCAAAAAAAACACGTTTGTTGTATGGGAGCCCCCTTAAATATTTATTTTATTCTGTTTTTTAACATTTGTTGTTATAGCGGCATGACATCATCTGTGAAAATTTCAACTGTCTAACTATCACGGTTCATGAGATACAGCCTGGTGACAGACGGACGGACAGACAGACAGACGGACGGCGGAGTCTTAGTAATAGGGTCCCGTTTTACCCTTTGGGTATGGAACACTAATAAGGATCAAATACCATTCATCTTTTTTATCTATACTAATATTATAAAAAGGAAACTTTTGTATTTTGTATGTATGTTTGTAACGAATAAACTCAAAAACTACTAGACCGATTTAAATGTTCTTTCACCATTAGAATGTTACATTAGCGCTGAGTAACATAGGCTATAATTTTAAAAAAAATATCCTCAAAAAATGTTTTATATACCTACTTAATAATAATATATATTATATGTCTATGTATTTTGTATGTATGTAACGAATAAACTCAAAAACGACTGGACCGATTTCAAAAATTCTTTCACCATTAGAATGCTACATTAGCGCTGAGTAAAATAGGCTATATTAAAAAAAGTAGTCCGCTAGTTTAACAATAAAGCAGATATTATAAAGACGTAGACGTCTTAACTCAAAGACTGAGACAAAAAAACTGTACCGCGCAAACAGCCCAGAAGCATGATAAGCCTTGGGCTTAGGGACAAATACTAGCACGAGCGTCGGTAAACATTGTCATAAAGAGACCTCACTGTCCGCCGCCACCAAAGAAGCCACTCTGTATGGAGTTATTAATATTAAAATGCGTCCTAAACTCAGTAATTACAGACAACGACGCAACTTCCCTTCTCGGCTAAAGTCTCGGTTATAACAATCAAAACTTTGCTTTTAGTAATTATGGTAACATTAACAGTTATTGATTGGAAACTTTAATCCTACTAATATTATAAATGCGAAAGTTTGTGTGTATGTATGTTCGTATATTTGTTGCTTCTTCACGCTGCAATGGATGGATTGATTTGGATGAAATTCGGCATACAGATAGTTTATAACCTGGAATAACACATAGGATTTTTATCCAGATATTCCCACGGGAACGGAAACCACGCGGGTGAAACCGCGAGCGGCCGCTAGTATCATAATATGTCACTACGTCTGTCTTCGTCTGTTTATCTCATTTGTATCGAAAGTGATTGTGAAACAGACGGCTCAAGGCACTTGACATTAATTAAAACATTGAATAAAAGTTTTATGTTAGAGATAGGAGAAAATAAATGCCTAAACAACAATAGGATTAATATAGGTATGAGCTTATAAAATCAATTTACTTATTTTAAACAGTGTACTCACTTGTTGTGATACATAAGAATTGATTTTCTAATCTATTGTTATCATTATTAGACAGTGAATCTATTAATTTGTAAACTTTTACAGTACAATACTGATGTGGTAAAAAAAAATACGTTTCGCTCTATACGCCGTGCGCTGTGCGCTAGTAACTGTTGCACTAATGATCTTTTTTTTAAATTATTGCTAACTCTGGAAATGCGTCCCTCCCTCCCTGCTTTTTCCAAAAAAAAAAGGTTTTGTTTTCTAAAGTTTACGCGAACACTACAAATTGAAATGAAACAACATTTACGGATCTACTCGCGTTTAATTTGCACATTACTTTTAATTAATGTTTATCCTGACGTTTCAAATCCTTTGCAGGGTACGTGGTCACAGGGAGACTGAATTGTTGGTCGTCTCATAATTAGGTAGTAGCTTGTATACCCTCATCTAAATTTAATCAGGTGCGTTCCGTTTTACGCAGAAAGAGCTTACAGTATCTTTTGATCTGGCAGTATGGTGTTGGGGCTGGGATTTAATATTTTGTATGATGGGATCCCAGTCTGGTGGTAGATTCCAACCATCTTCTCCAATGAAATTAGGATGTTTTTTAATTTCAATAGCCTCGCCTATCATTCTAGGGATGAATCGTTGTTCTCTAGCGAGTATTTGTGGTTTATCAAATCTGATGTAATCTAGGGAATGTTTGCATACTGCAGACTTATTTTCGCGCCTATGCTTTACGTCGGCTTATATGTTCTTTAACGCGGTTTCCTATATACGCTTCTCTTTGTTTGTCCGATGTAAGAGAGCCCACAGTCGCAGTCCACTTTGTACACGCCTGCATCTTGAAGGGACCAACGAAAGACGACCAACATCTCAGTCTCCCTGCGACCACGGACCCTGCAAAGGGTTCGAAACGTCAGGATAAACATTCATTAAAAGTAATGTGTAAATTAAAAGCGAGTAGATCCGTAAAAGTTGTTTCATTTCAAAAAAATATATATATTCTAATATTTTAACAAATGAATTGATTTTTTCCACAATCTTTAAATCAATAAATTTTCCACAACTGTATTCGAACCCGCATCCTCTGATACTGTCAGGTGTACGAATTACATTACGAGTATATCGTCATGGCTTTATCCGACCTTGTGAAATGTATCATCACTATCTACTCTTATTTTGCCAAAGAAGTCTTATTATTACCATTGTCAAAAAATATTTCATCCACATTCGATCTTAACAATTTTAAAAATACGCAAGCCATTTAATTAAAGTTGAGTAAATGTAGGGACGAGTAGATCACGCAAAATTATTTTGCGAATAAATTGCAATACCATGTCAGAGGATGCAGTTTTGAATTTCGTTCGTGAAATTTTTTCAGCACGTTTCCCGAATTGTTATTTAATTTGGTTTGCGAGATTATTTGTGTCCAATTTATATACTGTACCGATATTTATGAGTATTGATGTTCTAACGTCCGTCGCCACAGTGTCAAGCCTCACAATATGAGATGACACGCCAGGATGAGACGCTCACCCCACAACCCTTCTTAATTATTCAAGTGACCCAACCCAATCGTGATTGTGTGGACTGGTGGGCACTCACCAATGCACGTGCTCCGGGTCGCGAATAAATCAATCTATGATCTTGTACAACTGCAATACAACCATTATGTATTTACCTAAGACGTACCTTTTATTACTAGGGAGTACACCTACTAAATTCGAGCAAATTAGCTTTCGTGTCCATAAGTAGGTTCGTGCTAAAAATAAAAGAGGTTTTCAGGTTTCTTCCAAGAACAAATCAGTCTGATGTTTGAAGGTAGGTAGGCAAAAGATAGGTAAATTGAGAAATCATCTGAATCATCCTTCTATTACAATTTTATTATAAGGGCCAACATAACAGACTTGTCAGTCAAAATTGTTTTGTTGTAAGAAAATCACGCATTGTGTTTTTTATTACTTTGTATTTTTTTATTTATTTTGTATGTAGATATACGCAGCATACAATACTTATAAAAGTGTATTTGGAAACCAACAAAGAAATATTATAATTAAAACTTGGCACGTAAATCAAGAATGATTTTTTTTTAAATCATCGCGGTTACATACTTATTTATTACATGTATCACAGTTCATCTCATCACACATCTGACTTGACCGTCTAGTAAAAACAAAGCTCTACAAAGACGTGCGTAGCTTAAAGGTACTACGTCCTACCTATTATGGGACTACATCTAATATATGGTTAACTGGCACACACTTGAAGCCTATTAAAGGCAATAAATAACTTTCAGCAGTTTGACTACTAAAACTAATGTTTTACTTGTACGCTTTTTCAATAACAAAGAATAATATTTACTGGCAATTTAGTAAATTAACCAACTTCCCCAATAAGTAATTTACTCAGGATTGAGGCGAGGGCGTGCGTGCGGAGTATGCCAAGATTTTATGTGAGCCGTTTCGTGTGAACGCCGCGGGCGCGTGCTGCCTAATCGACAATAAATTAAAACGGCTCTATAACAGTTTAAGTTTTCTCTCCCTTTAAAATTCGCGACTCCAACCCGCTTCCTATTTGTACACGTCGTCGGCAACATGTAGGAAACAACTGTCGTTAATTAACTCCTGTTCAGCTCTGACGAAATGATCGTGTTCGGGTTAGAAACTTATTTTCAAGTCGCGATGTCTGTCAATTTGTTGTTGTGATTAATTTTCATACAATCAATCAGTAAAATCATTTTGAGTAAGTAATACGTGTAGATTATTTGTTGGTATGGTTCTGGGAATAATGTTACTTTAAACTTTAAATTAATCTAATTTTAAAATCATCCTGAATAGTATAAAACTGTTTCTGTTTTTTAAGATTACCTTCTTTCAATGTTTTCAAGTTCGGATGATTTCGGGTAAAGGTGAAGATCTACCCACCTTATCGGTTCATTCATTTTGTTCGTGACCCCTTGCTTTAAATAGGGCGCACATGTTTGACAGGTCAGGCTCAACACCACTATTTTTCCACGATTTGAATAATACATGACATGACAGACAGCAAGCATACCTACTTTCAGGAATGTTTTGGACATGATCAGATAGGTAGGTATTCAATTTAATATCAAAAATGTTTCTTACTATTATAAAAACATAACCCTCCTTCTGACGCAGTCGGGTAAAAATGTAAACAATCAAGCTAGAAGGTGAGACACGCTCTAAAGCAGAATGATTATTATTAGCATTTCTAGTGCTTGCTAACATAAAAGCTTTACGCTATCCTTCAAGTATTAAACAAATTCCGCCTTCAGGCCATTTTATGATTTTGAGCATCAAATTTTAATGATATTTTTATGACTCCTCAAAAATGGAACTTATCCATTAATATAAGAGTTTGGCTGAAAATGCTGGCCTAAAAATAATACAAAGTAAGCAACCACGTACACCAAAATGGGTATTTGTTTCAAAGTAATTAGGTAATATACTAATGACCTAGGATAATTTCCCCATGAGTTAGTCTAGCTTTGAGGTATTTACAAACGGTTTACTTGATCGTTGATGCATTGTATAAATTATAATTGCTATTGAATATCCATTTTTTTATCGATTATAAACTATTCACTTGCGATTTTTAAGTATTATATTGGTTACATTAATAAATATAACGCGCCCACCTACGTGCTCTCGCTCACAGAATATGTAAGGCGGGTACCTACTTTTTTCCCTGGTTGGGATGGTGAGTATATGACATACCTACTTACTTGATATGTGAAAAACGGATGTTCCGGCTAACATACGGGTTACATAAAAAACAAGTTAAGTGGCTACTCGAAAAACTATTCCTAAATAAACATAACTATTCCTAACCAGCCTGGTGGTTGGATACTGATCTGATTGTTTTTCTTTCAAGAACACTTAATTATGTTGTAAATTGTTGTACATGCAAATTAATCGGTGATTGATGATTTTCCTTCCTTTTTATACCACAACGGAGAAGCGATTAGCTTTTATCTCACCTGATGGCTGTGCTGATGGCAAGTTGGGCAAGTGATATTAGAATAGAATAGAATTAAAGCGGAAGGTGGACGCACACTACCTTTGTAACCTAAATTACTGTAGAACTGACTGTCTTATGTCGGACTGTTGAAACATTTACTGACATTGTTGTTATGGACAGACTTAGCTACCACCTACTTATCTAATTTGATAGTGTATGGCAGCTAACAAGACTGACTGAAGGCAAGCCTTAACGAGGGCGACACTGAAAGTTCTTAGATAATCAAAAACTGAACAAACTATAGCAAGTAATTAGTTTTATTAAATCTTTTGAAAATAGTGTCCATTCACATCAATACATCGCTGCATCCGATGGAACCACTGAGAAAAGCACTTTGCCCACTTGTCCTTAGGGGTCTCTTCAACGGCCTTTTGCTACTGCTTCCTCGGCGTCCATAAAACGTTTTCCTCGAAGTTTTTCTTTTATTTTCGGGAATAAATAAAAATCGCGAGGTGTGAGGTCGGGGCTATACGGCGGGTGACCCAGTAATTCCACGTCTAACGTCGCCAAATAGTCGACCGTTTGCATGGCGGTGTGCGACGAGGCGTTGTCGTGGTGAAGGAGGATCCTACTGCGAGGTCGTTTCTCCCGAACTGTTTCCAAGACAAGTGGCAAACAATTGTTAGTGTACCACTCTGCAGTAACTGGTTTTCGATCCTCTAAAACAATTTTATTGTTGTGTAATGACCTGTCCTTCCGAAGAACGATGCCACCATCTTTTTCCCACGCTTCGACCTCTCTTCACTTTAGTTTGCAACTGCTCGGAAGGAAACACCCACTCAGCAGACTGTCTTTTAGTTTCAGGATCATAACAGTAAATCCAGCTTTCGTCACCCGTAAGTATTTCGAACACAGCATTTGAGTCACCTCCGTTCTTTGAACCATTTCACGGCACTAATCAACACGATGAAGTTTTTGAGCCTCTGTCAAATTATGAGGTATTCACCGGGCACAAAGCTTCCTGACCGCTAAATGTTCATGGAGGGTTTTGAGTACTTGACTCATACCGATGCCTAAGCTTGTCCGAATCTGCTGATAGGTTACTCTTTTGTCAGTCTCTATCATACACCGCACAACACTGATGTTATCTTCAGTCGTCGCCGTAGAAGGCCGTCCCTCACGCAGATCATCGGCGAGATTAGTGCGACCACGTTTAAACTCATTAAACCAGTTGTAAACAGTGGCACGAGATGGGGCTTCATCGTAAGAGGCCAATCTAAGTCTAATAAAACTTTTTTGTTGACTTAAATGACATCGAAGGTCATATAAAATCATTGCACGAAAATTTTCTCGCGTTAAATTCATGCTGACGTAACACAGACAATTCTCAATTTGCCGCCAACCGCCAAGTCGTAAAACAAATGACAAATGAATGAAATACATACATACATACACAATAATATTGGCAAATAGTTCCATTTTCAAAATTTGAACTTATTTTTTTTATTATATCGTTTACAAGTGGCCAGTTCTAAAAACTTTTAGTGTCGCCCTCATAACCATCTCAATCAAGTACAATGTGTGCCTCTTGCCGGGATTCGAACCCAGGTCCATTGGGTCTGAGCCGGTGCTCTAGTCACTAAACTACCGAGGCGATTAAACAGTGTTTGCTGTGTCATAATGTTCGAGCCCAACCAAAGACATTTCCAATTTACTATTTAGAATTATAGTAATAAAGTAGAAATGTAAAATGGAACGGATTTGTGTGATTCCTTCCTATCTAATTACAATGAAGCAAACTAACAACAATATTGTTAAATGCAGCAGCGCTTTACTATCCCATTGAATGGTATTGCGAGTCAAGTTCCTGTTGAGCGAGCCGCTCCTGATGAGGTTGCGAGCAGCTGACACAAATAAAAGGATCGATTAACTTCTATTTTTACCCATGGTCGTGTCGTGTAGCCCTACGGCCGGTTGGCTTCGATATCACTGGGATAAACAAAGGACATCAGAAACATTGGAGCCTAAGAGCTTTTTTATGTTTCACAACGTCACAATGGAACCAATCATCGATTGATTGCAAAAAATGGCGCTCACAATTCAAGCTTTTCATGACGTGTCAGTATTTGATGACGTCTATCTGTCGTGATAAGTGAATATTTCTATCTGAAAGGCATCTCAAAGCAGTGCTGGGTCAATCAATAATTTTCAAAATTATTTGATTAATCATGTTTAAACTATTCAATCGTAATGAATTTGTGGAAATGATTTTTGTGATAACACTGTACTGATATCAATTGCCATAACTGTTTGTAGAATGTAAAGAAGCCTGGAAAAACAATCCTGAATATTTTCTTTTAAAATGATACGTAAATGTACCTATCCACTTCAATTAAAAACATTTTTAGTAAATAAGTACAGTTTTAAGTATTTACTATAAAAAATAGCCCACTTTTTCATAAAAACTATTTAAGCATTATTTAGTTAATCATTGTTTTGTCTCTTTTTCTCAAATACAAAATGACGTTTGTGTGACGTTAACAAAACAATATTTAAATAAAAAATGCTTAAATATTTTTTATGAATAAGGGGGTTAATGTTTACAAATACATGGACCATAATGACATGGATGGTAACATAATATTTTATATTCAAAGCAAATGGAAGCCAGCTCAGCTAATATTACTCAAAGTGCATATTCCTCTAATAGCGCTGTTTTTTAGTTACTCCCTAATCTCCTAGGTGGGTTGAGAGCTAAGAGTAATGTATATAGGTTGAGTTTTAAAGGTACTGTTATGTATGTAGGTAGGTATGTTTCGTCGGTTTTAGTGTATAGTGCATAATGAAACGCGTATGTCGTTCGCCCGGTCGATGTCCGCCCGATGCCCGCATATGGTGACCTGCCAATAAGTCTGTTTGTTTTCAAACAAGCGATGCATTTTACTGGTTGCGTATGCTCGGAGTTTTGTGTAACATGTCATTACAAAAAAAATATGACAATGTGTATTGACGTTTTGATATAACTATAATATACCGTTATACGAGTAGGTCTGTATGGATATTAATGCGTGCTTGTTGGACATTATTAAAGTCACCCTATAAACATCCCACTGTTGGACTAAGGTCTTCCGACATAAACAAAAGCATCCCACCATAAGCCACCACGCTGCAGCTGGCTTAATGCGGGTTGGTTGGTGGGTTCTCTTTCTAACGACTGCTATCTTACGGCACAACCGGGACCAACGGCTGTCTTTCTATAAGATTATTAATCAGCTTAATCCCTCTTTGTAAAATTTAAGTAATGACAATCATTATTACAAAGTACAGGTGAGGGCAAAGCACCCTTAATAATAAATTCACCGCGCCTCTAAAACACTCCGTTGGTTGTTTTATTTTATTAAGTTTGTATCCACTTTACCGGTTTCACTTTTCCTTAACAAACACTTTTCTACGGAGATACGGTTTCGTGGCTTATCACTTATTGTAAATGTAACAATGAGAATATTGACTTATAATTTACTTGATACAAGACTAACGATGGCGGTATCAAGTTTAATCAAAGAAAACTCGTGTATTTCAAAGCTTTTAAGGCAGTGTTTTAACAAATTCCTATCAATTTATGTATCATATTGCTACAGATCCTGCAATATGGAGCTCAGTGGATGCATCCAACGTTTTAAGCAAAAAGTTTCGATTGCATAGCGCTGCTCGTACAAAGTTATTTTTTTATTGCTTTTGGCTCTGTTTACTGTAAACGAACGGACAACAATTTACAATTAGCTTAAGTTGAATCGACGGAACATGTGAAGATTTCCAGAACATTATTGTAATCGTTTTTCCGACTAACAGTTTTATGTACTAGTTGTTTTCAGCTATTTTAATGATCCTAATACACTAGCTTACGAAATAAGACTGTACTATAATTACATTACTGAACGCAATTAGTTTGTTGACTTTATGAAACTAACTTGAGTTTTTCTTTTTGGTGTTTTTGATTTCACCTTTGTCACACTCACAACATACAATTTTGATGATATTAAGATTTATGTTTCCAGTAGAAGTCAATCCAATCGCAGCTCTAAAGCCATGTTTCTATACCTATAGTGAAAGGACAAGCCCATGAAACCTCGTGGGTTCTCTACTGGGACCTGCTTCACCAATAAATAAACCTAATAAAGGCAGCAAGCCTTTACCGCAATAAATTTCATACATAACACCACTTGAGCTTCTTTTTGTATTTTGGGCAGCCCCGTACAATTTTAAAAACTCATTGTGTATGAAAATGGGATAATAGCTAACACAGCACTTAAGTGCGCGTCCCATAGCTAGAACTAGACTAGCACGTTGAAATAATTAAATAATAACTTGATAATTTAAACCTAGGTAATTAGGTATTATAAATTTTGTTTCGAACAAATTATAATTCAGATGTTTTTTGAATCCATGAGTTGTCCGTGAACAACTAACATAGCGAAGTCAGACTAGTGCAACAATTTCCAACAGTTTTCGAATTAAAAATGTTACAATACAAATTCAAAACGACTATCAAATATTGGAAGCCTTTGTCTGTGTACTTAGCTGTAGGTATAGATATCTGTATAGGATGTATATTATGTCTGTGTATCTATCTGTGTCCAATTCCAATGTGTTTTTTTTCTTTACGAAGCCTTTGTTTTTCCAGACGGTTCTAGATAGGTTTGATGGAAATATGAATAGCCATTTCCGAGATATATCTATAGCTTTTTATAGTGCTTTTCAATCAAGTTTTGGGAACAAAATTTTAAAATGAATACTAGGGCGTCATGTCATGTACCTAACCTAAGTATACATGAGCTTCTTAAAATGAACACAAACACGTATTGGGGAATTTGAGGAAACATTATTATGTTTACTTTTGATTGTCAATAAATTGGGCTAATTTGCTTAAAGGTTAGAAGAACACCTTAAACGTTTGCATTTGTACCAAAATATTCAAAATCAATGCTTTTCGAATCTGATTTTGGTTCCTTATTCCTAATAAATAATAGCTAAGATTTTGCTTACAATATACTCTACCTAGTTAGTCTAGTTGTTTAAAATTGACAGAGATAGAATTACGTTTCAAACAAGGATACTCTTTAGACACCGGTGTAAGTCGCCAAAAATATTTTAGACGCCATATAAATCTAAAAATATCTATGTTGAATTCAACTGCACGCTACTTAAGCACCGATGGAGCTCCGTGTTCGTCACGCTTCAAGTATTCTCCCACAAAATTCTCACGTATAATTTTGGTATAGTCAGTTCCATCCTTCAGACTGATATTGTTAAAGCTGTAATTTTAGAAATTCGTGAAGAAATTATTTTTTTAAATATTATAACTTAGCACGTCATATAGATTTAGATCAACAGTAACCTAAAGAACTTAACCTACTACAAAATAAACTATCCTAAAAGTATGAAAACATTTCAATAGAGATTTCTTAAATGGTTCTAATCTGAGAATAACACTAAAATATCACACGACTATACAGCAATACATGCAACATTCAAATACTTCGTTCATGTATCTGCGGATGACACACATAGGTCCAGTTAACTTGAATACCATGTTATTAATTGATCAACGTCCCTTGTGTGGTGGGTACTGGGTACATGCAAACAAATGCAAAGTTGCGAGTACGATTAACAGTTTAGCCGGTCATTGTATTCCTGCAGCTCGGTACTGGCGGTACTGGCGAACGTGGTATTCATCGGCTGCGGTATTTTATTCTATAACCCTATACTATACATTCGTGCGGACCGGTTGTGGTCTGCGGTCATGCCGTAAGTCGGCTCGTTGCGATTGGAACTGCATAATACGGCATTGCTCATTCGATCTCATTCCGTCATTGATGGCGTGTCTTTTATTTTATATAATGTGGTCGACGTTTCGAGCCATCAAATTATTTGCCAAAAATGGATTTCTAAGCAAATTTACACAATTAAACGAAATGTAAATTTAAAAAGATTCCAAGATTAACGGAACTGTTCTGCGCCGTGCTGACTCAAAGTTTGCATTTAATTATTACGGAATAAACTGACATTGCTCAACCAATAGACTTTTATACCACTACTTATATTAATATTGATCTCTGAACGCTATGTAGGCTCATTGTTATTGTCTCTTTTGAGGATTAGTCAAATAGTGGTGGATCTTGAAAGGCTTCTTCATAAAAAGGGCATGAAACAGAAAAGGTTTCCCTGTGCATTATGTGTAGCGAGCGACCGCGGCGGCGCGGCGCGGCGGATGGCTCGGATTACCGGCTGGCTACCCAACCAACTGGTCAGCAGTCATTTTGAAATTATAGAGCTAGTTAACTCACCATGCTAATTATATTGAAACATTAATTTGAAGCATAAAATTTCACTTTATCGAAATAATAGTGTGTAATTCTGTAGTTCATACTCGTATCGCCATTCCATATTATTCAGTAAAGATCGCGTTATAAAATCTTTAAAAAAATAATGTATTCCCATGTACCAATCATTGTAAAAAGCTAAATGAACAGTTCACAAATAATTTAAACAGCTTACAAAATGTTCTCATCGTGATGGAATCACCTCCCATTCGAAGGCTTCTAAGAAAATAAAACGGCCCCGTGAACCTCACCTATTAGTATGTTAGTGGTCGCCGGCACCGGCTGAACGTGCCATAGGTGTGAGTCACGTAACGGAAACGCTTCTTACTTCGATATTGATGTCTCTGCTTGATGCATTCCCAGGGTTCACTTTATAAATACCATACCGAGCTGTACTCATTTAATGTTCTCAATTGAAATGTCACTGTTACGCGCAGCCGTAAATGAAATGAGCCTTATGAATTAAATGGTTCATCAACAAACATCTGCGTACCCGCTTTGTGTAAATTAAACTCGGCTAAACGACTGTTTTCTCTTTACAAAAACTTAGCAAGGCGGGCCCTTCCACGGTTCAATGAGAATACTTTGTTTAATAACGATTTAATGTAACTTAATTATACGAGAAACTTCTTGTGTTCACTGTTCGTTTGGTGTGCTATTTGAAAAATATTATTTCAGTTCTTGTTTATATTATTTACTTTCAAATATATTTACAGAAAATGCATCCTAAATCCTTAGTATTACTACCTATAGTACCTATATTAGTTAGGGATTGCTTTGGAATCATTGTCTCTACATGGTCTTTACAATGTGGAAAGTTTATGAAACGATAAAATATTATGTTCAGCTACAAAACTAAAGTCACATTAACATTATTAACGTTTCTACAGAAACCGTAAATGTGTTGCCAAATCAGTCAATGTATACGAGTAGTCTCTGTACACAAAGTAACAAATTATGTTGCTGTTCGTTTGACCATACTTGTTTGAAAATTAATATTATAACATTTTCGGTATTTCTTGCATAGGTGAGAAGTATAGTTGCAAATTAATAATAATTTTTAACCATTTTAAGCATGAAAAAGGTTACGATCGGCGTATAAATTGATAAATATGTCGAAGACTTTCACATGCAAGAACAGCTATTTTTGTAAGCTTGCGGTACGCTACAGTCTTCTACGCTACGTAATCAAATTGTGATACAAGTGAGCTTATACAAAAAATCGTCGTAATACCACAGAGTAGGACGATGCTAAGGGTCCACTTCCGATAAACTGTCATTAAATTCTTGAAAGATCATAGTAAAATATTCAATATACCCTAATGTCAATGCTTTTACGGCATTATCATTTATCGTGAGCAGTGAGCCTTGAGACATTGTGTATTCCATTAATTTTATTCCCTAGATTGCTATTACGGTTAGCCATAAAAAGGCATGAGCCTAATTTCGGAAAGTACCGTCATACCCTATTCTCAAGGTATGCGACGCGTAAATCACACACACAGCTGTATGAGCATGGTATTCTCATTAATATTCTTAACCTGTTTTTTAGAGATATCAGTTATCTAGTAAGTATGATCAGATATGTTTGCGTTACAACGTTAATTTATTAGATGTTGTATATCTATAATCTAAAATATTATAATATCAACCTTCTTGGTTATAGCATGGTTATAGAGTAAATAAGTAAAATCTCACTCTCACTAATATTCTCGATCGGATTTATACAAACATATTACTTTAATCGAATTTGCAGGAAGATAACGATTAGGTCGTGTGCTTATACGGAACGTCAAGTGTTTACAATCAATCATATTTACGTTTAAAGCACGATTAAACAGGAACTATGTATAAACCTATCTGCACCTCTATTATATCTTATCAAACGTTATCAACTTTACCATACAAGTTGCAGAGGTACACAAATATTTTCCTTGCTCTTCGCATGATGTCACTTCATCACACATGAAGTACCTGTTCACATTTATGTTATCAAAAAATTATCCTTGAACCAGTTTAACATTGTAAATATATATATAACACATTTAACTATGGCCCTCTGTTGGCGCAACAAAGGTGTTATTTCTACTAGTTATTTTCCGTTTTTAATAGTTAAACGGTTAAATTTTTAATAATGAGACGTACGTACTCGTATACCTCAACATATTCTTATTATTCCCAACTATCTAAATTTTCAGTGTTTTTTAATAAAAAGTCTATTAATCACTATAGTCTCTCTATTGCGAAGGAATGAACTTCCTTCCATTAGAAAGGAAGTACAAAATTTCTCAAATTAGGAGAAGCCTCAAATTTCTTCTCACTACATTTCAAAGTTTGTATATCATAGAACAGAACACGTGTCGGAAGCGGTAACTGGGTCGATTCACTGCAGTCAATCAAGAACATCGAAAAATAACCATACACGCACAAATTAGTTTACGTTTCTTATAACATGTATTTAATAAATAAATATTTTTTTATTTATAACTTTATGCCGTAGTCCTTCAAATTAACTACGCGCCGTCAATAGTTTACTATATGATTAATCAGCAAGGCATATCATACACAAATATTTTCGCCACCACATAGTAGATAGAGTAATAAAAGGTCTAAAAAAAGATCGTGTTTGTAAATATTTGCCGCGGCGGTCTAGAAACTAATTGCGTGCCGTGATGCTGCCGATGTCCTCCTGAATACGAGACATGGCATCCTATTCACGGGTTGGGTATTCATACTCGTAATAGCATGGGATATGTGCACAGCCTACATAAGTTTTTAACAATTCCGATCGTTTAGAAAAAGAATAACAAACGAAAATCTTTTTTTTATGAAGTGTTCATTGCTGCTGCATTACGAAATGGGAAATGTACATTGTACTACCAACTCTTTAGTGGCTGTTCAATGTCTCATTTCTATTGCAAATACATTAGAACGTAACAGT
This sequence comes from Eudonia lacustrata, assembly GCA_947562085.1. Taxonomy (NCBI): domain Eukaryota; kingdom Metazoa; phylum Arthropoda; class Insecta; order Lepidoptera; family Crambidae; genus Eudonia; species Eudonia lacustrata. Next base: position 12,893,221 of record OX387314.1, read on the forward strand.
ATACATTGCTAAAATTTTCATAAGTTGTTGTTGAAAACGAAAGACTTTTCTTATTGTAAGACAGTGGAGACGTCATATTGAAAAGCTGAATTTATATTTCTGCATTTACGAAGCCACGCTCGTAAATATTGAAACTTTCTTGGATTTATTGGTGCCGAAGCTTAATAGTCCCAAAGGATCTCTTCCAAAGGAAAAGGGTTGAGTCCACAGAGTCGTTCTCGTTAAAGCCTCTGTATATCACAATTAGCTAAATACTCGAAAGAAAGAACGAATCCTTTAGTCCTTGAGTCTTCAAGAATAATATTACCTCTGGAAACTTATGTTAGTTTCGAGTTTGCGCCGCGCTCTACATTCATGAGCTTTCAAAGAAATCACTGCGTATTATTATATTTGAGCATTATTAGAAGTGAAAAAAAAAAAACTTTGTTATTTTAACTGACTTTAAAAAGGAAGGTTTTTCAATTCGACCGTATATATATATTGTTTTAATGTAAGTATGTGTGTTCGCGGATAACTTCGTCGTTTATGAACCGATTTTGATGATTCTTTTTTGGTGAAAAGGAGATATCCCAAGGGGGGTACCATGATAAGGAGACCAGGATCTGATGATGGCATCCCAGAGAAGTCGAGGGGAACTTTCGAAAATCGTAATGGCGACTAGTGCGTTTGTTAATTTTGTTTTCATAAGTATTTTAAAGCACTACTATTTAATGAAGGTCTGGAGTCGATCTGATGATGGAGCTGAAAGACAGTCAAGGGAACGATTTACAGCAGTTACCTGGTGTTTTGGGCTTGATTTATTCGTATTGATGAGAACTTTACACCTAGATGGGTTGTGACTGTCATTAGGGGTCTAATAATGATGACGATGGACAGTCAAGGGAACTCCTCAACGTTTTACAGTAGTTAAGTACCTTGTGTTTGGACTTAATTCATTTCTATTGATGAGAACTTTGCACCCATATGGGTTATAAGTGCCATTATACATGATGCTCCCATTCCACCTTAGGTTGGCTGGAAGAGATCTCTTTTAGAGATAAGTCCACCTTTGCTCAACATTGTTTGAAAACTGTTCTCTGTATGTGTGTGTTTTTGTGCAATAAAGAATATAAAAAATTATAGGTCTGATGATGGAGATCATAGACAGTCGAGAAATTGCCTCAACTATTTACAGCAATTGCCTTTTGTTAGGCTTACTTCAAAGGGAGCAATATACCAAAATGTTCAGCTCGTACAAAAATAAATTAAGATTGAAGTTTTACATAGGAATACCACTACCTACTAGGCTGTCGTTTCCTCATCCGAGAAGCATCCTTGCTAGGTCTACCCATCTCTAAAAATCGTATATAAAATAATTTTTAACAAAAAAAAATCGACTTCAAAAAGGAAACTAAAAAATAAGTATACAAAAAACCGCTCTTAAAAGCAAGAAATAATATTGAAATCATATTGTTATTTACCTTGATATACCTACGCATGATTCAGCATTTTTAGAAAAGAAACTGTCTTTGGAGAATTTGAATTTTGCATAATTTTTGTTGCAAAAATTTCTACGTCATAAATGACTTTTACAATAAAAAAGTGGAGATAATGGAACAACTATAAAAGTTTTAATAAAACAAAATTGTCCCCTAGCCGACCACCAACCACCCGACTTCAATAGACATTTTATAAAACTGATATGCGTAGGTATCTAGGTAATTAATAATATGATTTACTTATTAGGAAACTACTCATTAGAAATTATTAGGAAACTACTTATTAGAAAACTTAAAACGAAACTAAAAACTTTCCTTTTTAGTTGCAATGCTAGGATAGGAAGATGTATTTTTTAGAAAACATTTAAAGATTCTGTGTTTTGACGGCGAAGTACCAGGCGCTATGTAAATTATTATTAACAAAACGTTTGCGCAACTGATTAATGATTTGTATCGCAACGAGTTCCGAACGACCGCGGCCATTCCGATTCGGAGATAAATTCGGTCAACGAGCAACACGCCTCCTTAATGTTGCTGACTCCCGTCCGTTACCAATGACGTGTCTCCTAATTGATTGTGTTTTTATGTCTTCTCGATTGTGACTCATTCGACTTCGTCTGAACAGCGTATGTCTGATACACAATTAAATGTGCATTTTTAAATTATCAGTTGATGAGTTGTAACTGTTGTAAGGTTAGTTCAGGTCATGTTAGTAAAGTATTAAAAAAAGACGGAAGTATTGTGCGACGACCAACTCTCCGACCACTGAACCTTAAAAAGGGTTCGAAGTGTCATTATCAGAAGATTTTTTTTTTCCATTCTATTTAAATGAAGTATTTAAGAAAACTATAGACTACAATAAGCGACTATAAGATAAATCATGCTTATAAATAGAAAAATGTTGCTATTAGAGTATATGGAATCCTATACTTAGTTCTTTTTAAATTGTAAATTATTTAACGAGCGGCTAACTATTATAGTTTTGATCTGACTTGGAACACGGAATGGGAACTAATCGCTAGAATATTTTTGCACGGCTGGCCGGCGCGGCGGCGGCGGCGTCCTTTATATAATTATTTCCTAATTGGAGCAATTTTCAATAGTGACGATAGAAAAATATAGACAAAGATCAGACCACTGTCGTATAAGCGCATAAAAACAAAGTTTATTTTTATTTTGAACGAACCGGAATGTGCAGACGAGTCATTGTAAAGATACTTAGTTTGGTTCTCGAAGTCTCTTCAAACTTTAGAACAACGGCGGCGTCCTGCTTTCCCAAAGTTTATTCTTGTGTTTCATGTTTGTGTCTATAGTAAAACCTTGTTTATTTTCAACTAGTTGCCGCTCGCGGTTTCACCCGCGTGGATCCCGGTTCCCGTTCCCGTGGGAATATCGGGATAATTCTATGTGTTATTCCCGGTTATAAACTATCTGTATGCCGAATTTCATCTAAATCCATTTTTTAGTTTTTACGTGAAAGAGTAACAAACATCCATACTTACAAACTTTCGCGTTTATAATATTAGTAGGATTTTTAGCACGAACATGACTATAATGTTAGAAGTAGGTAACCATTTTTTACTTATTTGAAATATTACTATGACGATTTATATCCTTATGGAGCACAGACCTTAGGAGTACGTTCTAATGAAGATGCAATTAGGAGGCTGCCTTAAACTATTTTAAAACTTTAATAAAATGTTGGTAAAACAATTTTGTTAAATAAAATATTTTAACATTACTTAATCCTATTTTACTTTTATTCATATCATCATCATCAGCTCATTTTATGTCCCCACTGCTGGGGCACGAGCCTTCCCTATGGATGGATAGGGAGAACGGGCCATTAACCACCACGCGGGCCCAGTACGGATTGCTGGTTGTTAACGAGTGCTAATGCAGCCGGGACCAACGGCTTTACGTGCCTTCCGAGCCTTCCGAAGCACGGAGGAGTTATTCATATAATGATCTAATTTTGCCAATTATGTTTTGAATGTAAAAATAATGCATCGGCTTCGTAAAACGTACAGTGGAAGCCGCGCGGCGCTTGTACCCAACAAAACGGACATGACATGTATTTTGAATAAAAGTTTTATGAATATATACTGTTAGTATTGGTATACCTATTCTTTAGCATGGATTCACTTGTTTCACAGTATTCTTTTTTTTTTACAGGACAAATGCAACCACCACGTTTTAGTATGCAGCCATCATCATCGAACAGCATAGTAAGAGAAGGCACAACCAAAATATTACAATGCTCAGCACTCGGTAATTAACATTTCAGTTTAGTTATAACTAAGTACCTAAGCACATTACTTATTACGACGCCAGATTTATGGAACATTATTAACGTTGTTATTTCCCCTTCACAGGTATTCCACAACCCATGTATAGATGGTTAAAAAACGGTAGTCCGCTGGGGGATTATTCGTCGGAGCTATTTTATAAAATCCACAATACCAAGAAGCAAGACGCCGGGGCCTACCAGTGTATAGCTAAGAATGACGTCGGAGCAATTTTCAGTGAAAAGAATAACATTGTTGTCGCCTGTACGTAAAGTGCTCTTTTCAGCGGTTCGCTTTTCATTACAAGCTTGGGCTCGACATAATGCAACTAGGGAAAACTTCTGCAGCACGATATAGTATTACGTGACGAATTTTTGCGTTTCACAAATTAACCTTGACATAGCCAGCCACTCGGCAACAGTGTTTATACAGAAAAAAACCGATTACGCATTATTGTCACAACTCCCAATTGCCATTGTCTGCAGCCTGCAGCATATGTCATCATCAAAAAATGTTGCGTTGTATAAATATTCATAATAATCTTCAACTTGTATTTATGCGTTAGAATGCGTAACTTTTATGTATGTAATATATAAAGACACCTAATAATACACTGGCTGCTGCCCGCACCGCAACCTGCGTGCTGAAAGTAATAAAGCCACGATTTACGAATAAACACTTACAAACATGTGCTGTCTTCATAAAGTACCTAGACGAATATAAGATCAAGTTACAATGAAATTGTTGTAGGATTTTTCAAGTCTCATTTTTTACATTACATTAATTCCATAGTCATACATGTTTTTCTGTTCAGAGTGCTTTAATGAAATGTTAATGTTTGTAGATATGGGGGTGTTTGACAGAGTAGTTGAAGATACGTTGACGGCAGAGTCTGGACACGCTGTGGTTCTAGATTTTCCGCGCATAGAGTCGGAACCACCGCCGTCGGTGATATGGCAAGACGAAAATGGCGCTTTACGATACGACCAGAAATATGCAGTCACTGATGAGCACCAACTCGTTATCCTCTCCGCATCACATGACGACGAAAGAGCCTACAGGTAAATATTTTAGTACAATTGTTTCAACACAGAGAGCTACCACCTAAATAGTGTCTAAAAATACAATGAATTATATTTTTAGGGTTCGTGCTATAAATACACAACTGGGTAAAGAAGAGAATAGCCCATATATTAAACTAGAGGTGTATGGAGACGATGCCAAAGAAGTCCCTCCCGAAATCATAATTAAACCAAGGGACACTAAAATAACTAAGGGCCAGGAATACACAAACTTGTACTGTGTCGCCAATGCTCGTCCCCTGCACGAACTGGAGACGTTGTGGTTCAAAGACGGAATTTTGATTGATTTGGCTGGAATCACTTTTGACTTGAATGATCAGTGGAATAGGACGCTAAGTCTTATATCAGCAAACCTGACGCACACAGGAAAATATACTTGTCAAGCGAGGTTAAGAACGGGCGGATTCGCAACTGTCACAGCTTCCGCTATGGTTACGGTGTATGAGAAGCCCGCGTTCTCAACCAATTTAAAATCCGAAACTTTCGGTGAATTCGGCAGCAATACCGTACTTGAATGCAATGTGCAAGGCTTGCCCTTGCCTAGTATTACGTGGTACAAAGATTCTAGAAAAATAGCTACTGTCGGTTCGGAAGCCGCGAACAATGATAATTCTGATGTGTATGATAGCGACGGCAGATACAGAGTTGAAGTAGACCGATCTTTAGTAATCAGCAATCTCAGAATGGAGGATATGGGAATTTACCAATGCATAGCAAGTAATGACGCTGGAGAATCATCAATCTACACATGGCTAAAAATCAAAAGTAAGTTAAGTGCTTCAGTTATTTGTTTACTTTATGTGTGAAGCAAACGGTCGAAGAGTGATGTTGTACTGATATGTAAGATTTACAATTGATAGTGTAAGATTTCAAGTCCACAATCCTAACATTTTCAAACAGATCATTTACTTGTAATCAATCATTAATAATTTACTGTCGTGCAGAACAGGACAATATACGCGTACCACGCAGTCACATGAAGTTAATTAGGATGAGGACAGCTGATAAAAAGGCAAAAACGTTTAAATTCGATACCGGCAGTAAGAAAACTATTAAACATTTTGCACAGTTCTTATCATTTATGTTTTCTAGCACTGAGTGATAGCAATTTTTGATTTCCCATTTCATTAATTTGGTTAAGGTGCTTTTTATAATTTAGGAAGTTTGTGAATGAATTTTGTTTTAATTTATGCTGACGTCATTTTTGTTTTGTAGTTAGTAACATATTGTATTGTTGTTATTATGCGGCATGGTTACGTCTCTAGTAGTTACTATGTTATTATAACTTAATCATAATTATTCTAGATTAAGTTTAGACATTCTGCAGAGAAAACATGTACAAGTAATACTAAAACGGAAGTCATCTATCACTATCAGTGTCAGCGTGTCATACAACTTTTACATCTTTGGCAAAAAACAATTCTCTCTTTGTACTTTGACTAATACACATTGCTAAAATCAGTTCCATCTTGCATGTAAAGATGTAACTTTGTTCTGTCAAACTGGAAAGTAGTATTAAAGGTAATAGAGTTAAAATCAAATTACTCTTAAAACGTTAATCCACAACGCTCTCTCATCTCGTGAAAAATTCAACGTTTTGCTTCAGAATTGAGTTTAAAAGACACCTGCTGTGTTACTAAGTGTTAGAGCGGCGTCAATTGTTATAACAAGCTTAACTGCTGTAACGTAATTTGAGGCGCGATTTGTGCCTTACTTAACTGGACAATGTCTCCAATTTATCTGCTACATTCAACCGCATTGAGTCTTAACTTTTTTGTTAGCGTCCCATCTCTTTTGTACTGATCAGTGGAGTTTTGTTAGATCAAAACATTTAGTTCTATTTAATTAATTCAAACTTGTTATGAAATAGTTAAAATCAGTAGATGATAGGGTTACGCTTATTTTTTTAATAGTTCTCAAATACGAACCTTTGTACTGGGTGCCTATTGTGAGTTTTGTTAACTATCCGTATTCATTCGTTATGTTTACGAAAACGAAAATGAGTACGGCATTGAAGCAGCGCCTCCTTGCGGCATAAGAGAGGAGTTAACATTTTGCCACACATTCTCGTTTTCGTTAACGTGTTCGAATGGCGATTGAAACTCGCATCTTGGCACCCTGAATTGAATGCGAGTTTTTACCATGTTGTCATGTAAACAAAATCTAGAATTTGTATGAAATCGATGTAGCGCTTCCTAGTCCTGATACTTTTATCTCTTCTGTGCTCCTGGTGACAAACTAGGAGAGTTCATATAAATTCTTGTATTCGTTAAAATGATCAAATGGTAAACAAAACCAGCACTAAGCGCTCAGGAACATTGACATCTATAAAAGTATGTAGGTATATCAAATTAAAAAAATATTTAAATGTCTTGTAGTAAGTATCGATTTTCTCGTCAGTCTGTCACATGCATGCCTTGATTTAACCCAATTACCACTTGTTTTTCGTGATCACATTTTTGTGTGATACTAATAACGTGTAGCATACCAAGCGTAACTTTCAGCCTTGTGCCTATAGTAATAGGTGTTAAAGTTCCGCTCGGATTGCTGTAGTGGCTAGTGTAGTACTAAATAGCGCGTGTGGCTTGTAGCGTCCCCGCCCGTAATGACGACGGCGCCTGCTAACCTCACCGTGCTCGACGGCAAGGATGCCGCGATCGCGTGCCGCGCGGTTGGAGCGCCGACCCCCAATCTCACCTGGTACTTCAACGGTCAGTGCAATCATTTACGACTATGCAACTATTACGCTACGGTGTGCATTATAATGTGGGTAACTATTTTTACGTTCCCATATTATTACTCGTAAGTTAGATGGGAACACGCTAAGCTAAGGATTGTTTGAAGAACATAAATAACGTGACATAATATTATAATTTGTAAGAAACCTTTTGTGTACCTATGTATATTTAAAATAGTCTTTAAATATGGATAATTATTATAGATATAAAAAAGTTATGAGTTTATTATAAAGAGAAAAACTAGAACAGTACTTATAAACGTTTTAATTACGAAACATTCATAATAAGACATTGCATCATGGTTATGCACATTTTGTTTAATTGTAAAAACAAAATTCCAATGTGGTATGTCGCACAGTAATACGTGTTTCTAAGCCATTAACTAATGCAACAGAACTCCGTTATAGTTTTTAATATGTTGTTGTTTTTTTACTTATTTATGAAAACTATTAGTCTAGATTATAAACGCAAGATTCAGATATATTCTTACTATAAATTTCAGCTTGGCCCACATATGAAAGTAAATGGCAATAATAGCTATGTATACAGGCACATTAGTATTCAATGCTTGAGACTGAAACCTCTTGTGGATAATTTTAACGACGAGCCTTTTCGTTTTCCCGCGTCAATTACGTATATTTATCAGCGGTAGCACCATTTAATCTCATTTCAATGTAACGGCTATTAGTTAAGAGAGCTTTCGTATTAATTTACGATTGCGTAAACGGACCTACTATCCTCGTATTAATTCAATTATTTACCCTTATATATATGTGCAAATTGTTTTTTCTCAGACTCCCTAATAATTAACTTATCCGGAAGAATACAAGCTCTAGAAGAGGGCGACTTATTGATCACTAGTACAACAATAGCCGATACCGGAAAGTATACATGTTTGCGTGCAAATGACGCTGGGAATGTGTCGGGGGAGGCTTTCCTTACTGTTCTTGGTAAGATAACTGTAACTGTTAACATCAATGTAGATTTTATTACCAGTCACAAAGTTCTAATATCCTGTGCTTTTTTCAGTACGGACGCAAATTATTGCGCCGCCGGTGGACACACGCGTTCTACTCGGACACACCGCCACATTACAATGCAAAGTTTCGAACGATCCCAATGTGAAGTACAATATTGACTGGTACCACAACAAACAGTGAGTTATAAATTTGCTCGCATTGTGAGTTACAAAGGATACTTCGTCGCTTTTGAACCATTTTTTTTTGTTTTAATTCGCTACAGTTAATGTATACCTATGAGTTAAAAAGCGAACAGATTTTTATCCTCAATGATGTCGCATGCAACGGTACAGTAATCACGGGAGCTGCAGCTTGCTCTACTTTATCCAAACTATTAAAAGTCATCTAAAGGAATCTATACTTTGTCACTTTCTAGTATCATACCTTTGTCAGTGGCAGATAAAACAATCTAAGCATTACGTATCGGAATCTGAGAACAAGGCGCTTATTAAGTTACACATGAGTGTTTAGTTACAAACTGAAAGCAAATTGCTTCAAGTAGTACATATTAATAAGAGATAGACTCCGTAGTTGCCGTCAGCCTTCCGGATTATAGCTAGTCGTTTTTTCAGGCCGATGGCAGCCGGTTCCCGCGTATGGGTGACAGCGGAGGGCGCGTTGACCGTGCAGGCCGTGCGCGCGAGTGACGCGGGCGAGTACACTTGCGTGGTGACGTCATCGGGTGGGAACCACACACGCCACGCAGTCCTCTCCGTCATAGAGTTACCCTTCGCACCCACAAACGTGCGCGCTTTACGCCTGGACGAAGCCACCCAAAGGGCTGTCAACGTATCCTGGACCAGCGGCTTCGATGGAAACTCTCCGATACAGAAATACATTATACAGAGACGGGTGGTGCCAGAATTCGGTAAGTTTGTGCGTTATCGTGACCCAAATTGATAAGAGTTTGATAGTGTACAAATTTAAAATGTGTGTAACAGAAAAAGCGTGATATCGACATTATCTGAAATTAAACGGTTGATTGCTTCACGATTTTATTGTGCGATGCGTAAAGTTATGGTAAACAATGTCATTTACAACGTGGCGTAATTGAAGATTTATTTATTTACTTTTATAAGATTGAAAACTAATTGAAAAGTAACGTTTGCTTTATAAAATTAAGAATAAAATTAAATACTTACTACAAACTAGAATTTGGTCTGTGCTACAAACTCTTTTAGTATAAAACCTTTTTTTACACTTTTAGGACCCACCCCAGATCCCTTACTAAATTGGGTAACGGAACCTGTAAATGTATCGGCGAATCAAAGATGGGTGCTGTTGACGAGTCTCAAAGCGGCGACCTCCTATCAATTCCGAGTGTCCGCTGTCAACACAGTGGGCGAGGGTCCGCCCTCCGACCCTACCGACGTCCTCACACTACCACAAGAAGGTAAGCATGCGAAAATATCATAGGAAAAGTTACCTTGTATAAATGTTACTAATACAAAAACTATTGGATGTTTCTAAAAGCAAACTAACACAGATTTTACGGTACTCTTCTATATGTGTGGTATTTTTATCAACCAATAATGATATTATTGGTTACTGTTGTGCACTTACACTGCCATCATTTGCACAAGTCCACAAAGATCATAAATTTACTTAGCATATGCAAGGTTTGTTTCAATCACAATTAAGTTAACATTTGTTCTCTTTGTGATCAAGCAGCCGGCGACCTAATATGCTGCCAAGGTATGAAACTACGTCATAAATTAGATGAATTCATTCTTATTTTTTACCATGTGTATGTCATATTGTTGTACGAATTCCTACTTTCTGTGATTGTTTATAATTTTATCTTGAACGTGATTTATTTCATAATTATTTGCATGATCTGTGATTTTTTTCGCCACTTTTAGATGTATGTTTAGTGAAAAATGTCCGGTTCAATAATGCTTGCGACATGTTTAATGCATGTGAAAGGAGGAATGTGAGAGAGGAAAACGTTTTTTTTTTCCGTTTTAGGCTATTTATAATGAACAAGATTAAACGTGTAACATAAATTTCAGCTCCGTCGGGGCCTCCTGTGGGATTCATGGGCTCTGCGCGCTCTTCGTCGGAAATAATCACCCAATGGCAACCGCCCCTCGAGGAACATAGGAACGGCCACATACTCGGCTACGTCATTCGTTATAGGTTGCGCGGCTACGACAACAGCCCGTGGACGAACCAGAACATAACCAACGAGGCGCAGAGGAATTACCTCATCCAGGATTTGATCACGTGGAAGGATTACAACGTCCAGATTGCGGCGTATAACGATAAAGGTGTTGGAGTGTTTTCTGAAAGCTACACTATCAAGACTAAAGAGGGGGTGCCGGAAGCGGCTCCGGACAGTGTTCGGTGTGAGCCCCACAACTCGACGGCGATCAGCGTTTGGTGGACACCACCGAACCCGCAGAAAATTAATGGCATCAACCAGGTAAATAACGTTACTTTAAACTGAACCACTGTAGTGTTTTATTATGCTGTGCAAAGAGGTTATGACTTTTAGAGAGTGTTTTGTTTGTTCGTGTCAGTCACTTGTTTGAGAAAAGCGCTTGCACTTAATAGAGTTACTAATTAGTGTATGTTTATTTATTTCCGTTACCTTAAAAGTTTGTGTTTCTCTTAGGGTTACAAAATGCAGGCATGGAGATGGGATGACAGTGAAGGTGCTAATGTGGAGCAGAAACTTGTGAGCGTGCCTCCAAATTTGTTGGATCCATTGACCGAACAAACGGCCATCATAGACGGCCTTGAGAAGTTTACTGAGTACAATATATCGGTTTTGTGTTTCACCGAACCTGGTGATGGCCCGCGAAGTGATTTTGTTTTAGTAAGGACAAAGGAAGATCGTAAGTGCTTACAACTTTACCACTACTTTACTTTTAATCATAATCTATATAATTATATTTTTTTTTTCGTTCAACTATATTTAAATTTAATGTTATTTTGTTGATTGAGTGTTATTTTTTTGCAAGGCAAGTCGTCTTTTTTCGGATGCTATATTCACTTTATACTTATAGCAATATAAAATATTTAATAATTGTTTTAGTACCGGATGAAATTGTCAATCTACTATTTGACGACATATCTGACCGAGCCGTTAGGGTGTCGTGGTCTCCGCCGAAGAAATCCAATGGCATATTGATTGGTTATAAATTGAGTTACGAAATAAAGGACGATTCCGAAACGGTTCAGCAGGAAATACTGCCACCTAACGTCACTAGCATCAAAGTTGAACATCTACAAGTAAGTTGTTTTTTTTTAAATATTACTTATTGTAATAAATTCTGCATAAAGTTAACTTAACGCCTTGAGGTATACTATACCAGTAGACCAGTAAGCGTGGGAAGAAACAAAAGTAGGTACTAATCATCTAAAAGTTAAGACAAAAATAAATTATACATAACCAATACACAAATACAAATTAAATAAATAACATACATACAAAATAAAGACCAGTTATGCTATACAAAACTTATACATACATATAGTCAGAAACGTCACAATCAGAGATACTAAAAACGTTTACGTAATATTTAATAAACACTGTTTTCTTGAGATCGATTTCAACGAGTTGTCTTAAGTAAACACAACGGATGCAACAATAATGAGGGAGGGTAACTACAACACGGATAACTGAAAGTTTGCGATGCGACAAACTAGTTTTTGCAAGTGAGTGACGTTTTGTTTCGCGCTTCTTACCCAACAGATGCTCTTCATATAATTTAACATACTTTCCCACGCTAACAATGTGTATTGTTTCGATGACTAAGGACTTAACGGTTGTCATGTGAAAACGGTAGAGGAAAAAGTTAGTACTGACGCTTGTTAATCAAGAAATATTTAAGTTTAACAATTTCTAAAGTAGGTTTTTATTGTTTACGAGATTTTTTTATGTAAGCTATACTTATTCAAATTCAAATTCAAATTCAAAATCATTTATTCAGTTTAGGCTACAAATAGCTCTTATGAACGTCATTTTAAGCCATCGGTTCGTAAGTCTATCTACTCTGGGCGGGAGATCTTGTACTGAGAAGAACCGGCAAGAAACTCAGCAAGTGTCCAGCTCTTTTCTCCCTTACAGCGTCATAAATATTGGAAAAAGCCCTATCATAACGGACACTTTCCATCACAAATAAAAACACAAAATGTAAAGGACAATCACAACATGTAAAAAAACACAAAAAATAAAAAATAACTAAATAAAATATTTAAGTCAGCAAAAACATAATTTACCAGTTTAATTTTTTACAATATCATACAGTACTAGTAAAAGTCAAAAAAAAAACTATAGTTAATAATAATAAAAATAAAACTAATTGTAATGTTCAATGCAACGCTATTTTGTTATCTGCAGGACACTATTTATAAGTAGTATTATGTATATGTTTTTTATTATAGCCAGGCTGTTTTATCTTCTAAATATTCTTTGACTGTATAATAACCTTTTTTTAATAAAGAAGACTTTACATGTTTTTTAAACTTATCTAAAGGTAAATCTAGTACAGTATTTGGTATTTTATTGTAATAGTGTATACCTTGCCCCAAGAATGAACCAAGCACCTTCTGTAACCTGAACAGTGGCATTGCAAGTTTTGACTTATTTCTAGTATTAAAATTGTGTACATCACTGTGTTTAGCAAATGAATTGATATTACAACGTACAAGAACTATACAATTATAAATAAATTGAGACGCCACTGTCAAGACATCAATTTCTTTAAAAAGATTTCTTAAAGATGTTCGTGAACCTAGTCTATAGATTGCTCTTACTGCTCGTTTCTGTAAAATGAATATAGTTTCAATATCAGCCGCTGTTCCCCACAGTAAGAGGCCATACGACATGACACTATGAAAATAACTAAAGTAAACTGTTCTAGCAGTTTCAACGTCTGTTAACTGCCTTATTTTTCTAATGGCATAAGCAGCAGAACTGAGTTTGCCGGCCAATTTCGAAATGTGAGGATTCCATTGAAGTTTTGAGTCAAGGGTTATACCTAAGAAAACTGTTGAGTCTACCAAATCTAATCGATCACCGTTTATTCTTATATCAGTTGGTTCATTTTTGACATTTGGTAATTTAAAATTAATACATTTTGTTTTTTTAGCATTAAGCTGCAAATTATTAATAGTAAACCAACTGAGTACATCAGAGAGTGCTTTGTTTACATCGTCGTAATTTTTCTTACACCTACTTACATTAAAAATGAGTGAAGTATCATCTGCAAATAATACGATTTCACAGAAGTTCTCTACAAAGAATGGCAAGTCATTAATATAAATCAAAAACAGAAAAGGACCAAGAATGGACCCTTGTGGAACTCCCATTTTTACATGAGAACCAGATGATTTAGTTCCATTAATATCGACAGTTTGTGTTCGAGAGCTAAGATACGACTGAATTAAATTTAGTGCGAAATCTTTGAGACCGTAGTAATTTAGCTTCATCACCAGAGTTTTGTGCTCAACGCAATCGAAAGCCTTGGACAAGTCGCAAAACACTCCAAGGGCGTTTTGAGACTTCTCCCAGGCATCAAATATATGTTTTAATAGAGCAACACCTGCATCAGTAGTAGAACGACCCTTTGTAAATCCATATTGTTTATTATGTAAAAGGTTGTTTATGTTAAAATACGACATCAACTGTTCCAATATAACTTTTTCATAAATTTTGCTTAGAGTTGGTAGTATTGAAATGGGTCGATAGTTACTGGGGTCTTCTTTGTTTCCCGATTTGAACAAAGGTATGACCTTACTAAACTTCATAAGATCGGGAAAGATACCTTTATTCACACAGTTATTAAAAATTTCAGCAAGATATGGTGCAATAGAATGTATAATATTCTTAATTACTTTTATAGAGATGCCCCACAAATCACTTGTGTTTTTCATTTTCAGTGATTTAAATGTTTTTATAATATCCATTGAATCAATATATTTAAATTGAAAAGAAACATTACATTTTGGTACATATTTTTGGAGTAATGCTTGTGCAGCTTCTGGTGATGAATCCAAATTTGAGGTTGTCAGCACAGGTATATTTACAAAAAAATCATCAAAAATATTAGCAATATGTGAATCTGAATTGACTAAGTTGTCGTTTACTTTTAAAGTGAAAGTATTATCCCGTGGTTTAAATTTACCTGTTTCACGGTTTATAATGTCCCAAGTGGCTTTAATTTTATTGTTGGACTTTTTAATCTTTTCTTTAATATAATTAGATTTTGCTACTATACATATTTTCTTAAATATTTTCGAATAATTCTTTACATATTCCGTAAAATTAGAATTTTGGTTATATTGTTTTAGACTATATAAATCATACAATTTATTTCTACTTTTATATATACCAGTCGTGGCCCAGTCACAGAACTTAAGTTTATGAGTTATTTTGATTGTTCTTTGTGTAAACACTTGGTCATATTCAGTCTTTATGAAGTTAAAAAGATTAGTATATAATACATCTGGATCATCTTGTCCAAATGGCAATGCATTAATTTTACTCGATATATTATTTTTAAAACGCTCTACTCGCTCCTTTGTAACCGGTTTACAGTTCACTATTTTTGGCTCATCCTTAACATTAAAATCATAGGTCTCCTTTAAACCGCAATGGTCAGACGTAAGCTTACTAATGACTGACTTAGAAACAGGGTCATAGTCTGTAAAAACATTATCAAGACAAGTGGCTGAATGTGAAGTTATTCTAGTGGGTTCGAGAAATAGATTAATGAGATTAAAACATTTAAACAAGGCAACAAGACGAACACTCATTGAAGTGCTTTCTAGAATATTTATATTAAAATCGCCACACACAAAAACAAATTTATTTTTTAATTTTAATTTTCTTAGTACGTCTTCCATTACAGATTCGAAAATACCGAAATTGCCCGATGGGGGTCGGTATACACACACTATTACAAAGCTATTAAACTCCACACATGATAGCTCAATATTACGCTCCACTGATAAGCCTACAATATCGTTGCGATCTTTATATTTTATATTACTTCTTACTAGTATTAAAGAACCACCGTGAATAGCTGAGCTTCGCACGTACGCGCTTGCTAATTGGAAATTATTTACATAGAATGATGTGTCATGACTTCTTAGCCAATGCTCAGTTAAACAAAATATATGAATTGCCTGACTTTTTGCAAATAATTCTAACTCTAAGTCTTTGCCAGCCAAACCTTGAATATTTTGATGTATAATAGTAATTAATGAGGACTTGGCTTTTGTCTTAGACCTCAGTTTAAACATGAGGTTGTTGTTACCTTATTACTAGTTGTAGATGTTGCATTAGTAGAACTACTAATGGTTACGTTGTTATGACGTAAAGACTTAGTTATACCATTTATAACTGTATCCTGTATATTATAAGCTAACAATTTAGCTATTTGGGTCCTACATTTCGTAGAAAGATACATAGTATCTGACGTCAAACTAAAGCTATTAATAAATTTATTTATATCAAAATATAAAATAGTGTCACTATGACGACAAATCAAATTGAACAATAATAAATTTAATTCATAAATGCGCTTATTTTGTTCCCAGGTCAAATTGGTACAATAGGGAAAAGCGCTAATTATTATCCTGCAATTTGTTTCTGATTGCAGTTTTATCAAAATATTAAAACTATTTATGATGTCACGTTTCTTCGTTTGTGAGCTGTCACCACATAACACAATAATATTAGTGGAACTATTCAATGAATCCTGTGATATTTTGTTTACTATAGCATTCAACGACTGACCTGGAGTACAAATATTGGTCATTGAGTGGATAATATTTCTATTTATAGGCAACCCTAAGCCTTGACCCAGTTTATCAGAATACATAACTGTTTTTTTTACTAATTTTGTAACATTAGGTTTAAGTATTTTTTGAGGAGAGGCCGATGAAGGACCGGGAACCAAAACAGACAAGTTTTGTGTGTTCATCTGAATATTTGAGTCAAGTGATAAAGACTCTTTGTGTAGGTTAATTTCATTATTAATTAATGAGTTGTACCGATCAGCATTGTACTTGCACAGATCAACTAACTCTGTGGCTGATTGGATATGTTCTTCAATCTGTTTCTGTGATATTGAGTATTTTTTAGTCATTATATCAAGAGACTCATGTAACCTTTGGATGTCAGTTTGTAATTGCTTAATGTCCCGGTCATACATTTGCCTACTTTCCATTAACTTACTATTATATATATCTAAGGAATCCATAAGGCTAATACGCTCCTTTCTGAGAGCAATATTTTTATAAAAACAGTTATTTTTTTTAATCAACTTCTCAGTTTTCTTTATAAACTTATTAATTTTTACATATTTTTTAATTTTAGTTTTGCTGATTTTATTTATTTTGTTGTTGTTTTGAGATTGCTGTAATGAAATTCCACCAGGTGATGCTATAAGTTCTTCAAATAAGGACTGAGTATGATCCACTTCATGCTGCTTCTGCAACTCAACTAATTGGGATATCTGGTGGTTTGCCGCACTGAGGTCCCTTTCCAACTCGGTGATGCGGTTGAGTGCCCTTTCATAGGTGTTATGCTGCTGCTCAAAATTGGAGATGACATGTTGCAGTTGGTCACGCTGGTGGAGCACATCCTGGTGTTGCATGTGCAGTTGGGCTAACTCATTCTTAAACTGTGAATTTCTGTCTATTATGGATTTTATTTCCATTTCACTGTCATCCCTTTCTTTTAGCAGCTGATTGCAGGATTCCTTGGATACTCGTAGCTCCTCAAGTGCCTTTCTGAGCTTTAGTTCAGTACTTTGAGTAGCAGCCTTACGGGTCAGCATTGTGAAGTTGGTTTTATAAACACCTGAAAATTAAAGAAGTATATATTAAGATATATTAAGACTTAGGTGTTGCAAGTTAGCTTTATCTAACTTCTATTTAATTTCTATGTGCAGCAATTAAGATTATTTAAAAATGAGATTTTAATTATAATAAGTAAGTGGGGGGTAGATGTGTCACACAAAAGTTTGTTGTTTAAAATTAGAGTTTTTTATTGTAATTGCAAGTTATTACTAGATAATCTAGAAATGAAATTAATTAAGTTATAAGCTTCAAATAAGCAGTCACGTTCTGGTTGTAATGTGTCGAAGTGTATGAATGTCTGTGGCAAAACAAAGTCACCATCAACTTCACTTCCACATATAGTCAAGTCAAGAGAGGTTAACCAAGCCAAATCGTATTTGAGGTGTGACGATACTCACAATATGTGAGATTTGTAAAGTAATGAATATGAGTAGTATTGTTGTTAAATACAACAAAAACATGTACCTAGTAACAGTATTTAGAAATAAGTTTTTCTCAATGTCAATGGTAATAATTTAAATTCAAAGTGTCTAATAACAATTATTGTTTTATTCTTACCCTATTCTTGGTATAGTGGAATATTTAATTTTAATACTATAATACTGAAATGCCAAAATTACTTTTGCAGTTTAGATGCAAATCCTTTGATTTGATTACAAAGTAGAAAAATAACAATTCATTGGCCTAGTACATTGACACATACAATTTGAATGAAGTGTTCAGTTAAGATTTACACTTATGTTACTAGTATTTATAATAAATGGAATGAAAACAATACTCCCCCGGTTTATGTTGCAGCAGTCCACGGCAAAAGTAGTTATTTTAACAACTTTTTGTAAAATTTGTTATAACAGTCAGCTGGCGATGACAGTTGGAAAATTACATTAGCACATAATTTAAAAACTACACAATATTAGTCAGAAAAAACACTAGTAGATGATATTTGTCACTTAATTTAATCACTAATTACAAATTTAATCATAAATAAGCATAAAAGACAATTTTTAACAAATTTTTAATAGGAGCTTTATAATTCGACTACTTAACCGGACAATGTTGCCAGTGTTCCCAATTATCAAGATCATCTATTTCCTTTCGTATCGGAAGGACATTTAAGTAAAACGTCCTATGAGCACAATGTCCTAAAAGCAAAAAGACCTAAGAGCAGCTCGTCCTATTAGCAACATGACCTAATAGCAAATGGTCCTAATATCATAAGGACATGATAGCAACATTTATAATAGGTAACTATACAAACACAAGGGAACAGGAAAAGTTATTAAAGTTATAAACTGTACTAAAATATTTATATATTGGACTTGTCTTAGCATGAAGATGTAGTGACAAAAATTGAGAAAGGTATGCTGAAATGGTTTGGACATGTCGAGAGAATGAATGAAGAACGATTGACGAAAAAAGTGTATAAGGGGAGTGTGAATGGAAGTGTTGGAAGGGGTAGACCTAGGCGGACGTTTCTAGACCAAATCGGGGACGTCTTGGAAAAAGGCCAGGTCAAGAGTACCATAAACCGAAGAGCATGTATGAAGAAAATAATGAAAGTGGACGAAGCGATACAAGTATGTATGGATCGTAGCAAGTGGAAAAAAGTGGTCTCTGCCTACCCCTACGGGAAAGAGGCGTGATTATATGTATGTATGTCTTAGCATTGTTTACTTACTACCTGCTGAATCAAACATTTAGTGTATTTTGGGCCTAGGACGTTTTGAAAATTAGTCAATAAGAGAATCGTGTGTTTTGATATTTCCATGTGTATATATTTTAGTGTATTTTGGGAATGAGACGTTTTGGGAATAAGTTTCAATGAGACTCGGTTCATTTGAAATTTAGTCTTATTGACAAAAGTATAGCCGACTGCGTCGATAGCTGTATCGTGTATACAGAAGTACCTTTCGGAACTTGTGTCCTAACTCCTCTGATCAACAGTTCCCAAAATTCACATTCAATTCAGGTTACAAACTATTTCTATGGCGAATTTCATCCAAATCCATTCAGTAGGTTTTACGTGAAAGAGTAACAAAGATCCATCCATCCATACTTACAAACTTTTGCGTTTATAATATTAGTAGAATATATTAGAGTGACATATTATTTTCAATAAATGATTTATTTGTGTTATCAAGTGTACTTGCCTATTTAAGGACGTTTAGCTATCATGTCCTTATGATATTAGGACCATTTGCTATTAGGTCATGTTGCTAATAGGACGAGCTGCTCTCAGGTCTTTTTGCTTTTAGGACATTGTGCTCATAGGACGTTTTACTTAAATGTCCTTCCGATACGAAAGGATCTATTTCACAGCGTTGTATGATTGTGTTTTGACAAAATAGGTATACCATATTACTAAATCACTTATTAATATACACTTATACCATATTACTAAATTACTTTATTCGTGTTGACATTCTATTTTTAGTAATTCGATTGCAGACGACCATAGCGTCGGTCACGAGTTATAATGTAACGAAATAAATTATTATTAAACAAAATCGATTTAATTAATAATTTAATAACAAGCTCTCCTATTACACTGTCAATTATTTACTAACTATGTCAAACACGTGTCACAGTTAATCTAAGTTAATAGCAACTTCCACATAACAGTTGTATAATTTATTGCCGCCGTCGATTACAGTATCTGTTTTACATTACATTACGGAGATGTTAAAATAGAATTAACTTTCGAATATTCATACATAAGTGATATACAGCTTGTACTACAATCTATTTAAATTAATAAACGTCTAAAAGTTAGGCAGTGTAATGTAACAATAAAAAATAGTAACAAATTCATTGCTATGTGTTATGGCTTGTGAATAACACATCTTTATATAGCTGTAAACCACCCAAATATGTTTTAAAAATAATATGAATATATTCCAATTTTTTATATCTTACGGAAAAGCACTTGGCAGTCGTCTCACTTGATGTTAGCGAAATGAAATGAAATATATTTAATTTGCGCTTGAGAAAGGTACATTTTTGGTCTTATTCTAGTTTTCTTCTCTTTCTCAGCTGACAATGTAGCATGCAAATAAATAACTTTAAATAACAATTACTAAATATTCTAATTAATTACATACATATAAAAATACAAAATTAACACTCCAAATTGTCAAAAACCAATTAAATTACATTATAATAAAAATACAAAATTAATTACTTGAAATTGTCCCTATTCAAATAAGGGACAATTTCTAGTAATGATAAGCGATGATACGGCAGGTGGAAGCGCACTTCACCCGGAATCCTCAACTTATGAGGCACTGGCTATCTTATCTCTAGCTGCCGGATCACAACAATGCTACAAACATTGATGTTATGGCGACACATAAAGACAAGATGGATTTAAACAAGAAAAAATGTATAATGAGCACCCTATCCCAATACACATTTCATTTACACAGTACACGTTTCCTTGTATTGTCCACCCAAATAACGGTACAGCAGCGTGTTGTCATGATTTTTATTCGTATCATTTTAACAGGCAAGCACTCACTACAAGTTTTGGCTGTGCGCAATGACGGCGGTGGGTGAAGGCCCGCCCCGCGCGGCAACTATCCAGTCTGGGGTGGAACCAGTGCTACCCGACGCGCCTCGTAACCTCGCCCTCTCAAATATAGAAGCATTCTCAGTGGTGTTGCAGTTCACACCCGGCTTCGATGGCAACTCTTCAATATCTACATGGACTGTACAGGTGAGAAATAAAATTTACGATTTATCAATTACTTCAATTCTCAATCTTAATGTTTTTAAACTATGAAATGTATAGGAGATAGTATCTATTAGATAATGCTTTCTCCACGGCTTTCTATATGTCGTTAACCTTTAGATGTGCCTTTGGGCTCTCCCCCCTCGATACTCTGATCTAACTGTAAAAATCTGGTAAAATATGGTACCTCTCTTACGGAGTAATATCGGCTTTTCCAAAACCTTTACAGTGGTTTGGCTGCCAAGAATAAGGGATGATCCACCAAGATGTTCACCGTATCTCCCGGTAGCGATGTAAACGCCGTAAATACGTACTACATCATTATATACAGCCATAATCAACTTGTATTGTTTAAATTGTAGTCTGATGTTTCTAGTTTACACATCTTACCATTTCCAGGCTCAAACGGCACGCAACTCTTCCTGGGTGACCATCTACGAAGTAAACGCGCCCGACGCGCAGTCTATACTGGTGACTGGGTTGATACCGTTCACTACGTACCGCCTCCGGTTGGTAGCGACGAACGTGGTCGGCTCCTCCCAGCCCTCGGAGCCTTGCAAGGAGTTCCAGACCATTCAAGCGCCTCCACAACATCCACCGAGGAACGTGACGGTGCGAGCCGTTAGCGCTAACAACCTGCGAGTGAGATGGATTGTAAGTATAAACACTTTTATTTAGATTTCTTGTTTTAAAAATATTATTAATGCAATTTAAACATATTTTTAACAGTTATTTTAGCACACCTAGAATATTGTTTTCTAAAGTTTACGCGAACACTACACATTGAAATGAAACAACTTTTACGGATCTACTCGCGTTTATTTTACACATTACTTATTTAATGTTTATCCTGACGTTTCGAACCCGTCTGTCCGTCCGTCTCCCTGTGACCACGGACCCTGCAAAGGGTTCGAAACGTCAGGATAAACATTAAATAAGTAATGTGTAAAATAAACGCGAGTAGATCCGTAAAAGTTGTTTCACACCTAGAATATTAGCTATAGCTAATATGCTTGTTACAAGATGCTGATGATGAGAAGATGCTTGAGAAGCTCGAGTGGGAATAGAACGCACGACGTTTGGATAACCGGTCCAATGCTCTGACCGCTGAGCTACCTAGACCCCCTAGTAAAAATTGTATCTTGTAAATGTAGGATTGTGAATGCAAAAAAAATAAATATTAAAAATAATATGCTTGTTAGGTATGCTATATATTCACGTCAGTAGACTGTCGGAGCTGTGGGGATTGAACACCGATTTCTAGCATTCAACTTTAGCATCTATCCAATCCGATCTAAGCCCCTCCTAGAATTTATTAGGGAACCGGGACACGCTTGCGTGATGCCAGTCCCTCTAGAAACCCTCTGACAGTGCTTCGATCACATGGCTTGAGGAACCCTTTCAGCTTCTCGCCGCCCCAAAAATGTCCAGTGACGCTGTATAGGCCGCTTATTAAGGTCAAGAGCAAACTCTAAAAAATCTAACATCTATATCTATATCTATAGTAGTCAGTTTACGTTATTTTTTACCTATGTATGTTGCTTTCCTTGCAGCCTTTACAACAAAGCGAGTGGTACGGCAACCCCAAAGGCTACAATATCACTTACAAGCGAAGCGGGTCCAACGATACTTTATACAGTGTGATCGACGACCACACCGCCAATTCACATGTGCTCTCCAATTTGGAAGAATGGTCGGTGTATGAAATACGTATGACTGCTATCAATGAGGTTGGCACTTCTGAAGAGAGTCCGATTGCAACTGAGAGGACTAGAGAAGCAGGTTACCAATACTTTAACATGCATCATTTTAAATAATAAACTGAAGCTATCTTCATAGTTTCTAAACAACCCTCTTTTATTTTTGTAGTGCCAGCGCGAGGTCCAAGCGACGTATCAGCTAATGCGACATCGTCTACAACGGTGGTTGTATTATGGGGTGATATCCCTGTTCAAGACCAGAATGGATTGATTGAAGGTTACAAAGTGTGCTACGCGGCCATCGTCCCACCGCCACGACCGGAACATAAGAAGATCGAATGTCAAGCGATACCCTCGAACCAGACGCATACGATAACGCTCACGGAACTGAGAAAATATGTCGTTTATCAGATTCAAGTACTAGGTTACACTAGGTTAGGTGACGGCGCTTTAAGTGATCCACCTGTTACTGTTAGGACTTACGAAGACAGTAAGTATTTATGACCTAAAATTACTTATATTTAAGCAAATATATTGTTGTAACATACCAATTTTTTATTTTAGCCCCTGGACCACCATCAAACGTTTCGTTCCCCGATGTGACATTTACTACAGCGCGCATTATTTGGGATGTACCAGAAGATCCTAATGGCGAAATATTAGCTTATAAAGTAACCTACCATCTAAACAACACATCTCAACACATGTTCTCAAAGGAGTTCTTACCTTCTGACAGAACGTTTAGGTAAGTAATATCTCGTTAAATTTCAGTTTAATATTATAGTGAATTGTATTCGCATAACTACAATAACATAGTATTTCTAACTGCGCTTATTAAACGTATAATTTCTCTAGTCTAGAAGCTTCCAAAAAGTCAACACGAAATTTTGAAGAAAAAAAAAACATTGTTTTTTTTTCTTGACAGAGCAACTGAGTTGTCTTCAGAGAGGTACTACCTGTTCACGGTGACAGCTCAAACTCGGTTAGGTTGGGGTGCGACTGCGCGTGTGCTCGTTCTAACCACCGTGAATAGGGCTGCGCCTGCGCCGCCTGCTCGCCCTAATGTAGCCCGTTCTCTTCTACAACCACACCATATCACCTTCTCTTGGACGCCTGGTGACGATGGATATGCGCCGCTTAGGTTTGTATTCTTATTTTTATTTTAATCTTGAATCCTCCAAAAAGCAAAAGTGTAGCTCAATGAAATAATTAATATTAACAATCACTCCAACTTTTGAACATCCATTCTGTCCAAAAGACATCCGGCTCGTAGGACCAATGTTTAATGATTAAGATTGAATTTAATACATCATTATCGCGACTCGTATATAACAATGTTCCATTACGTTGTACGCGATGAGGTTTTAAATTTTATTAAATTAAAATTATTTATTTCGGATATAATAATATTTATATTCAATTGTATCGTGTCATAGGTACTACACTGTGCAACAAAAGGAAGACGGCGGTACATGGCACACTATTCCTGAGCGGGTTGACCCGTTCGCCACGTCGTACACCGCCGAAGGGCTGAAACCGTACACCGCCTACCAGTTCCGGATACGAGCGACCAACGACATCGGCCCGAGTCGATACAGCAATGCCACCGAGACCGTTCGCACATTACCGGCCGGTGAGTGAATATACGCTTATAGTATTTTTATTGAAGGCCATAAATAGCAAATACCTAAATATATCTATGATAACATTGATAACGTAAATATACGTGAAACATCGATACATGATCAAACGTCAAAGATAAGATCAGGGATTGACATAAGCCAACGATACGTTTAAATGACGTTTGATTGGCTTTTTATCGTGAAGCTGTAGATATATTATTATATTCCATTTCTATTCTACTAGCGTTATGCCACTTGTCTAGGGGAGCGGGCTGTAGTCGATGTTAAAGATAATTAGCATCTGATCAGGTTTAAATTGATTTTTATTAATTACTAGCTGTCCCGGCAGACCTTGTTCTGCCCTATTTCTCTAAAACAAAGTTACATTGTTTTTTTTTATGTTAATAGCTGCCCCGACAGATTTCCTTCTGTCAAAAGTTATTGGCTTGTCGCAGTCTAAATATCTAGTATAGGTAGTATAGATGTCTAGTATAGAAATAAAATAACATTGAAAGACTTTAGTAATTTCTAATGTGATGATATTGTTATTGTAATGCCGTAAGGTACACGATATTTTTTGTTTGATTACTTGGCGCGTTAATAAATAAATCTGACCTCTAATCAACTTGAAGGCATACCAAAGATATTCCTAACGCGAATTTGTTTTGTTTTGATTGACGTCAAATGTTTGACAACTGGGGACAGAGTGGTTTGTATTGGAAAAGAAAATTGTTGGTTTTACTATTTTCCTCGTATTTTTTATGTTTTTCTCTCCTTAAGAACCTTCCTCAGACTTCATCAAACACGACAAAAAAGAAATCGGCCAAATCGGTTCAGCCGTTCTCGAGTTTTGCGATTAGCAACACATTTAGCGATTCATTTTTATTCATATAGATATGACAAAAGTATGTAAAAATTGGTGATTCGTGCTTATCGGAACATCTTATTCGTCTTCTGGGCTATTTAATTTGATCGTGACCAAGAAGGTTGCTATGACGGGAATGAGATTGGTCATTATGGAAAGCAGAAACTACCAGCAGTGGTTCTTTAACTTTTTAGTCTGTGAAACTCAATAAATTTCTTTTAATTTATGGAACCTCACATAAATCATACATGATAATATGATAAATTAAAGACACTGCAATTTAATGTGAATACAATAAACCTTTATTAGATATATTTTAAAGTAGTTTAACGGTATAATGACAATTATAGTTATAATTGCGAATCAGTTGATTCGCGAAATCCTGCACACCATCACGCACACATTCCACGAAACTTTTTGGTTCCACGCCATTTTAGGAACGCCTGATCTATATTATCGCGATGTTAGCTTAACACGTTTTTACAGCTCCAAGCAAAGCCGTGGAGAGTCTCCGAGTGGTTCCAATAACTCCGAGCAGCGTGCGTGTGCAATGGACGCCTTTGGGCGACCAGTACTGGAGCGGCGACACGCGTACTGGAGGCTACCGGGTCTTCTATCAGCCCCTCACCGACTTCCCTACCGCCCTCCAACAGACCATGAAGCAGGAAGTGCCTGGCATTAAGGTAATTACTTAAAAGTTATTCCATATTTTTAATAGAGTTAGCTACATAAAATGTCTTTGATGTTTAGGTTATTCAATAATTATATTTGTTAAGGCAACTGTTGCCTAAGTTGGGATATTAAAACA
Source organism: Eudonia lacustrata (assembly GCA_947562085.1). Lineage (NCBI taxonomy): Eukaryota > Metazoa > Arthropoda > Insecta > Lepidoptera > Crambidae > Eudonia > Eudonia lacustrata. Next base: position 12,919,368 of record OX387314.1, read on the forward strand.
TGAATTCGTAATTTTATAACATGAAGTTATTTAAGCATTTATTAAGACAAGTGGCGTGTAGGCTATTTATTTGGCTTGTATTGTATTTTGATTCTGTAATATTTTATGTTACGAAATGTATTGAAACTCGCTTATTGAGCGTACTGCGAAATAATAATTTTATTTAAGTAAGCTCTCATAAGCATTTACAAACAATTGCAATCGCAATTGTTTGTGCAAAAACTGCATTTCGTAGCGGTATTGGAATTCCAATACCGCTACGAAATGCAGTTTTTCATCGAGAACTGCTTTATGTCTGAAGTGGACTTAAGAAATAAAATATAGCGTTTTATGCTGTCTATGCAGAGCGAAGAAGTGGTCCTAACTGATCTATCAGTGGATCGCAACTACGAGATCAGCGTGTGCGCAGTAAACTCCCAAGGCGCGGGCCCGGGCGGCACCCCGGCGGTAGTGTGGGTGGGCGAGGCGGTTCCCACCGCGCCGCCGAGAGATGTCGCTGCGGAACCAATGTCGCCAACTGAAGTCACGCTTACTTGGAAGGCGCCTTTGTTGGCGCAGCAGAATGGCGACTTGTTGGGTTATAAGGTTGGTTTAGATTTAAAACTATAAGAACTGGTACCTCGGAGGTAGTGTGGGTGTGTATGCGAGGCAGTTCCCACCGCGCCGTCAAGAGATGTCGCTGCGGAACCAATGTTGCCCACTGAAGTTACACTTACTTAGAAGACGCCGATGCTGGCTCAACAGAACGGTGACTTGTTGGTTTACTGTTTTAACTTAAACTAAACATATGAACTAAATATGATTTTGTGTTATTTTAGAGTTCCGTATCCATGCGTACCGGCGTGTTCTGATCTGGCGTTATGACCTGTCGTAGATGGTCCCTTGTGCTTGTGCAAGGATGTCTGACGCCTAACTTTATAACCGTAAGGTTGGTGGGGGGTGTCAGTATAAACTTTAAAGTCTTGTGTAGCGGGGTGGTTTCGTATCCGTATCCAAAGGGTAAAACGGGACCCTATAACTAAGACTCCGCTGTCCGTCTGTCCTTCTGCCAGGCTGTATCTCATGAACCGTTGTGATAGTTAGACAGTTGAAATTTTCACAGATGATGTATTTCTGTTGCCGCAATAACAACAAATACTTAAAAACAAAATTAATGTACGGGCCCCAACCCGTACGTAGCTGATTGTATGCTGTTGGTGTGATTTGGTAAGTTTAACGGAGTGCCGTCTGTAAGGTAATGTCGTGGAGAGGTAAACACGTACTCTCAATCCAATGTCTTTATTAGCACTAAAAATTATTACAATACATATGTTTAATGTAATACGCGTCAGTGAAATGTGAGCTGTAGGAGCTCGCTCGTACATGCTGCCGAATTTAAGAGAAATCTCTAAACAACCAAAGAAGAAATAAAATATACTATATAAAACTATTAATATTAGTTAAGGCGAAGTCGGTCTGTTGACTCGTCTGTTTGAATGACGCTCGTCGATCCGCATGGCAGCTTGTGATTGTGATACATCGCTCGGCGTGCTACATCGAATGCTCTGCAGCTCTACTTCTTGAATCGACATACCATTTTTTCCTTGATGTCGCTTCTTTATCTTGCAGTAAACATATATGGCGGTGATTATACAGCTAATCAGTATTATGAGAGCATAAACCACATAATGATGCGTATCGTGTGAAATGTTATGCACACTCAACTTGTCCTGTGAGGCCTTTACTGTGTTTATTTGGCCTTGAAGGACAAGTTGAGTGTGCATAACATTTCACACGATACGCATCATTATGTGGTTTATGACTTTTTTTTTTTCAAGGACTGTTTTTGATGAGTTTCCGGGATGTATGTGAAATTCAACCCCTTTAAAATGCTGTTGACTCCAGACTCTGGCATGTAAACTTCGTCGTCAGTGAGAGTTATTTCTGAGCGATATGTTTTCGGTGAATGTATGACGATATTGTCACCTTTCAGCATGCAGCTAGGCCTTAATTCCATAACTCCAGTTCCGTGCAATGTTTCTGTAATCAATGTAGAGTCGGGACAGAAAATGCGTACTGTGCATTCCTGGCAACAGGTAAACAGCCACTCGGCGCGGCTGTGTAACATGATCCAGTCGTTGCGACAACTTGATACTACGGTGCCGCAATTAGATAACTGTTTATTGTTAATAACTTGAGCTTCGTATAGTGTCGATGCTTCCTTTGTTGTTGTATGTATAGGTAGATGTAGTTTACAAATCAATCTGTTCTCTTTAAAAGGTATACACTCATTATGCATATCTTCCACTGTGATCGGTATGAGCATGTCTCTTTTTAAATTTAAAGCTGAGTACTTTGCAGTAGGTATCAGAAAGGTTGAAGTTTGTTGGTGAATTCGAGGTATAGGTATGACTCTATTCAATTCAAAATGTTCGATGTTGATGAGTGGCATTTTGATTTCAAACATCAGGAACTCTGTAAGTCTCACGTGCACTCTTGAAAGTTTTTGCTAGCCTTGCTCCTCCATGCAATGTTCTCATATGTGCCCAGTTAATTAACAGAATACTCAATCTGTCACTGCTGGGAATGATCACTGGATGTTTGTTTTCAGTGCTCAGCTGAGAGTGTGCTAGTCTGCCCCCTACTCTTAATATTCCATTTTCGTCAAGCCAAGGATTCAGACTCAAAAGTTGACTTTTACACTGTAGTTTGTTTTTCTTTGATAGTTGTTCAATGTCCATGTAATAATGTTTATGTTGTACAGCCCTAATTATGTAGTTATGGGCCATTGTTATATCATTCAATGTCAATATCAATGTTGCTCTGTTATCTCTATTTCGTAAGTTGTGAATGAAACGTGATATCCACGCTAGTACGCGCGTAGCTCGTTCCATAGAGCTATAACGCTCGAGAAGTGTCTCTATTAATGTTGTTTCAGGTTTGCAGTTAATAACACACACCTTTAGTCTTTTCTCTTCTGTTGGAGTTGGGATTCCCTGGTCTGTTGATAGTTGTGTTATTATGTTGTTATCCATTAACCATTTTGGTCCCTCCCACCACAGAGAATGAGTGAGTAGCTGAGATGGCGACAGTCCTCTGCTAGCGCCATCTGCGGCATTGTCCTCGGACCGAACATGTTTCCAACAGGCCGTCGGCATGCTGTTTAGAATGATTGCAACACGGTTAGCCACAAAGGTTTTCCAACGTCCAATGTCGCCTTGCAGCCAACCCAACACAACCATTGAGTCAGTCCAGCCGTGTATTTTGACTTGGCCTGTCTGAATGTTCAATGAGTCTATGACCTTTTTCATAAGTCTTGACAATAATAGTGCTCCACATAGCTCTAGCCTGGGTAATGTTATTGTTTTATTTAGTGGTGCAAGTTTTGATTTTCCGGCTATCATTCTGATGATCTGTTGGCCATTGTGATCTTCACCTTTGCAGTAGATGATGCTTGCGTATGCCTTCTCTGAGGCATCACAGAAGCCATGTAGCTCAATGAGCTTGCCTGCGTTTCCCATCCAGCGTGGAATTGTTATATTATTAATGCAGTCAAGTTCCATTATAAATGATTCCCACTCCCTTTGTATACTGTGTGGTAGAGGGTCATCCCAGCCTGTTGCTAACGTCCAGACTTGTTGAAATATTATTTTGGCCTTTGTTGTAATTGGAGATAGCCAGCCCAACGGATCGTAGATTTTTGCTAAATCTGATAACAATGTCCGCTTCGTTATTGTTCTATTTTTATCTTCAACGTTCACGGTATATCGGAATGTAAATTGATCCGTGCGCGGGTTCCATCTGATACCAAGTGTTTTGTTTGTTTCGGCGTGTTTAAAATCGAGCATGGTTTGATTTAATAGATCTTGATCTAAGTCTTCCAATAATCTTGAGTCGTTGCTGGCCCATTTTCGGAGATTGAAGCCAGCCCCTTTTAACATGTTGATAAGTTGGTAGCGCATCTTTAAAGCTGTATCTACATCATTGCTGCCGGCCAATATATCATCAGTGAAGAGTTGATTGGTAAGAATGTCAGCAGCGAGTGGATATTGGCAGCCATCGTCCTTGATCAGCTGTTTGATGGTGCGCATCGCTAAGAAGGAGGCCGCTTTTGTACCGTACGTTACGGTACAAAGTTGATATTCCTTAATGACGTCACCAACTGAGTCACGCCACACTATTTTCTGTAGATGTTGATCTGTTTCTTGAATTAAAATTTGTCTATAAAATTTGTCTATATCCGCTGTATAGACGTACTGATATTTTCTCCAGCGAAAAATCATTGCTTGTATATCCTGTTGTAGGTTGGGCCCACACTCCATCAGGTCATTAAGGCTGTAACCCGATTTAGTTTTGTTGGCCCCGTTGAATACCACGCGAAGTTGTGTTGTAGTTGACTCCGGTTTTACTACTCCATGATGTGGTAGGAAGCAGCATGGATCTCGTGGTGATTTGCATTCTTTCATATGTTGTAGCGTTAAGTATTCGTGTATGAATTTTTTATAAGCGTTGGATAAATTATCATCTTTGACTAGACGTCTTTCTAGTTGTTTGAATTGGGATATCGCCTGCCCTTTCGATACTCCCAAACTTTTTTCAAAATTAATTTTCATCGGAATTCGTACTTCGTATCTTCCTTCAGTGTTTCTAAATGTTGTATTTGTATATAGTTGTTCGCAGTACTCTTCTTCACGTGTTAATGTTTTTGTGTTCTCCGAGATTTCTTCAGATTCCCAAAATCTTGAAATTTCTTCGATGTTATTGATTACTGCGTGACAGTTGAACGTTTGTATGTTGCCCAGTAAAACCCATCCCAATCTTGTTTGCTGTGCTATGGGCGCTTGTGTGTGTCCCCGCAATATCCCATTCATTACAATTTGTGCGTAAATTCCTGCATCCAATAAAATATCTACTGATCTCGAGACATTGTAATTTGTGTCTGCCAGGTTAACATGGTGTAAATGAGGCCAGTTTTGTCGTTCGAACGTGTAATTTGGGAGATTGTTAAGCATTTTCGGCATTATCATTGCTTCTGTAGTAAATGTATAATCGCCATACACGGACTCGCATTCTAACAAAACGGTCCCTCTTGTTTGGTTGCCAACAATCCCAATCCCGGACACAGTAGCATTTTGTTTGCGTCGCGGGAGGCCTAGGCGTTGTGCTGCAGCCTCTGTTATTAGGTTTATTTGTGAACCTTGATCTAGTAAGGCTCTGAGTTTTATCAAGGTACCGTCGACAGTTCTCACGTTTATTTCCACGGTGGCAAGTAAAACTTCGCTATTCCCAGACACGTGGTGGGACTTGCGCGGCATAGTACTCGGCGCTTGCTTTGAACTTGTAGGTGTCGAGTTCGAACGTATTATTTTGTCCTGTACTTGGAAAATATCATGTAGAGTCGTATGATGCGAATTGTTACAAACCCGACACCGCTTGATTGAATTGCATTGTTTTCCATTGTGGCAGTACATGCAGTTTTGGCAAATGTCGTATTGCGACATTGAACTTAATTTCATTTCCGTTGCCATGTTCTGAAATTCCTTACAGTAAATCAATAAATGATTTGATTTACATATAGGGCAAGTTCTCTCTGTAGTGGCATGGAATGTTTTAGGTGAAAGCCTCTTGAAACCTTGAGTCTGTTGTATTGTTTTTGGCGAAAATTCTTGATTTTGCCGATAATGTAGTTTTTGTTCGTGTTTCCCGGCAGTAGATGACGTAATCTTCTTAGATATAGGTTCTAATGCTGTAAACTTGCTTTCCAAAAATCCCATTAGTTCTTTATACGATGGTAGTGACCTTGGCGTCTTTCGGGCTTCCATGTATGCTGTGTATGTGTCGGGGTCCATCTTTTCTGTTAATATGTGTACCAAAATAGGGTCCCACGACGAAGTGTCTACTCCTAGATTGTGGACTGCATGAATGGTTTCCATACTGACATCATGAAGCCGTTTCAACTCATTTGAACTGTGTTTGTGGATTGATGGTTGGTTCATAAAAATTTGGATTTGCTTCGTAAATAGAAGTTGTACATTGTTGTACCTGTGAGTGAGGATTTCCCAGCAGGTATCATAATTTTCGGCAGATATGTTTAGATGTTGGACCAACCTTTCAGCTTCGCCACGAAGTTTTCCTTTTAGATGCTGCATTTTCTGTGTTTTTGTTAATGTAGGGTTGTTATGGATAGCTTCTGCGTACAAGTCCATGAACGTCGGCCACTGATTGTAATTACCAGAAAAACAAGGTATTTCTATTTGCGGGATTGATTGGTATAGATGTGCAGTAGAAAGTAATTTATGATTTAATTCCTTTTTTGTGGCTTCATAGATTGTTTCATGTTTTGCATACTCTTGTTCATAGTCCAAATCGGAGCCTATGAGTAGGTTGTCAATTTGCCAATGTATTTCATCAATGGTTTTCCATCGCTGTTGAAGCATCTGGAGCTTATCTTGTATTTCCCACTTTTCGGAGATGTCCATGATGGCGGTGTTCTTGATAACTCTCATAAAAGCTCTAAAGTTTGTCTGTTGTTGATTTATTAATTCGTCACTTTTCGACATCATTCCTTTTTCGTCGGAGGCACGAGATATTTTTCCACTACCTGCTGCTTGATCTGCCCCTTCGGAACTCGACGACCCAGGGATGGTGCTCCTTAACCCCGTACATGTGGTTTCGTATTGATATTTTATCTTTTCGTAAGTGTTCAATGTAAAATAAGAATCAGATTTATCTTCGTATTTAAGCAAAATGTTATGGTTTTCATCAAACTCACGCCATAAATTGTAAAGAGATTCCAGCCGCTTGTTAATGTAGTCGACGGTCTTGCGACTTGTAGAATCCTTTTTGATGTTAATGTTGATTTTCTGAATAGTTTCAGAGATGATCTTCTGACGCTGAAGTAGTCCTTCCATTGTGGTAAAATGTGTAGAAGATTGCTTCAGTCAGATGTAGTAAACTGTATATCACTTGTCGCTGTTGTTCGCTGTGTAACAATAGCCTTACTACGATATCGTATAGCGCTTCTCAATCTGATCTGGTGATTTCCGCTTGTGGAAGGCCAGCAGACCGAACGCAACCGTAGTACGACGCTAGTCACACTGCTAACTCTCGAAGGACCAAATGTACGGGCCCCAACCCGTACGTAGCTGATTGTATGCTGTTGGTGTGATTTGGTAAGTTTGACGGAGTGCCGTCTGTAAGGTAATGTCGTGGAGAGGTAAACACGTACGCTCAATCCAATGTCTTTATTAGCACTAAAAATTATTACAATACATATGTTTAATGTAATACGCGTCAGTGAAATGTGAGCTGTAGGAGCTCGCTCGTACAATTAATATTTAAGGGATTATACAACGGACATGATTTTTTTTGCCGTTTTTTTATAGATAATGGTACGGAACCCGTCGTGCGCGATTCCGACTCGCACTTGGCCGGTTTTTTATTTTATCGATGAGTAGGCAAGCGACTACCATACCTGAAGTTAAGCGGAAGCGGAGTCCAAATGCGAAGAAAGCTAGTGGGGCAGAATTTATTTTGCCTCACTAGCCGTCCGTAGCTTGCTCACATCTCAGATTCTAATTCCCTGTAAATTTTCAAGAGTTTTTAGAGCCAATCAGTATTTATTGTTATAGATTACGTCAGTTTAAATATCACTTGGATAAATGAATAAGCAAATAATTTTTCGCCTCTGAACAGATATTCTACTTGATGACCGAGTCTCCCGAAGAGCCAGAGCCCGGTCGCAAAGCTGAGGAGGAGATCGAAGTGGTGCCAGCCACCGCCACGTCACACTCTTTAGTGTTTCTGGACAAGTTCACACAGTACCGCATTCAGGTATTTAATTCACTCTTTGTATCTGAATACCCCTACCTTATCAGACCCGTTCATAGGCGGCGCCTGTTCTTCCTCTGGGCGCTGGTTAATTTGCTCTTAATTATATAATATCCAGTTACTCCCTCCGTCGTCTTCTACCAAACTAATAAATAAGTCAAATTCGTATGTAAGACCCCTATGCATCTACCGACAGGTTTTAGTAAATATTCCTGAGTATGCCAAGGTAACAAACCTATATAGTCATAAAGAAGGGCGGATTTTTATATAAATATACACCTTATATTAACAATAATTTTTTAAAGAAACTATACAAAAAAGTGTGTTTGTGTAGATGTGGTCTCTGGTAAAGGCATCGGTAGGCTAATATTATTTTTATTGACATTGACTCTGTAAGAGGATCACATAAGTATGTGATTCACCAAACCTTTTCAGTAAAAAAGGGGTGATTTATATGAAACCCATCATCAAAAGTCAGCCAGCTCCGGGGTAGTTAAGGATCCGGGTGAAGTGCGCTTCTAACTTCGTGTTATCGTTACTTAATATCAGGTAAGATGAAAGTCAAATGCTTACCGGTAAGGAATTAAAAATTACTTCTTCATAATTCAAAAGGTACTGGCGTTCAACCCCGCCGGCGACGGTCCCCGCTCAAGCGCAGTTCTCGTACGGACGCATCAGGGCTTACCGTCAGCACCCAGGAACATCACCTTCGCGGACATCACCATGAACAGCTTAGTTGTGGCCTGGGAAGCGCCATATAGACGCAACGGCCTCATACAGTCCTACCTTGTCACCTACGAAACCGTGGAGCAGGATGAGAGTGAGTTTATTATATAGTTGGAAACTTTGAAGGTTCTGTCATGTCTGACAGCAAGCGGTTACAATACGATATCATGTAGGGTCTTCAATAGGTCCTTATGTCTACTCGGGTACGTTGAAACGTCTTTTTTATGATAAAGATTCACATGAGAGTTTATGGACTAGTAATGGCAGGCATTAAGTTAATCATGTTTTTTTTTTGTGAGTTGACTGATTGCCTCTAATGGCATTTTCAGGGCATTTTTGGAGACCGCGAGAAACTTAAAGGCCTTGTGAAATGAATTACCCTCGGAGGTTTTCTTGTGGGAACGGCATCACGCACTAGTGCGTGTCCCCGTGCCCTACTAGATTCTCCGAAGGGTCGGATCGGATCGGAGTCCATCATGTAATATAATGTTGCAGAAGTGTATGAAAATATATTTAAAAAAACTATATACTGATGTTACCGGTTCAATCTAATTCTTTGTTGAATAGGCTGCTATTTAATTTTGGTTTTTCAAAGCTGTATTCTACTCTGATCGCAGATAAAAACAAACAAAAAATAATGTCAAGATTTAAAAATAGTTTTATTAATTACTTTGAACGGAGTTATCCTATTTTATGATATGTACTTCCTAATTCTTTACAATTAATCTTTGGACTCAAGGAAAAAGGCGATGACTTTTTTTTTTTAAAGTCATCACCTTTTTTTTACCCCGCAACAATATTAAATGGTATTAATCAGTCATAGGTTTCCATTTGATCAATTGATCAGATGCCAATCAAACTTACAATTGCAGGGTTCAGCAAGCAAGTGAAGCAGAAGGTAGACGACCGCCGGCTCGCAGTAGGTGGCCTAGAAGAAGAAGTAGAGTACTTATTCAGCGTGCGCGCCCTAACGATCGGCGCGGGGGCGGCGGGGAGTGCGCGTGTACGCACTGGGCCCCAGAACGGGTCTCCCGCGCCGCCGCGAGCGTTACGGCTGGCGCCAGACCCGGCGGCTTTGCATCTTAAATGGGACAACTCGCCGTCTGGTAGTGGACCCCTGCTCGGATACTACATTGAGGCGCGGAAGAAAGGTTAGTAGGCCGTTTAACTGATAGGTCATAGTGTGCTGAAGTGTGCGCGTACGTACTGGCCCGCAAAACGGGTTTCCTGGCGGCCCCGAGCTCTGCGACTAGCGCCAGACCCAGTGGCGTTGCATCTAAAATGGGATAACTCGTCGTCTGGTAGTGGACCTCTGCTCGGATACTACATTGAGGCGCGGAAGAAAGATAAGGCCATTTGACCGTTTAGGATACAGCGTGTCGTGCACACTCGCGCATTTGCATATGCGATAGGATAACTTGCAGACGGGCAGTGGCCCGTTGTTGGGGTACTACATCGAGGCACGGAAAAAGGTAAGACCGTTTGACTGTTAAGGGCAACCCTCCACCAACCCATGGTCCTGCTGCCTACCTTGCGGCATACGGACGAATCTCGTCAGAGCGCGAGGGTACTTGCACATAAGCTCTTTCCCCGTCTGCGCTATTCACTTTGCTCTCAACAAATTTCTAATTCCATCCCTTCTGTTACCAACTCTCCCCCTTCTGGGGCGTGGACACCATAGTACGTGACTTCGCGTCGGGCTGCTCTAAGTGCTGTTACCTGGTCCTCATTCAAATGTGCCAGGAGTGCGCGAATTCGCGCAGCGCTTCAAAGTTACTTCGGCAACTAGTGAGGTCCTTGTGATACGTCGGGCTGAGTTCTGTCTTGTGTATTCGTTCCAACATTGCGTCTCTGGCGTCCGCGTACAATTCACATTCCCAAAGCGCGTGATCTCGGCTCTCTTCAACACCAGCTCCACAGGGGTCTCGCAATGCGTAAGATTTTTACTTACTTGAGAAACTACACAAGTCAGCCCATTACAACTAAACTAGTTCATTATTTTAAACTACTATATTTAATGATATACCCTTTTCTTAATGCAGCAAAGGAATCCTGGCAAGCTTGTAAGTTTTAAACTCATTAGGGCCACTTGCACACTAATGTTAAATATAGCCTTAAACAGTATTGTAGTCGCGTCACTTTTTTTTTTTAAATACTTAGATATTAAAGCAGGATAAAGTTTTAAGATTTTGGTGCAAGTGGTATTACATAAAGATAGTTATGCAAGAATGCAACACCAAAAAAAAATACTTTGAATAAATTAATAATTCATCATGTAGAGCGATCAACTGCAAAGATTTTGGTCATACATTCAGGTGAACCGGTGCGCTAATGAAACGTTCACACTACAATTGACCAAATATCTCTCTACACAGATGACACACGATGGGAGACAATCACTCGTACCAGCAACGGTATACTTCAAGAGTTCACGATATCATACCAAAGCCTGCTGCCGTCTACTGCGTACTCGTTCAGGGTGATAGCATACAACATGTACGGTATCAGCAACCCCGCGTACAGTGACAAGGTGATCGTGACGCCGTCGAAGCTGTACTTGGAGTACGGATACCTGCAGTATCGGCCGTTTTACCGACGCACCTGGTTTATGGTGGCGCTGGCTGCTGCCTCCATAATAATCATCATTATGGTCATCGCAATACTCTGTGTCAAGAGCAAGAGCTATAAATACAAAAGTAAGTGTCTACATACCCTTTAATCGTTTTTTATAATAGAAAATTATCTACTGAGACTCGAACCGATGACCTTTGTAATCCGGGTCTACTCTCCCAATTGAGCTAGCGAGCCTACTAGTTTTGACATAAAACTATATAGCGTCAAAAAATTGATATTGTAGTTTGCAAAAGTATACCTACTCTCCAACCAAAATGTTTAATCTAAATGTTTGGAAAATAGAATTAGACATTTTATCGTTGACTTCAAGCATATTGTTTTAATAGAATGGAAGAGTTAGTTTTTTTTATACAACCTACTGAACTTCAGCTTTGATCTAACCGTGCTCTATTTTACAGAAGAAGCGCAGAAAACCCTTGAAGAGTCGCTCGCGGGCGAGACAGACGAACGAGGGTCTCTGGCCATGGATCTGTACCGGTCACGTCAAAATTCTGTGGCGAGCGTGGGCGCTCTAGCCGGCTCCGGCAGCGGCGGCACCCTGCGTCGGGGCAAAGCCGCCCCCGCACTTGGGAAGTCGCCCCCGCGCCCTTCACCCGCCAACGTGGCTTACCACAGTGACGAAGAGAGCCTTCGTGCCTACGACGAAAACCCCGACGACTCGTCAGTAACGGAGAAACCCTCGGAAATGAGCTCGACCGACTCACAGGTGATCACCATCAAAATTAGCGTCGTCTAAATCGCATGACGCCTAACTGCAGGCGCGGATATAGGATCTCCCAAGGAGGGTCAAATTTCATATTTTATCTATCTTATGTTATAGTTATGAGTCATAACGATAACACTTGTTAACGTGTAGCTATGTATTTAGGACAAAAATATATTAAAATTAGTCAAAATAAAAATTATGATTCAGAGTAGGAAATTGCACCTGTTACCTGAACTCAGTATCCGCGCCCGCCTAGCCTTCTCGTGCTCCAAAACTAAATTCGGACCTTATTTTTTTTCCCCTGACCACTTCCAAACGGATATCGCGACGGTAAATATGACGACAAATGAAATATGGCTATTCGCTATTATGATTTGGTCACGCTTGGTCGAACCGAAGAGCACTTATTTCTATAGGCACTTGTATAGTTCCTTTCTCATTCATATAATTTTTAATTCTTAAAAATAACTGATTAACAGTATTTGTAAAATTTTGTTAGTTTTTCATAAAAACTAATTAAATGTATTAGATGTGTAGTTCTTAATTTCTGCTTGCTGTAATGTAGCTACCTACTTGTATATTGTAACTGCTACTGGTGTTCTGAGCTATTTGGACATCATTGTCAGTTATTTTTTAGAATTTTTACGTTTTATTATCTGTGTATAACTTCATAAATACGACAAAAAAGATAAACTCATATTTTTCATTATTTCAAGTAGTCGTCATTTAATTATCAGTTAAATAAAAGTGCTAATGTACAAAAATTTTTAAAAAAATGTAAACACGGACGAGAAAAATGACGATTCCGCGCTGTGTAATAGAATAAACACTTGTAATTAATCTTGCTATAACTGAGCAGTGTACGAGTACAACTACGACTGGCATTTATGCTTCAGATTCGAAGTTAGGGGTACGGATCATCTTTCTTTTCACGTCCGTGGATTGAACGTAATTTTCTGACAATACCTTTCATTCGATCCGATATCGAAGCATGCAAATATGAATAGTTTTGTGTCCGTTAAGGTGGCGTACAAATGGTCGATTTCACGTTTGTTGTTATGCCCTCTTAGTGCGTAATTACTGCAAACACAAAATAATTAGTTTCTATTTAGTTTAAGAAATAAAGACCTTTTTTACCCGACTGCGTCAGAAGGAGGGTTATGCTTTTCGAGTGTATGTATGTATGTATGTCTATTTCTTTGGCACGCTCTACAGCCCAAACTGCATGGCGGATTTTAACATATGAGGTGTCGTTAGGTTTGTTATGACTGTGGGAGTGACATAGGCTATAAAAAAAAACCAGAATATACTTAATAAAAAAAAGTAAAAAGTTTGAAATAAATCAAATTATTAAAATAAAACAAAAACCCGACTGCTAAAACAACTATATAAAAACAATTATATACTCAATAAAATGTTTATATAATTTTTAACGCAAAATTTTGTTGCGAACAAATTACAAAAACACAAATGTTGAAAAATTTCCACGAGCAGGATTTGAACCCGCACCCTATCATAATATTTTTATATTTATCTTTTGTAAAAATATTATGATCAGATGTTAATGACGGTAGTTGTTGACATTGAATGGGCGCCTTTGGCTTTCAAAGTAAAAAGTAAATAGTGTTGAATAATTTCGGCGGGCTGGTTAGATCCACGATAGCTCAATTGGAAGAGCACCTGACTCGGTATGTCAGAAGGGTGTGGGTTCAAATCCTGCTCGTGGAAATTTTTTCAACATTTGTGTTTTTGTAATTATATACTCGTAAAAACCGGACTAACAAAAAATAACTGCAAAGAGAAAAAACTGAAAAGAAAAAAAACAAGCTCTACAATCCCAGAATTCCATTTAAGCAATGTTGAATGCAACGTGAAGTATTTCCGATACCTATACTTAAATAATAAAATCTATAATAAATAAGTATATAAATACATTGAATATTCATAGTTGTCGCAGACGGGGACAATCATCAACCGAGCGGCCGCCGGCGGTGGCTAGCTCAAGTAAATCCGCACTCTCTTTGGTTGGTTGGTGATTGTCCCCGTCTGCATGTCGCTGTCATATTTATATCCAGAAGAACATTAATATCGCGTGTCTAATGACAAAAAGGCATATATAATATTTTTTTCTTTGTTGACGAATAAATAGCATAAGCGCTCTCTTTCATCTGGCGGTCTCGTCGCGCGCAGCTGCAATGTAGTGTCCTCTTCTATCGCATGGGATAGTTAGCTCGAACCTCTTTGTCACAAGTTTCCACACGCATAAAATTTTCACCTTTCAAAACTCGACAACCGTCATTCAGGCCAGATTTTTTACAGACAACCCTATATCATAGTTTAAATAGCGCTCATTTTGATATAAGATTTATTTATTAAACAAATAGGTGAAAATAACTATTATCGATTTACCAGTTTATACCTGCCAACCCAGTTGTTATGCCAGGAAAAAAATAGACAACCCAACGTTTATATATTCTATAGGCTTCATACTTTCGGTTGGTATTAAATTTATTCGTTAAACTCATAAGCGCAATATTTAATAAAAAGTCATTTTAAATTTTTTATTAGTCTGACCAGGAATTTTCTACACAACCCACTCAAGATATATTTTCTAATATATTAAATTTAACATGTATAAGGAGGAATAAAACATGTGTAAGGAGGAATTTATTTATTTATTTATTATTTGGACAGTCAATAAAAACATATACTAGCGAAAACAATGATACAGTTACAAACATAAGCCTTCATCATCTTAGCCAAAAGAACGTCTACGAGGGGTATAAACCTTTTGAATTTAACCTCTTTGAATTATGCAAGTGTGTTTGAAAAAATATTGTATAACACATATGCGTTCTTAATGATATGACCACTACTGTATATGTATTAATAGTGCGTGAAACTCTGACTCTGTCAGTATAAATTGTTTATGTGAAAACGCAGTGGAACTACATAAAAAAAAAAAACACAAATGTTGAAAAAATTTCCACGAGCAGGGTTTGAACCTGCACCCTTCTGACATAAAATTAATATTATTAGTTTTATATCTTATTACACAGAGAGATGTCGTAACTTTTTTTAAAGTAAGCTTGTTTGATTAGGCTTGTTTGATTCCGTTCTCATTGTCGTTAAGTACGTTGTCTTTTGACGACAGCTCGAAATGTCATTTTCAAGTCTTGTTCGACATCTCCGTTCCTTTAAGAGTAATCCTCATGAAATTTTGCATAGCGCGGGCACTAATTACACTCGGCGTCAAAAAAATCGCACCTTTTAAAAATCATCTTTAAAAATTCTTAAACCTTATGTAGAGGATAGTGTTGGGTATCATTAGAAAGGTAACAAAAAGGAGTATCAAAAAACAATTAAATTTAACTTTCTGTTTAATTATAATTATACAAACAACATTAAAATTAATAAAATAATAAAAATCCTTAATTAAGTCCTAATTAACAACAGACAATTTACAAAGAAAAATGTACAAAAAGTGTCTTAAAATTAACTTAAAATCTAGTGTTACCCCCCCTTGCCCTGATCACGGCTTCCATACGGTCCCTCATGGACCTCACCAACTTCAGGAGCTCTTCTTGAGGGATAAGCCCCCATTCTTCAATCACCGCGTCTTGGAGCTCCTGTAGAGTCGAAGGAGCTGGATCCCGAGATCGAACCTTACGTTTAAGATGGTCCCAGAGGTGCTCTATTGGATTCAGATCCGGACTTCGCGCTGGCCACTGCATCACAGAGATTTGGGACCTCTGCAAGAAGTCGCTCACGATGCCTGCAGTGTGAGCGCGAGCGTTGTCGTGCATTAATGTGAACCCCTCGCCAAAAGATTCGGCAAAGGGGACCACATGCACTTCCAGGACCTCAGTGACATAGCGGCGAGCAGTCAGCGACCCTTGTCCGCGAGCACCTCCAGTCCGGAGACGCAGACAAGGTCGGTTTTGCCGGCAGCAGACATACCGCCCCAGAACATGCAGGATCCGCCACCATATTCCACCGTCTCCTGGATGCAGGCTTGGGCGAAACGTTCACCCTGCCTCCGGTATACTCTTCTCCGTCGGTCGTTGCAGAAAAGACACACTCGCGTCTCGTCTGAGAAGAGAACAGCTCTCCACTGCTCAAGGGTCCAATCGACGTGGTCACGAGCAAACTGCAAGCGGGCTCGCCGATGCGCTGCAGTCAATTTTGGACCCGTAGCAGCTCTGTGGGCCGCTATCTTCTTCTCCTTCAATCTTCTTCTAACCGTAGATACGCTTACGGTGCGTCTGCGAACTGCCTGGAGCTGCTGTTGCAACTCAACAGCGTTGGAGAAACGATTTCTCAAAGAGTTCGACACAACGAACCGGTCGTCTCTTTCCGAAGTGCAGCGACGTCTACCCGAACCGTGTCTGCGGATATAGCCACCGGTCTCTATGAAGCGCTGGTACACTCTTCGAACGGAATAACGGCTCAGGTTCAGTTGCCGGGCGACATCACACTGCCGCACCCCTGATTGCAGTAGTGCAACCACTTGAGCGGCTTTATCAGCTGTGTATCCATCATGTATACATCCATGTATCCATCAAAATCTGTGCGTGTGTCCTCTTCAACGGTTGAATAGCGAATGACCCACATTGAACCCGTGTTGACCGTTTTATACCCACAAAGGAAGCGCAACTAGCAACTCTCACGGGTAGCAAAATTTGCATCGAATTTTTGTGACACTTTATTTGTTGCATTAGGTTTTATTTGATAATGAAAAGTAATGTTTTTTATTAAGTTAATTAAGTAACCTTGTAAATAAAATCATAATTAATGCGACTGCATGTGCATATCAAGAGTAAATGACATTTGAAAGTGATTTTCTAAGAGGTGCGATTTTTTTGACGCCGAGTGTATTTGTGTAAATTTCGTTGCTATAATATTGTAGTTTTCGAGAACGGTCATGGGTACGCCAGCTTGATCGTGATGCCGGCGAGCGTTCACACTAAAAAAGGTATTTATTTCTTAAACTAAAGAGGCACTAATTATTTTATGTTTGCAGTAATTACGCACTAAAAGAGGGTATAACAACAAACGTGAAATAGACCATGTGTAACGCCACCTTAACGGACACGGTTTAAAGCGATATCGTTGCGGAAGACAAAAATAAGTTCCATATCGGATCGGTAGACTTAGCACGAATTTCTATCGAAAACGTAACTCGAAATTTCATTAAATCTATGAAATGAATGACGTCTGTCGATTGTTAGTCCCATTAACAGACGTCGTGACTCTGTATCAATTTTTGTACAAAATAACTATTAACCTTCAATACGAATACGATAGTTGTTCGTGCTAGGCCAACGGATAATGTGTAAACTCTACTTATCATCTTCCGTTTCCGTAGAACTCCGAGAGCGAGAACGAAAGCGTCCGCTCAGAGCCACACTCGTTCGTGAACCACTACGCGAACGTGAACGACACGCTTCGCCAGTCGTGGAAGCGGCAACGGCCCGCGCGCCGCAACTACTCCAGCTATACGGACTCCGAGCCCGAGGGCAGCGCCGTCATGAGCCTCAACGGCGGCCAGATCGTCATGAACAACATGGCGCGATCGCGAGCCCCCCTCCCAGGTTTCTCCTCCTTCGTATGACAGCAGCCCGCCACGGCGCCCGCGCAGGCCGTGCACATGTAACTATCACTGCCCATTCCCTATTATCTAATTTAAGAATTTGTAAATATGTTATAATAGTTAATTTATAGCGATTCTTCAGTCACATGTAATAATATGTTTATTGTCAAATCCATATTATGTCATCTTCTCCTTTTACATTTTTAATTCACTGCACTTGGTTTCTTTGAAGCTACTGCAAAATACACATTCCACACCTCGTTGCTATTACAAATGCGACATAGAAACATTGTAGAGTTAGATTCAAAATCAAGTGTAAACATATTGTCACATGTGACTGACGAGTGGCGGCTGATAAGTCTCGGGTGGCCATCCGTGATTGGTGATCACGTGACGTGGATGTAGGACGTAGTTTTGTCCGACTATGACCAATGTTTGTTATAAAACTTTGTGAAACTACTGCAGCTATATTAAGAGATCTCGTTATCTTACTTTATGTGGTCGTGTTCAGTAGACATATTACAGTTATTATTATTTTGTTAAGGTTTAATATTAAATGTTAGGTAATATTTAAGGATACTTTATACCTATGTGCCCTGATCTGACTTAAAACAATTAGACACTGAAATTTGCTTACTACTAAAGTTGACTTCAGAGCACTTAAGCACAAAATTCTACTTATCAGTAGTGTTAATTACACCATGATTATTAGAAATGATAGAATTAAGCATAGGTTGCTTGCTACAAAGCTTTTGTAACTCAATTCAATTCGTAAGGAATTGTTAATTTATTGTCCAAAACAATGACCTCACTGAAAGTTGGGTATTAATTGGAAACATTTGCAATAGTGCCATGGAAATAAGTAAATTCTTAAAACCTTGCATTATTGAGAAGTGTCTTTGGCTTTAGATATTCTATTTCAAGAAAAATATTATTGTAATATAAGTATCTATAAAAGTTCTCATAAGATACTTATTGTAGTGCTTATGTAAAATAGACATATCCTTTATTCATAGCAATATTATTATTTGGACATGATAATAGCTTTTCATTTGGTGCTGCAAACCTCGTGAGAGATCGCCATCACCAGTGTAAAGCAAAAGTATTATAGAAACCTACCAGGTTTTTAGTACATGAAATGTACAGTGCTGGAACAATTATAAAAAATTTGGCAACATAACGTGACATGTTCGCTAATTATTATAGGATGAATTTGAATAATGTTCTAGTTATCATTATTATATAGATGGAAATGGTTTTTCGCATAGATTTGAATTCTAGTATTTGTAATTATATTTAGAAAAGTATTAAATCTCAAGCTTTGCAGCTTATTTTTAACTTGTTTTATAATAAAATATGCAATTGACTGATAGTTTTAGACTTAAATCGTGTTTATTATTGTAAATACAAATATGATATTAGGCAGCTGCATGCATTTACTAGCAAGATTAAATTTGGCACAACTATATAAAAAAACAACTGTGATCTATTGTAATTTTCAATACTTTTTATAAGGTATGTTTTACTTGTATGTTAAATTTACACTATCAAATATTTCATAGATTGACATCAATGGAATTTATCTCCATTTTCCACCAAAAGGACCCTTGAGTCATATCATTAAATAAGGAAATGTGAATGAAAATAAATAATGATTTACACAAGTGTCACAATCGCTCCCTTCTTGTAAAAAATAATTGCTTATGCAGAATTAAAGAGTTCTAGCAATTTATTTCAATGATTCGAGGGTTATGGTTGTTTTAAAACAAAGTGAATTGTTTATTACTTCTTTCAAATAGTGTAACTATTGTTGTATATTATTAAATGCACTTAATATTCAATCGTAACATTCCAAGTTTTGATTGACTTTTACAATTTTCTAGAGTTCTGTGGAAAGAAATACAATAACAGGTGCCATTATGTTCAAGACTTATACTAGATGAATTTATTTGTGTATAGGGTCCCTAATCTATCTTCATGCCATCTAGCCACATTTGACGACCACCGATTATATTAAAATAATTTTGTCAATGTATTGGTAACTAAAAACCCTCTGCAAAAAAAATATATTGTATAGAAAATATACGATGGAATAATTGATATAAGGATACAAGAGTTTTATTTCCTTTTCAAGTTAAATAAAGATAAGTTATATGAATCATTAAAAAGCTGGTATGTATATAGTAGAGTGGTAGAGTATAGAGTAACTTAACTCTGGTTTTACATAATTATATAATAACTAACTGACCCGACAGTCGTTGTCCTGTCTGTACCAAATATACAGAAAAGGTATGAGTTTCATTCCCGTGGGAATATCGGGATAAAAACCTATGTGTTAATCCAGGTTATAAACTATCTGTATGCCGAATTTCATCCAAATCCATCCATCCGTTGCAGCGTGAAGAAGCAACAAATATACACACATACACACAAACTTTCGCATCTATACTAATACTAATATTATAAAGCTGAAGAGTTTGTTTGTTTGTTTGTTTGAACGCGCTAATCTCAGGAACTACTGGTTCGAATTGAATAATTCTTTTTGTGTTGGATAGTCCATTTATCGAGGAAGGCTTTAGGCTATATAACATCACGCTGCGACCAATAGGAGCGAAGCATCAGTGAAAAATGTTGCAAAAACGGGAAAAGAGCCTAAAAAATTAAAAATGCTGCCGAAAGTCACTATTCCACGCGGACGAAGTCGCGAGCACAGCTAGTTTATAATATTAGTATGATATACTTTATAGCCTACATACAGTCCCACTGCTGGGTGGCTCTATCATTGAAATCGAGGCATCACTACAATTGATGGGTAATTTATGCCAAAAACTGTTAATGGCATAAATTAAATAGTTATTTTAGATCGAATGATAGTTTAGCAATCAAGATGACACACCACGCTTGCCAAATGCGGGTTGATCACAAAGCCGAGCTATGCTTCGAAAAACCTGAAACACACTTGAGAGTTGAACCCAGGACTTTTGGGTATATATCGGGCCGAGCGATTTGCCACTATGCCACCTAGGCAACCTTGTTTGGAAATGAGTTTTTTTAAAACTTAGTTTGGTGGTGGTGGTTTGGTGAGTCTGTGATAATGCTAATCCTGTAACTTTAGATTCTAATGACAGTCATGATGCTCAAAAAGAGTACTGTATATATGCTTCGATCAATTATGTACTAGATTCTCGATGAGCGCTTGGAAAACGGTAGGCGGCTTTGGGGCCACGGAGCCACAATGACGTTTGTGCCGATGACGGCAAATATTAACCAAATATTAGCCGCCAACAACTTCTATAGAAGTTCGATATTTTCGTGCCGTCCACGCCAGCACTTCTATAGAAGTTCCTCTTTGTACCTACTTTATTAAAATACATTTATACGTTGGCGTACAGCGGGACATCGCGTGCAGGATAGTTGGGCGGTGAAAAGGTTAAGCACAAATATTGTGCAACCTTAACTTAATCTTTATTTTTAAGATTAAACCTTTTCACCGCCCAACGATCCTGCACGTGATGTCCCACTGTAATGTATAACAGATTCTATAGTACGAAAGCAAGGATGGCTGTTACGTTATATCGATAATTAAAAAAAAAGATGTGTAAAAGTCTTGTACCTAAAATGTCGTATTTTGGTGTACACCTATAAAACATACGCCAATCGACAGATAATATAATTACAAACAACAAATACTCTGACAAAATGTCGTAAATGAGATATTCCAGTTTGAAAATGTAAAATAAAATAATATTTTATTTTACATTTAGTGCAACTTCCTGGCTTCTACGAGCAAAAATCCACTTCCGGCATTCTGGGCAACGAATTTACTTCGTGTATATATTAATAAATAACACCAGAGAAAGCAGGCGCCAAATTGAGGGACACTATTGCACTTTCATAGTGTGTAATAGAACACTTGGTTGCTGTTCCCACGCCATGAGCTTTGTGTGGTTCATGTCGTCGTAGGCTCGGCACCAAGAAACGCCCCACTTCCACCAGCGGCACATTTCTCGATACAATAGTTAACGAGCGTTGATTATTTTTTAAATTATATTTTGTACATAAAAAAATGGTTCTTTACTTTTTATTATATGCAAAAACATTGTATTTTTAATAATAAGTTGTTATGTACCTTT
The DNA here is from genome assembly GCA_947562085.1 of Eudonia lacustrata. Classification (NCBI taxonomy): domain Eukaryota; kingdom Metazoa; phylum Arthropoda; class Insecta; order Lepidoptera; family Crambidae; genus Eudonia; species Eudonia lacustrata. Next base: position 12,940,969 of record OX387314.1, read on the forward strand.
ATTATATCTAAGAAAGTATATCATTTACGACATTTTGTCAAAGAGTATTTGTTATTTGTAATTATATTGTCTGTCGATTGGCGTATGTTTCATAGTATGTACACCAAAATACGACATTTTAGGTATGCCAATAAGGTTTGATGTTTGTATTGAAATTTACAAATATAAATAAACACTGATACATTAGAGCTACTACTGGTCCATGAAAGGTAAGCTTCCGCTTGCCTTGAAACGAAAACTCGTCGACATGTGTATCCTGCCTATCCTAACCTACGGCGCTCAGACCTGGTCTTTGACCGAACATCAAAATTCTAAACTCAAGGTTTGCCAACGAGCGATGGAGCGCAGCATATTAGGTGTAAAGAGGACCGATAGAGTTCGAAACACTACACTGCGCTCAAAAACCAAAATCATAGATGTTGGAGTTGCGACCGCTAGACTTAAGTGGAACTGGGCTGGGCACGTTAGCCGCATGGGCCCAGAGAAGTGGTCGAAGATCCCCACTGACTGGGTTCTATGTAATGGACACCGGAGACGTGTCAGGCCAAAGCGGAGATGAGCGGACGATTTGAGCACTTTTTTACCGGAGTGGTATGAAGTAGCCGATAATAGAGAAGAGTGGAGCCGCAGAGGGGAGGCCTTTGCCCAGCAGTGGGACACAAAAATAGGCTAATAAAAAAAAATAGGTATGGGCAAACAGGAGTACTTTCGAGATGCATTTTTGTTCCAGATCTAGTACATTATTGATCGAAGTATAGAACTTTCTAACCTTAGCCGAGAATCGAACTTTATCAGTACAATTCTCAGCGAATACGAAAGGAGGTTGGGTTTAAGATAAAAAAAACCCTTAGAGTTATTTAAAAAATATTACTACCTATCTGTTTTGATAATTTATTTATATAAAAAATTATGTACAAAGCTTTTCACATCTTTCAAACCAATCCTTTGGTACAGATTTAGGTTTGTTCCTTGACTGCTTGACAACATTATACACAGCTATGTCTATTATTGAGAATTGGTTTCTGTAAATCCAATCTTTACATTGTGCAAACAATTTCTGAATTATTGCATCTTTGTTCTTTTCTGGTGTTTTTTCTAATAAATAACAAAGATCCAGCAAACCATCTACATAGTAGTCTTCAAAATCATATGGCAGAGTGTTTGGGTAAACAAGAGATAAATATCTCAAAATGTTAACACTTCCAACTATTGGAACAGCCAGTGAAGATATCTTCAATTCAGAATTGGTTGAAACTGAAAAATTAATATTTTGTGTATTACATAATTGCTTGGTTTTTATTTGTTTTAAACACACATATTACCACAAACTGACAATTTTCTCAATAGACTAAAATTAAATTCTATAGCATATGGTTGAACTTTAATAAGATAGTTTATTAGTTATCTGTATATAAAACTCACCAGTTTTGAAAATCAACCTCAAGTTTATTTTAGAGTCTGAGTTGGTAATTTTTAGATTCTTTACAAAGGCTTGAATTTTCTGCACTTTTTCATTAGTAACAGAAGAGTGGACATGCCAGCTAATATTAGCCACTATGGAAGAGTCCTTTAGGAATAGAAGTAAATACCAAGGTAGGCTGTCTGGGTTTATATTCAATACTATTTCTTCAGGTGTTAGTATCTGCAAAAAAAAGTTATAAAATACTTGCTAAAATAATCTGATAATACTTGTAAATATTTTTTACAACTTCATTTTATGCAAATTTAGTTAACAGGTTCACTGTCCCACAGACCACATATGGTCCCTAACAATTGATTTAACCATTGTTATAAGTTTTGGACAGTGAACCTGTTAACCATATTTACACTCAGGGGCACATCTAACCACCCACCCTGTTGTTTTAATACAAAAATGCTCACTTTGTTACTCTATACATAAAAATGTCAATACATTTCTGCAAAGATCTGTATGCTAATGTTTAGGTTCAGCATTCATATATGATCAATGAACAACATTCCGTCAATGCCCGAGCGGTCATATACGATATATAGTTAGATAGTATATATAGTGCGGGGGGCATCTGAGGGACCCTCAGACCCTCATCGCTTGGGCGTTGTCGGAATGTTTTTCACTGATCATATATGATCGGTTGGGCGTTGAGAGGTTAAACGAAGGTTTAGAAAGGGGAAGAAATTTTTAAAACTGTTCAAAGTGCTAATCGGACAGTCAAACGCTTAACCTAAACATTAGTATACAGATCTTTGCAAAAATAAATTGACATTTTTATGTATAGTCTCAAAGTGAGCTTGTTTGTATGAAAATAACGGGTTGGGCGGTTAGATTCGCCCCTGATTGTATTTGATTGACCTAACAGGTTGATTACTAAATCATATTTACAGATGGTTTTCTAGCCTTGATGCTGACATTGACAGCGCTAGGGGCACAAATTGAACTTATTGTTTTAATCCTTTCATAAAGGACATCCAGTTTCTTTAGAAGTTCATCTTGACGGTGTTCCAGTTCAGTCATGTCTTTGTTTGGTACCTTAAAAGCACATTTTCAAATGAAAAACTAATGATCACATTCCTCTACATCAATCAATAGCAATAATTATTTTTCGAAAATTATCAATGGAAAGTATTATTTTAGGATAAAAATGTGGGTTTACCAACAGCTACAATGAATTACAAAAAATAGAACATTTCAAAAACATTAAAACTTGCTTTCAAAACGATTAGTATACTTATGTAAATAGTTTGTATGAAAAAATATTTTTTTGCAACTAAGTTTAACAAGGGGACGTGTGACAAGGCAGAGCAGATGCCGTTATAGCTATGTTACCTATGAAAATAACAAATTATTTTAATTGCATTTTGTACGCCATGGATTTTCGCAAAGTAACGCCTGATTCGATTAAATATTGTAATAATAAAAATTATTGTTAACATCGTTAGGAAATAAACCTTTATAAGCTTGATAACCTGGTCAGTAATTTTGGTATCAATGATGTCGTTCGACTGTAGAGACTCGTTCGGATTTTTCACAAAGAACATGCACTTTGGCAAAGATATTTCGGAATCATGTGAGATAATATTTTTCATATGATACATCTTTGGCACTTAAAAACAATTTCTTTTCGTTATAAAACGTACCACGTCGCCCTAATTTATCGTATTCAATTTTATTCTAACCCCTCCCAACTTCGCCAAGAAAAACGTCAACGTCAGGGGTCAGCCGGGCAAAGCTTTTTATTATAGTTTTTATGTGACAGTGACAATGACATTAAAAAAACGTTCAACATTTTGCAATCAATGCAAGTACAAACCTAAAGCTCGACACTCACGGTCAGTTAAAATGATCAGTACCGCGAGCACGGATCTTTTATCGACCGATAAAGTGACATTAGAGGACAAAATTTGACAGTTCAAGTCGACAAATTAACATCGGCAGCATGGAACTTGCTTTATCGACCCGTAGATATAATCGGTATTTGTTTAAGAGCTAGCATGGGACTCGAAAATGACATTTCTTGTGGATAAATTATATGTAGATAAATTTATTGGCATCGAAAAGTTGGTAGATAAAGTTATCGACGCTGTTACGAGACGCCATTGGAAAGTTACTAAATATTACACTTTTCTTGGGCGGTCATGAAAAAATGGATTTCGGGCACCCTTTGCTGGTTGCAACGGCGACGTCGCGAAGAAACTAACATTGTTCGGCGCCATCTGAGGGAGAGAAACAACCCCATGGATTTAGAAGATTCTGATTTCATGAGGTTGTTTCGCATATCCCGAGAAATAGCCTTTGTGGTTATCGAGGGCGTTTGGGGCGCCATCCGACGGATTAGATCAAACGGATTGCCCATCCATGTTGTTGTAAATAGCAGGAATTTAGTTTTTTCTTTTCTTATTTCATATTTTTATTCTAACCTCAACAATCTACTTTTTGCCGGTCCTCACCGCTGTGCGGTTTCATGCCGTCTATAGTTATCAGCGGTGCATTGGGCAAGAATATAACTTGGCGTTGCGTTGGGACAAAGCACAGTTACCAAAGTTGTGAAGGAGGTCTCTGAAGGTATCATGCGTCGTCTTTTGCCCGTCTATATTCGATTTCCCAGCACCGCTGCTGATAGGGCCCCAATTGCCGACGGCTTTTTACAAAAGCATGAAGCAAGTAATCTACTAACAAATTAAATTAGGTACGATGTTTTTTAAATGACATAGGAAATGTGATACTATGTCTCTGGTTATGGTTCCGACATAGTAAAATAATATTTAATAAATAAATGGATAATATTAAAATTCCTTTAAAAACCCTACACGATAAGAAACAGAATACAAAACAAAGAGAATTTAATCACTAACATTTAAAAATATAAGATTCGAATGAATGTTGAACGAATGGGACGATAAAATTGCCGTGTTGCCATTTTTAAATAATATCGCTAAAATAAAACACGAGAAAACCTACCGATCCGAGTCCCGTGCTAGCGGTTGTAGATAAAATTCGATAGATAAACGGTTTTGTCAACCGATAAAATTATCGATCGGTAAGATCCGTGCTCGCACCACAGTTGAATTCAGTTGTTAACTGATCAGTTAAAACGGATGTAAGCCAAAACGATTTCCTCACTCACTGGCTTCAAACCGGCCTTCATTTCTCGATCGAAGGGGACGTACTTAACTACATAACTGGCTAGGCAATCTCTCACCGCGTCAGTTGAAAAAATGAATTCAGATTTTGAAGAGGAAATACTACTTATTGCGGCTGCTGTTTGTTGCCATTTAGTCACCAGAAAACCCAAAAAAAATGGACGAAAGAATGGTTAAAAAAAGAGATATCAATTATCTCATATTAATTTAGTACAGACCATAGATAAAGGTAATACCATAGAGGAGAGTAATAGGGTTATACTGTCGGAAAGCTCAGACTGATAGAAACAGATGTAAGCACGCGCCCTCACGGTCAGTTTAGCGTGATGAAAACGAACTACGGTTCGCCCGGAAATAAATATCCGTGGGTTGCGTTGTCGTCAGTTAAAAATTTCAACATAAGATTTCACACTCACGGTCAGATTTTGGATGTACGTCAGTTCAACTGATCAGTTTAACTGACCGTGAGTGTCGAGCTTAACTATTCTTAAAGGGAAGTTGCATGGGTGGGAGTTTACTGCAAAGGTTTACTTCATCCAGAACTAAATGAGTGAAAACCTGTTCCAGAAATCTTTCCCGGAAAGTTTCGGAAATTTTTATCTCTTATGCTACGGCCACACTATCGCGGTATCGCGAACATTTTCCGTTTTCACCACAAGTCGGGCCAAACAATAGTCACATTTCAGAACACGGTCAAAAATATTATTATTGCTTGGCCCGACTTGTCGTGAAAACGGAAAATGTTCGCGATACCGCGATAGTGTGGCCGTAGCATAATTAGTAATTATGCTAAAGTTAGGTTAGGTTAGGTTATTTTTTTTTCTTTTTTACTTACACATTTACTATGCAATAAAAAGGATTAATCATGAATGCAATAAAGAATTTTGAACTTTGAACAAAATCAAAATATATTTTTATATTTAAATAAACATAAAAGCCGGGGCTTTAATTTTTTTGTCTAAGGGGCTGCGGGTTTGATCCCTGTACCCGCCGCCGGACAGACTTTTTTTTTTTTTTTTTGAGAGATTGCTGATTTCCTTAAACAGCATTTTCAGCGTCGTCACCGGGCTTTCTTGGGGGCGGCGAGGTAGGTACGTAAAGGCATACATCGATATATTCAAATATAAGTCAATGAAGGCATACTATTCTTTGGTAAAGGGAACCTCAAGCCGTGTGAAACGAATCACCTTCGGAGGTTTTCTAGAGGGAACGGCACGGCATCGCAGACTTAAAAGTGCGCGTCCCCGTGCCCAACTAGATTTTCCGAAGGGTTCGGATCGCATCGGGGACATACTTTATGTTATAATTATAAATAAGTTGATAATAACTCATATAGTTTTCTATTTACGCGAACACTATACATTGAAATGAAACAACTTTTACGGATCTACTCGCGTTTATTTTACACATTATTTATTTAATGTTTATCCTGACGTTTCGAACCCTTTGCAGGGTCCGTGGTCACAGTTCTTTCTGGTATAATTATATTTCTCTATGGGTCACAGGGAGACTGAGGTGTTGGTTGGTCGTCTCTTAATTAGTTGGTAGCTAACAGAAACATACAAATCGGTCCAGTCGCCATTTAGAAGGAGTATAGTAACATACACACGCACAGAAGATTTATATTTAAATAAAGATAATTAATTAGTATAAAATTGGTTATTCATTCATTTTTCTCATTGTAATTTTTTTTTTAAGTTAACGCGAACAAAGTCATTCTAACAGCCAGCTTAAAATATAATTTAATTTTAAAGTGCTGTGTTTTTAGTGACTTAGTCAAATCATCATTAAAACATCATTTATTACAATCTCAATGAAAATTTCCTGGCAATCAATTCGAAATCCTTATGCCCCACAATACCTACTCCAAGAAGTTTTCAAGGACGTGCTATGATTCGACTTTAATTTACTTAGAAATACATCAACTGGGATGGGGGCTTGTTAGTACGAGATAAATAGTAATTTAAAATGTCAGGATAAAGAAATATAGTATATAAGCATAAGTATTGGAAACAATCCCGGGATGTTTTACTCTCCTCTTTGGATGTTTTCTAGAGATTTATTTTCTAGCAAAGGTACCATAACATTGTTCGACTATGGTTGTAGGTGAAATGCGTTTATATTTTCGGCCTTACCTTATCATTACTGGAAGGTAAGGTGAAAGTCAAGAGGAATATTTCTTTAGTTTTGTAATTTCCAGCAGTCGTATTTTTTTGAAATGATAATCCTATGCCTGTGTATATTTTTCATAGTGGCAATTTTTTTTCATCCATTACCAACTTAAGATTTACATTCAATATCCGGCTTTTCTCAAAATAGTAATGCTTTGCTTGTTATTTAAATCGAGTTAACAATTTTCGTATGGATATTTATCACTGTAATTAATTCAATTTATTGCTCTAAGTAGTTTTAGTATTAACTAAATATTTTCGTAATTAATGTAGATAGGTTGTCATTTGACTGATACTTAAACAGAAAATGGCTGCCGCGCTAGATAAGCGAGTGTCCTTTCTTTGCTGCTGATTCTCATTTCAGAGATTGCTTTTTATAGTTATAAAATAAAGTATGCCGTGATTAAATTTTACTAAGGTATTTAGTAAAAGGCAGATTGTGCATTTGTAATAAGTTGCCTAAAACAATATCAACCGAGTACTTTAAAAATTCAATACGACAAGTATGAAAACGACATGGCGGACTGAATCGACCAATGAGAAGCCAGCATCTAAGCGTTTTAGAATTGCATGTACTCACATTTCGCGTCATTACGTTTTTGGTGCCTTCTTTCTTTTGATAAAAATTCAGTGCCTCATTTGTTATCAGTGAATTAATTGTTTTGCCTATAAAACTGCGAAAAAGACTTTTGCCAATTCGCGTGCAAGGTTTAGAAACGTCCAAATTTCTTGACTATTGCAAAGCGCTGGGATCATGACTGCGTTGGATTTAGGATGAACTGAAATGCAATTCCATCGTTTTGTTTTTGTAAACAAGACTATGTTTTTGTGGTACACGTGCGAGTCGGTATATAATTGACAGTTACTTCAATGATGTCGGGAAGGGGGGCTAAGAAACGCGGGAGGCCCCCAAAAACAGGAAGTTTTGAAAAGAACAGGAAATTTCAATACCATTTATTGAAAAAGCCGAAATACTTGCTAACACAAAATCAACAAAATGTTGGATCACCGTCTCTCGTAAGTACACCATCAGCTTCGAGAGCATCGTCACCACAAGGAAGTGATGTTAGTAGGCGAAGTACAAGAAAACCGAGAGGTGGTAAAACACATAAAAGTAAAAGAGGTGGTTTGTCCAATGCATACTCTCGTAGAGGCTATAATCCACAAGCAGCGGATTACCATGAGTCTGAATATCATTATGGATCTGACTTTGGTGACGAGTTTAGTGATAGGTCAGAACCTGAAGAAGATCGCGGAACAGAGAGTTCAGAAGAAACTGTAGGAGATGGTGCAGCTAGTGATAGTGATTTTTCAGTGAGCAGCTACAGTACTGCAGGCGGGACTCCTAGAAAAGTCGGCGGTAATGCTCTACGAGCTCCCAGCCCAGACCCCTTGTGGCTTCAGCAAGAGCGACAGATCCCTCCTCTAGAGCTTCCCCTTACCTCTGATGATTTGGTTATCCCTCAATCACTAGTTCTCCAAGTTGTAGGTATTTATGAAGTTCTCCGGCATTTTCGTCATCTTGTAAGATTGTCTCCATTTCGCATTGAGGATCTGTGTGCTGCTGTAAGCTGTGAAGAACAGAGCAATTTACTTATAGAAGTACATATTATGCTTTTAAAAGCCTTACTGAGAGAAGAAGATGCCCAACAAACTCATTTCGGTCCTTTGGACCATAAAGATAGTGTAAACATTACTTTGTTTTTATTAGACGTTATGACATGGCCTGAGGTCCTTAGGATTTATGTGGAAAGTGATAAGTCTTTTGACCAAAATGTTGTAAAAATTGTGAATTCATGCGAATATCCATTTACATCTGTAGAGGATAGAGTTATGGTGCTGCAATTTTTATGCAATCAATTTCTGATAACAAATCCGGTCCGAGATGATCTTCTTAGCGAAGGTAAGCATAACATATGTAAATTTTCATTAATGTATATCCTGTTGTCCCATAATCTTAACCTTTTTACCGCCAACAACTTCTATAGAACTTCGAGATTTTCGTGCCGCCCATGCCAGCACTTCTATAGAAGTTCTTCTTTGTATGTACTTTATTAAAATACATTTATACGTTGGCGTACAGTGGGACATCGCATGCATGATAGTTGGGCGGTGAAAAGGTTAAATATGATAATATCAATTTGTCCACTGAGACTGAAATATTCTATCTATGCAAGGCATACAAAATCTTAATATATTTTGTTTAAAGAACTTGGTGCCTGTTTAAGTCATGTTCCTTTTGTTAATTATTTAAATCAAAATAATTTAAAATAGTTATTGTTAAAAACCTGCTAGAAAAAAGAATAAATATGTTACTTAACACACATTTTCAGTTCCTATACACTATGATGACCACTGTCGTGTATGTCATCGCTTGGGAGATTTGTTATGCTGTGAAACCTGCCCTGCTGTATTCCATCTAGAATGTGTAGACCCTCCACTTGTTAATGTACCTACTGAAGACTGGCAATGTGTACTTTGTAAGCAACACAAAACTGTTGGTGTTACTGATTGTCTTCCTGATGCTGAAAAACAAGGCTTACTATGCCGTCATGAACATCTAGGCTTTGATAGATATGGAAGGAAATATTGGTTCATTGCACGGCGCTTATTGATGTAAGTTTTTTTATTTGTTACACTTTGTAAGATTTATTTATTCTACTTTTTTTAAATATCTAATATTAATTAATAGTTCACATTATTCTAAATAAATAAATCATGTTTTAGTGAAAAATCCAATGCTTTCATATATATTAATTTCGTATTTTGGTCACACTGCTTTTGTGTTTATTCATTCCTTTTTTTTGGTGCTGTCTTTTGATTATTATTAGTATCTTAATGAATGACTTTGTGTTTAGCATTACGCCAATTTCAAGTAGTATTTATAATAAACAGTAAGGGTACAATTGAAGGGATTTTTACAAAAACTACATACACATACAACAATAATACTAGTGCATACTACATTTTATCATTTTTCTCCATTATCGTAGGTATAAATAGTGGAAAATGTTATGTTATCAATCCAATACACTATCATGAATAAATGATCAAAATTTTAAAGTAATGAAACGAAAAACTTGGATTGGAGAAAGTTTTTTTTATTTCCTGTAAAATATATTGCTAAAAAGTTATGTTGTTTTTGTTAAAATCCCTTCAATTGTATGATAGATTAAATTTAGAACTGATTCTCACCTGTTACAAGAAGAACACTGGTGAAACTCCTTGTCATTATGATCCATTTCCTATCTGTGTATATTAAGATTTGACCTTGAATTAAAAATAAATAAAAGAGTAAATTGCTAATTATAATTAGTAAGTAATTTAAAATTATTCGATTAGCAAATGTATTTAGTTTAAACTATTATAAGGTATTATATTAATTTTATTTTAAATATTTTTCATATTTTAGTGAGGCTGAAAATGGTGAAGTTTTGTATTATAGCACCCCATATCAGTTTGAAAAGCTATTAAGTGTATTAGATGCTCATGAAATGGAAGCACCATTAGTAAGAGAGCTGTTGGAAATGAAACAAGAAATCAATAGGCAAATGGAAATAACAGAGCGATTAACTAATCAATTGAAAGGCAACCGTAAATCATACTTGGAAGTAGAAAATGCTAATATTCTTAAACATATAAAAGAAAAATCACACGGTCAACATATGGGCTTGAAAATTGATGAAAAACCAGACACAGAAACATCTGTTCTTGATGGAGATGTTATGAATGAAGTAACAATAAATAGTGAAGACACCACAAACGATAATGAGGAATATGAACAAGATGAGGATGAAGATGATGTTAAAAAAATTAAAAATAATAAATTTAAATCCACAAATGCAAAGAAAACTGATGAAAGTAAGTTTTTGCCTTTGTGATTTTAAATGCTCTGCTGTTTATCACATTTTTAATCCCTGTTTTCTACTCTATTGCAGTTACAGAAAGAGTCACACGTCAGAAGTCTAATCAAATATCTCAAATATCAAATGGAACTTATTTATTCAAACTTGGAAATGAAAATTCATTTAAGAATTATGTTAACCAGTATACTAGCAACCCTCTGGCTTTAAATAAACCACAGAGAAATGAAGAAAGAGATAAAAAACGCTATATGTCTCATAAGTTCTCTTTGTCATCATCTCAAGATTTCAAATGGGTTGGACTTTTGAATGGTAAGCTATAATGTTTGTTTTAAAAAAATTATAAAATTATAAAACAACAATAAAGCAAAAAAAAAAATGTTTAAATAATAAAAATAACAACTTATTTTTTCCAACTATTACAGCTACAAAACCGCTTCTTATGGCCACTTTAAGACAAACTCTGCTGCAGTTAGAATCTAACATTGTGATTCAGTTTATGCACCCAAATTGGTCTCTATTGCGAAAACCTTGGGTACAAGCTGTTCAACTGTGTCAAGCTCCTAGAGACTTCGCAAGGGCACTTTGTGTTCTTCAGGTTAGTGATTAAGGCCTATTTGATTCTTATGGTATACTAATATCATAAGTAAAATATGTTATAATATTGTTCTAACAAATTTAATTACTAAACTGACTTAAATTGTACATTATTCACAGGCTTGCATAAAAAGTGCAGTATGGGTACCAGCCTGGCATGAACAGTTAGGTCATGCCAAACTTATTCGAACAACAGCAGCTGAGCGTGAAGAACGCAAGAAACTTGACAAAAGAGAAAAGAAAGAGAGAGACGAAGAAGAAGAAAGATACAGAACAGCCTATAATTTTGTGAAATATTCTCTCGGACTCCGGCATCAGGTATGATTGTGTTAGAACTGTATCTTTATTAGAATGTTAATTCATTGAGATCATTTCTATAACTTTAAAATGTTTGTAAAATAACCCATATCTACTATCTTGTGACTAATTTGAGTGATGTGTTTTGTTTAAGGCATGGAAACAAAAGGGTGAAGAATATAGAATCCATGGTCAGTGGGGCTGGCTGTGGAATTCAACCACTAGAAAATTCAAGAAGCATTGCACAACTACTAAACCAAACCTTTCTAATGGTCCTGCTAAGATAGCTGTAAGGGTTCGCGAAGGAACAATTATTAAAGTGCTAGCAGTAGAACCTAAAACATATGAATATTTAATATCAAATGATACTGCTGATAAGGATGTATTAGACAAATGTAAGTATATTATTTCTACTATTAATTTCAGTTGTATTTTTCAATATTGCAAGGCTTAGTGTAATTAAAATGTTTGCTTAACTTTTAGTGCCTTCTTCAATGCGGAATTTGTCAATTGAAAAAGATGATGAAGATTTTGAAGAAATTGATGTTGAAAAAGCTTTGAGTTCCCCAACTAGAAGATATTATCCTAAAATAGCTAGAAAAACAAAATTAGATGATTTTCTTACACGTCGCACCTATTTAAAATTTATGGAGGAAAAGAAAATTGCTAACCTCTTAACTAAAGTGAAAAAAGAAGATATGGATGTAAAGAGTGAAGATGAGAAAAATATAGATGTAGAAAATGATGAACCTGACACTGATTTATCATCTGTATGTGAGACCAACAATGATAAAAAGTCTATTAGCTCAGATTCGACATCTAAAACTGTTGATGCTCTGAGAGACCAGTATCAAAAACTGTCTCAGTTGACTAGGCATTACAGATGTTATTCAGCAGGTTGTAACAAAATTGAACCTTCAACTTTACTACAAGGTTCTGGTGTCAAAGTACACTGTTATTCACCTTTATGCATCACTAAGGGAAGGCTTTTAAATGAATTGCTAGTCGTTTTGAAAGGCAATACAAATAATTCGAACAGTATACTTATGAATACGAAGGATCATAATAAAAATATGTCAATTCTAGAACAGTATTTATTGGGAAAAAGTTCAGCATGTCCTCTAAATTCTGAAGAAAATATACTAACTGATTTATTATCAGCTGTAGCTTGTGCACAAGAGTGTGACAATAAAAATACAGATTGTTATGTGAAAAGGAAGTTCAGTGAGGAAAGTGATATATCTGTCAAGACTGAAAAGGATGATGACTCTATGTCAATTCTTAAATCAGAAAGTACTTTGGAAGAATCAGCAGTACCTGCTGTGGGCAATGAAATGGATATAGACATAACTTCAAGCAATAATGACGAAAATGAAGTTGAAATTGGGCCATTGAAGGAATTGACAGATGGTGATGATCAAGTTGATAGTGCTCCTCTAGATACTGACGCCGAACAATCGCGACCACCGATACCTAAATTGAAAATAACCCGAGGTAAGGCTGCTAAAGCTGCATCTATGTCTTCAAATACCACAAATGATGAAGTCAAGGACTCTTCATATAAATGTTCTGTAACAATAGCGAAAAAGGATGAGAAAGCAAAATATCGCGCTACTGTCAACAGGCGCTTTGGTCTTATAAGGCCTAAAAGAGACGATAAAATTGTTAAAGAAGAGAAAACTGAGAATGGCGTTGTTAGAGTCTATTCAACTGAGAGCCCTTGTTCCAAAGTTTACCTGAAGAGAGTACAAACATCTGCAGTAGAAAAGAAAAAGAAACGGACTCCTGTCAAGTATCCTTTATGTTCTACATTCCACACCAGGAGTAAGGCCAAAACCATTATGGTGTTGCCACATCATGAACTAAAGAAACTTAGCCGACAAGCCGGGCATAATGCTGTGTCAGGATTCAGTCACAATGCTAAACCCAATCAAAGTGTCTGGCCTTACCCTTGTGCTAGACCTTTATTTAAAACTTGTTGGTTATACCGCACCGTGAATTTACAATGGTTAGCTAGTGCGGCTCTTCAACTGCGGATAATGTGGGCGTGTCTACGGTGGGACGACATGTCGGCGAAAGCGGTCACTGCTGACGGCAAACATCAATTGACTACAGATACAGAGATAGTTTCACTAGAACTGTTAAAACATCGCCATATAGGACAGTTCTCAGAACGCACGCAATATTTAAGACGGCGAGTTGTAATACCGCTCGAACTACCTAAAACTGTGCGCGAAGTTACCTCAATTCGCAGCGGTTTACGTAAGAGGAAACGTGCAGAATCACCCCAAAACACGGAACCTCAGGTACTGTTTGTTATAATTCAAATTCTAGTTTATGCGAACATAAAAATTTTGCTGCTTTGTTTTATAATCTAAAATTCTTGTTTAGCCGTACTTACATCAATGTGAAATAATGGGACAATTTTAAGCATAGTGCATGGGTGTGGTAGATGACACATAACAATGCAACATCACTTTAAATTCTCTTTAAGAAAGTGAGGTTCCTGTAAAGCATTATACATCTTATCTGAAACAAGGGGTTTAGGCAAAAAATAATTTTAAAATTCAAAATCTATCTCGCTCGTCGTTGCTCATTGACTTTACATGACGTATTTCATCTTTTTTTTCTAACTTTGACATTGGTTAAATATGCAAACCGCGCCAAGCCCTGATTGAATAATAAAAACATATTTATATAACTTTGAAGGTTCTTTATTTTTTATGTCTAGGTTTCTGAAGAATGGGTCGATGAAGACAAACTGGAACTGTGGGAAGTACGCCAATATGGAGAAAGAGCTGAACGTGTGACGCCCGTGACGCGCACGTCGACGGGCAAGCTGCCGCAGCGCGCCGCCGCGCCGCCGCCGGCCAACGCCTCCGACCTCAAGGACAAGATGGAGCAGCAGCTGCGAGAGCAACGAGCCGCGCACCAGCAGAAGAGGGCCCTGGAGTCACAAGGTTACTACTATTCATTTTTTCGATATACAACGTTATTTTTAATTTATACGAAACCTGAAAACTGTTTGTTCAGAATCAGTAATAGAATCGATTTTAATATTTTTTATACCATGTTACATTTTGACAAAATAATATTTACAAAATCTCAAATAAAGTATACCTTACTAAAAAAACAGCACAAAAAGCTTGTAACTTGAGTTTTCAAGATATTTTTTTTTTGTACTTATTCTTTAAGTGAAAATATTTGACCCGTGTTTCGATTTTCGTATAAACTAAAAATAAGGTTGTATAATTAACTATTTTATCAGCCATTAATAATTTATACTTTTATATTTATATTTTTTTTGTTACCAGACAAAACGAAGACACCTAATCAAAATTCGAGCAAGAGTACACTTACTTCTTTATTAACTACGAACACTACGACACCGACCGGCCCGAAAACTATTATAGGCACGAGAAGAATTATCATGACGAAAGGAGCCGACGGCTCGACCCGCGTCATCAGTCAGCCCGTAGCCTGTGCGGCAAAAGCGGCAGTGGACAGTCCGGCGCCTAAAATCACAGCGACTCCGCAGAAGGAGGGCCCCCAGAAAGTACAAATACTACGCGCGCCGGACGGAAAAATCTCTGTTCGTGGGTTGTTGGCAGGGCAGCAATTGATACAGATGCCGGACGGAAAGCTGCACATAGTCATGGCCGGCCAGCAGGGCATATCGGGTCAGCTGGTGGCGACGTCGCCGGGGGCGAAGTGCCTCGCGGAACCGGCGGTCGAAAAAGAGGACCGGATCGTGAATCAGATCAAGACGAACGAAGAGGTGCGGACGACGGCTTCGCCGCGCGTCTCGGCTCCCGCTCAGCAAATCGTGTTGCAAGGGAATCGTCAGCTGGTGGTGCAGCCGGCGCAGCAGGTGGTGGTGCAGCATCCGCAGCAGGTGGTGGTCGCGCCGCCGCAGCAGGTGGTGGTGCAGGCGGGGGCGCGTGCCGCCCTGCAGCCGCGCGCGCAGCCCGTGCAGACCGTGCAGACCGTGCTGGTGCAGGGCCAGATCATACAGCGGCAGGCCACGCCCGCGCGCCCACCCGTCCCGCGGCCGCCCGCGCCACGTCCGCGCCCCGCCACCACGCAACAGATCGTCGTCAACAACCCCGTGCTCGTGCAACAGATCGCCGCGGGCAAGATCCAGCTGGCCACTGTCAACGGGCAGCAGGTTCTGATCCGGCCCACTGGCAACAACCAGGCGCAGATCGTGGCCCACATCGGGCAGAGCGCGCCCGCGCCCGCGCCGCCGCCGCCCACGCCGATAGTGCGCGCGCCGCCCGCGCCGCCGCCGCCAGTGCAAGTGCAGCAGCCGCAGCAACAGTTGACTGAAGACGAGATGGTCGAGAAGCGACTTTTGGTCGGCCAACCGCCGGGCACGGTCATCAAAACTGTCACAGCACAGGTAATTGTTTCTTAAATTTCTTTAACTGGTTCGACAGCTAATTTATGTATTAGTTTTATTTATTATGAATTTTATTTTTGTACCAGGTTATGCAGACTAGCAGTGGTCCTAGTATAGTTTTGCAAGGTCTTCATGGATATTCGCTTACTCCTCAACAGTTAGCGCTCGTTCAGCACCAAGTCAAACAGCAACTCCTGAAAGGTGAGTTTTAACTAAAAATTGTTTAATTATTGTTATTAAAAAAATACATTTATCAGAAAGTCAAAAAATTACAGCTAGTAAGCAAAAAGTACTTGTTCCTAAGATTCATCTCGTACATGCGTTGTCTGACATTAATTTACATTTCAGCACAAGAGTCTACCGGTAAACAAGGAATGTTGGGGCCTAGGAAGATGTATCTGGCGGTTCAGCCCGCGCCGAGCGCGCCGCCGCCATTGACACAGGTCGCCCCCCAAGCTTTGCAGACGATGGCGGTCCCCCACCAGGTAATTTATTACTACTAGAGGAACCGCACAGAAGTGCTTCTCGGAAGTGATTCGGCATTTACTAAATTCCATCTTTCAAAACACAAAAATTCTTATAGTGAAGTGAAAATACACTGGCGACCTTGAAAAGTGAAGCTATTTTTATTGCCTTGTTTTAAGAGTAAATATTGCACATACTTAGTTGATACTTAGTTTTCATGCAATTATAATTTTAAGTAAAACTGAAATGTGAATTGAAATATTATTATTGAATGACTGTCAAGCAGAATTTTTGACTTTTAGGTTTGTATATGCTGCGTTTTTTTTTCTTGTTTTATACTAATTATTGTACTTATAGTAATTTGTGTTTTGATCCAATTAATTCATATTTCTAATACAATTATCGTAACATTTAATTTTTTCGTATAAGTTTTAATTATTATTTATTCTTCCTTTTTTTATCGTGCTGCCGACTTTTACTTGTTGAAGAATTTTTATTGCTCCTATGTATATTTTAGGATATTAATTTGAACTGTGTGCAAATACCATTATTTGCATTAGCCCAGAAGCGGAATACTTCTATGAAAACAATGAATTCGTAGCCATAAAAATAGTTTCATTTCTTAATGTAAAACAGAATGTCTTCTAGGTCGCAATGCCAGTACAAATAGAGCCATAAAATATCGGAAAATACTATAATTGTCATTGTCAACATTTACGGTTTAACTGTTAAAGCAGTGTCTATGTTGAAGTTCTCAACATTATGCTGTTCTAAGAAAATTTATAACAAGTTGGAATAACCATCTATGTCATAGTCAAAAATGAAGTCATCTTTTGTAACAAGAACTTTATTAGTAGCCATTAGATTAATCTGCATTTTTCTGTCAACAAGCCGTGTGGATACTTTTGCAGTTTCTAACTTTTATTTACTAAAAATATTAATCACAATATTATATTGAACTAAAAACGGTTGAAGGATTTAGAACAGAATGTTGAAAAATACGACATGGATTATGCTTTTACAATAATTTAATAACCCTTTCTTTACTAAGACTTTTCCAATGCTTTTGGCAATAAAATATGTTCGCTTAAAAATGTTCCATAAAAGTGACAATGCTATATGGAATTATTGTTTTTTTTTTTTTCAAGAACTGGAATCGTAATTATTCATATTGTCATTAAATCATCAGCTTCCGAGTTCCTTAGGATATCAGGGACATTTTCTTCATTTTTAGCTAAATAAAGAGATATAGCATTCTCTAAATAATCTGCTCATTCCAGATGAAAAATATTTTTTGTTTGATAGTAAAAGTTGCAAATTTTTACCGTCCAATTTAAATAAACCTTTTAAGCATTTATGACAAATAGGTGATTGCATTTAAACATATAAATAAAAAATGATAAGATCTACATTAGTTTCCATAAAATATTGATTGCTATACATGCATTTGTTTAATATTACCCATCATATTAATAAGAGACAGCTAGCAATTATGTACCCGCCTAAAGTTTATTAAGTCTCGTAATGAAAGGGTTAATAAAAGCATTGTCACTATTTAGTAATACCATAATGTCCATAGTAATTACTTTGAAATATCTAAAATCTGCATTGTGTTTAATTTACGAAATTAGAGACAATCTCTAGTTATGAAACTGAAAGCATTAAAACTAAATGTACTAAAGTAAATACACCAAAGATTATTGACCTAACCTCATAAGTGGTTTATATTTATGTGTAAATACTGTAATACTTTATTGATAATAGTTAAGAGTTAGTGGTATTAAATAGCATATAAATTAGAACAATCTTAGGTTATTAATATATTGAATATCACTGAATTGATATATTTTACTAAAAGTTATTATTATGTATGACCTGTTATGTTCAATATCTAATTAAAAATTTGGCTTTGTAGATTTAAAATGTAACTTCACCTGCTAGCAAATCCCATTATTTTGAATAACAATATTTCACACATATAGACTGAAATGAATCGATCTGACGATATTTATTAACATAAACACATAGATATGAATGATAATTTCTGTGGTTGTATGCATTTTAATAAATGCATGATTGGAAGTGATATATTCAATGTACTGGGTTTGCATAATTCTCAAATACTGGGGTAGCAGGCGTAATTTAATTGTTTATATAACACATGCATTATAGACAACTTAATTCCAATTTAAAAATTTCCAATTTCCAAAAACTAAAGGCTTTTTTTTTAAATTTTTAACTAAATTTTAATTAAACAATTTGTCTATAATGTTGTGTTGTGTTATAAGTATTTTAGACACCATTTACATATAAAGTAAATATTGATACAGGAATTGCTCATACACCACCTGTGAACAGTTATGTAACAAATAGTAAAATTTCATTATTTATACAATACTCGTGCAATATTATAACTTAAATAAACTACTGCAATCAATATTGACTTTCATTTCATCAGTTCCTAATGTATTTCTTAATTTTTTATTATTTATTTTTTGTTGTTAACGTTTTGTGGGGGTGTATGGGCAATTAATGTTGCAATTCAGAGCAAAATTTATCAGTAAATGCCATAGGTTTAATCAGAATTTTAAACACATGTAAAAGAAATATTACCACACATTATGTCACAGATATATTCCCACAAACGATTCCATTATTATTTTGGTTTGTTTCTTTTACATTATTTATCATAAAATAATTAATCAAATCGGACTAAAGGATTTGACAGGATTTCGTATTTTATGTATCTTCTTTTTGTTTGACACATTTCGTGTCTTCTTTTACTTATAGGATGTTAACGAAGAAGACCCTATAAAACGTCAACCCCTGCTTAACGGCGAAGATATCGTGGCCGAAGCCGCTCGCCACATGGAGGCCACGCCCTCTAAACCGGAGGACATACAGGAGAATAACACTAAAACCGATATCGTTAATTCCGCGCAGGACAGACTTCAGGGGGGCAATAAGTTCGTTCTCACCCCCGATTACATTCAACAAAGTGAGTAACTATATATTTTCATGAATTAACTTCCGAAAATAGAGTTTTACAAATTTATTTCTCATGTACATACTTCCTCTAAATTAAATCGCCAATCGTAACGGTTTCAGCTATCAAGAGCGCTCTGAAGCAGGAGAATTTGAACCCCGAAATCGAGGAGAAGCTCTTGCAACTGCAGCGATACCAAGAGAAGCGGATGAAGCCGGAGGTGCCGGTGGAGCGGGTGCCGCGCGCGGTGGTGGTGCCGGCGGCGCAGTCCCCGTCGCCGCCGCCGCGCCGCCGCGCCACCTCCTCGCGCCACGACGACGACGACGAGTGGGTCGACAGCAGCCCGCGCAAGCGTCCGCGCTCCTCCCGCGCGCCCTCCCCGCCGCCCGCGCCCGCCTCCGCCCCAGCCCCGCCCCCGCCGCAGGCCGCCGCGCGTGCCCCGCCCCGCCCCGCGCCGCCCCCGTCCCCCGCCCCGCCCGCCCCCGCGGCCCCCTCCCCGCCCGCGCCGCAGCCCGTCGCGCCAGTGTCCGCGCTCGAGGAACGACGACGCGCCGCCTCCACTCACTCGCGCTTACAAATGCTGCTGTTCAAACACAAGGAAATGCTCAAGAAAGACATCATCAAGAAAAGAGGGCTCCTCGAAAAGGAACTCGGTGTCGAGATACAGGTAATTTTTTTTTAAACTCCTAGTCGCCCGCTCGTTAAACACAATCGTACTTAACAATATCAATGGCGACGACTCGAACGCTTGAGAACATTCTGAAAGACAATTCCGTGTGTTTGTAGAAGGAGCTGTCTGCGGAACTAGCGTTGCGCACGCGAGCGGAACGCAACAAGCAGGAGGAGGTCCGCGGCGGCAAGCGGCGCACCGCGTCCGGCGGCGCCCGCGACGCCACGCCCAAAGTCAACAAACGCAGTGTCAAAAAAGAGAAACTTTTGTGCATCTGTCGCACGCCTTACGACAACACCAAGTGAGTTTTCATTTATTTCTGGTTTGCCGAATTTCCAATGTAATATCGAAAATTTTTATAATAAACACCTTGTGTTTCTTTCAGATTTTATGTTGGCTGCGAACATTGTAGCAATTGGTTCCATGGAGATTGTGTTGGGGTCACTGAGGAGATGAGTAAGACGATGGAAGAATACGTGTGCCCGGATTGTCGTCGAGCGGAGGAGACTCAAGAGTTGTATTGCCTATGCAAACAACCATACGATAATTCACAGTAAGTAATGAAAATGGTGCATGAAATCATTGAAATCCAGTTTCAAATATATAAATACATTTTTCTTTTACTTACCATATTTTTGTTTCAGGTTTTATATATGCTGTGATCGATGTCAGGACTGGTTTCATGGCAGATGTGTTGGAATTTTGCAATCTGAGGCTGATAATATTGATGAGTACATATGTCCTAACTGTCAAAAAAATAATTCTGTAAATTTTGCAAATATGAAAGAGCTCACTCCAAAAGACTACGAAAACCTAAAAAGACTTGTGAAACAGATACAATTACATAAAAATGCTTGGCCTTTCATGGAACCTGTGGACCCTAGAGAAGCACCTACCTATTACAAAGTTATTAAGGAACCTATGGGTAAGTCATATTTAATACTTCTTTTTTAATATTTTTAATTCACACTGGGTTTCTCTTAAATTTCACTAACGAAAGTTGCTAAAGGTGCTTCTACAAAGCACAAAACTTGGGAGTTTCGTGTCATACTCTATTATTTTATTTATATACTGACGCCGCGCCGCATTCTGAAAGTTCCTCTAGTATGTCAGTCGTCTTTGTGCGAGTGTTGCTAACCAGTCAGCTGGCAAGTCAAAAGAGTCCATACCAATAATATTCTTGTTTTTCTTTGCAGATCTGCAAACAGTGGAAAGAAAAGTGAATGAACAAACTTATAGTACATTGAGTGAATTTATTGGTGATATGACTAAGATATTTGATAATTGTCGATACTTCAATCCTAAAGATTCCGAATTTTATCGCTGTGCGGAAGGTTTGGAAGCATTTTTTGCACAAAAAATTAAATATTTCAGGGAAAAGTTATTCGATTCTACTCAATGATAATAGTGCCAGTGTATAGTGTCTATGAACTATGAATAGGAATTATGTGATTGAATCAAATTTGCAGAACTTTAAAAAAGGAAAATACGTTAATGTAGCTATTCTTTTTTTGTTCTTTATGATCTGTATCAACTGTAAATTATACAAACAAATGTGATGAAATTACAAAGAAATAATTTATATTAAAAATAATGTTAAATGTATCTATTGAGTATGTCAACACAGGTTCCACGTTAAGTATTTATTGTATTTATTACATGCTTACATTCTTATCCCACTTGAAGGCTGACTCACTCTTTAGATAACATTGAGACTCCAGACAGAATAATTATATATGTATACAGTTTGTGAAATATTATGTTAGCTAATGTAACTTAGCAAGTTTAGTTATCTTGATAGTGCTTAGCATAAGATAAAACCTATTTGTATGTAAGTAATAAATTTTTAATAATATACATCTCAATGATGCCTTAACATCTTTTTTCTTTGACTAAAAGCTTAGATAGAATGATAAAGGTATAATACGTTTTGTATTTGCATTTACTTAATCGTTCCTAGGTTACTAGGAAGGTCACAACTATAAGAGGAGAATGCATGTATGTTATTCCGTCTACCACACGTAAAATGCCTTATATTGTTGGAACAGCGAAGGGTTTCTTTTTCTGTTCCGAAAAATTTTGTCACTCAAAAACACTAAAAGTTTCATCAAATCTGTCCAGCCGTTCAGAAGTTCGACATACACACGATGTATCTAGATGGTTTCGATTCACAATAATAATTGTGGACCCGGTAGGTGGCGCTGCAATAGGGGTCCATCATGGCATATGGGTGTTCTCAAGCAGATGAAGGCCACTCTTTATTGTATAAAATCCTGTCATTACGAAGTAGCAGTTTTTGATAGTATGGTAGATATGAGGTTCACGCAATATACGAGCTCTCAACTACATTTGCAATGTTGTGGTCACACTAATCAAAACAAAATCGAGACAGACTTGCCATCACTATGGCAAGCAAGTAGCTCTTTGAGTTTATCGACTTGATACGGCTCTAGTGAGAGACTTCAGTAAAATGAGCAGAGTGCTCTTGGAAAGGCTTCAGCAGCGGCCTCAGGTTAGCGCGAGTGGAGGTCTAGGCGCCCGGTGGCAAGGGGCGCACAAAATTTTGAATGCGAAAACAATTTCAAGCAAAGCAAATCTTAAAATTTTATAGTTTATATTAAGTGGTCATCATGGGAAATGGACATTTGGGAAGTGGTTGATATGGGAAGAATAAATGAGTATTTAAAAATACATTGATTAATGATAGTTGTCGCAGACGGGGACAATAACCAACCAAAGAGAGTGCTGATTAAATTGAGCTAGCCACTATTTATTATAGTTGTTTTAGCTGTCGGGTTTTTTGTTTTATTTTTTTATAGTTTTCTTTTATTTTATGACTATAATATCTACTTACTTATTTGAAAATGAAAAGTGTTGAAAAATTCCACGAGTGGGATTCGAACCCGCACCCCATGATAAGCCGGGTCAGATGCACTACCAACTATGCTAACGTGGCTCAATCCAACTCGCCAAAATTAATAAACACTATCTACTCTTACTCTGTAAGCCAAAGGAGCTGGATGTTGAAGACGTAGTTGACGACATTGAATAGGGATCAAAAGGAAGTAAGGAGTTTGATGAAAGAAAATTCAATATCATTACAAGAAACTATGATTCTTGTCAAAGCAAAGATAATACCTATTGACTAGGTACCTATTCATTAAACAATAAAATATTAAATTGTTGGCATATAAACCTGTGTGGCTCATTTTGGCACGGCCACCATCACCAACCCGAAATCAGCTTACAGATAATTAGTGGGAATTAGTGGATAAATCTCAGAATTAGTGGGGCCATGGTTCAAAAGTTATAAGGGATACAAGGTGGCCGTGTCAAAATGAGGCTCATTTTGGCACGGCCACCTTGTATCTCTGAAACCACGGGTCGTAGCGAAGATCTGATTACAACAATAATTAGTGGATAATTAGTGGGAATTAGTGGATAAATCTCAGAATTAGTGGGGCCATGGTTCAAAAGTTATAAGGGATACAAGGTTGCCGTGCCAAAATGAGCGCTCATTTTGGCACGGCCACCTTGTATCTCTGAAACCACGGGTCGTAGCGAAGATCTGATTACACCAATAATTAGTGGATAATTAGTGGATAAATCTCAGAATTAGTGGGAGCTTCTATGAAAAGTTATATCTATTTTTCATTTTCCCATAGTAGATGTACAATCGCGTACATGAACCTTATTGATAATTTGAATTAACAACTTAAAATTGAAAGGTATAAAGAGTCTAGGTAAGAATCTAGGTATATAGAGTGAAAGTAAGTAAATGAGAGAGAGAATCGGATACATGTATGGATATAATTGTACATGACATTAATTTATTGTCGGGAACAAAAAAAAATAAACTAGTTACTTATATATAAATGCATTTCTTTAAAAATATAAAAAAACTCATTTGAATGCTTTACAATTTAATTATTAACCGACTTTAAAGAAAAGATGAGGTTCTTTTTTACTATTAATTATTAATTTTGCTTATAGCACAAGAGACAACGGGATAACAACACACTTTTAAAATGACTTGTATAATCTATCAGGCTAATAAATGTTATCTGGGGATTGAAAAATTGAAAAATCTGTTAATTTATGTTTTACGCATTCAATGGCGCCTTTTTTATCGATACAGAATCAAACATACGTACACACATATCAAAGTTTCGTCGTTCATTCACAATTTATTTAATTCAAGTAATAACTAAATGCTTATGTGCGCGACTGCACATGTTGTTTTTGTATGGAAAAAAGAAGTTGCTATAACTTTTGAACCATGGCCCCACTAATTCTGAGATTTATCCACTAATTCCCACTAATTATCCACTAATTATTGGTGTAATCAGATCTTCGCTACGACCCGTGGGTTCAGAGATACAAGGTGGCCGTGCCAAAATGAGCGCTCATTTTGGCACAGCCACCTTGTATCTCTGAAACCACGGGTCGTAGCGAAGATCTGATTACACCAATAATTAGTGGATAAATCTCAGAATTAGTGGGGCCATGGTTCAAAAGTTATAAGGGATACAAGGTGGCCGTGCCAAAATGAGCCTCATTTTGGCACGGCCACCTTGTATCTCTGAACCCACGGGTTGTAGCGAAGATCTAATTACACCAATAATTAGTGGGAATTAGTGGATAAATCTCAGAATTAGTGGGGCCATGGTTCCAAAGTTATAGCAACTTCTTTTTTCCATACAAAAACAACATGTGCAGTCGCGCACATAAGCATTTAGTTATTACTTGAATTAATTAAATTGTCAATGAACGACGAAACTTTGACATGTGTGTACGTATGTTTCCAAAGATCGGGACATGTTTGCACGGTTAAAGCAAGAATAACGCCAGAACAGATAAAAATTACAGCTTATTGTTGTACATTTTTATTTGATAAAAAAAATATTTATGATGATGAGATACATGAAAACTTTGAAACCAAAAAGAATGTAGACATATTTGAAGAAGATTATGATGAAAGTTATTGTTTGACTGAAAAATCTACGTATTTTTGGAAAAACATCAGTGTTTCCGAAACTTGCTGAGACAAAATATATCTCATTCATTATGTAGTTTTAAGGTTATAAAAAATAAAAAGATTTAATAAGTACAAGAAATATTTTTTGAGGCTGTTGACATTTAATTTTAAGGAACGGACGGAATCTTCAGTTTTAGTCTTCCTCTAACCAACTTAAACGTAACATTAGAATTATTCTAAGAACGTAATGTAATTTTCCATGTCTTCTTCTAACTGAAACAAAAAATATGTCTACATACATTAACATTTTTTGTAATATTATAATAATGCCTAGTTGAGATAGATACCGACGTACGTAATCGTATGTGTACCGCGATGAAAAAAATACTATAACTATTACCTATACTTAATAGTTATTTGTCTTATCCCTCAGTACGACCCTGCGTTATTGTTTTGTACTTTGAATAATGTCCGTGACCCCGGCGGGATAACCCCTTCAGATCGGCTTCAAATTTCGCCATGATTTAGTTGATATTATGTTTAAATTTGTTAGCAAATATCAAAATTTGTTGACCAATAGTTATCGAGATATCCCATGTTAAAGGGTATCCCGCTGGGGTCACGCTCGTCAAAACTATTTGACCTAAAACGAGCAGGAACGAGACACGCTACTGATATAGTTTTTGTGCTAAGATTTTGTTGATTCAATTATGAATCCATCAGTGAAAATTCCAGGATTCTACCTTCTGTAGTTACCGAGTAATGAAATACCTACTTTTCGTCAAAATTCCTCCGAAAAGTAAGTTCTAGTTGAGGTGTAAGACAGAAAGCTACATTCATGAAATCCAGGGAAGATTTTGTTGACTCTGAGAGAAAATTTGTTAGACAAAACCGAGAACTCTAGCTACAGTACATCCTGAGATATAACGCTAATATGGTTATCCCGCTGGGGTCACGGTGTTGATACCTAAACATGGTTTTTCCACAGGAATGGAGCAAGTAACGAGTTTATGACTATAGCCAAGATTTTGTGGGTGTAAAAATCTAACCAGTTCCTACTTTTCAGTTTCCTAGGTACAGTATTTTAGGAGAAATTAAAATTTATAACTTTTTCATACTAAAAGTACGCGTATAAGCCGACCAAATTAAGTTGGTTCCTTAAAAGGCCAAGATGGCGGCCAATTTTTTTGTTTAAGGGCCGATTCCGATGAAACTAAAATTGGCCACCATCTTGGTCTTTTTAAAGAACCAACTTAATTTTGTCGGCTAATACGCGTACTTTAACCCCCTTACAAATAAACACTATTTAAGCATTTATTTAGTTAATCATTGTTTTGTCTCTTTTTCTCAAATTGAGAACGACGTTTGTGTGACCTTGACAAAACAATGATTAACTAAGTAAATGCTTAAATAGTGTTTATTTGTTAGGGGTTAAATGCTTAAATAGTGTTTATTTGTAAGGGAGTTAGTATGAAAAAGTTATAAACTTTAATTTCTCCTAAAATACTGTACCTAGGAAACTTAAAAGTAGGAACTGGTTAGACTTTTACACCCACAAAATCTTGGCTATAGTCATAAACTCGTTACTTGCTCCATTCCTGTGGAAAAACCATGTTTAGGTATCAACACCGTGACCCCAGCGGGATAACCATATTAGCGTTATATCTCAGGATGTACTGTAGCTAGAGTTCTCGGTTTTGTCTAACAAATTTTCTCTCAGAGTCAACAAAATCTTCCCTGGATTTCATGAATGTAGCCTTTTGTCTTACACCTCAACTAGAACTTACTTTTCGAAGGAATTTTGACGAAAAGTAGGTATTTGATTACTCGGTAACTACAGAAGGTAGAATCCTGAAATTTTCACTGATGGATTCATAATTGATTTGAATTGAATTTTAGGTCAAATAGTTTTGACGAGCGTGACCCCAGCGGGATACCCTTTAACATGGGATATCTCGATATCTATTGGTCAACAAATTTTGATATTTGCTAACAAATTTAAACATAATATCAACTAAATCATGGCGAAATTTGAAGCCGATCTGAAGGGGTTATCACGCTGGGGTCACGGACATCTTTGAATATGAAGATTACGTAGGTATTCATTCTCCATAAAGCTCATTAAAAAGTGGGTAAGGGGTATTTGACTATTTTCAGCTGGCTTAAATAAATAATAAAATCTTGGTACGTATACCAGAAACCAAGTTCGCGTAGGTATTTATTTACCTATCGGTGAAGTAAATCCAAATGAGCTTTAGTCTTTTTTTTGTTTTTACTACCTATCTATTATTCCATTTTGTACAATATGTGCGTGTATGCGAGTATAAAATATACACTCTTTTAACACTTGTATGAATTTTGCCGTGCGTGCCTCATATTCGATAGTTTGGCTATGTTTATGAAATGTCTTAAATACAAGGTGGCCGGAAGATTGACGTCCAAAAGAAAAAATTAGGTCTCTCGTATCGTGGGGTATCCGAATCACCCCCATGTATGTTCCGCGATTTTTCACGGTTTTCGAGTTATGAATTTTTTTCTAAATTTTTGAGAATTTTCGAGCGATCAACTTAAAAAATTTCTAGAAAAAAAAGTAGAAGACTTTTTTTTATTTTTTTTTTTGCAACGAAATCTTCATAAGTTGTACTTTTATGCATAAAACAATTAGCTTCGTAACTTTGATGAAAATTTGGAAATGCAGGTCTCAAGAATAAAAAATACGATTATTGAATTATGACTAGAACATTAAGATTAAAATTAAAAATCTAAACAGATGACTGCATGGTTTTTTAGTGGTCCTAAAACATGCGACATACTCTCAGCTTTCATAATCATTAAAAAAATGCCTAAAAAATTGACATTTTGTTTAATTTTAGTTTTAAATTTTATCAATTCTGCGCGTTGCATTCTTGCGAATCATGGGTTGTAAAAGTGAACGCGATTATTTTACCTGCAATATCAATAGGTCGACCGCGAGGATAGAGACGGAATAATTGCCATCTCTCTCTCACTCTCAGTAGCGCTGGCGACAACCCAAGCCAACGCCAAAATGTTATCTCAGTCGTACTCACTTTGTGTTTACTGCTACTCGTGTCGCCATCGCTCACCCCAAATTTGCTTGCCCTACTTTTTTGACTACTTTGCTCGTTTACTGGACTGTTTTGCCTTCTGATTTGGACTTTGTTTACTTGGAAGTGAAAGAGATGAGTTACACATTAAGTGAATATGCAGAAATGCATTATTTTTATGGAGTTGCACAAGGCAACGGCCGTGAAGCAGCGCGATTGTATCGCGAACAACTTCAACGACGTGGTGGGCCGCAACCTGCACATTATCCCGACCATCGTGTTTTTATTAACACGCACAACACGTTGATGGCAGGCCACATTCCTGGTCAACGCGGTGGTCGTGAAGGAATCCCTCGAGTCGATCCAGATCGCAGAGAAAGAGTGCTCGAAGAAGTTCAGCGAAATCCGTCCACGAGTACGAGAAGAATGGCTCGTGCTCTGGGCATCCCAAGAACGTCTATTCAAGCCATACTTCACGATGAAGGATATCACCCTTTCCATATCCGACGAGTTCAAGCTTTGCTACCTGCAGACTACCCATTGCGCGTTGAATTTTGCCAAACCATGTTACGAAAACAGCAAGAAGATCCTGGATATTTCGATAAAGTTTTGTGGACCGATGAGTCACGATTTGAGCGATTTGGAATATTCAATAATTACCACTCGTGGGCAATCGAGAATCCACACGAAACGAGAAATTCATCTTTTCAACACCGGTTTAGTGTTAACATGTGGCCGGGTATCCTCAACGGCGAACTTATTGGCCCGTTTGAATTGCCATCCAGACTTAATGGAGAAATTTACAAAAACTTTTTAGAAAATGAACTACCATTGCTGCTGCTAGATGTGAATCTTCAGCTTCGACGCACCATGGTTTTTCAAAATGATGGCGCCCCGTGTCACTACGCAACGCAAGTCCGAAACCACTTAAATGAAACTTACCCCAACAAATGGATCGGACGCAGCGGACCAATCAGATGGCCTCCACGCTCACCTGACCTTAACCCAATCGACTTCTTTGTGTGGGGCTATTACAAGGAAATCGCTTACGCCCGAGAATGTTCGAGTGAACAAGAACTTAGAGAAAAGATTACAGAAGCCGAACGTGTTGTGAGAGAGAATAGGGAAGCTTTTAGACGATTAAAAGGCAATTTTTTACGAAGGTGTAGAATGTGCATTGCTGCTGGAGGTGGCCACTTTGAAAACCTTTTGTGAATTTAAAAAATAAATTTTCTTTCTGATTACCATCTCTGATTTATTGACAAAACCACCTCTTACTTAAAACGTTTGTTAACTAATCTCTTAAGAATTTTTAGTTATCAGCAAATTGACAACCTTAAAATTAAAAACTCAAAATGTTATCTAATCTTAGCTTTTTTGCGGCAATTTTTGGTTAGTCAACAAACCAATTTAACATTAGGAACCATAAAAAAGCAAGACTTTTTGTTTTAATCACATGGATTTTTTTTTAAATGCCACGTGGCTGTCTTTGAAGGCCGATTCTAGGAAAAGTAGCTCATTAAGTACTACTTTTTTTAATGATTATGAAAGCTGAGAGTATGTCGCATGTTTTAGGATAACTAAAAAACCATGCAGTCACCTGTTTAGATTTTTAATTTTAATCTTAATGTTCTAGTCATAATTCAATAATCGTATTTTTTATTCTTGAGACCTGCATTTCCAAATTTTCATCAAAGTTACTAAGCTAATTGTTTTATGCATAAAAGTACAACTTATGAAGATTTCGTTGCAAAAAAAAAATACAAAAAAGTCTTCTACTTTTTTTTCTAGAAATTTTTTAAGTTGATCGCTCGAAGCTCTCAAAAATTTAGAAAAAAATTCATAACTCGAAAACCGTGAAAAATCGCGGAACATACATGGGGGTGATTCGGATACCCCACGACACGAGAGACCTAATTTTTTCTTTTGGACGTCAATCTTCCGGCCACCTTGTATATTTATAGTCTAAGCTAAACTTAACTAAAAGGTTAATACTTATATCAAAATAATCTTCATAACAATGTCTTGTAGCCTGAGACGACAGTAGAGTCTTATCGTCTCTTTTTAATATCGAACACCATTTTTAAAACAGTCTCGGGTCTTTTGGCCTTTAAAAATAGTTTGTCTAGCGTTTTAACAGACGTATTTGTACATTTAGGCACTATAAAATACTTATACATGTTAAAACTTCAAAGCGAGCTCTAATTATTTTCGTATTTGGTTTAAAAACACGTTAAAAACCTAAGAAACACTGGATGCTCTATCGCGGCAAACGGCTAAATGTCGCGGGCGGTTTCGTTCCGTCCCAGTGACGTCATCACGTCGTGGGGCGGCAACTTTACGTGAAGCGCATTCATTTGATTTACTCGCTCATTATTTGTCGTATAACAAAACTAATTACACCAATGTTTAGCATTTTTCATGGACTTTAATACTACATTCAAAACAAAAAACCTTCCTTTGCGGACAGCCCAACGAAGTTGACAGTCTTTGAAATTGATGCTAAAATTTATGATTTGCGTAAGCTCAGAGAATCAAAAAAACACAAAGCGAAATGTGAACTAATCACAAAAAATAATATATCCCTGTATAATAATAATATTAAATTGTCATATTAATGGAATATTAAAATAGGCAAAGAATACTTTGATGAATGAATGTTTCATATTCCACTTCCAGCGAGCCACTTCTAGCCACATTTCGGAAGCGATTCTTTTTACAAAACAGGCCACTTTTTTATTTTATTTAGCCACAAACTAGATTGTCCTAACGGCAACACTGTCCTTCATAAGCATTGTCACAGGTGGCATTGTCCTTTGAAACTATATTTGTCTTTGGTAGTGTTAACAGATTTTTTCAAAGCTTTCTTTATTCTCTGTGGTGTATCCGAACGGTAATTGACGGAGAATTTGTGAGGTTATGTTTACTGCATAATTTTGTCGAGTCAGAATTCAGAGATAGGTGGTAGCTTTGGGTGCTAAAGTAATTGAATCACTTTTCAATTAATAATAACAGCTAAGTCTCAAAATGTTGGTGACACTTAAAACATTGCAGCAACTTACTTTTCAAATTGAAATCGACCCAGAAGAAACTGTCAAAGCCCTCAAGCTCAAAATTGAAGTTGAAAAAGGAAAAGACTATGCGTCTGATCACCAAAGGCTTATTTACGCTGGAAAGATCCTTCTTGATGATAATAAGATAAGTACATACAATATAGATGAAAAGAAATTTATTGTTATCATGGTGACCAAACCTAAAACATCGGACATACAAGCTTCATCTACTTCTGCCCCAGAAGCAGGTGAAAGCGCGTCTACTGAGAGTGGCGATGGTAAGGATAAGAAGCCTACTGAGGAAGCGCCAAAACCGCCTGCTTCGGCCGAACCAGAACGCTCTGCAGAACCGGTCGTAACGGCCAACGAGCTTGACTTCGAAACTACTGTTCAGAGCATAATGGATATGGGCTACAGCAGGCAACAAGTGGAACAAGCATTAAGAGCTTCATTCAATAATAGAGAGAGAGCCGTGGAGTATTTAATAACAGGTATACCCGATGAGCTACTTCAAGAACAAGATGTGGAAGCAGAAGGTACTGATGAAGATCCTTTAGCTTTTCTTCGTGATCAACCACAGTTTCAACAAATGCGTGCTGTTATCCAGCAAAATCCAAATTTGTTAAATGCAATTTTACAACAGATTGGTCAGACCAATCCTGCACTCCTGCAGGCAATTAGTCAGCATCAACAAGCCTTTGTTAGAATGCTGAACGAGCCTGTGAATCCAACCAGTGGAGCAGCCACAACTGAAGAGAGTGCTGTTGAACCTCCGCAACCACAACCACCTCAAAATGTTATTCAAGTTTCACCTCAAGACAAAGAAGCTATTGAACGATTAAAAGCTCTCGGCTTCCCTGAGCATATGGTAATTCAAGCATATTTTGCTTGTGAAAAGAATGAAAATCTTGCAGCAAACTTTTTGCTTTCACAAAATTTTGATGATTAAAAAATATTTACTCATTTAAACTACATGTTATAGTGAAGAGACAAAATTTTAATTAACATACAAAAAGTGTATTTCATATGTTGTTCTTATGTCAATAGCCCAATAATTTACTGCTTTTTATTTCATGTGTATTTTATTACACTGAATTAAATAATTTGTCATTGATTAATCAATTTCTTATTGTTCTTTTAGTTGATGTTTTATGATATGTATTGTACCTTTGCTTTAACTCTAAATGCTCTATACTGGTATGTCTAAGGTGTATTTTATAATCTTAGGAATTTAATTATTAACCTTACATACCTACCAAGCTTTTTCTTTCAATTTGTAGTTTATGTTACATATGTTAGACTTTCTCACTGTTATAAAATACTGTCTTTTATTTAGGCACTGTAATCAAGTAAATTTTGCTAAAATATCCTAGGTATATTTTTACACTACTAAAATTCAGATTTTTTTGCAACAATACCTAACTCATTCACATGAAACTGAATAATTAAAGTGTATTATTTTAAATTGTTGTTATTGTTGAATTCGCAATGCTATATGTATTTGTAAAGTGAAATATCAATGGAAAAAGCGACTGCCTCTGATGTGACTTAAAACTTACCTACTTGCAATCCGAGTGACTGCCCTTCAAGTTCAGCTACTGAAACATTGGTTGTTTATTTCTACGACATAACTTAATAAATATGAATTTTACAAAACTTATTTTTTATTTATAAATACAGCATTGTGACTGCAATGATAGATAACAGTCTAATATAAATGTTTCATATTAATATATTATTAGATTTTTGTAAAAAAAAAACCTTTTGGATGTGGTAGGTGTAATACCTAATAGACTTGGCTACCAATGGAGATCCATATGTAAAATGGTGCAAACCGCATTCTGGCTTTTGATATGCATTGTAGTGATCTCAGGCTACAATATGACTGATGTTGCCAGTTGCTATTGTAGTCAGGTCAACAAAATTTGCACTCCTTTATACTAAAGGTCTTTTATTAGAACCAATAACCCTTAGAAGTGTACTAACAATGTAAACAGGGGTTTGGGATAGCCCCCCTCCCTGACCTGACCACAAAAGCAACTGGCAACATCAGTCATATTGTAGTTGGGGATCACTAGAACACATCAGAAGTCAGAGAGTTTTGCAATGGCAAACCCTATTGAAGCTTGGTCTATAAAATACTAATGCAACAATTCTAGCTATTAGCTGTGTAAGAAAAAAGCACATGAAAAATTCGCGATGAAATCCAATGTCTCTGTAGCTCAATTCGAAGAGCAGTTGTCAGGATTGCAAAATATAAGTTGGGAGTACACCTACCTACTGAGGCAGTCGCTTTTTTCAAGTGTTATTTCATATTTGATATAAGTGTTAATAAAAAAAGATTGAGTCATGGTGGAGAAATTATGTTCATACATACAAACTACATTTTACTGTACTTTCGGGTTTAAGATTTTTGGCTAAATAAATGAATTTCAGTGCAACACAACAATCTTACAATATTCTGAACCTAGTAAATTTGTAACTTGAATGACCACACATGGTTCCATAGAAAAACGCTTAAAACACCTATGTGTTAGTTATTTTCCCCACAAATCTTTATGATCGAAATAACAAGAGTCCAGATTAAAATGATATGTTATGTTGTTTAATACTACCATGAAACCAAACTTCTTAAAACCAAATAAGTTCTATGATTATTTACAATAGTTAGGAATTAGGAACGCGAACAAATTACAATTTGAAAAAAAGAGAGACTTTTTTAAGTATTTTTTTTCAAATTTTAATTTGTTTAAAAAAAAATTTAATGTAAATAATCATGAATATAGCTTGTCTAATTCCTAACTGATCTTTCAATACTTGTAAAATTATTATGATCGAATGTTGATGACGTAGCTGTACATTGAATAGGATTGATAGTGTTGATTAATTTCGGCGAGTTGGATTCAGCCACGATAGCATAGTTGGCAGTGCACCTGACCCGGCATGTCATGCGGATTCGAATCCCGCTCGTGGATTTTTTTTCAACACTTTCTATTTTTTTAATAAGTTCTTTATAAGCAAAATAAGTTATTTGACATTCGATCTCGTTATCGAAGACGAGACAGATGTACTTATGGCAAAATTTAACTCTTCTTGTTTGTCGCCAGGAGGCGCTGCTAAAATGGCATACCTAACTAATTTTCGTTTTCGTAAACGTAATCGAATGAATACGGATAGTGAACAAAACTTACACTAGGCACCCAAGAGCCTATTCACTTTCGGAAGGGCCCAGAGGTTAACGTCCATCAGCAAGCAACGAATATCACACCGCCCGCCGGCGCCGCCGCGGCTGTAGTTCGTTTTCGTTATAAAATAGTTCTCTTGTCAGTTACTATCCGTATTTATTCGATCACGTTTACGAAAACGTGCATTATTAGTATGGCAAAGCATCGTCTGGTGGAATACGTGGAGAGTTAAAATGTCGCCTACTCCAATGGCGTAAAAGGGCCGCGCCGGTGGGTGGATCACATTCGTAAAATTCATTCGGACACAGAAAACAGCTATATCTACAAGCTAGCAGCACAATGAAAGTTCCTTAAAATTGTGCATTATAATTGAGATGCAAGTCTGAACGAGACTTATTGTGAAACGTATGTATAGGTTTTTTTATACTAGGCAGAAACGTGAGTAGGACGAATATTATAAAATAAATATGTATCACATAGACAGATGGGCGAATGTGAGAGTCAATGTGTGCGTCAGCAGCACCACAGAAATAGTCAGCACAGCTGTGCCAGTGGAAAACAGACTTTTTGACTATGCCAGGAATTAGTCGAAATCTAAAAGAATTAGTCGGTCTCGCGTTTAAGTTATATGGGGTTTTTGTGCCACCTGTATCTCGAGAATGGGACCACGTATCGACAATCTGATTGCATAGCGAATTAGTCGATAAATCATACAAAAATTCAGATCGCAAAATTCTTTACTTTTCTAGAATAAGGCATTATTTTAATACAAAGGGTTAAGTGATAATGAAATAAACGAATTTCTTCGAACGATATTCTTCTTTACTTTGAAATAAAGAACAGGTAAGAATTAAAGTTATTTAAGTACCTACCTATTTGCAAGTCAATAATGAACAAGTTGTAACAAGTTGAACTAAGTCTTCAGTTTTTAATTTTTAACATATAACTAAATAACGACGTTAAGGTCTGAATTCGACACATCAATACAGAATTCCACTAGGTAGTTATTATGAGCAATATACCTATTGGAAACTTTGTTGTTATTTCAAGTCGTCGGTTGTCGTTTTTAAAAGGGCCATATTTTTATATATTTCCTTGGTTATGACCAAAACATACACTGGGAAAAGCTTTCATACTGACATCATCAATCTCATAATATGTGTTGAGTGGGTGGTAAGCAATATTTTAAGACGATTCAAAAGCATTTACTAATACGTTTACTCGAATAAAGATTCATTTCATTACATATCGCAATAGTAGTTTTATTAATTGATTTTTAAATTCTTGCAATACGCCAAGTGTCAATAACTCTTCTCGTATGTCGCCAGGAGGTGCTGCTTCAATGCCATACTGATTTTTGTTTTCGTAAACGTAATCGAATGAATACGGATAGTAAACAAAACACACTAGGCACCCAGATATATAATGGGTTCATACATACATGGGTTTACTATTCTCTCACTTAAAGCCTTTACGCCGCACACTAGCGCCACTAATGAAAAAAAAAACATACCTAGTAATTAGAGATAGAAAATCAAATTATGCTCAACAAACTATTTGAATGAAGTAATTTAGCATTTTTACGGCACCTAATGAACACCTCACATGTTATGGTTTAGTTAAATAAGACGTTACGGCCACTTTTAACTATAACGCCATATTTAACTAAACCATAACATGTCAGGTGTTCATTAGGTGACGTAAAAATGCTAAATTACTTCATTCAGATAGTTTGTTGAGCATAATTTGATTTTCTATCTCTAATTACTAGATATGTTTTTTTTCATTGGCGGCGCTAGTGTGCGGCGTAAACGCTCTTAACATAAAAAAACCAATGTAACTTTGTTTTAGAGAAATAGGGCAGAACAAGGTCTGCCGGGACAGCTTGTATGTTTAGCAAAGCAAAGATCGTTTAACCTTTGCTCCGTCATTGTTGTGCGTAAATAAATTTTAACTCGTCGAAAATGGAGACAATTCTTCTGAAAAATTGTCTTGCAAGTCAGTAAAATAAACCATTTGCAATGCTTTGGCCTTTTCTTCGACTACTGACGCGCTTAGTCAGCAAATAAAATAAATTTCCCGTCGTTTTTGGACTTCTTCTGTCAATGTATCAATTATTACCAAAAAAGTAGTAGATAATTCTGAAATTTTCGCTACCATTCTTTTGTTGCATCTCTTCACCTGTATTAGTCTCGCCAGGAAGTAGCTTACGCTTTCGATTGCGTCGAAAATCTCTTTCATATTCCTGTACGAAGGACAGTTTCTTGGCTTTGTTTTCAAAATCATCGAAGTTATCTCTTGTTTCGCCAATAAAATGTATTAGTACGTCATAAGAGTTCTATGACAATGGTAATGTCAATTTCCACACTATTTTAATTGTGCGATCCAGTAAACATCCCCAAAAAACAGTCAATCCTGAATTAAGGTACTTCGAATTATTTCTTGTTATCATCAGTTAATTTTTTGTCAAGATTGCCGCCCCTATTATGTGGCCGCCCTAGGCTCGGGCCTACTGGGTCTTAAGGTAAATCTGCCACCGACTGCGCGCATTATGGCGCCCTGGCTTCTAGACTATTCACGAAAAAAAAGAATACCTTTTTCCTCTAAAACGGGGCATCGACTGATCAGATCTTCGCTAAGTGGTTCCATTCTCAAGCCCTAAAAAACCCAATAACCTTTAAACGCGAGACCGACTAATTATAGACTTAATTCTCCATGCAAGCAGATCTTCGCTACGCGGTTCCATTGTCGAGATACAGGTGTGGCACAGCAGTACGGAACGTCAGTACAGTTTAGTGGTACAGCTGTGCCACAAATAACCCCTTGATAACTTTTAAACGCGAGACCGACTAATTCTGTTACTTGGCGACTTATTTCTACTAATTCCTGCATAGTCAAAAAGTCTGTTTTCCACTGTGGCACAGCTGTGTTGATGCACACGGCATTTCAATGAAAATCTGTTATTTTTACGCGACGAAAAATTTGTCGAACACATGTTCCACTACTCTCTATATCATCAATTAAATTTACTTAACGGGTCAATAAACACAGAAGTGGCAGCGGTAGGCAGCAGCGCAGCTGCGGTCAGTTTTTTTAACTGATGGCTTTGTGCTGTTCTTACATGTTAGACGAATAAACAATTTTCACCTTGTTAATACATGATGATGATGATTGTAATTTATGATAAATCTCTCAACCCCTTGAGAATCCCAGTAAAAATGTGGGGCTTTAGTGAGACCTCGCGCGGACTACTTGCGAATTTGAAAAAAAAAACGTCGCATTGTTTTGTTTCATTTGCCAACACACATGCACGTTCGCGAACACTTAACGGTTAATAATCCACCATTTATTATACACCAATATTCCATAAAATACAAAATTTATTAAATAAAACAAAACTGCAGACGTGACTCTTCACTTTCCAGCCAAGAAGCCGCCGCCGCCGGTAGTTTTACTATGAAACAATTTAAATCTTTATCTCTGTTAGATAACGCATATTATTCGCTTGAAAGCAGTCGCCCCGCCATATCTATCCGCAGCCTATCAAAGATAGGTGCTTGTTTTCTCGGCGCCTCTAGCGGCCGCGCTTCCAACCCGATTCGTTAAAGTGATACTCTCTTTGAATAGAATAGAATAGAAACCATTTATTAGTGACACAACACAAATGACATTACTACATAAATTTTTACAATATGTAAGTGACACTAAAAGGAACACTGCGTTAAACACTAAAGACAAAGCTTAAAATGGTTTGACAGTGAAACTATCGGCCGTTGCGCTACCGACCGCTGCCACTTCGGCGTAAATTGAACCTAAAGGGAGAGCTCCTCACGAAAAAAAATTGTATCAATTAGTACTAAAAACAAAAGGGTACTTTCCTATATCTATGCTCCATGTAAATTAACCGTCTGAGAGGAGCATAAGACGGTCAAGAACTTAAAAATATCATTGAAAACACCCACAACAGCAGATAAAATAATACAACAATTTTACATGAAACAGTTAATATTATTATTTATAAATAGCATTAAGTTAACATAAAAAGCTATCTTGGTATAAACTTTATTCATTCTATTTTTAAAGGCACTTTCGACAATGTCTATCAATAAACCTTAAAATTATTTGCCATGAGTGAATTAATTGTTGAGAAAACATTTATCAACTTAACAAAAATATACTCTAGGATGCTCATTTTACATGCAATATTTTTCGCATCAGTCATGGCAAATTAAATATTATAAATCTTAAATTTATTCTGGTAGTCAACTAAAATTACCCTTTTCAAAAATTATAGTCATATAATCAGTTATATATACTTATGAATCGCCAAGAATTGGTTGCGTTAAACATAATTTTTATCAATTTTATGTCCCAAATATCACAATGATGTCATAAAATGCATGAAAATGAAAATACCCAAGGGTGTGATATGCAACATCAACCATTCCTTTCTATCCATAATATTAATATATACATTGGATCTTTTATACATACATTCTTTACAATACTATTTTATAACTATATACAATGTACATATTATTTATTTTATTCTATTACATTTAAAAGACATAGACGAACATAGTTCAAACTGTACATTGCAATACAACTATTGCACAAAATAACTAAATATTAACTTTGGCTTATCTATTATTAACACCCTGCCGATGGTGTAAAAAACGATTACGTTCACCGTAAAAACAATCGTAATAATAAAGAACATTTTTATCCTCCATCACAGACATGTATGACGTTGATATAATGAATTCCCAAAATACCTTTACATAAAAGACTAAATGACAGAAATCATCTGGGATAGATAAAATATTTACAAACTCTTGAGTAAATAAAATATAAATAAAAGTGAGAATCCATTATGTGGAAGTAAGAAGATGTTACCAAACCAGAAAATGGCACGCAAGTCGGACTTGGATTGCACGAAACATTACTATAGGGTAACATTTTGGAATGGCATATAAAATCTTTTATTTAGGTACCTATTTATATTGAAGAATCTCATAAGATTTCATTATTAAATAGAATGGATTTACAATTACCTACAAATTTAATTCTTTATAAAAAAACTTGATTTTAAAAACAATAACAGGAAATTATAAAACATTATATTAACAATTCAACATTAGATCAAATAAACTAACAATACTTTATGA
Organism: Eudonia lacustrata; assembly: GCA_947562085.1. Taxonomy (NCBI): domain Eukaryota; kingdom Metazoa; phylum Arthropoda; class Insecta; order Lepidoptera; family Crambidae; genus Eudonia; species Eudonia lacustrata. The sequence goes on from OX387314.1 coordinate 12,980,486, forward strand.
TAACCCAGTTTTCATTGATGTTAAGTAGAAGTCTATATGTAGACTCTCTGATCTGAACCATTTTTCGACCAAGAACACTTCAGTTCGAAGTGATCAACCAAGAATCGAGCAAATTCAGTGCTTAAAGGTTCTCACCGGAAGGGCAACGCACACCCGGTTAGCCAGCTGGGCCTCATTCTGTTTTTTGCTGGCAATAAAGTTCTTTCAAAGATTTAAGTTCCTCTATAAGTGCCTTGTTTTGGTTTTCAAGCACTGCTACTCTATTCTCGAGGCATTTAATGTATTCTTTTTTCTTACGACGACATTCGCGGGCAGCTTCTCTGTTCTTTAGTAACCGTAATTCTCGTTTACGCGTTTGATCTTCTAACATGGGACCTGCAACGATAGTACCATTTATTCGTTTCTCTGGTGAACACCACTTTATATTGCTTAGATCTCGTTTAGGAGGAAAGATTTAGATTGTACTCACCCGGTACATAAAATTGTGCGTCTTGGTTGGTGGCGTACTGCACAATGGCGCCGCCGCTGCCGGGGCCCGACACGGACAGCGTGTGCAGCCCGCCGTCGGTCTGCAACGCCCCCGCTGGAATCACTAACAGAAATATATTTTTTAAATAATTTGTATGCAATTAAACATTAAACATTAACTGACTTTTTATGATAATTTTGTTTTGTAATAAGTTTCCAATTATGTATATATACTGCTGTGTAAGGCGTTTATTTAACTACCTATATAACTTATATAAAGATTGTGCTCTTATAGAGTATGTATCATTATAGAAAAAATTTTGTTAACAACTTCGCTGTCCAAAAATTAAAACAATAGATAAATCAATTGTTATGTATCACATGTGACTCATGGGACAGGGAAGTTGTTAAAATAGCTTCAAATCATTTAATTAAATCACGGGTTTAGATGAATTTGACTCTCCTCGTTTGTCACCGGAGGGAGGCAGTGTTTAAATGCCATCAAGTTTTTGTAAAAGTGATCATTATCAGCTCATTTATGTTCTTACTGCTGGGGCACGGACCGTCCTGGTGGATGGATAGAGAGAATGTGCCATGAACCACCATGCGGACCTAGTGCTGATTGGTCGTTGTTAACGACTGCTAATACAGCCGGGACCAACAGCTTCTCCATGCTTCGGAAGGCACGTAAAGCTCAAAATAATAAATTTTAGGTCACCCATCCGATTGTCGGCATCTGCGAAAGTTGCTTAATTTTAGCAATCGGAGACCTGCATCGTATAGTAAATAATAGTCACGCTCGGCTATCTGGAGTGTGAGTTTTAATCACTAGTTTTATTGGAGGCATTGAGGATTGAAGCCTACTGGCGAAAAACGAAGTGATTGCTTTTTTGCTTTACTATTTGTCTTAATGAAAAGTAGTGAATTAAACTCTCAATCTATACAGCACTTAACCAGCGTATTTAGTTACTTCGATTTAAAAACATTTTAACTGTTAAAGAAAATTGAAACTGATCTTCTCACTGGAAAAAGTGAAATACCGTTTTGCCAAGAATATGTTATAGTTCCAATTCAAGTGCATACTCATACTTAGTAGGTGACCTCATATGACATCAAAGCCTTGTTGATATTTACTTACGATGTATTTATATACGAGCGATAATACTATGCTTTTTATTAGTCAATAACAATGAGGTCATGTATGGATAAGCTTTAGGACCTTTTAATGTAAAAAATATTGTTTCTGGTTGATACAGAAATAATTATTGGTATAAATATAAATAAAGTCCGCTGTGTCTCATTGAAATTACATGTTTCATAATCGTTACGTGGTTTGTCTCAACATTAAAATATGTTAAATATATAAATTATTACAAATTAGCATAATAAAATATTGATAATTCAATTATTTTTTTTAAAGTTTATTCAACATATTAAGACATAGAAAATAAAAAGTAGGTTTATACTAAAATTCAGATATTAATAATATTTTTTTCTTTAAATTTACGTTAAGATTATCACGTTTTAATATGAAGTTAAGATTATAATGTCACTGCAAAGTCACGACTGTGTTTATTTGAAAATGACGTCATCGCCGGAACACGCGCGGGGTGACGTCATCGCCGGAACACCCGCCGCGGGGTTACGTCATCGCCTCCAATACGAGTTTAGTTCACTGAATGATGACGTAATCTCAAAGTTAGATTTAACAAACAACAGAATTTACTTATTTTTAGATTTAAAGGTATTGCATTTATAATATACTTATTCAACTATAGAAATAAGTACCTACTCGAAAATGAATTTCATGCTAAAAATTAGAACTCAGTACTGTGGAGTCATTTGTAATGTTAAAATATTCATAATCATTATTAAAATGCAAAAATAATTAATAACTAGGCACACCAACCTTTCTAAAATATGATATTGAAGAATAGCTTATACCTTAACTTCTTATGTAGCTAAGAGATATATGTAATTGGAATGGCCAGGAACAGGTGTTACATAGCATCATACTTTGTTTCCAAACAAAGAAGTAATAAATAAGTAGGTAGCATGAAATGCATAATGATGATGTTTCTCTGTTCTCGGTTATGAGCCAGGTGCTAAACCACAATAAAAATCATGATGGTACAGGTTAGTGACACATGTGGCACACAGAAACAAATAGTGTCAGCGGCAGCACATACAACTGACCTGGTGCAAATGACAAAGGGGAAGACAGCGACACTTCATTCTCGCATCCTGGTTTAGATCCCAAGCGATTGTCTGCAATATTATCAGTTTCTTGTACTCTTAGGAATTCAGTAATCGGTCCAATTTCCTCCTTTAATTTAATCCATTATCTTCTCTGGATTCAATTTTGAGTAGATTTTTCGCAAAATCCATAGCAAGCACTTTCCTAGTTTATTAGGTACTTTAAAAATATCAGTCTTATACATAAGTTTTCTCAGACCAGATAATCAATTTTGGCATCTGTGTGCATTTATTTATCTACATTTAAAGAAGCTCATGGTCGCAACCGAAATATCATTAAAAGTTTTGTAGTTTAAAAAGCACAATCTTTATATAATTACTTGTTATAATAATGTAGTTCATCATCATCATCCTCTCAGCCAAAAGACGTCCACTGCTGGACAAAGGCTTCCTCCAAGGATCTCCACAACAACCGGTTTTATTCAGCCCGCACCCAGCGGCTTCCTCCTCCGCGTCCTTTACCAGATCGTTGGTAAATAAAAGTAATGCTTTGAAACACTAACTTACCGGCTATTTCAGCTCCACCAAGGTCATTTAGTATTTTTCTGTAAGATGGACGTCTAGTCAGCATTTCACGGTACTTTCTTTTTGGACCCTCATCATCACTGCAACTGTCATCACTGCATGACTGTCCCTGAGCACTCATTAGAGTAGTTGGTTCTGGTTTGATCTGAAATAAAAAATGTGTAATATATACATATAAAACTTATTCAGCTCATTACAGTAAAAGTAGATATAATTTAGAAAAACCATAATTTACCTGTAATGTCTGTAAAGTTCCTTGTGTTGTATGTATGACTGAACTTGGTTTGCTTACAAGTATAACATTTCCTTTGGGTAACTGCACAGATTGTATGTTTGATGCTGTCTGAATAACAGATTGTTGATTTGGTTGTATCACTGACTGAACCTGCAATTGGAATTTTAAGTGTCACAGCTATCACTATAAACATTTTTACCACATTCTAATAAAAAAACAAGTATAGTACAGGGATATAGTTGAATTTTAACAAAACAAACACCTGTGCAGAGGGTGCCTGCGCCGGCAGCGTGAGCTGCACGATGCTGGTGACGGCGACGACGTGCGGTGTGGAGCCTGCCGCGCCCGGGCCCGAGCCAGCCAGCGGGTCCCCCGAGCCCGCTCCCCCAGATGTTCCGTTCTCCTCCACCATTCCGTCCATGCCCACAAAGGTCACCTAAAATATTCAAGGTCAACTCGCTGTTTATTTCTTGCTCATCATACACATTCAGGTAGGAAACTAATTTCCAATCATTATCAGGTTCTATTCGAGCACTGTTGACAGGGGACATCCTGAAACAAAATCATCGGCGTGTCGTGTTTGGGTTAGCCCATTCTTATTGCGTCTTATCATTAAACGCAATATACTTTTCAATGTTTATAAGACTCCTATAGTAAGCTGCAAATGCTTTATCACTGCATAGATTATCCATATTTTGGAAACCCAAATGTAAGCGACCGTGACAGGTCGCAAGTTTCGTCTTCAGTACGAGCACTCACCAGTTACGTATTCCTCGTCACCGTCCTATGCTGCGTCCGGAGTGGGCGAACGGGATGGTACGTAGTAGCCACGTCAACTGTAAGAAGACTCGTCACTGGCGGAGACCTATGATCTTGAATGCGTCATAACAATATGGCCGAAAATTGTCAGACGCATGCGCTCTCCTCATTTCCTTTCCTCTCTCAACCCCCGTAGAACTAAAACTAAAAGACAACAGAGGGGGGACTTCTTGGCGGGAAAGTAAAAACTAAAGTTTACTTAATGTTATATTTACTAAAGTGTACATTTTCTTCGGATAATTATTTAGAAATATGGCGATTTAACATACATTAAGTGTTACATATTATATATATATAACGAGTTTATGTATAAAATTTGGCAAAATAAATAATAGAGTGAAATTTCACCCTTTTTAAATTCTCACAAGCTTAAACAATGATTAAATTATATAGAAGTGTTTGATAAAAATCACCAATGCCCTTTTAATAAAATATATGCCACTGAAATTAAGAAGATATTCTATACATCATCTACTATTAAAATCATCAATTAAAAACTAAGGACCAGGCTGTATGGGTCATATCCCATTGCATTCTCTAAATGAAAGACAAATAAAAAAAACTACTTCTTGGCGGGAAAGCGAAGAGGCGTGTCTGCGGTATTGTTTTATTTTCTAAAATTTGTGTTGAGTCGAATATTAATGTGAAATAATGTTGGATTATTAACCGTTAAGTGTTCGTAAGTGCACATGAGTGTTGGCAAATGAAACAAAACAGTGCAACTTCACTTTTCAAATTCTCTCAAGAAGTCTGCCCGAGGACTTAATAAAGGTGAACATGTGAACTGAGGGCCCACCTCACAGAATGCTGATTTGCCTACCTAGAGCTATTGTGACGGAGATATGAAACCTTATTTTAGCCTTTAAATTCATTGTACCGGATTCCTGGAAGAAGGATGGATCAATTTCGATGGGCCCTCAGTCTACATGGATTTTGAGGTTAAAATGTCAAAAATCGTCTTTTCTGCGTAATCGCATGAATGTACCTACCGAAAAGATGACCATTCCAAACCAATGTGACAATACAACTTATGTGACAGCTACAAATACATAAAACAACTAAAAAAGATAATTGGGACGAAAATATAAGCAATTATTTATTTGACAATGGGTGAACTGAGGGACCACAACTTAACTTCTAAAATCATCGTGAATCTTGCATGAAAATATAAATAAAACAGAGATTCTATGTTATTTAGTCATGCCAAATGCCTCATTTACCAATAAACTTTAATAGTTTTAGAGAAAATTACATAATTATGTTTTCTATTGTAGTCGACGTAGGGTGACCATGATTAACCTTTTTACCGCCAACAACTTCTATAGAACTTCGAGATTTTCGTGCCGCCCACGCCAGCACTTCTATAGAAGTTCTTCTTTGTACCTACTTTATTAAAATAAATTTATACGTTGGCGTACAGCGGGACATCGCGTGCAGGATAGTTGGGCGGTGAAAAGGTTAAAATTATTTACTTCAGGCAGGACGCCTTAATTTTTTTCTTAAACATGCTTTGAAATGGGATCATTATTTCGAGATTTGTAGAAATTTTTCATTAACGTGATCGAATGAAATGAATACTCTTACATTATAAAGGCTGCTAGCTGCAATTTGTCGTAACGATGGGCGATTGTTGTCAAAAACAATTGAAGTAGGTATTGAAATAATTCGTTAAACGATTGTGTTCGAATAAGAACCAAAATTATTCGATAGTTCGTCAAATGTAAGTTGTAACTAGGGTAGTTGTACCAGTGTTCGACAGGAATCAGAGCCTAGTGTGAGTTATTTTTGACGAAAACGAGAATTAGTATGGCATTTAAGCGGCGCCTTCAGCGCGCGACATACAAGAAGAGTTAAAGTTAGGTCATATAAATTTTTGTTTTCTTAAACTGCTGTTTGTGCTGCCATTCTTTGTGCGACAATAACAGCTATAATATTTTGCATGTTTGTAATAAAAGTTTTCGGTTGTGTGTGTTGGAGCAATTAGAAATAATGAAACATAATAATGACAGTCATGCGCTGTTGAATGACCAAACAAATTTAGTTCCATCCCCATTATTACGTATTGTCGCGGGTAGTACGTCACAAATGTCAAACGATGGCGCTTTATAAAAGCGGCCGGGAGCTGCGTAGCCGTAACAGTCGGTGCGCAGCTCTCGACCAGTCAACCAGTCAACAGCTCCTGAGGATGCCCCGTGGAGGGGCGAAACACGTGTCGGGTATCGGTGTTGGTGTGCATTTTCGCTTGCACGCATTGTTTCTCCTGCATGTGCATACCTTTTGCGGGCGGGAGGGCGGTGCATGCGTACTGCATCCAAGCTGTATAAACGAGTGAGTTAGCGGAATTAACACTACATATTATTTAAATTACATTTTTTGGTCATATTTTTTATTAATTTTATTAATTCGAATATATTAGAAAACAAGAAACATGTATCGCGTCCTATACTACGTTTGCCGATACGCGGTCTCCACTCAAGAACTCGTTTACCCCATCGGTTATCGGTTCTGCGGCTAATATGGCCGGCCCACTGCCACTTTAGTCTTTAGACTCTGTGGAATAGGCGACGTAAAGACCCGACGTAATTTCCCATATGCTGCCCAGCCTAGCTGTATCCTTCTGTTGGCCACTCGAAGTTGTGTCTACCCAACTGCAGAGTTCTTCGAGAGTACTGCCTTGAACTGCAATCGGTCCCGGAATGGCATGTTCGTTAAACATAATCTTGGTTTTGTCCAAGTTCATCCGGAGACCGATGCATAGAGAAGAATCAGCTAGGCTGTTCAGCATGTATTGTAAATCCTGCAACGTTTCGGCCACGACGACGATGTCGTCCGGAAATCGCAAGTGATGCATTCACCGTTGATGTTAATCCCACGTCCTTTCCAGTCCAGCGTCTTAAATATATCTTCCAAAGCATTTGTGAACAATTTAGGGGATATAACATCCCCTTGTCTCACACCACGATGCAAGGGGATATGCTTAGTCTGCTAGTTCTGTACTTGGACGGCCATGGAGGCGGCATTGTAAAGAGACCTCAACACTTGGATATATCGCCAGTCGACTTGGCATCGTTGCAGAGATTCTAGAACAGCCCAGGTTTCGATAAGAGTCAAATGCCTTCTCATAGTCCACAAATGCTGAGCACTGGGGCCGATTATACTCCTCGGTCTTCTGTATAATCTGCCTCACTGTGAAGATGTGGTCTATGGAGCCATATCCTCCTCGAAATCCGGCCTGCTCCGGGGGTCAAAATTCGTCGAGTCTTCGCGCCAGACGGTTTGTGATGACTCTTGAAAACAGCTTGTAGATATGGCTTAAGAGCGAAATGGGTCGGTAGTTTTTCAATAGGGTCTTGTCTCCTTTTTTGAAAAACAGCACGACGACACTCCTACTCCACGCCCCGGAGTTCTCCCATCGAAGAGAACGGTGTTAAAGATGTTTTGAAACTACTCTAACACAGGTTTACCGCCGGCTTTAAGGAGCTCAGATATAACACCGTCTTCGCCAGGGGCTTTCCCGTTTTTAAGCTATTTAAGAGCCATCTCAATTTCGCTCAGGCTGATTTCAGACAAGTCTTCGGTAAAGTGGCAGGTCAATGTGGCTCTGTGGTGTCCTCATTTTTGGGATCAGGTTGAGATGCATGCGAATCGTATAGCTGGCTGTAAAAGTCCAAGTTTCAATTTCCGAAAGAACCTCTGGTTTCGAAGCAACGACTACTCCACTGGTTGTAGTCAACTTTGTCAAGTGGCTTCTCCCAAGAGACCGGACAAACACTTTCGACCCCCGATTTTGCTCAATCGCTCGTTCAATCAAGCGTGTATTGGAGCGTCAGAGGTCGTAGCGTACCAGTTTGCTAATCTTCTGGTTGATAGCCCGTTGTTCGGACGTTTCTTAGGACATTTCTTCATGAATCATGATGAGCCTAAGGGTTTCTTCCGAAAACTTTGACTTTTTGCCTTTACGATATCCTGGTGTTGGGAGATATGTAACTCTTGAAAATTGTGCTTTTTGATAATGTTTCGATAGGTGTTACACTGTCTTTGAGATAGTGTTGCAGACCTAAAATTTAATCGCACAACAAATCTCCATCAATATTTGATTTAAAGTTGACCGTTAACTTTTCTTGCAATATAGAACAATGCTTATTTATGAATTTAGCTTTTCTTTAGATTGATAGATATCAAATTAAGTGGTAAAGTTAGGGCCTCGCGGTAGCGCACGCGGCGCCCTCTGGACCCTGGCGCCCCGGGCGGCCGCCCGGGTCGCCCCCCCTAAAGCCGGCGCTGGGTGTATACATGTAGGTAAGTTGGTGAACAATACCATGTTCACTCAAAAACTGATTGACATTTTTAAACTCAGACCCGTTGTCTGTAAGTACGTAATACTTTTAGTTTTTTATTTGTTTGTTTTTCCGCTAATGCCTTGAACTCTTTTATTTTGTCAAAATAAAATAAAAGAGTTCAAGGCATTAGCGGAAAAACATAAAAATGCACCCGCTTAAATCAAAGTTTCCCGCCGTTTTTCTCCAATTAGATTTGATGCTCAGTTGCCGCCAAAACGATAGAAAGAAGTTTTATTTTATCAATTTCAAAAATGGAATGTGCCATGCATGCTTTTCTAAAGTGTTTCTAATTAGCGTCCAAGCGGCCAGTAACAGAAAATAAGATAAGTATGTTTTAAATTCTTTTTATGAATGAAGTTTAGATAGTTTTGTTTTTTTAATGTATTTTATGAGTATTCTAATTGAGTGGCTATACCTATTATTGCATGATTATGAAATATTAAATCTATAAATTTTTCACGAATATTGTATGTGGACTTCAAACTTTCATAATTCATATTATGAAGTGTTTCTAATTATATTGGAGCTCCACACCAAAAAGCTCAGAACAATAACTAAAGCTATAGAAACCGGACTAAAATAGCAACACAAATTCATCAGTTCGTACTATTTTAACTAATGAACCTAGGTGATGTATTAGAAAGAGATCGATTGTCCCTTTTCTTTCGTTATTTCGAAGGTGTCACCAGATTTGTGACGTCATATTTGTGGTAATGTAGTGACTAGTGAGTGACTTTATCGACCTTACAATCTAAATAATTGAAAACAACAACATAGTATTTCTTTTGTCACTATACAGGTTGTAGATTTGCATTCCCGCCATAATTTTACAGCTGATCGTAATTGGTACACTTAATGACTAAAAAATACTTTTAACACGGAGAACGTAATAAGGAACCGATTGATTAATAAAATGATCTCAGTGTAAATTAGAATAGCGACCGTCGACTGACGAGAATAGGGGTGCAGACCGTAGTAGGTACATAAGAGCGCAGCGGGCGGACATTAAGTCGATGAACTTACGTAAACTTGTAGGTACTATTATGTATTCTGTGGTAAACTGGCTTACTCTTACGCATAAGTATACTTTGTTGCAATAAACTATTATTAGGTACTTACTGATCATGTTTAAGATACTCGCAGGTACTGCTCAAAGTGGGCACCTTCACGTTCTATGCACAAATGAGCACGGCGCCTTAAGTTTCTAGGTAACTTTTGCAGCACACTACGATTTGACCTTACACTCTCAAAAGCCATTAAAATATTTTGTTTAACTGCACAACACTCGTGATTTCGTCTTTATAAACCATTCTTTTTATGTCTCCCCACAAATAAAAGTCACACGGAGTCAAGTCTGGCGACCTCGGAGGCCAGGGCACTGGCCCACCTCGACCAATCCACTGGGTTCCGAACACTTCGTCCAAATAATCGCGCACTTGGCGTCCATAATGCGGAGGCGCCCCGTCCTGGTGGTAAAAGAGATTCCGGTGAAGAGCTAGTGGCACGTCGTCAAGCATTACGTCAACTACGTGCTGCAAAAGTTGCAAATACGAGTTGCTGTTGAGATAACCCTCGATGAAATAGGGCCCGAGTAAATGTCCACCAACAATGCCAGCCCACACATTGATGCTAAACCTATGCTGGAACGAATCTTTTATGCGGGTTCTGTTCGCGGTGAGCCCACCAATGTTCATTGTGGACGTTGTAAACACCGATGCGCGTAAACATACACTCGTCCGTCCATAGAATGCTGGCTTCTCGGTGTTCTAGTACCCAGTGACAAAAAGTAACCCGGGCGGCATGATCTTGCTCGTTCAATTCTTGAACTCTTCTGAAGTGGAACGGGTGCTGTTGCTCCGACTTAAGAAGCCGCCAGACTGTTGTGTGGTGGACATTGAAATGGCGGCCAGCATCACGAGTACTGGCACGTGGTTCCCTCTCGAAGTATTCGAGTATTTGCTCTTGCAAATCGACTGAGAGGCCCACACTGCCGCGACCCTGCGCATGTCGAGGAACGTTGAACTGGCCATGATCCCTCAGTCGTTGCGTGGCAGCAAGCATTACCTCGCGCGATGGAGTTGGTCTGTTTGGAAACATTTCCACAAACATGACCACGGCTCGACGTAGACTGTTCCCACTAATTGCGTATAATCGCACCATCTCCACAAGTTCTACGTTAGAATAATTTTCCGTCATTTTACTTTTTTACACACACAAACAACACACCTAAGAACACGTTTCGCTCCAAATTCGCTAGGGCTAAGAAATGTGTCACTCGTTCGGGGGTTGCGCGGCACACTGGCTTTGATGCGTGCGGCGTGCGCCCGCCGCCCGCCGGCCGCCGGCGCTCGCCGCGCCGACAAAGCTGCGGGCGCGCCGCGAAGCTCGAGCTTGTTGCTACCTACGCGTGGTCGGGTGAGCGGGCGTACGCGAACGAGCGTTAATTTTTTAGTGCTACGCAGACGTGCGATTCGTATTTACAGATTTTGAAAATATGATTATTATTTTTTCATATTTTTTTTATAATTTATTTGTAATAAGTATAAGCATTACGACCGCTGCTATGAATATGGCGTGAATGCAAATCAACAAGTTGTATATTTATTAAACATAATATATGTTATTTTGACAATAAATACACAATTCACTATCACTATCATTGCACTATCAAACAGCAAACTCATTGAAAATAAACAATTTTAATTAATTTTAATAATAAAAGAAACAGTACTCGCATAATACTAGTCTTTAAATTTAACTAAAAATTTAAAAAAAAATTAATTAAATTAAAGTTAAACCTTAATTAAATCTTAGTAATATTTATTTAGATGGATTAGGGACAGTATGTATACAGAAAAAGGTTAAATCATCATTGAAAAACAATACGATATCAATTTTAGCAACTACTAACTATCTGAGTATATTGTCATCTGTGCCAAGCGTTTCTGCAAAAAAATAATTTCACAATAAAATAAATGTTTTATAGGTTCAAAAATATAAATCAAAAGCTTTTTATCAATGAAATTACTAACCGGATTTCGGTGCGAGATGGTTTGGCAAGTTAAAAATATCTGTTGGTATGATATCCTGAAATTACATTATTTCTTTATTTTTTTATGTACGAATGTCTTCGTGTTAAATTTCTGAAGAGTTTCTTGAATCTGTAGACCTGAGCTATATTTTCCTTCACAGGCACATTAGCACTTCCTGTAATACTGTAAAATCAAGTTTTGACGGTTCACCGTTTAAGTTAGGTTTCTTTGCAAGTAATTGCTAACATGAATTGAATTAATTAATACATATTATACCATTTCATCAGATCCATCCATAATAAATAGTGTAGGAACCGCATTTTCTGTAAGTCGCGTTCATTTCACATTTCCCTTACATATAAATGAATCCATAGTAAAATGTTTAGAACAAATGTGATTAAATGCCTTTTTGAAGTCTAATACGATTTATCCACTATTATTTTTCCATTCGTTTTTAGCACGGACATTAGTGCATGGTCTTTAGGAAATCTGTAAAATAAAAGTATCGATATATCGATTTAGAAAAGTATGCACATTGTTTACGTCACTATTACATGATATAGATAATCGGATGCCATTGCTCAATTATTGCTAAATCTGCTATAAAAATTAAATTAACGGCTGGTTTTTGCTTATCAGTTCTCATTCGACAAATAATATAGCAAAAACATACCGATTGAAAGTCAATAGTCCATGACTATTTTCTTTTCGAGATGATTAGAAATTGCAGCCCCCAACTACCAAAGAAATAGTGCCACATAGACCACACACTCACTATTTCTAGTAATCCAAAGCATTCGTGCAATCTAGACAGAAATACTATTAAAATCTGAAATAATTTTGAGATACCTACCGCTTTGACAGTTTCTATGACAACGAAATAAACAAATAATTTTGTATTGGAAAATTAAATTGTCGTTTTTAGTATTTTCCGTTACTTATTGTTTATGTTTCTCACCGCTTAAACCTTCCTTGAACCTCCACAAATATTTCAAAATCAAAATTAGCCAAATCGGTCCAGCCATTCTCGAGTTTTAGCCCGACTAACGGACAGCAATTGATTTTTAGATATATAAATTATAATTTTTATTATAACTTTTTAAATACGAATCGTATCTATATTTCCATTCAAAATAATATTTATTTAAATTTGTAAGTTTTTCCAGGACAATATTTCTAGTTTTCTTGTTCGTCATTATCAACATACATACAGTGTATGCTTTTAGGGTAAAAAATTTTTCTTTTGTATTTTTCTCCAGCTCATTGTATTATATTTAATTATACTTATTTTTCTTTAATAAATGATTTGAAATGGATTTTTTTATATTCGTTTACTTTATTTCTCTTTCATCTTTACTTTACTTCAAAGTCCTGTTTTCTATGAATGAGTAAGGGTTACCCTATGTTACCAGAAGAGTGAGATAGCTATATAATAATTGCTTGTTTCAACTAACAGGCCTCCATTACAGCTTCATGATAAAGACAAAATAAGTTTTAAAAAGTAAAAATTAAGCTTTTGTTCTAACTAGGTCATATTAGGCAAACCAATTTGACACCGCCATCTCTGGTATAGTTCCGAAACTAAGCACCTGTCTATAGATACGTACCAACTGTAGGTATGCATACCGGCAGGCTGTCGGATATTGAAACATTTTTGTTCTAGTTAACTCTTGTAAAACTCATATAATTATTTTATTATTTCAATCAACAGAAATTGTGTCCGTTAAGGTAGCGTACACATGGTCGATTTCACGATTGTTGTTATGCCCCTTTTAGTGCGTAATTACTGCAAACACAAATTAATTAGTTAGTGCCTCTTTAGTTTAACACGTTGACTGCCGCAAAACCAGACACAATAGAAAATTTATTGTTTGTCGGTCAACGCACCGGTGACCACCACGGCGATTAAAGACTTAAAAATAAAGACCTTTTTTAGTGTGTACTCTGGCATCACGATCAAGTTTGGCGTACCCATGACCGTTCTCGAAAACTACTTTTATTATAGCAATGAAATTACCTCACATATTTAGTGCCTAATTAGTGCCCGCGCTATACAAAATTTCATAAGGATTACTTTTGAAGGAACGGAGATATCGAACAAGATTTGTGAATTCGAGATGGTGGCGTCAAAAGACAACGTAATAACGACAGACAATGAGAAAGGAAAATAGGCTAAACAAATAAGCTTACTTTAAAAAAAGTTACGACATTGTTCTGTGTAATAAGATATATAACTAAGTGCTCGGCCAGACTGCACACGCGGGCGCGGGGCGGGCGCGGCGCAACCTACTCAAACATATGTAATTTTATTTGAGTGTCCATAGTCAGCACGCGGGCGCGGTGCGGGCGCGACGAGCGGCGCGGGCGGTATGGCGCGAGTAGCGCGCGGGCAACTCAAGCCATAAAGCGTACATACAAGTGGCCACAGTGAGGGCGTCAAGCGGCAATCACGCGGAGCGCGAGCATCTCAAACCATTCCGATCTAACCGCGCGCGTTGGCAACATAAGTCATATGTAAAAATAAGTTCATTTCATCCATATTGTATTTGACAAACACTGAACACGACACTACTCGAACAAGCCGCGCGCGCGACTATGGATAAGTATCGTCGCGCGCGTTCTCGCACCCGCGCCGCCTCCGCGCCCGCGTGTGCAGTCTGGCGGAGCACTAAGAATATAAAGGAGGTCACTAAAATCTGGCCAGTTAATGTACCGAGGTACACTTTATAGAAAAAAATACTCTATGAAACGCTGAATAATATAGCAGGCCTACTTTGTTTGTTAGTTATTTGAAAAAGACAAAAAATAATAATTTCGGTTTAAAAAAATACGCCATAAAATGCGCCAATACGCCAAAAATACCCTGTCTAAGTTAAATAATCTGTGAACCAAATCAAATAATAAACCAAATCACGAGGAAAAACGGAATACCACAGGGAATAGCCAAGATATTAAATAAAAATACGAATCGCAAACGAAAACAACGAAGCACCCCGAAACGCCGAAACGAATAACGGAATGACTTAGAAGATATTTGTTGTGTTTTGACATTTTGTAGCGTTTTTTTACTTGCAGAGAGACAACTGTTTGCAGATTTTAATATTATTATTTTCTATTTTTTATTGTTTTACGCCCATTAAATTATGTATTGATAAAATTGGACGACCAGTAGATGCATTAACAATAATTAACAGCAAATAAAATAGTTTTAACAGACAGGTTTTGGAGAAGTCTGATACTAAACGCAATTAAACATCCAATGTTACCACATGATAAAAATGTGTTACAAGTAATCAACAACTTTATTAATTTATTATCTAGTTTTATCTAAATATAAAAGCAAAATGATACGTTTTTCGGAAACCTCGAATTTTTCTCTACATTTTGGTAACTATGTACCTCAAGGTACAAACATGGCCAAAGATGATTAGTGACCTCCTTTTGTGTGCCACTGTATGACAACAACATATTTGTTTCTAGAATTAAATATATTTTTTTATATACAACTTGTTGATTTGCATTCACGCCATATTCATAGCAGCAGTCATATTGCTTATACTTATTACAAATAAATTATAAAAAAAATATGAAAAAATAATAATCATATTTTATAAATCTGTAAATAAGAATCGCATGTTTGCGTAGCACTAAGAAATAAACGCTCGTTCGCGTACGCCCGCCCACCCGTCCACGCGTAGGTAGCAACAAGCTCGAGCTTCGCGGCGCGCCCGCAGCTTTGTCGGCGCGGCGGACGGCGGGCGCACGCCGCACGCATCAAAGGCCTTACACAGTCAATTTAGATCGCGATCGTGTAGCTCTGATCGCGATCACAAATTGATGGATTGCGCTACAACATTAAACATTCAATTTTGATTTCGTCAGTCAGTGTATCCTTCGCCGCGTAAACACGTGTTATCATGGATCTACATAAAGTTAAATCTTTAGTATTCCTTGTCTTAGCCCTAACTTTGAAAAAAAGGATTCGAAAAAGGCGCTGGGTTTAACAGTGGTTACAGAAAAGAGAAATATATACTCATTTAAATCTTCTTAAAGAAATACAACTAACTGCTGAAGAAGATGATGATTATAAAAACTACTTCAGGATGGATAAAAAATCTGATGAAAAAATTAATAATAAGGCCATATATATAAAAAAACAAGATACTTGTATGAGGAAAAGTATAACATCTAAAGAAATCCTCACGCCCGATCCTCTAAATGCCACTACACATTTACAGAATACACTAGTTTAGGCCCAAGACACCGTACTCGTAGAACACGTACGTAGAACCGGTTCACACGCGCTCTATACCAGGTACAGACATGTACCTGGGCGCTTCTCTCCTTCTCCACGGCCCGGTCTTCCGGAGCCGAGGTCCGTGCCTTTAGAGGCGCCCTCGGGTGGTTCCGCTCCTCGATCCGATTCGAACCCTTCGGAGAATCTAGAAGGGCACGGGGACGCGCACTTTTAAGTGTGCGATGCCGTTCCCTCTAGAAAACCTCCGAAGGTGATTCGTTTCAACACTGCTAGAGGTACCCTTTATGTACCTCGCCCAATGACGCTGAAAATGCCGTTTGAGGCAATCAGCAATCTCTCTCAAAAAAAAACACCTAAAGAAAAATTAGCAGTAACATTACGTTACCTTGCTACAGGTAGAAATATTGAAGATTTAAAATTCTCTGAAATAATGTAGGTATAAAGGTTACGCGTCGGGCCGGGCTCTTATTTACAAAATAATTCAAATTCAATTCCACAATTCTGGTAAAGTTTCCAATAGTATTATAAAATTTTCTTCAACTTTAGGAAGCGAAGGTGAATCTGGCGAGTTGAGTTCGACCGGCGACACTGCGGCGAGCGATAGCGCGTGTCGTCGACAGACGTCCATCTTGCATAGCGCGTAGCGTAGACTGACGCGACACGCGGTCCTGCGTTTTCACGTTCAATCTTGATCGTGATCGCGGGATTGTGATCAAGATTTCAAAATTTCTAGATATTTTGTGATCCGATGTCGCGATCTGTCAATCTAACACGTTACACAGT
This sequence comes from Eudonia lacustrata, assembly GCA_947562085.1. Classification (NCBI taxonomy): domain Eukaryota; kingdom Metazoa; phylum Arthropoda; class Insecta; order Lepidoptera; family Crambidae; genus Eudonia; species Eudonia lacustrata. The sequence continues at coordinate 12,997,202 of OX387314.1, forward strand.
CAATCTGGCTTGCGATCACTGATCACGATCGAGGATCGCGATCTGGATTGACCGTATAATGGCTGCCAAAGCCAGTGTGCCGCGCAGCCCCAAACGAGTGACACGTTTATTAGCCCTAGCGAATTTTAAGCGAACGTTTCGCTTCGTTCTTAGTCGTGTTGTTTTGTGTAAAAAAAAGTAAATTGACGGAAAATTATTCCAACGTAGAACTTGTGGAGATGGTGCGATTATACGCCATTAGTGGGAACAGTCTACGTCGATTATTTGGACGAAGTGTTCGGAACCCAGTGGATTGGTCGAGGTGTGCCAGTGCCCTGCCTCCCAGGTCGCCAGACTTGACTCCGTGTGACTTTTATTGTGACTTTTATTGTGAGACATAAAAAGAGTGGTTTATAAAGACGAATTCACGAGTGTTGTGCTGTTAAAACAAAATATTTTAATGGTTTTTGAGAGTGTAAGATCAAATCGTAGTAAGCTGCAAAAGTTAGCTAAAAACTTAAGGCGCCGTGCTCATTTTTGCATAGAACGTGAAGGTGCCAACTTTGAGCAGTACCTGCGAGTATCTTAAACTTGATCGGTAAGTACCTAATAATAGTTTATTAACATTGCAAAATAATATTGCAACAAAGTATACGTATGCGTAAGCGTAAGGTTAAGCGTAAGAGTAAGCCACTTTACCACAGAATATATAATAGTACAAGTTTACGTAAGTTCATCGACTTAACGTCCGCCCGCTGCGCTCTTATCTACCTACTACGGTCCGCACCCCTATTCTCGTCAGTCGACGGTCGCTATTCTAATTTACACTGAGATCGTTTTATTAATCAATCGGTTTCTTATTACTTGCTTTGTGTTAAAAGTATTTTTTAGTCATTAAGTGTACCAATTACGATCAGCTGTAAAATTATGGCGGAAATGCAAATCTGCATCCTGTAGTTCCACTGCGTTTTCACATAAACAATTTAACTGACAGAGTCAGAATTTCACGCACTATTAAAACATATAACAATTATAAAAAAAAAAAAAATAATAATAAAAAAGAAAACGCTTTCTGTAAGCACTATTAAGAGACGAGAGAAGAGAGAGAAGTTACGTTTTCTCTTGACGCCCCAGCTCGAAATGCCATTCACAAGTCTGGTTCGATATCTCCGTTCTTTTAAGAATAATCTTTTATAAAATTTTGCATAACGTGGGCACTAATTAGGCACTAAATATGTGTGTAAATTTCGTTGCTATAATATAAGTAGTTTTCCAGAACGGTCATGGGTACGCCAAGCCAGCTTGATCGTGATGCCAGCGTACACACTAAAAAGGTCTTTATTTCCTAAACCAAAGAGGCGCTAATTATTTTGTGTTTGCAGTAATAATTACGTACTAAAAGAGGGCATAGCAACAAACGTGAAATCGTCCATGTGTACGCCACCTTAACGGACACCAGCCCCGCGAGCACGGATCTTTTATCGACTGATAAAGTGACATTAGACGATAAAATTTGACAGTTCAAGTCGACAAATTAACATCGGCAGCATGGGACTTGCTTTATCGACCCGTAGATATAATCGGTAAATTTTATCTATTTAGTTTAAAAGCTAGCATGGGACTCGAAAATTACATTTCTTGTGGATAAATTATATCGATGTGTAGATAAATTTATCGGCATCTAAAAGTTGGTAGATAAAGTTTTCGACGCTTTCGACGCCATTGGAAAGTTACTAAATATTACACTTTTCTTGGGCGATCGTGAAAAAAGGGAATTCGGGCACCTTTTGCTGGTTGCAAAAGAGACGTAACAGCGACGTCGCGAAGAAACTAACATTGTCCGGCGCCATCTGAGGCAGAGAAACAACCCCATGGATTTAGCAGATTCTGATTCATGAGGTTGTTTCGCATATCCCGAGAATTAGCCTTTGTGGTTATCGAAAGCATTTGGGGCGCCATCCGACGGATTAGATCAAACGGATTGCCCGTCCATGTTGTTGTAAGTAGCAGGAATTTAGTTTTTTCTTTTCCTATTTCATATTTTTATTCTAACCTCAACAGTCTACTTTTTGCCGGTCCTCACTAGCAGCATTAGGCAAGAATATAACTTGGCGTTGGGACAATGCACAGTTAGCAAACTTGTGAAGGAGGTCTCTGAAGCTATTGTGCGTCGTCTTTTGCCCGTCTACATTCGATTTTCCAGCACCGCTGCTGAAAGGGTTCTAATTGCTGACGGCTTTTTACTAAAGCATGGAGCAAATAATCTACTAAAAGTAATCCACTAACAACTAAGTAAATATTAGGTACGATGTTTTTTAAACGACTTAGAAAATGTGATACTTAAAAATTAAAAACTTTTTCCTCTAGAGGAAGAAATGCTTAAATATTAATAAATAAATGGTTAATATTAAAATTCCTTTAAAAACCTTACACGATAAGAAATAGAACACAAAACAAAGAGAATTTAATCAATAACAATTAAAAATATAAGATTCGAATGAATGATGAACGAACGGGACGATAAAATTGCCATGTTGCCATTTTTAAATATCGCTAAAATAGAACACGATAAAACTTACCGATCCGAGCCCCGTGCTAGCGGTTGTAGATAAAATTCGATAGATAAACGGTTTTGTCTACCGATAAATTTATTGATCGGTAAGATCCGTGCTCGCACTACAGGAATTTAAAATGAAAATGAAATACATTTATTGGCACACACTACAAAATTACACGATATTTACAATAACAATACAAAACAAAGACAAAAGACGAAGTGTGGCCAACTAGGCCCCAGCCTCAGCACATGCTACAGCGACATAGAGCCGCTGCAAGGCTGGTATTCTGGAGGGGCCTAAAGGAGATGTTTAATTTTGTATGGAGAAAATGCCAACACCTTGTAAATAATACCAAAATGTAGCTAATGCATGAAATAAGCTTATTCAAAATGATTTTCTTCAAATAAATGAATAGTTTTTACGTAAGAAGTATTATAGATAACCAATAATGGCAAGTTTCGTGATCGCAGGGGGTAATGGTGGTATTCTGTCAATGTCATGTCATGTCAAGTAGCTGTCATAACAAAAGTACTTACCGTATGCATGAAAATTGTTAATGTTAATAAATTAACTTACTTCTGGCTATTACTTTCATAACATGTAGGTAGTAGAGTTAAACTTAAGCTGTTAAGTGCCTTATTAAAATACGAAAAACTCACCTAAAAACAACGAATGTAGTAGCAACAATGCAATGGTATCAACAGTAGCAGGGTCAAATGCAAATCGAAGTCCGGGATAGCAGGCAGAAGTCAACAAGTGAGGCAGTAATCGGTCCAAATCAGAATTTAAAAACAGCACAGCACAAAACCACAACGACTCAGAATCCATGTAAAAACGGAATGAAAACAAAACACCGGTTTTTTTTTAAAATCATGGTGACAGTTGCACTTTTAATTACGTTCTTTACAGCTTTGGACACTTGTGTTTAATCTCAGAAAGACATCTCAAGTTGCCAGGTTATTAAAAATTATGTTTCATTTTTTTATTCTTACGCAAAAATGGTAAAGCATATCGGAATATTAAATATATCAACTAAATACATGTATTTAATACTATTTTTTGAGTAGGTGTACATGGTCTTGGCAAAAAATTAAACATCTCCTTTAATAAAAGGAGACCTTTCCAAATGGGCCCCCGTTGTACCGAGGTACACTTTATTTTAAAATATTCTCTACATTATGCAGAAACACCTTGTGATATAATTTTTTTATAAAACTTGCCGAAACTAGATTTTTTGGAAAATAAAAAAATCGTCAAAATGGTCCTAGAAATCGTAAACATGAAACGAAACGTGCAAAATATGACTGACAGTGACATCTGTGTCAAAGCGGTTTGTTGTGTAAAAATTGTGGTATTTTTAAATCTCACAAAGAATATTATTAAAATAGGTCCAAAACATAGTTAATATTGTACGGTTATCTACAAACTCACATAAATAATAAACATAGATCGTGCGTGCGTGTCCGTCTGATTTTTTGCTGTACCAAAGCCGCTTTTACGCAGCCATACAAACTTGTTTATTTTGCTCTACAGATCCCGGATTCAAATCTGGATAATAAACATGATTGTGTGATAAAAACGAATGTTGATATCATAGAATCTAGTAGGTACTGAAATAATTATTTAGAAAGGTCCGCACTTACACGGAACCATAAATGCTAATAGAAACAAGAATGTAATTCATGTTTACTACAGTTGACCAACTTGAGCAGCCTTTCTAAACAAGACTTATTGTCAACCAACTGACACATCAGTAATGCTTCTGCAAAGTCCTTCCCAACAGCACAAGCAGTTGTGTAGTAATCTATCTTTTACATCAAACCTTTACGTATTTCATGTCATAATAACCAATTGCATTGATTTTAAAAGCACCACAGTTCTACAATGACATAGAAATGGTTGAGCGCACCTTAGATGGCAATGTAAAACTTTAGGTTGTTTGTTGGAATAAAACAATAAGTATATTTGTTAATTTCTTTTATTATGTTTCTTCATTTTCTACATCTTCTCTGATTAATATATCATCAAGGAAGGATGCTGGAGCAGTTATATTTTGTTGGTATCGAGCCCACTCCATATACCACACAATGGTCATAACATGAGCACAGCAACCCACGGTACGTTTTCCTATTATACAATTACAGTAATAACCGAAAATTCTGTGCTCCCAACTATTGTGCTGCATATTTAACAATATATATGTCTAATATGTTTGACCACTACGGTGCCTTGACAATAATCAACTTCTCAACAGATACATTTCATTTTCAGAATGTGGTATATGGAGAGGCTCAATATCACGGCATACTTCAATTCCAAAAGTTCCATTTGGTCTAATGTGTTACCATAATATGAGCGTGCCTGCTTAATTTGATAAGTTCCCAGTACAAATAATATAGTCCGATTCTGTCATCACTGGAAACTCATTCAATAGTAAAACTTCAGCATTTATACTGTCAAAAAGAACTCTCCTTCTATTAATATTATTTTCTATTATATACTCTGCCAAAACATTTGGTTGATTTAATCTGCTTAGGGCCACTTAGGGCACGCTCTAATATTAAAGTGGCATCTGGTCTATCTGTGATGGGTAGATGGAATGCATGTATCATGGCCCCTGCTATACGAGAATCAGTTATTAGATGAGTAGCAGCATTATTATTAAAATAATTTCGTTATTTCATTTCATTTGTAAATAGTAGCGCAGGTTGTCGGGAATCGTCAATATATCAATAGCAGCCAAGTTACGGGGCGGGGGTATCAAGGTCCAGTAGATATCGCCAAGTCTTCAGACTCAGATAAACGAAAGTCCAGGGAGAATAGCCGAGTCAAATAATCAAAGCAATACAGATACACACGAAAAACACTCCAGCTAGAGCCAGTAAACACCGAAACGGAAGAAAAAACTAAAAAGGTTAATATCAAGATGTCATGCATGACTGACAACTGACAAGTCACTCAGTCTTTTTAATTCGTTCGTTACAGCTCTGGCATATAGTATTTTTTATCAATTTCTTCTGGGTGATAAAGAATCAAACGCACAAAATAATTCGAAATAGTTAAAAACACTTATTTTTGTTATTATTTATCATGTACTTGCTAGAAATCGTTAGGCTTATGTAAAAATAATGTATTAAAAGACTTTTATCATAAAATCAGTTGTGCCTGAGAGTAAGCTAACGAAACGCATCAGACAGCGAGAGAGTTGTGCTTGCCAGTTAAACTAATTCAATATTGCAAGTCATCAAACCTTTCTAATGATGTTTTTAGGTGGTACAAATTGAATAAAAAATATGTTATATATATTTTTAGATTCTACGATTTTTTCCCTACATTTTGATACCTTTGAATCTTAGGTACATTCGGGGCCCTTGTTGTATGGGGCGAGGAAAGGTCTCCTTTAACGAAATTTCGAGTGTTACAAAAGTTTACTAGAACAAAACGGTTTAATAATGCTTAAGTTACAACAAACAGCATCAGCGCGTACGCAAGCAAGATGATAAAGTCGCCATCGTCGCCTTAATGTGAAAATTGCAAATGTCACTCGTCCGTTAAAGTTGCTATTGCTAATACTCAAAAAATGTTCTTAATATAAATATGTTAAGCATAGTAAAACGCCGTAAAAAGTATTTTGGTTTACATCTAGAGGTACTAAAAATTACTGCACAGTAATTTAAACAGTATTTTTTTAAAATTTTATTTAATTACACAATTAATATTTTCATTTCTAGCAACCCTATGATTTTGTGTTTCAAATAGTTTCGGAACGCAGAAACAGATGGCGATACTTTCTTTGTTTATATGTGTTCCCCATTTTTATACATAGTCTATCTATGGTGTTCTTGTTCTCCCTCTGGCTGGTCTCAAAACAATACCTTGGTCAGATTTGAGGTTTACAAGAAATTGAATAAGTGTAAATTAATCGTAACTACATACTTTAAAACTGTTATAATATATACACAATATGTTAGGCAGGAGTTCATTTGAAAATCATTATGAAAGTTATTCCCCTGGTATTGTTACGAAAGTTATGAATGAACCTAGAGATGGGGTATGTATGATTGATTAAAATTTTAACCTTGCCGGTAATAGGCTTTCTCTGCTGAAATCCCGTAAAAATAGCTACTATGACCTAATTCACAGTAGTAATATATATATGTATAGTAACACACTAATATATTATTTTTATTTGTTGACGACCCAAAAAATAAATACCTCTTCTAAAATATCATTGACGTAGGTCAATGTGTGTAGACACATCAAGAAGTAGGTAAACAAAATAATAAGACTACTGTAATGAAAATAAAAATAGTTTTACTACCTTGGTAATAAAGTATACAATAGGCTATAAAAACTCTCTTGGGATAAGGGTGTTACAGGGACGACCCCATGAGTGGTCTGTTAAAAAACCTTTATTATTATAATAATTTATTTTTATTTTTATATTTGCTTATATTTGAGGAGCTCGATGGCGCAGTGGTTAACGCGCCCGGTCTGCGAGTGCTGAGGTTAAGCAACTTTCGCAAAGGCCGGTCATCGGATGGGTTACCAAAACTTTATCATCTCGAGCTCCTCCGTGCTTCGGAAGGCACGTAAAGCCGTTGGTCCCGTCTGCACTAGCAGTCGTTAACAACCACCAATCCGCACTGGGCCCGCGTGGTGGTTTATGGCCCTTTCTCCCTATCCATCCATAGGGAAGGCTCGTGCCCCAGCAGTGGGGACATAAAATGAGCTGATGATGATGATGATGATGATGATTTTTATTTTATTTATTAAATCAACCAATAAAAAATAATCCCCAGTTAAATTAAAAAAATAAACATAAATAAGTCTTAATATAATAATACTTTATTACTCTGTATGACGGTAAACTTATTTATTTGTGATAAAGTTTTTGTAATATCTATTTTGCATACTGTCTGCGTAGATGTTAAAAACGCACATAACATTGTTGAAAGGCAATTATTTTGTTATATTCTCTATAGCCCCCATAATAAGACATGATTACCTAGTTTGGGCTCTATTGTTTAATTTGTTATAATTGGATTATTCTGGTAATAAACGTTTTTAATTGAAAAAAATTATAATCTAAGTGCTGTCTTACTAAGCCCTAAGTATAAATGAAAACAATAACAAAAAAATATTTTTAAGCTGTACCTAATTATAAATAAAATTAACTAATTAATTTGAGGTTATTACAATAGAACCAATCTCATAGAGTGTTTGCGTAAGCTTTAGAAAACAATAAGACACATATCTACTAAGGTGTGGTACTTAAAATGGCAAACTAAGATTTATCTTGCTTAATAAGAGCGGACAATCAATCTTTGCATTTAATATTTTAAATAAAAGCAAGTGGTCCAGCAACTCCCTTTGATCACTTAAACTATACAAATGTAAAAAACTCAGTCATTACTCTTAAGAAGGCAGTTCTCTTGCCTTATGCGTCTGATAAGAGAGATACCATAAAAATCTTTTGTGTATGCGCTCTGTGCGTTTAACGTAGACATCATATTGCATCAACTTGACTGCAGTATTTGAGACCAGAGCGGACCAGTGAGTTTGAGTGGTGCAGCAAACAAATGGCTAGAAAGATACTTATCCAATTAGGCAGCAATGCACTGAAATCAGTAGAGAAAAAAATAAAAACAAAGTAACATAAAATTGAAATTATAGGCAGACCGAACAAGGAGTCCCGCAAGGTAGTATTTTAGGACCTCTGCTATTTATTCTATATATAAATGATTTACCTAACACAACCAATAATTAATCCTTTCTTTTTGCTGAAGATTGTACATTACTCTTTAAAAACAAGAATATTGACCAACTTAAATCTGACATAAATATTTGTTTAACTGACATTTGAATAAATGGATGACTAAAAATAATTTAACAATCAATTGGGATATAACAAAAGCAATACAATTCCCACACACAAATCAAACAAACTTTACATAAATACAACACACAATAATAACTAGCTAGCTAGCGCAATCACTGCTGCTTCCAGTTCTAGATTATGCTGACGCCTGCTATCTTTATCTCACAGAGGACCAGCTAAATAAACTTGAGCGTCTTCAAAATGTTTGTATTCGGTTCATATTCGGCTTGCGCAAATATGACCATGTTTCTGAGTATCGCTTAAAACTCAAGTGGCTTCCTATTCGTCTTCGCCAGAATACTCATATACTGTCCCTTCTTTATAACATATTGTTTAATCCCACCTATCCTTCTTATCTTAAGGACTGTTTCAGTTATCTTAATTATTCAGGTTCTCGCTCATTACGGTCATCACAAAACTTAAGCCTTAAAACTCCCCCACACAGCACCACCTTTTATGATTATTCTTTTACCGTCCAAGTTGTTCGTCTCTAGAATTCGCTTCCAGTTGCGATCAGGCGTGCGAAATCCATTCACATATTTAAAGAGCTCGTGAAAAAATTCTACCTTTCCAATTAACCCTGTCCTGCTGTAAAACTGCCATGTCCGCTACATTCCTACCTGAGACTACTATTATGTTTAAGTAGGTTTATTTATTTAGATGATATTTATATAGGTATCGTATATGTTTATCATTATTATTATTATTTTGCTTCATTTATAAAATACACTTTATTCTGTATGTTTTAGGGTTAAAGATATTTATTTCTCATAAAGAATTTACAATTCATTTACATGAGAGATACAAAGTTTTTTTAAAACACATTGAACGACACAAAAACAAAGCGATCAACAAAAATTAAACAAAACACGTACGTAGGTAGTTTTATTAAAACTCCGATTCGACCGCTAGGAGCGGTCCGTACAAGTACCGCTGCCCGGCGAGTAGCCCCGACAACAGATATACGTTGAACTAACGACACTGGAAGTGGCATGAGCGTACTTTGAGCTCGATCAACAACAAGAGCATTATACAGTTATTTTCTTGGATAATATTCAAAGTTAATATTATTATTAAGTTATTGATATAATAATACAATAATAAGATCATTCCGCAATGTTAGCATAAGTTTTCCAAAAGATTTAAATTATACCTATTTTATCATTATGTTTTATATGTGTATTCTTATTTTTAATAAATTAATTAAGTTGGTTTTATATATTATTTATTATGCATAATTTATTATTTAGTTAAGTATTTTTTTTATATTAGTTATAATTTTTAATATAGGTACTATTTATTTACAAACTGAAATTATGATTATAGGTTATTAAATAAATATGATTTTAGTAGCCTTTTAAAAGTGGTTGTTGACTTTGCTTCTCTAATGTCATTTGGTAGTTTGTTATAAATTGCGACGCCTTCATTTAAAATGCATTTTTTTCCGTAATTAGTGCGTGCTGGACGTAATTGTAATTCTTTTCATAGTCTTGGTCTTAGCTTTGTTAATTGTTTGGCCTTAGAGAAGCTTAATTCCGTATGTATCTTTTTATTTAGTACTTTCCGAATAAAGATGCATGTAAAATAAATATATGTTTGTGCAATGTTCATTATTCTGGTTTCCTTATATACTTTAACAGTTAGAGTCAGAAAGTTGTAATTAAAGAGCACCTTAATTAGTTTATTCTGTGCCACCTGTATCACTTCTAAATTGGTTTTTGTAGATGTACCCCAAACTTCAATCAGGTAATCAATGTGTGGCTTCACTAACGAGTTATAGATTGTATAACGGACTTTACGCGGAAGACATTTTACTATGCTTAATTATGTTTTCATAGTTTCACCTCTGATCTTAAAGTTAATTAGCTCTCTCTATCCGACTGGTTGTCTGGAAGAAATCGCTTGAAAGCGATAAGACCGCCATATTGTAAAATTTTAATATTTTTATTGTTTTCATTTTGTTCGTGATTATGTTTTATAGTGTTGCAATAAAAGTATTATCTATTTATCTATCTATCTAATAACAACAGCTTAGATTTAATAGAATCTGCAGTGTTTATAGGTTTGACTTTATTGTTTTAATTTGATTTTCTATCTCTAATTACTAGATATGTTTTTTTTTCATTGGCGGCGCTAGTGTGCGGCGTAAACGCTCTTAAGACTAATGTACTAAGAAAATTTAGATGCTCAAATCAGTCTGGTTTGCCTGTAAAATGCAAATCTATGTTTTAAAAGAGGTTACTTTGATATTTTTTTCTCTGTTATAAAAGTTAACAAATCGTGTTTCTGCAACTAGCAAAATGAAGTCCATGTCATCAAATAAATAACCTATCTTACTTTCGAAACTCTTTTGTTCGAATTTCAAAACTTCGAAAACGGTTTAACGAAGTTTTGAATTCCAGATATATTTTTTTACATAATATTGTAATCAAATATCAAATATGTTTTGTAAATGTTGGGAAAAATCAAGATCCCCGCCACGTAAATTTCCAATGCGTCGCCTTAAAATGGAAGCTTGCGTGCGTGTGATATGTTTGTATAGTATATATAATAGGGATGAAAGAGAAAAGACAGGCAGGATGATTTACATTTCATTATTAAAAATAGTTTTTAAAAATTAGTTTTTTTTAGTTATAAGCAAAGCAATTAATGGCCTTCGCTTTGTATTTGTTTTTTAAATAACTTTCGTTTTGATGTTGCATCATTTTCCATGTTCTCTAATTTCATAATATTTTTTAAATATTTTTCCACCACCAGCCTTATTAGGTGCACTTGATGTAAAAGACAGCATTCATGATCAGCTGGTATCTGGGTTTGGAAGTAGGTCACCCTACAGCCAACAAAATTGCTCATTATTTTGACAGGATTTTTTGAAATGTCGAAGATGTTGTTGAAGATATAAGTGGCCTTTTTTAAAAAAAAAATATGACTACTTCAGCGCTTCTGCAGACTGAATACACGTCATGTGAGGCATAAATTAGACCTCCTTCATCCCGCAAATCGACCAATTTGTGGAACCATAATTATTCATTTCATTTCATGGATTCGATGCAGGTAATGCACTTTCATTCGTCTGCGTATACATCTGACTACGCAACCTGCTATGTAACCAATTATTTGTTCCTTGTATTCACACAATTCTATCTCATCCATAAGTCGACTCATATTTAGATAATGGTTAGTAATCTCTAAGTAGGTAACAAAAAATATAAATCATAAAGTACGCAACGTATTATTTGTTTATTTAAATAGTAAATTCGTCATAAAATAGCCAAAACGCACTTTTCCGCTTAAATGCACAAAAATCAAAATTATTTCTACATGATTTCAACTATCTTAAATTTTTGACAAGTTTTTGAACGAAGAATTGTCTCATCTATGTAATCTATAAATGTCAATACGTCAAAATCGTATGTATTGTGATTATTCATAAAGATTTTTTTTAGAAGACTATGTTTCCTCACAAAATTAATATGTGCAATGTGTGGCGTAGAGATTTTAGTTAGTTAGTTAGTTATACTGGGCTGTATCCGCACTTAGCCATTCGATTTGGCCATTGTACGTATTGTACCTTCTGCCTACTCCAACCAACCCAGATTATCCCAGAAGGCTTGCAGCCTTTTCAGGCTGCTGCAGGCTTCCGCAAGCGTTCTGGGTGTTTGGAGAAACCGTGCCCGTTCGTCTGCCACACTCCTGCACTCCATGAGCACGTGTTGTGGCCTTTCTTCCGCCTCCATGCATCCTCTGCATAGAGGGCTGTCGGTCACACCTATCGTAAATAGGTGCTTGTTTAAGGGACAATGACCAGTAATAATACCGATGATTTAACGGATCCTGTCCCTGTTTAATCTAAGGATCAAATCAAATATCAAATATCAAATCAAATATTTTATTCACAAAAATACAGGTTTGGTAAGGAGGTTGCGGGCAAGCTTTTTTGATGCCACCGGAACTGCATTCTTGGTTTGCCTGCTACCTACACTGTTTCTCCATTCTGTTAGATGTTCTTCTTCGGTTAAATTGCGCAGCCACGTTTTTATCTGGGCCTGAGGTATGGGCAGCAGTGGTTCCGGTCCATAAACTGCTGCCATCGATCCTCTTTTGGCCAGTTCGTCAGCGGCGTCATTACCCTGTGAGTTGCTGTGTCCTTTAATCCATTGCAAAGTTACTTTGTTTGCCTCTGCTATGGATTGGAGAGTGTTATGACATTCCAGTACAAGGACAGAGGTTATGGTGTTGTTTTTTAAAGCTTGAAGTACGGATGCACTATCTGAGACAATTTTTATATTTAGGTCTCTGACAGCTCTGGCTGCAACCGCCTGTGCCGCCTTGGTGATACCAATACATTCTGCTTGAAAGATTGTATTTAACTTGTCTAAAGTTGTTGAAATTTTTATATTTAAGTCATTCGAGAAGACACCCGCTCCAGTGCCGTGTGCGGTTTTGGATCCGTCTGTGTATATCCTAACTTCATTGATGCCAGAGCTATCAACTGGTTCCTCAGTAAGTTGGATATTGTATCTTCTATCGAAGACGTGGTGACATGGTATTCTGTCCATGGGCGCTTCAAGAAACGGTATTTCTTTCAGGCTTGCCTGCAGAATCTTTGAGTGTGTAATTATGCTTTGTTTCCATAACCCGTTAGATCTTAGTCTTAAGGCTGCGCCCTTGGCTTCCTCTTGAATGACCAGATCTAGAGGTCTTAAGTTCAAAATATACTCCAGAGCGGCTGATGAAGTTGTTCTTATGCACCCCGTGGCTGCTACGTTAGCTAGGCGTTGCACTCTGGAGTTTTGCTTTTACCGTGACCAGTTGGGTTCTGGGCCACCAGACAACTGATCCGTAGGTTAAGGAAGGTCTGATAACTGATGTGTATAACCAAAGTGTGATTTTTGGATTTAGACCCCATTTTTTCCCAACAAGTCTTCTACACTGCCCAAACGCTATACAGGCCTTCTTTATTTTTGCGTCAATGTGCCTCGCCCAATTCAGTTTATTATCCAGGATGACTCCCAGATATTTTACTTGAGTTGATAGGGAGAGGTTGGTGTTAAAGAGTTTTGGTGGTTGGAGTTCTGGTAACTTCCTTTTGTTGGTGAAAAGGATAAGTTCTGTTTTTTTCGGGTTTACTGACAATTTGTGTTCGTCACACCAGTCTTCCACAATCTGAAGGGCTGAACGCATCACTTTGCATAACACATTTTCAGCGCTCCCATTTATCAGTATTGCTAAGTCATCCGCATAACCAATAGTAGTGTATCCTCTATCATTGAGTTTTTTAATGAGGCTGTCTACTACTATGTTCCATAGAAGTGGTGATAACACCCCTCCTTGAGGGCACCCTCTAACTACTTTAGCCCTCGTAGTAGTGTTCACCACTATCTGAACCGCCCTTTTGCTAACCAGCGCAGTGATCCACTCTCTCAAGGCTGGTTCTACGTTCCGTTTTCGTAGGGCGTGGTTAATGCTGTTGTGTATGGTTTTGTCAAAAGCTCCTTCTATGTCTATAAAAGCAGCCAGTGTTGACGCTTTATTTGTGATAGCCGATTCTATTTTGTGCACCACCATATGTAGTGCCGACTCTGTTGATCTGCCTTTCCTATAGGCATGTTGTTGAGGGTGAAGCGGTTTACTTTTCAGTGTTCCATCCCTAAGGTGTCGGTCTACTAATCTTTCCAGAGTTTTTAGCAGGAATGATGTTAGACTAATTGGCCTGAAAGATTTGGCATGTGTGTAATCCTCCTTACCCGGCTTCGGTAGGAAAATTACTTTTGCCTCTCTCCAAGGTTGGGGAATATATTTAAAGGCTATGCAGGCCCTGTAGATTGGTAGTAAGTGCTTAATTACATGATTGGGCTGCCACTGTAGTAATGCTGGGAATATCCCATCCAGCCCCGCGGACTTGAACTGTTTGAAGCTGCTCAGGGCCCATTCTATCCTGTCCGCGGTTACTATCTTATTTGCGACTTCCCAATCCTGTGCTGTTGGTGTGCCGTATTGCTCATCTACCCAACCAGGGGCTGGCGTTATTTGGCATCCTGGAAAGTGTGTTTCTAGCAGTACGGCACTGGTTTCCTCGTCTTTATTAGTGTAGGACCCATCCTCCTTTTTTAAGGAGCCCAAAAGATTAGAGTTGTCCTTAGCCAGGATTTTCTTTAATCTTGCGGCTTGGTTTAATGAGTTAATGCTACTACAGAAATTTCGCCAGCCTTCCGTTCTCCGGAATCTGATCCGTTTTTTGTAGTGCTGTTGTGCTGTTTTATATTTGTCCCAGTCCTCATTGGCTCTGGTATTTTTGGCCCTGTTGAAAAGTGTCCTGAGTTCTTGACGAAGACGGTCAAGTTCTGGCCCCCACCAGCGGCTTTTCTCTAGGCGTTTCGGTGTTACAGCAGGACATGCCAGCTCATAACTTCTTACGAGTGTAGAAGTCAGGAGCTGTACGTTTGCTTCTATTTTGTCGGTACTTGGAATTACGTTATTTACTTGTGTGTTACCTAGTACTTTGTTTGTTAAGTTTTTATACCTTGTTATATCTCTCTGTTTTGCGGGGGTTACGATATGGAACAGGGTCTGTTAGTTTATATTGTATTTTAAAGCATACCCGGCGGTGATCCGCAAAGGATGGTTCGTTTGAAACATGCCATCCCTCAATGAGGTTCGCCGCCGCATGTGTTGCTAAAGTAATGTCTATGATGGTTTGATACCTTGAACTAACAAAAGTAGGTTCCGTGCCTATATTCATAATGTTCAAGTTTGTTTGGAAAATATATTCGGTTAGTAACTCACCCCTTTTATTGGTATCCTTACTTCCCCACAGAGAGTGATGTGCATTGCAGTCTGCAGAGATGATCAGGTCCCATTGTTGTGCTTCGCAGTGTTGCACCAGCTCGGCTAGCTCTCTCGGAGGAACTTCACCGTCGCTCGGCATGTACACTGAGGCTAGCACTAGGACAGTTTGTTTATCCGTTAGAATCTTCACAGCAGTGAGGTCTCTAGAACAGAATTGGTTAAGCAAAATGGCTGATATGGTTTTAGGCATAAAAATGCAAGTTCTTGGTTTATCGACGGTTGTATCTAGGAGCAACTTACCGCCTATGTTATTTAGACCGCAAATTCTGTTGTTTCTGATCCAGGGCTCTTGGATCAGAGCGGCGGTCTTGTTGTCTGCCTCTAGCACTCTGCGTAGCGTAGCCGCCGCTATTTGTTTGTGCTGGAGGTTGGTTTGAATGATGTTGAGGTGGTGGTTACGGGCTACGCAGGATGCCATCTTCATCACTGGTAGTGCCCCCACCCTGCAGCATCGAGTCTGTCTCCATCTCGCTCAAACCCTGTTGGGGAGCTGAGGTGGACTGCTCGGGAGTCGAGGTCTCCCTTACAGTGGCCGCGACTGAACTCGTTGCCGTATTTGCGTCCTCGGTTTTTGTAATTTCTTCCGAGGAGAAGAAACGGATATACCCACTACCCGACATGTGGGCTATCCGGCGTTCTCTGTCGAGAATCGACTGCCGCTGGTCTTCGGGAATTCCCAGCACGAGATGGACGGCAGCCTCCTTGGAGCCTGCTTCCGTTGCCTTCTCGTCTACTGTCATTCCGTAGCACTGCCAGGAGTCAACTTTGTACCACGGGTTCTGGGCACAAAGGACTCTGTGCAGCGTAGCGGCGTCGGTGATGCGGGTGTGTAAAAGAAGCCCTGCCTTGAGCCTCTTCTTCAGCTCGGACTGTCGGATGACAGCCAGAGTGGTGCTTGGTATCGGAGATGGAATGGTCTTGACCGTTCTCTCAAGCCAGCTGAGAGCGTTCGCATCCTCGCACCACATCGCCAACACTCCATCCAAAAGGAAGGGGCGTCCGCGGAAAGATGGAGCTTGCGTGCTCGGAGACGGAGACAGAACGGTCTGTAGGATGCTATCATCGATGGCTTCCATCAGCTGATCTGCCTGGCTTTGCGAGAGGTCCCTCGGCGGGACGGTGATGACCGCTACCCTCAGATGCGATTTACTCGCATCTGCATAGCTCTCCGTCCGCCTCGGTCTCGCATCGGTCTTCGCGCGTTTGGCATCCCCCCTGGGAGACCGGCTGTCCGGGTAAGTCCGCTTCGAGGAAGCTGACTTACCCGGACAGTCCCCAGTCCCAGGCTGACCCTTTTCAGGGGCAGTGGGAGCCGCCGCAGCGTTCTGCCGACCGCGAAAACCTCTCGGCTTCCGCCTCTTTTTCGGCTGGCCAGGTGGTGGTGGTGGTGGTGGTGGGTTCGTTGAGGCAGCCGTCTGCGCCGTTGCCGACTCCGTGAAGTTGGCCGGTACAGATTCGCGCTGCGTTGAGGAAGCCGTCTGCGCCGTCGCCGACTCCGTGAAGTTGGCCGGTACAGATTCGCGCTGCGTTTCCGCTGCTGCGTCGGCTGTCGTTGTTGGTGTGGTTTTTGCCTGAATAGCCTCCCATCTCGCGCGCCTGTTGGGGCGACTGCGTTTCGGTCGGTTCTTCGGCGGTTCCTTTGCCGTGGCCACGGGATTGGTGTCTCCCCTTTTGCAAGGGCGCTTGTGAGCTACCGTGGTCCATTGTGATACGATGGCAGTATCTACCATGGTTGGTATTGCCTCAATGAGGCCCGACAGGTCCAGACTTGCGCCTGTCCCTGAGCACAGGTTGTCCCCCCCAGAATACGTGGGACTGACCAAGCTGGGCTTGGTGAAGGATTCTCCGCTACCGGAGGCAGCGGTACCTTCCTGGGGTAGTAATTTTTTCCCTTGTGCTGACATTACGGTTGTTGGGGCTGAAGGAAACATACACTACCCGCCCGTGGTGAGTGTGGACAACTTTTAGGGGGGATTTAGTGCCCCAAGGCTCTGCATGCCTGAAGGATTGTGGTTTTGCGCCGCCACTGTTCGGCTCTGCAGGAATTTGTGAAGGAAATTAGGATAGGGGAAAGGTTTGGATGTATGGGGGGAAAACGGCCAGAGGTTTTAGTTATGCCAATTACATATGGTAACTGGCCAAAAACAGGCGGCAACCTCGAGAAGGATAGTCCACTGGCCTTGCCTAGGGGATCTACGCGACCTGCACTACTTCCTAAACCGTTTGCCAATCTCAGCGTTTGGACAGACGCTGAGAGTAGGGGAGTCATCACTCAAGACTCGCTTGATTAACCACACCCCCGCCCGTGGCGTAGAGATGTACCCTGAAGAGTTGGAAGGGGAAGGAATGGTGACTTTTTTGCCGTGAACGCGCACACCTGTGTTTTCTTGGCATTGAACTCAACCAGATTATTGGTGCCCCAATTAGATATGAGGTCTAATACCCGATTGAGCTCAAAGACAAGATTCACTCGATTTACTTCGGTTTCGACCCGCCCTGCCGCTGGGTGACCGTTATATCCTCCATGGACCCTACTATCATCTGCATAGCAATGAATATTTCCAAGTGGAAGCATATCATTGATATGCAGAAGGAACAGCGTGGGGGATAGAACGGACCCCTGAGGGACATCAGCGTTCACTGACATGAGCCGCGAAGCGCATCCATCAGATATAACACGGATTCTGCGCTCATGCAGGAAGCCAGCGACCCAGTTGCAGAACTGAGCAGGCAGACCGTATGCCGGGAGCTTGGAGAGAAGAGCTTTATGCCAGACCCGATCAAAAGCTATGGCTATGTCAAGGCTAACAGCCACCGACTCACCACGCTTGTCAATAGCCTCACCCCAAAGATGTGCAACGTACGCTAGAAGATCACCCGTTGACCGTTTCGGCCGAAACCCGTATTGGCGATCGTGAATTATGAAGTGTTCTTCTAGGTAGTGGACAAGTTGTTTATTTAAAATGCGCTCCATTACTTTGCACAAAACTGAAGTTACGGCTATGGGGCGGTAATTCGATGGATCTGACCGACCTCCTTTTTTGGGGACCGATTGCAAATTAGCTTCTCTTCAAGATTCCGGCACACAACCTGAAGAGAGCGAGAGACGGTAAAGGCGCGTTAACACGGGGTACAACTCCGCTGCACACATTTTTAAGACTATTGGAGGGATGCCATCAGGGCCATTAGCTTTCCGGACATCGATTGACTGCAGCTCCACCCGGACGTCACGCTGCCTGATTTTAAAATCGGGCATTGTGTGACCACAGTGAGAAATTGTAGGTGGCTGTGCATTGCAGTCATCGACTCGGTAGTTAGCCGCAATGAGTTTGGCCAGGAGATCGACTTTCTCCTACTGCTTGTGAGCTAAAGTCATCTCAATGGTGGCAGCGAGGGTTGGCAGAAGTTCGATTGCACGGCTTTGGCCAGACGCCAGTAGCTACGGCTGCCCGTAGGATACGTCAGTAGTTCTTAGCCGACTCGTGCAACGCGCTGGGCATTCGCTCTAATGTAAGCTCTTTTGCAGGACTTGGTGGCATTATTATAGGCTGCTTTCAGCGAGCGGGTTTCGGGATCCCCAAGAGCTTTACCCCCGATCCAAGCGCGGTATGCCGCCGGCTTGTTATCAGCAGCGTTGGCACACTTGAGGTTGAACCATCGGTTGAGCCTGCCTTTGCTGATGAGATAGGAGTGCGGAATATAGTATTCCATCCCTAAAACTATCTCATCAGCAACTGCAGTCGCACTAGCTGTCGGGTCCTTCCCACTGAAGCAGCACTGCCCCCAAGGAACGGATGCAAAATAGTCCCGCATACCATCCCGATCTGCCGACGAGTAGTGCCAAATCTGGAGTTTCGATACCGCTGAAGGCGTTAGCGGGGCCAGAGGCACTTTACTGGATACCAAGCAGTGATCCGAAGATCCCAAAAGAGCTCGAACCTCCACTCGGTAGCCAGCTGGGCGACTCTTCAGCAGAAGGTCTAACAAAGAGGGCGCGTGACCGACTACGTCTGGGATCCTGGTGGGCTGATTCACCAGTTGAGTCAGGTCGTGCTTGAGAGCGAAAGCATGGGCAGTTCTACCCGCATGGTCAGTTTTGGAGGAACTTAACCACAGCTCGTGGTGAGCATTGAAGTCCCCCAAAAACACCAATTCCGCCGATGGAAACCGCTCCTGCGCATCATCTGCTACCCGACTAAGATGGTCCATAAGTCGAGTTGTCTCCATGTCGCCATTATGGGATCAGTAGACGCAGACGTAGACACGGCTATGAGAGCCCAAGTCGCCGTGTACCACAAGGAGGGAAAAGAAAGGGTCCTCCAGACAGCGCAGACGGCGACAGCAAACATCCGTCCGAACGAACAAGCATCTAAAATCCATCCATCCATCCATCCAAACTCCGGCTTTGGCTTTGAAAGATTCTTCAAGCACAAAACCCGGATAGTGCAGGTAGCTGGTGTCGGCCGGACAGATTATTTGCGTCTCCGTCAAAAACAACATTGCTGGCCGTGCCGTCTCAAGATGATGGTGGACGGCATTGAGGTTTGCATGGAGTCCGCGGATGTTAGCGAACTCGACCTCAAACGGTATGGTTGTGGTGGGGGTGTGCACCGCTGTAGGACCAGTTTTATTGTGAGGCGCTGTCATGGTGGAGAAAAGGAGGGAGGCGTGAATCGAGGAAATGCTACCGCGATGCAAATAGTCAAAGTGCAACGGCCTGATTCACCAGGGATCTGCCTACAGATGAGTATCATTAACCCACCGAACGGAAGGGCCCCCGAACCCCCCCGGGAATGGCCGCCGGGACCCCACCTTCCGGTCACCAACCGGCACGACGGACCACCCCGAGATTATGCGTGGCATGGTGAGGCAGCCTCACGAGCTGGTTAGGCTTGCTTGGGCCCCTGTACTGTGCCACGGGCGGCCAGCGGGACAGCCGTTTCTACGGGTCTCCCTGGTCGGCGGGTTAACGAAGTCCTCCTGGCACTGGTTTGACGGAAGCCTCCACAGACCAAATGCATAGCAGCAACATCCACTCAAGCTCTGGTTATACGCTGGCTGATCCCGAAACGCGACCGACAAGCGGTCACTTGACGGGTTTTACACCACGCGTACGGTGGTCACTAACCAGAAGGGCAAGCCCTACCACGCAGTGGAGCATATGGAAGCTCGAAAATCCGTTAGTCGCCTCTTACGACACCCACTGGAAAAGAGGGGCAAAGAATAGTATTCTTTCTCCGTCTCCGCACGGATAAAACATTTGCGAATTCTAAAATGGCGTTTATCCATAAACTAAAAACATATTGAAAAAGACATTACGCATATTATAATGCAAAGATCCAAGCACATTCTAAAAACAACAAAATAAAATATTAATGTATTAGACTTCAAATTCAAATTCAAATTATTTATTTGTAATAAATGTGGTACATTACAAAGGTGGAACAGGTTAGGTTCCCTCCGCAGCATAATGTACAATACGCAAAATGTACACTACACGCAAAATGTAACAACCGGTAAATTGTACAATACGCAAAATGTACACAACGCTTAATGTGCACAAACGAAAAGTACAAAAAGCAAAATGTACATACGCAAAACGTACAAATCGGAAAATGCACACCGCTAGCAAAACGTACAATACGCTAAATGTGCAACATGCAAGTTGGCTTACACGCAAAATGTACAAACAAGTAAAAACGATGCTGGCTAAAATTCAGTTTTCGCGTCGAGACGGCAGTCGTTTTGATGACGTCATCGATTTTTACCAGGTCTACAGATTCCCAACTCTACAGATTTTCTATACATCAGAATCCCATGTCTACAGATTCCCGTTTCTACAGATTAGCTTTTATCCACGACTTCGAATGCGTAAAAAACTAAAAACAAAAATTTAGGCCAAAAGAGATTCTTGCCGGGTACTTCATCGAGATCGGGTCGTTCCTTTGTTTCTTTACCGATTTGTGTTTGCCACATGGTTATTATTGTGTTAGTTTAGCGGCATTAGCTTAATAATACGCCATTATAGTGGTAGGAAACGTAATACGAGAGAGAAATAAAGTGACGGGATCGGATTTAGTTTGAAATCCCCGTAAAGAATTCTTCAGAGCATTGAAAAACCCTCGCTTGATGTTTCAATAAGAACCGTACATTGTTGCACTCAAACAGAGTATTATTAAACTAATTGGAAATTAGCATATTATAACTCGAACACTGGCAAAATACGTACTTGCATATAAGCAAGGAGAAAAAGCCATTAGTTAGGAAAAAAAGGCCGAAAGAGAAGTCAACGATCTCCATAGTTTACTTAGCATTGACCCTGACTTCAAAGCTGGAGGTCCCTCGAATCCTGATATATTTATTTGTGTGTTAACGAATATTTCTCCTGGCATAACATATCTATATATTTATTCATTTTCAAGGGACAGCGCCTCGTTTTGACTCCGAAAGTAACAATATCAGAAAATAGGCAGCATGACAACAATTCAAAATGTCTATACCTATTTTTGTATTGACTGTACATTTTGCGTGTAAGCCGACTTGCATATTGCACATTTAGCGTATTGTACGTTTTGCTAGCGGTGTGCATTTTCCGATTTGTACGTTTTGCGTATGTACATTTCGCTTGTGCACATTAAGCGTTGTGTACATTTTGCGTATTGTACAATTTACCAGTTGTTACATTTTGCGTGTAGTGTACATTTTGCGTATTGTACATTATGCTGCGGAGGGCGAAAAAGGTCGTGGTCAAAGGCTGGTTAGGCTTCACAGACTATAGCGAAACCAGCAGGGCTAAGATGTACGCCGCGACATATGTCGTGGACGAGACGAGAAAATTTGTCGATGTCGATTCATTTGTCGTCGGGGAACGCCGCGACATAATTTGTCATCGCATTATCTCGTGCAGAATACTGCCGCGCAATTTAAGAACGCAGTAAATAACATGTGAACAGTTTCGAGAAAATAGATCGTAAAGTCAGGACCTCAAATATCACAATCATAAACACAGTAAGTGATACATACTGCGTTCATAATTGTGCGGCAGAATAGAGATATGTCTGTATGTCTATGGGTGTTACCATGGCAGCCCACCAAACTTGACTCGTTCTGTCAAATGGTGACTCGTAGTGATTGTTGTTGTTTTTGTCGACAGACTAACATAAGCGCCATAATTTTGTCGAATTCTGCCACTTAAAATCGACATGTTTATCGCCATAGTATCTCACTGAAGACTGTCCGCGACTTAAGGGTGCGCCGTCCGTAAGTGACAAGTGTCATATGTTTTATTTGAAATGTCGTCGTCCATATTTATTTGATGCCGCGCGGCCATACTAATTTTGTATGGGGAATTTAAGGTGCTTAATAAAGAATAATTATTTAAATAACCACTTGATGAATCGAAAATGTAGTCTAGCAATTTGTAGTTTATCCATTGATGATTGTTTAGACAAAATCAGAGGTACAATAATTTAGATAAACTATAAGAAATCTACTAAACGCCGCCACTCGTTTTCATGATTTTTGCCCAACTTTAAATGATATTGTAGAAAAAACTATAGCGTGTTATGAATTTATGGTTCTGACAAATTGTAAACACGTTCCCTATGATACTAAATATATATTTTGTTCATTTAATACGATAGTATTTTCATTTTTTGGTCGGCGCACCCTTAAGTAAATGTTTTATTTTTGTTTTCATTTTCATCATTACCATGATAATAATGATAATGATAAGGCACTACCGTGCCTTATTATAATTATTTATTAACGGTATATCCTTATAATTTGGATGTATTTTTCTTACAACACCGGAGGATAAGTTAAGAGCGTTTACGCCGCTCACTAGCGCCGCCAATGAAAAAAAAAACATATCTAGTAATTAGAGATAGAAAATCAAATTATGCTCAACAAACTATCTGAATGAAGTAATTTAGCATTTTTACGTCACCTAATGAACACCTGACATGTTATGGTTTAGTTAAATAAGGCGTTATAGTTAAAAGTGGCCGTAACGTCATTAGGTGACGTAAAAATGCTAAATTACTTCATTCAAATAGTTTGTTGAGCATAATTTGATTTTCTATCTCTAATTACTAGATATGTTTTTTTTTTCATTAGTGGCGCTAGTGTGCGGCGTAAACGCTCTTAAGAGACTTGTGCGACCATTTGACCTCAATGACGCCCGAGGGTAAAAATCTACAATAATGGTGCACAAATTTGGTTTGGGGGCCCAGGAGTAGGGCAGCTAGTATTTCTGTTATCTAATAAATAAAAATAAAACACCACGTATTATAGGTTCTTTATAAACATGCTTTTCAGTGCGTTCGGAAACACGTGTAAAATATTAAGTTTAAAAACTGTTAAAATTAACAAAAAAAATTAAAGTAATTGTAGTAATTGTTCCGCCCCAGCGGCCACGAGCAATGTGCCCTGTCCACTTGAGCTTAGCAACTTTTCTTCTTCAACTCTCAATAAAAACTTGAGGCTTATATTTCGAAAACTAAGAGTTTCCTGAAAAAATAAAAATGTGCATTAGAATCTCTGATTTTTTTATAACAAAGTGGAATACTCGTTTTATACAAATTTGTGCTCGTACACCATTATTGTAGATCTGTGGAGAGTTTCGAAGCCCATGGCTTTATATTATATATTGTGTAGCAGTAACGGGGTGACTTAGAGCAGGGTGACCGTGCAAAAATTCACACAATAATGTTTAATTTACATTTTAGTGCTTCGATTCCTGAATCGTCGCAGAATATATATAAAATAAGAATCTGTTGAGTAGCTCGATGGCGCAGTGGTTAACTCGCCCGGTCTGCGAGTGCTAAGGTTAAGCAACTGTCGCAAAAGCCGGTCATCGGATGGGTGACCAAAAATTTATCATCTCGAGCTCCTCCGTGCCTTCCGAAGGCACGTTAAGCCGTTGGTCCCGGCTGCATTAGCAGTCGTTAACAACCACCAATCCGCACTGGGCCCGAGTGGTGGTTTATGGCCCGTTCTCCCTATCCATCAATAGGGAAGGCTCGTGCCCCAGCAGTGGGGACATAAATGAGCTGATGATGAAGAATCTGTTTAATCTTTGAGATTGAGAATATGTAGTGATCCTTACATTACACTTTACTTACATTTTCTTGGCACCCGATGTCGTAGGCGTTGTTGTATTCATATTTAATCACTAGTTATTTTTTTTTAATTTTCAAAGTAACTGACAACAATCGGCATCAAATAGACTAGCGATGGCAGCGTCCATAAAAAAAGGTTGCGTTCATGAAGAAAAGAACGAATGGAAAGCTATGGAAAGGAATGAACCGTTTTAATGGAGTAAAAAAATGGTAGTTTTTTCTAAACGGCAACATTGGTTTATCGAATCGACAAGCCGGTGTCATGACAAGATATTTCTCTGTCGTGGTGTACATGTTAGGGTAAACAACAAATGAATCGACATCGACAAAATTTTTGCCGCACAATTTATGAACGCAGTAAGTACCACTTACTGTGTTTATGATTGTGACATTTGAGGTGCTGACATTACGATCTATTTCTCGAAACTTTTGACATGTTCTTTACTGCATTCATAAATTGCGCGGCAGTTTTCTCGTCTCGTCCACGACATATGTCGCGGCGTTCATCTTAGCCCTGCTGGGTTAACTCGCAACAAGGTGATGCTGCGTGTGTGGTGAGATTGGAAGTGCATTATTCATTATGAGCTGTTATCACCAGGCAGGACCATCGATTCTGAACTCTACTGCAAACAACTGATGAGATTAAAGCAAGAAGTTGAGAGAAAGCGGCCGAAATTAATCAACAGAAGGGGTGTGGTTTTTCATCATGTTAACGCTAGACCTCACACATCTTTAGCCAATTAGCAAAAATTTAGAGAGTTTGGCTGGGTGTTAATGCATCCGCCGTATAGTCCTGACCTTTAGATTTCCACTTGTTTCGGTCTCTTCAGAATTCTTTAGGCAGTGTCAGGTTAACATCACGAGAGGACTGCCAAAACCACTAGCAATGGGATCATGTCCCTATCTACAAGACGGCAAAAAGTTATCGAACAAAATGGCACCTACATATTTTAGTTAAATGTAAATAAACTATATTAAAAAATGTTTTGAAATTTCTTTAAAAAAGCGTAGAAACTTTTTCCCCAACCTATTATGTATTTATGTATACTCGTAGATAGATTAAATACCTACTGGGTATGTGTTTTGTTTCAGATATCTGAAAAGTTTCACACAAAGTTACAAAACTTTCAATCAAGTAAGTTGGAACTTTTGACCACTCAAATGGAAGAAGATATATTTTATGATGGCACTGTGTACACAGGGTCCCCAGGATTGGCATTATATTATTTCATGTGTGGTTGGATGAAAAATGAAAATTTGGATAAGGATATGTTTAAGGTTTGATCATGAAGTGTCATATTATTTATTATCAATAGTACCTATACTTACCTATTAAATTCGTTTGCTTACAATGTTATTCTAACATACTATGAAAGACTAAAGGAAATCATTGGTTTCACATTTACATAGTCAATTTTAATAATAATCGTTGACAAATTTAATAATGAATCTATGGAAATTCAACAACACAGCTATTTAAAAATAGGAATTATTATTTCACATTACTACTGTGTTGATATTTTAATTTGTATAATAACCTTTAAAAGTTAACTTAACTTTTGAAATTTTAATGACTATAAGTAGAGTAAAGTGCATGGGGTTAGGTTTTTTTAAATAGTAGTCTGGGTTGTGTGGGAACTTGGTTAGCAACAGAAAGATAAGTTTTTAAAAACTTGACGAAAATATGTTATTTACCTACTTGTTGGATGGTGTAAATACTTACCTATTTACAAAGCAGATAATTTTGATATACATCAACAATAAGAGACTTATGATTATTAATAACTAGCTGTCCCGGCAGACCTTGTTCTGCCCTAATTCTCTAAAACAAAGTTACATTGATTTTTTATGTTAATAGCTGCCCCGACAGATTTCGTTCTGTCAAAAATTATTGGCCTGTCGCAGTCTAATAGAAATAAAATAACATTGAAAGACTTTAATAATAGGTATCCAATGTGATGATATTTTTATTGTAATGCCTTATGGTAGATACACGATATTTTTTGTTTGATTACTTGGCGCGTAAATAAATAAATCTGAGGGTTTTCCGACGCGGGAGCACGCAACATACAACTGTCCATGAGGAAAGCATGGGTTTTCAATATTAACGCCGCAAAATGACTGGCCCTGAGATTTATTTATGGTCCTAGCGAAAGCAAGACGCTCTGGAAATTGCAGTCGTTTAAATACAAACGGTACGTCAGTTGGGATACCATTGGGATGCGGGGTGTCATCACATCTTCTCCCTTATATTTTCCCTTTAGAATGGTTGCCTGTGATCGAGGCAACCATTCTAAAGGGAAAATATATATTTATAGTTTAGTATTTTTTTCACTGCTAGCCCTGTACCGTTACAAAGACGCGGTTGGTTTATATTTCGCAACATTATGACCACCGATCCAATCCTGGCAAATCCAGCGAGTTCAAAAAATCTGGTGGATAGTTTACGACATCATCTTGGTTAGTTGCGCAATCAATTGATTTGTATGCCCTTAATTCACCGCCAATTTCGTTTTGAATTTTGAAATTTGTTTCATTTACATCCGTGTTTTTGGCAGCTAATATAGCTCGTTCACTCAACCAACAATGATCTCTGTAATTTTGAGCGATTTCGGATCGGATCGGCTACAAGGCAAAATGTCTATTGACTAAGACTACCCACAATTGAATAAGACTTGAGAGCAAATCGTCCACATTTGAAAATGTAACCAAAAATTGTTTTAATGACGTCTTGCGAAAATGTCTAACCAGCATATTGGCTACGAAGCAAACCGTCCACAATGCATAATATAACTATTGTTGAATGACAATCGGAAACAGTGTATGTAGGATAGAACTAATTGCACCTTACTACCTACATAATGCTTTAAGGGTAATGTAAACCCTTACATTGTCATTCAGATAATGTTTTATCAGTGAGCGCTAAATAATTTGAAAACAGTCGACTAATCACATCATCATGCATCGATGGCATCGATCGACTAACGTCGATGAGTATACAAGCGAGATTTGGGGCATAGTGCTATCAACTCATAGTTATCGATCGATCGATTAGTGAAATAGCACCTTAACGAGAGGGCAAGATAGGAAGATGTGTGAAACAAATCCATTCATTGTAATAATAGATAATTTCATTTATTTTTTAAATACTTTTTGAACACATACTTAAAAATAGGGTATATTGCAACTTAGGCTTACTTATATATTAAGTTTCACAAAAAAAAATCATTTTATTTTCTAATAAAATTAACAAAAAACAAAATAGGTAATAAGTAATTTAAAAGCATGCAACATTTTAGTCAATATTTAAATAATATTTAATTTTAGAAATTCTTTTTAAGAATTCATAGGGTGAGATCAGATCTTCTTCCAATTTTTTTTTCTCCTCATTGTAACGCAAATTGAAACTGATATCGATTTTTCTCCTTTTACTGCTATGAAACAAACTGTTTTTATATCTGATTTCTTGCCAGAGCGTTTACGCCGAACGCGAGACCTTAAGTTTAGGTTTTTAAGTCCAAATATCACGCACACAGAAGCGGGCTGTGAGCGCGCGCGAGTGTGTGCGTAGAGTAGGCTAGTTCTGCTCACTATAGTCAAACTCACTACTTTGATCCGTTCGAATTTAGTTTTTCGGTATACTTAGAAATTATTGAAGTGAAAACTTCTTTGGCGGCGTTGTACATTTTTTTTGTAATGGGTAAATAATGTTAAATTCGCGTCAGGACACGTGACCTGATCGAAAATGTAAGACGTAAAATCGTAAGACGGATGGAGAGTAGACAGCCGGCGCGGCGTAGGAGAGGAAGTATCCCCCTCTCTTTCTACGGCGCGGCGAAAATGTATGCCTGTTGTTTCGTTTAGGCGGCGCAGGGCGCTTGCGCGAATAAATTGTCATGTTTGTGTACGATAGCACAATAAATAAATATTGTATTCTACCACATAAATGATAGTACTTTTATACTGATAATTGAAGCAATTCGTGCAAAATTATTCCCTAACCATTCCAAAATATCAAAAATGCACAACGTTAATATTCAAGTTTTCACTTCTGCCGGCACTCCCGGGGTGCAACCCGTCGTTTTTTTATTTTTAACTATGGGCGTAAGCAGATGGCTAAACTACAGATACATGAAATAAGTACCTATAATATTATATTGTATGTATTTTTATTAATGTTGTAATTAATCTTATATCACAAAATTATAATCAATACCTATCTGTTCCTCAACGATTTATTTTGGACGAATTGATTTGACGACGTCACTCCACTTGATGTTAAGTGGAAATAGAGTCCCTGTTGTTCCCTGCATGACGTTGACAGTTGACAGTTTGTTGATGGTTTGAGATACGAAACATTTAAAAATCCTTCTTATTTAAGTTTTTCTTCCAATATTTTACAAAGAAATGATTAATTGTATGGGCAGTCAAATAAATTGACCGATTTTTAAGAATATATCAATAATAATATGTTGTCTATTACCAAGCCCAATTTTGCTAATCTCCTTTTAAAATAAATTTTGTATAAAAACTACTTGGAAAATATGAGCCACATAAGCACAAAGCGCATCATGCAGCAATAAAATAGGTGCTGTCAAAACTCGGTCAAGGTATTTGACTGCCCATACAATTAATCATTTCTTTGTAATACATTGAAAGAAAAACTTAAATAAGTAGGATTCTAAAAAACATAATAATAGCTAAGAATACTTAAAAAAATTAAAAAAGGAATACACTTATTAACAAAATAAATAATTAGTCTACAAAAGTCGCACTGCTACTGCGGATATGGCGAGGAGATTGGGCCATAGCCCATAGCGCACACTGGCACGGGTGCGGAGCAGTCTTGACAAAAACTGGGACCACCGGTTTTACGTGTCTTGCAAAGGATCTCCTCCTTTTCCCTCCTTCCCTCCTCCGAGAGAAACACACATAGATGGTATTTCCCACCCATCCCGTGGGCCAGCATTGCGAAAGTTACTTAAAGCTCACTTCTCACCACGCCCGATTCGGAGGGGGGGGGGGGGTGGGTTCGTTGAATTTGTTACCCATTATCTCTTCAACATAATATACGTTGTCAGTTTAAAAATTTAATTTGTTTATGCTCTCACCAATTATCTAGCTCAAGATAAGTATTCTTAAGAAACTCGTTAGTATAAGTAAGATAATATGGATAAATGCATAGACATGGACATGCATGCATGCATAAACATAGAAAAAACACCTAGACCCGAAATAAATTTAGAAAAACAGTCCTTCTCTAAATTAACCCGACCGGGAATTGAACCCGGGGCTTCGGAGACGGCGCGACGCCCGACCCGGCGCGCTAACCACTCGACCACGGAGGTCGTCCAATTTAAAAATGTTGCAATTCATCAAAAGTAACATAAAATAATTTATTCACTAAAGTACTAAGATTTGCTTATCGCGCTATAAATTTGAACTATCTTCGAAATTACGGCAATTGTTCGAAAATCGTCGGGTAGAGCGTCGAGCGACGTGACCACTCTCTCAGAGGCCTCGCGGCGGACTGATTTGATACTAATAGAACGCAGAGTTTTGTAGTAGTTTTAGAGCAGTTTTAAAATATTTATAGAAAAATTATAGAGCTAATTTAGTAAAAAGAATTTTGCGCATAATTTAAAGAACACTTTTTTCCATAGTAAAAAGCTTTTATCTTATATTTATATAGTAAGTTTAATAGAGAAAACAATTATTTTATCACCTATAATTTCTTTAAAAATTCAAAATGTTCGGATTTTTATAGTTTTTGTTAGTAACCAAAATCTAAAAATGTTTTCAACAAACTATTTTGCTGAAGATCTTTCAAATTGAAATAAAATTTTTGTTCTTAGGTTTGTCAGTAATTTAAACACATTTTTAAGCTTCGAAGTTGACGCGGAAAGTCAAATTATGAAAACCTCTGTTCAATTATCTGGTTATAAATTCCAAAATATCCACAAATCTAAAAATGTTTTCAACAAACTATTTTGATGACAAGATCGCCTAATGATATAAGTAATTAACATATTTGTAAAGTAAATATTCATAGATATTATGAGGTTTGAAAAGTACAGTTTTTGAGCAAAACGGCGTAAACGCTCTTAAGGCATCCAGAAATAGTAGTAATGTAGGTTTTTTACTTAATTTTGTGCTAAAGCGTCTATTCCATCCCTCAAGCGGATTGTTTGTACGAAATTTCTCATTATAGCAGCTTATATTCACAGACGCCTTAAGCCATTGATTCTCAAAATAATTCAGAAAGTTACGAGTGCCGTCTGTTAACAAAGCATGTTCTTTAATATGCAACCAGCACTCTGAGTAGTGTGTTGATGGTAGAAGAGGAAAATTGGCACATATTCTGATTATACTTCTAGATTCCTTAGTATCAGTGATATTCAAGGCTTTCGCTTTCCTCCAAATAGCGTTATGAAAATGATAATAGCATCCACTTATTAATATGTCTGGAAACACTTTTTTCAATGCATTTGTAATACCAATTTCAAAGTCACATTTTATTTTATTTATAGTTATGTCTAAATGTTGCTTTATTAGTTGAAACAATCGTTCATAGGTTATTTGTAATTTGTTGGGAAGTAATGCATAAATTATCCCTACCACATTTGATGTCTCGCTGTTACTGTCTATATCAACGTGTATAGATATAATCTGATAAAATGGTTTTGGTGTGCGTGAAAACGTACCATCAATAAAGAATAAGTGATCTTTTAAGTATTTAATATTAATTCTCAATGATGTTGTACAAAATAACAATATTTTGTCATTGTTAATTCCGTCTTCACAAACAAGAAAATCACGCGCTAGTATTTCTGGTATTTTTATATCGTTTAGAGAATCGAATTCTGTTCTTTGTACATTAAGAAAATGTCTTCTAGCGCGACGTAATGTATCCTTCTTGGATTGAAAATAGGGTACAAAATCTTCATTATATGTTTCTCTAAATTGCTCTTCAAATATTTTTTGGACTGGTTCATAATTCTTGCAAACTATGTCTTTGCACTTATCCATAACGACATCAATATTATTTTTTATATAATTGGGTTTGCACGTATGTTCTACTTGACGGAGAATTTTATTTCTTTCTTTATTTATTGTCACCGTAGCACTACAGCTATCACGATTAATACATCTCCACCTTGACGAGCCACCTTTATTTACAAATCCTAAGGTGTGCCTATAACCAGCAATCAACAAAGCCTCCCGATTTTGTTGACTTTTAATAAAAATAAAATTTTTACTAGAATCACTTTCCATCATTGTTATATTGTTGATATATTGTTCAATTATATTTTTCTATCAATAAATCAATATTTTTCTTCTGTATTCAGTGTCAATGTCAATTTTAATCGTTAGGTTAACCTATGGCTATTTAGATACTAAAGAGTTCT
Source organism: Eudonia lacustrata (assembly GCA_947562085.1). Taxonomy (NCBI): domain Eukaryota; kingdom Metazoa; phylum Arthropoda; class Insecta; order Lepidoptera; family Crambidae; genus Eudonia; species Eudonia lacustrata. The sequence goes on from OX387314.1 coordinate 13,029,000, forward strand.
GTTTCATGAAGTATAAATTATATTAAATTATAACAGGAAGGATGTATGCACATGTTTATCTATTCAATATCCTTTTTTATTAGTCTGTAGGAATTAATGCTAACATAATGCACCATGAACGATATGTCTACAGGCAGTTTTCAATTATAGACTACTTGAATTATGGACATAAATAAATTGTGGACGATTTGCTCCCAGGACAATCTCTACATGTGGTCAAGATTGGTTAAATAGACCTTTTGCTTGAGAAGACCAAAAGCATATATGAACATTTTGCTTTGTAGCCGATCCGATCCGAAATCTTTTGAGCGACGTTTGGGAACACCTTTTGTATAAGCTCAGTTTTTGATTAAGTAAACTGACAAAAATTTACCGGAAATGTAATGCAGCCTGTAAAACAAATTTGAGGGAACTCGTTATATTATTTTCATTAATGACGTGCAACCTCTAATCAACCTGAAGGCATACCTACCAAAGATAATAATCCTTACGCGCCTTTGTTTTGTTTTGATTGACGTCTAATGTTTGACATCTGGTGACAGAGTGGTTTGTATGGGAAAAGAAAATTGTTGTTTTTACCATTTTCCTCGTATTTTTACGTTTTTTATCTCCAGAGGAACCTTTCTCAGACTTCATCAAACACAACAAAAAAGAAATCAGCCAAATCGGTTCAGCCGTTCTGGAGTTATGCGATTAGCAACACATTTAGCGATTCATTTTTATTTATATATATAAGATATTTCCTGTCATCACAGTATTCAACTAAAAAAAATATTAATATATTTTTTGGTTTAAACAACTTAAGACAGCACCTATTGAGATTACTGTAAATAACCAAAAACATAGTAGGTATACCTACTCTATACTTATTATGTGCCCTATGAAAAATAATTATGATACATTAAATTCCATCAAAAACATAAATGTGAAATGAGAGCCAAGTTCAATATTAAGTATGATATATTTCTTGGTTGTTGGCTTCAACGACAAAAGAAGCGAGATCTAAATGGGTGCCAAGTTCAAAAGCCTAAGGTCTGACTTGGCTAGTTCTCATTACGAATTATAAAACAGTCATGGAAGAGACCTATGTTCGATGGCTAGTTTCTACCAGCCAGCAAATTTTCCGGAAGTATAAAATAAGAACTTACAGCTTTAGAACTTCGGAAGGCTATAGGGGAAGATAGTATACTATCGGACAGCGTATACTATCGGACAAAGTCCATAACGTCTCTCTCTATTTCACTACCCAGCGCCCTCTACAATCGTACTAGCAAAGTATACCAATCCTAGACACGCGGTGAACTAGTCTGTGGCTAGCTGCCAACGCTACTGCGCGCACCGCATCGATTTTTTGAGTAAATAAATATCTACGTACGGAATATATATTTTTGCTAAGTGAACTATCGGTACAATTCAAGTTATTACAAACGACACACGTTACATGTGTATCATGCGTTTATTACAGATTGAATTAATGATACTAAAACAAATGATAAATGGCATGTTCTTTTTTAAATGAAATTATTGTACTGTTAGTCACGTTGCCGTTGTACTGTATCGGACAGCGAAGTCTCGTATAGTATGGGACACGCCCTCATGTCCATTACTACACGAAAGTTAATAATAAATAATAATAGTATTATTATTTAATATTAAAAATCTATATATATAAAAATCAATTGCTGTTCGTTTGTCTTGTTTAAAACTCGAGAACGGCCGGACCGATTTGGCTAATTTTGATTTGAATATTTGTGGAAGTTCAGGGAAGGTGTTAACGGTGAGAAACATAAATAATAAGTAACGGAAAATACTAAAAACGACAATTTAATTTTCCAATACAAAATTATTTGTTTGTTTTGTTGTCATGGAAACTGTCAAAGCGGTACGAAGTCCGCCGCGTCTCAGCTAGTAAAAAATAAAAATATCACTTTTTATTAACGCGCTTTTATACTAGCTTCACTTGTTACTAATAAACAAACAATGTAATCAAATATTGGAAGTCAATTTTAACCTACTTTAAATTAACATAGCGAAATAAAACTTTGTATGTATAATTATGTAATTCGGATGACAATACAATAGTTTGGTATCTTGGAGCTGATCTGATGATGGAGCCCGGAGGTGGATAGTAAAAGTCTTCAGTGGCTTCTAGTAAACCTTTCGAGTTGGGCTCATAAGTATGATTCGTTTTGACGAATCCAATAGATTGGGCTTGGTAACGAGGATCTCATTATGAAGCCAGGAGGTGGATAGTGAAATTCTTCAGAAGCTACGTAAGCTAATTCTAATTCTTCGTATGCTTGCTACTAGTAGGTACCTAAACCAATGACTCGCTTTACAGACTGTACCACGTACTACTAAATTAATACATTACATTGTTTTAAGTTGAGGTTTTGTCTAGCTACTGAATTCATTATTGATCAAGATGCCGATATTTAAAAAGAACCCTGAAGCCATTTGATTTGTATGGGGCAGTCAAATTTTTCTTCGATTTCAACTAAGTTATAAAACAGAAGTTGTTTGTTTTAGGAATTGCGTGTGTATGCAAAGAGTTTGTAAGTTTATTGTGATAAAAATGATTACTAATAGATAATTTGACTTTTCGTACGATGGCTCAATGTGTGTACAATTTGTTAAAAGACTTAAGTAAACATACTCAACAAGTTTATTTGACTTTATATTACCAGTAGTGTTAGACCAGGTTATTGCTAATTAGGTTATAGTTAGTTCGTTTTTGACTTCAATTATTAATATAAATAAATAATAATAGTAAACTAATAATATGTCCGATACTAAACAAAACTGTCCGATAGTTAACAAATCGGTTCCTTCATTGTATATATTACGTTCTTTTTAAATGTTAATTGCTTGCTTCCCTTATGAACACGTTTGCAAGGTACCTATTGTATATTCATTATTCTCATTCTTACTAATACCTATATTTTTATTAGCCTTTCAAGTATGCTGTCCGATACTACCGTACGATGTCCGATAATAAACCATTTCTTTTTTAAATATTAATCGATATAAATCTGTTATTGACAAAGTTATTTTACTTTTTACCACCAACACATAACAACTGATGTTCAAATTGCACAATCATTAAATATAGTTATTGTAATGTCTCCAATTTCGAGATAAATTTAACAAAAGTAAAATGTGTCCGAGATACTGTACTATCTTTCCCTAATATAATTCGTATATGAAAACTAGCCAAGTCAGACCTTAGGCTTTGAACTTGGCACCTATTTAGATCTCACTTCTTTTGTCGTTGGGCATATATCATATCATAATATTGAACCCGCCGCAAGCCACAAGCACACTACGGAAACCTATGTTTGAGAGTGATTGTTGTAGGCTCGTTGCATGTCCACACTTGACACTGCGAGCGAGCGGCTCGGCTTGCGCTCCGCTCGTGCTCGGTTCTTCTAGCGTAGACCCACCTTTACACACGGTGCTGCACGCCAGTTCTGTTAGCTTGAACTTGGCTTGACATGCTGCCGCGTTTTTAGGTCAGTATCTACTGACCATGCTGAAACTTTTGATTACATTATTACTGTATTTCATATTAATTATTGTCTTCATATTGTTTTAGGCTGCCTTAGAATATATTCATCTGGACCATTTAAAAGGTCACAGAATAAGTTTTCTGTGTGGAGATGCTGGTCCTTTGGCTTTGGCTACTGTAATTTCATTTAGATTAGGTACCAAACGTCCAAAAAGCCTGCCCGACTATAAAAATTTGGCAGCAAGGTAAAGTAATGTATATCCATCTTGACATATTATTATTTATTTGAGCCATCCATGCATGACCCACATTTAATTTTCTCGGGTCTGGGTGTTTTCTATGTATAATAAGTATGTATTTAAGTATTTTAAGTATGTTTATCCGTTGTCTAGTAACCATATAACGAGTTTCATAATGAAGCTTCTCTTGGGCTAGATAATTGGTGTGAGTGTAGGAAAAATTATTATTATTATTATTATTATTTAACCTTTTTACCGCCAACAACTTCTATAGAAGTTCGAGATTTTCGTGCCGTCCACGCCAGCACTTCTATAGAAGTTCTTTTTTGTACCTACTTTATTAAAATACATTTATAGGTTGTCGTACGGCGGGACATCGCGTGCAGGATAGTTGGGCGGTGAAAAGGTTAATATGACAAATATTCCCAAAACATCCTTTTTGTTACGACAATTACATATGTTGCGCTCACTTTGCAGACTTTGAAGATTCAATGGATAGTTATATGTGTGATACTTCACAAACCAGAATAATTAGTTTTTTAAGCCAGCCCTTTCGTTTTAAGTTTGCTGACTTTCTTTGTCAAAGATAAAGGTACCATCGCTTTTTTAACCGACGAATGGTTTCTTAAATGGTGAGTGGTGGTTATTAATGTTTCAGACTTATGTCCCTGATATCGTTGTTAGACGAATCGCCCGATGAGCTTCTTTATGGAAAAGCTGGCTATCTTTACGCGCTGTTGTTTGTTAACAAGTATATATGTGGAAAAGAAACAATTCCTTCAACACATATTGAAAAGGTAGATCCCTATTTTACCGTCCGTATTATTAGTTAGTGCCACGCGGGTAGGTATTCCCCTTGTATTGTTTCAAAGTAGCAGACTTTCGAGTCTTCAGAAAACTTGTTAATTTACTTTTTTATTAGGTGTTACGTAGTGAGTGTGTAGAATTTTTGCAAGGCAAAATAATATACGCTAATATATGTTTATTGTAGGTAATTAACGCCATATTGAAGTCTGGTAAACAATATGCCACCCAAATGAAGTCTGAAAGCCCCCTTTTGTGGGCATGGCATAACAAAACTTACTTGGGAGCAGCTCATGGAATGGCTGGTATTTTATTAATGCTTTTACAGGTAAATATTATTTTTAATCTCTTCTAATGAAGTGATTCTATAATTAAAATATATAAGAAACGAAATGAAATGATTGCGAAATAGATAGGATGATACCTACCTAGGAAAATGTTTCGTTGATAAAATATAAGACAATAGGAACACATTGACGACCTCCGAACCAACGACGACGAGTGGCTTGCACGCCGGACTTTGGGGCAGCGCGGCGCTAACTCTGCAGTCCCGGGTTCGATTCCCGGTTGGGTCAATGTCGAAAACGAATTTTTCGTTATTGTGTCGGGTCTGGGTGGTTGCGGTGCCGTCTTTGTTTCTGATTTTCATGAAACGAGTGCTTTAGCTACTTACCTTGGGATCAGAACAATGTATATGATGTATAAAAAATATAAAATAAATATTGTCTAAAGAAATTGGTAGAGCAGTCACTGGACACCGCATTGCGAAATTATCGTGGGTTCGACGCCTACATTAGACAGTCGTTATTTTAGGTGTTACAAGGCCGTTTTTGATAAATATAAGGAGTTTTCGTTGGTGGCTAGGGATGCAGTCAGAATATTATCTACGCCCAGAGTGTTCTGACAAGAAATTCAACAAAATTAGCTATTCAGCACAAACCCATAAAGGTCATTATCGCTTATTTCACATTTTCACAGACACATAACATATTAAAACCATTTAATTTTATATTATCACTGCAGGCTCGGGCGTACATAAATATAGTTGAGATTCGTAGCTTTATAAAGCCAAGTTTGGATTGGTTGTTGAGCCAACGCCACCCGAGCGGCAATTTCCCCTCATCCCTGAACAGCACTTCGGACAAACTGGTGCAGTGGTGTCACGGGGCGCCGGGATTTGTACCCTTGTGTATATTGGCCTTTCAGGTTCAGTACTGTCATAATTTATATTACCTTTTAGCTTCACACTCATTGCCGTAAAACGGGGTTACTTTAACAGTAAGGGTAATTTTGACAGTTCTTGGGGCTACTTTAACAGCGCGCCAAAATACGGCGTTAACGTGTACCTACAGAGCGAGCGTTCGTGACCTTATGTGGCAAGACACAACAGGGATCCTATGACATGCCAGACTTCTTCTGATGACGATGTTCCTTTAAGTGATTTGTCTCACAAAAGGGGATTAAGGGGCAAGCAGAAGAGTAAAGAGAAAGGCAAGAAAAATACCAAGAAGAACAACAACCTCTGTTACATTTGCAAATGTGACTTCGAGTTCTACCAACATTCGTGATGACTGGATTTGTTGCATCACTTGCAAAAATTGGATTTATGGCATGTGTAACAAAGGCTCAACCAATCCGTCCTATGAATGTGTAGTGTGCGAGGATACAGATTAATAAAAAAAATATTATAATTTTTTTCTATTGTTGTTCAAGTTTTTGTTAAAGTTAATTGTAACAATTCTACAAGACTGATTACCTATAAATTTGTAACTTACGTTTTTATAAAAATTACTGACTGATCTCGAAAACTTGTTGCCTTTAATTAATTTTCCTGTTTAATACATAAAATATTGTTTTTTTTTTCAAAAGGATGTTAAAGTAACCCTTACATTTTAAATCTTTGACATAAGTTGCATTTTAATGCCTTGTCAAAGAAACTCAACTTCGGGGTTACTATGACACATTTAAAAAAAAATATATAAAATTGTGGGGGGCCTGTGGGGATTTATATTCGTATGAGTTTGATAGCCAAAGAACACATTGTTGTTCGGTTGGAGCAAAAAAACCATAAATCTTGGGTGTTAAAAAAAAGTACTGCCAAAACGTGCAAAGTAGCCCCGTTGTACGGTACCTATTTAATTCTAGTTATTAAAAAGTTACAATAAGTAGGTTCATTAAAATGAAACATTCTGCGAATATTCATCGTACCTGAATATTTTTAAATATTATTCACTCAAAATCGTAAAAAGTATTTCAAATTAATTGTTTAGTATTTTTATAAACTTTGGAAAACAAAATAGTTTAAATTAATTTCTTTAGTGTTTTTATGCATGCTATAATGTGTTAAAAAAAATGTACCTACCTAAATAAGAAAATAATGATTTTAGCTTTTTTTTGAAGAAAAATACATGAAAATTGCAATGCAATGTGGTGAAGTTGTATGGGAAAGAGGATTGTGTAGAAAAGGCTATAGCATTTGCCATGGAGTCAGTGGAAACGCATATACGTTCATTCAGCTTTACCAATGTACAAAAGTAAGTACCCAAGAAATACAAGATTTATAGTACAAAGTGTTTGTATTTATTTCTTTACGCATCTTTATCGCTTTTGCTTTAAGCTAAAAACTATTATCTTTTATTTTTTTATAGGTGACTATAGACCTTATTATTTGATAATGGTAAGACAAGGTATCACAAGCTTTTTCTAAAAAAAGAGTATTGAAACCAAATTTTAGACAAACAACAAAATTGTATCGCCAAAAAGTAGGGAGCTGCTTTCTTGCCCATTGTGCACTTGATCAATCGCATTGATTGATTGATTGTTTTCGAGGTTTTGTTTGTGAGGCAACGGTTAGAGCGTACAACCTGCCCCCCCCCCCCCCCGCGCTTTGACTCAGCGTTGCCAACTCTACGTCTGTTTACGTAGATCTACGTATTTTAAGCCTTTCCTGCAAACCTACGAACTTAGGTCCCAGAATCTACGTATTTTTTTTATCAAATTTAACTTTGCAAAATTATTAGGTTGAATGGGCTTAATTTCCGTTTCAAGCAAAGCACACACTCGCCTCGCTTCGCCATACAAACAGTGTGACCTAAGTGCAGTGCAAATGAGTAAATTCATGTGAGTGTGTAAAGTAAAACGAAACGTCACGAAAAGTCTCGTCATCGCGCGTCACTCGATATTCGATGCACCACACGCTGTTTTAAAAGTGAAACTAGTTACTTTTTTTCTCAACTAGAACCTAATAAACCTAATAAATAAAATATTTCGAACTAAGATTTTGAAGGAGTGGTTTGTTTGTTTGAGTTCGATATTTTTCATCTTATTGCTCAAACCCTGAGACTACACAGGAACACATCAAACTTTTTAATAAAAATATGTATAAACTCAATTTGTCTGATGTTATTGAGTAATATTAAAAAAAGTTAAACACAACATTCGTTTTTTTCAGTTTCAACCAAAAAAAAAATTATTCAAAAAAATAAATAAAAAATACGTAGATCTACGAACTTTCCATAAGCCAATTTTACTAATTCTACGTAATTTTCTAAAGTGTTAAGTTTAAAATCCGAGTTGGCAACACTGCTTTGACTACGCGTATAGTTTATGACGTCATCTTGCCACCTCGCACCGCCTATGAAAGCAATATCAAAAGCTAAAGGCTATAGCTTTCGATATTGCTTTCATAGGCGGCAAGAAACGACAAGATGACGTCATAAACCACACACGAAGTCAAAGCGATCGGTTAGGCGGTCGGGCCCCTGGCTTGTGATAAAGATGAAATCGATGGCGTAGTGGTTAACAACGCGCTCGGTCTGTAATTGCTGAAGTTGCAGAAAAATTTTAGTTACCCATGGTATGCATGATGGTATGGGTGACTAAAATTTTACTCCGTGCTTCGGAAGACACCAAAAGCCGTTGGTCCCTACTGCATTAGCAGCCATTAACAACTCGCTGGCAATGGGGCCGGCCGTTTTCTCTGTGTTGTTTATCCATAGGGAAGGCTCCTGTCCCATCAGTGGGGACATAAAATGTGCAAAAAAACATTTTATTTTATTTCTGTCTATCATATTACCTACATTAACAACAGTTTAGAATATTTAGTTGCAGAAATACCCCGCTCTTCTGTAACATATTAATAAACTTATAATAGACTAGCACTTTACAACGCACACGTCCTATATATAATAAGTCGGTGACAAAATCGGTACTAAATCCTCGGCGAAACAATCGGTCCGATTAACGGCTCTACAAAAAGTCAGTAGTGGGCGGGAGCCGCGCATGTTCTTCGGTACCTACTGTAGTGCGACAAATTGTTTTATGGACTTACGTCTGTGGTATTACAGTACCCACTAAGAGGAGCGTTCGGAACAGTTCGGAAACACGATAATTTAGTGTTTTGCTCAAAGTAAATCACAAAAAGCGGTTTTGTAAATGTTCTGTTTTATTCACATTCACATCCTAAATTTTAATAGGTATATAATCAATATTTTAAAACTTTCACAGCAATTAATTAGTCCCAAAATAAATAGAATAACGGATAAACATACATAGGTAAATACCAGTAAACGTCCATGACTAGTGCAAACGTTCGTATTCATTACACAAAGTTTGCCCCTGCCGGGATTCGAACCCAGGAACCTCCAAGATGGCGACACCATGAAAACCGGTGTGTAAGCCACTAACACAGGTCGTCAAAAATGCAATTTAAGGGCCCCCTGTACACTTTTGCTACTACCTCGCACTAACTTTATCCGGCTCTGCCCGCAAGGAATGTAGCATTCTATCAGTGAAAGATTTTTTAGAATTGGACCAGTAGTTCCAGAGATTAGCCCCGACGTACAAACAAACAAAGTCACAAACGTTACCTCTTTATTAATAGTATAGACTATGACAAATTATGTAAAGTTTAGTGTATTTTTTTAAATAGTAAAAATGATTTACCCTTTTCTTGTTGGCGTTTTCTTTTTTCTATGTTGGCATAGTGGATTATTTGAGACGCTTAACTTACTTAAAATTTCGAGTAGTGTAAAAAGAACACATTTTATAAAAAAAAAAGTATAATTCCAAAAAAATATATTGCCAAGTATATTTCTATAGGGTTATAGAAAAAACTTAGCAACTAATATTTTTATATTTCATGTAGGTACCCGTTTTGCGTGTACAGTGTGTTGTGGATTCCATGTATAAATGTGTTAAGGCCTGCGCAGACGAGAGACTTTTGTCCGCTTGCTTTGTTAAGTTCAGTCTCTAAAGACTATGAATTCATGTGCGTTAGACGTTGAAATTGTAAGCGATCCATTTTGACGGACAAGAAAGTCCGCGGACAATAGTCCGTCGTCTGCGCAAGCCTTTATGGTGATGAATAAAGAGTTACGATTGCAGAAGCCCATCCACTTGTACCGCGCGTGCTGCTTCATGGAGTGGTGCGCGGTGGAGCGGCCGGGCACCGAGCTGCACCACCCCGATCGGCCCGCGTCACTGTTCGAGGGGCTGCTCGGGCGGCTGTACCTGGCCAAGGACATCACAAAGATCGAGGAGGCCAAGTTTCCAGCTTTTTGTTTATAAACACGTCGAAATACTTCGCTTGTGAACCATTTACAATCCACTAAACGAATTTATTAAGTGCTTGTCCCTTCTTATACGACGCTATTCAGGACAAACTAGTTACAAACTGTAATTTACCAATGAGTGTCCACAGAAGCAGTATAAACTGGTACTACTAACATTACAAACCAGTCTGTGATTGATTGCGTCGTGTACGAACCGCCTTTGAAATATTAGTTCAGTGACATTCTAGATACTCATTGATAATTACTTTTCTAAATATTTTGTTTTGAGTAGCGTCGTGTAAGAACTGACTTAGTACGGACTAATTGTAAGAGTGAAAAAAATAAACTTTAAAAAAAATAGTACATAGTTTGATATTTGGATAGGCAATGGTGGCTCAATTTATTCGTCCGCATTTAAAATATGAAAGTGTTCAAATGCAAGTTTTTGTTAATTAAACAAAAACAAAATTAGTCGAAAATATTAATGTTCTGTTGTAATGGAATGCCATGGTAAACTTAGTAGATTGTCTCGACAGAAACTTCGTGTAAATAGTCCATAATTCAATTTATTTATTATCATTACTATGAATAAAGAAAACAATAGCTTTGTTTAGGGTTGTAAAAATATTTATTAGAATTAAATTCTTATATACTATTTTGATTAATTCATAATCATAATCAATAATATCACCCAGTTAAATTATAAATATTGGTTTGAACAGCTCAATAAGCTGTGTTTTGTATAGCCGCCCCTCATGTTGCGCCGCAGAAACGATAACGAAATATATTTATAATAGAAATTGCTGTACTACATTGAATAAATGCAATGTTTCTATTTTACTTCTATTCTGTAGCGCAATATGTGAAGCCATTCATCAATATTACATAATTATAAGACTTTGTTTCAGTCATTTGTAAATTCTAATTTCTAGTTTATTAATTATAATATAACCAAGCTTAGCTACGCAGCAAGAAACATTGGAAGTCTTTGTGTGTCAATATGACTGTATGTAATGTACTTAACAAATAAAATTATTAATTCAAAGTTTGGCTACATACTTACACCGCACATATTTAAAGTATTTTAATTATATTAAGTAATAATAATAATAATAAAAAACTTAAACGGTAATAGCTCTACATTAAATTTTAATATATCTTTGAGATTATAACGAAATAATGCTATATTTTGTTGGAGTTTTGGTATGTTCAGCAAAGCCCAGATTTTTGAAAGTAAACTCGATCGGATGTTTTGCACATAATGAGGTAGGTAATATGGTCCCAACTAATGTGACTTTTTTTTGAAGTACATTATTTTACGTCTAATTTAATTTTCAAACGAGTTTAAGGTTAGCATCGAAATGATAAAGTAATTTAAATATTACGTAGAATTTACAAACGTAAAATTTCTTTAGAACCTCTTTATTTTGCTTACTGTAGTTCGACATTCAAATTACAAGATAAAGTAATAATAATTAGCTACTTTATTAAATAATTGCTGTTTTATTTATTTTTAATACGTACTGGCTTTTACAGAAGCCACCACACCGATATTTTTAAAATTTTGACTAGATAAAATCATTAATATTGTAAGCAGTCAGATCTATGCAAGTTCCCGGAACGTGGTGACCACACCAAGTAAATTCATTTTAGGGGGCATCAAAAACTATTTACTATGTTTTAATTAAAACAAAGGACGCCATACCTACTAAAAGAAAGTAGGGAGTTTCGAAAAAAATCGATTCACCTCTTCCGTCGTCACTCCCCACATTGCCGACCCGCAAGTTGCCAAAATTTACCCAAGTAATTATGTTTTTGGAAACTTGGTCGTTTAAAACATCTTCGTCCACAGCAAAGTAGGGGCAGAGTATAGGTTCGGAGAAGGTAGTCATAATTAAATACCGCCCGCCGGCCGTGATCGAGACAACAGTCTTGAGTGTGATCAGTAAGAACATTAATAACAACGATTTAGCGTATGTACGCGGAGACTGTGTTCGGCTAAATGGACAGTTCATCATCACTAGCTTGAACCATGCCTCTGCTCGGCGCAGGACTTCTCACATTCAATAGCTAATATCGGTCCCTAAGCTAGTATCTAGTCGAAACATTACTGTTTAAATCCCCAAAGAGTGACATGAGAAGATAACATGGACCATAACTTAACACGCTGGCCAGTGCGGGTTAAAATGGACAGTATTTAAACAATATTAAAATAAGTTTGAAAAGTTAGTACTGTTAGTAGTGGCTTGTATTACAGAAAAAACTTAAAAAGTCCTGATCTTATCTTGAGTATTGCTTAAAGTCTATCAGTAGACATTGGGATTGCCAACAAGAGCATCACTAATCTACTCATAAGAAAAGTTGACGGCTGAGTGACTTCTGCAATACTACACCTAAAATGGTGCAAATATTATAAAAACCTTTTTAGGGTATTTTATAAATATTTAACTTTATTTTACTGGCCCTTCCGTATTTTCAAAAAGATCTCCTTGTTAAAAAATCCCTTAAAATGAACTTGAAAAAGAGAAAGACGGATTAAGTTTTTAATACCGTTACTTGAAGTAAGAGCACCATAGGCGAGGAATAGACATCACAAAGTCCGAAGTCACGAAGTCCGGCAATGAACTAGCTCTTATACATGCTAATGAACAGTTTCCAATCTTATCTGTCAACCAATGTAACATTTACACAAAAGTACAAGTATAAGCAGCGTTATACTATAGGATAAATGAAGCCATTGTCCGTGCATACCTCTGCTTAGGCTGCGTTCACACCAAACGAATAGTTAGCTTACTTTCAGCGGTGATCATTATTTTGTGTATGTAGGAATTTAGGTCAAATACAATAATAAATTAAAAATACATAAATCAGGCTCACTAAGCATAGTTTGTACTATGGATAACGTATAAACATACTAATCAATAAAACACACTCGGTTTGAGTGAAAATGTGTTTTTTACATTCGGCGGATGGCTATACGTTTGGTATTAACGCGTCAGGTACTCACTTGGAGGTGTAGCACGTAATGTATCTGATACTGTATCTAGTGAGTACGTCGTCGGCGCGAGTTCGCTGCGAGCCGCTCGTTAAAGGATCACAGCGTGCAAGCAGCGACTCGCCGACGGATGGTGCAGGTGCAAACACAAAGGCGCTCGTAGTGTGGATTCGAATATTCGTATAGGTACCGGGATATGCAGTAACTTTTGGACGTGATATACAAAACACACTTAAAGGTTGATACTGTTAGATCACATACATTACGTGCTACACTTCCAAGTGGGTACCCTGCTTTAGATGGCTGTTACTTCTGATGTGTAAAAGCACACATGACTGCATTATGGTCTCGTAAAGAGAATTTAAACGTTTCAGATTGTGATACCTTTATGCACAATATTGTGTCTACGAATTAAATGCGAAATAATGTAAAAATACTTTTTCGTTCGTATATCTCGTCACGAAACTATTCGCTGTTAAGGCCGTAAACTGACGCTGCTTCGCCGCCCTTACCGCTGTCGTCGTTTATGGCCCTACGGCTTCGATCAATAATAGTAGGTACTAGATTAAGGAACCGGAACACAAATGTATCCCAAAAATGGTCGTGTTTTCTCACTTGTCAAAAATATTGTGTTAACGCATGAACGGCTTATATTAACCTTAAATCTTGAACATAAAGAACAATTAAGATGGTCAAATATTTATACTTAATACCTGTAATCGAATTTTCTAATTTATAATAATACCACAAAAGAGTACAGATACTCTTTTGTTTTTTTAATTTCGTTGACTGTTTTTTAAAGCGTTTATCGGGAATCTTACTATTATTGATCAAAGTAAGATGGCTACAAATTCCGTCATTGAGCGCATAATATCAAAAACGCAAAATGACAAAGAATTGCAAAGTGTGAAAAGAGCTCTTTTTTGTCTGTTATAAAAATAACCACAAAATTTGAGACGGATCATTTAAATTTCTAACTTCATCCTGACCTCTTGGGGTAATGAATAGAGGCTCTAACTGTATATGTTTGCATGTTGTTAATTTTGCGCTTTAGACATTATGCGATTAACCTTTTTACCGCCAACAACTTCTATAGAAGTTCGAGATTTTCGTGCCGTCCACGCCAGCACTTCTATAGAAGTTCTTCTTTGTACCTACTTTATTAAAATACATTTATACGCTGGCGTACAGCGGGACATCGCGTGCAGGATAGTTGGGCGGTGAAAAGGTTAAACTACAAATCGAATGCGAAACAATCGAAAAGTTAAGTTTCGGTTCGTATCTCGTCAAGTGACCGTTCGCCGTGTGCGCACGTTGGTAGTGGCGTGGCGTGGCGCGCTGGTTGCTTCGTGTCAGAGCAGCGCGGCGCCCGCCTCGGCGCGCGAGTGCGGCAGCGCGGGGCCGGCGCGCCACGCGTCCGCGCGCGGGTCGTACACCTGCACCCAAAAACGTTTTTTTCCTGTTTTACGAACCCACCAGCCCCCCAATTCTGCTATTTATTTTGATCTGAAACGCTATAGTTTGAACGTTTTCGTATTCTGCTAACTACGAAATCAACTCTATAGAGTTAAAATAAAATAAAATAAACATTGACAGAAAAAACGCAATAATATTTGGCGTGAATTGGGGGGCAGGCTTCATACGGTTAGCACATTTAGCCAGTGTCAAAGTAATTTTCTTACAAGTTATATAAAATAAATAAACAATATTTCTTTTGTTATGGTGATAGTGAATGATAATAGAAATGAGAAGTGAGAAATTATATACCTACTAACCCCTTGAGTAGGTATCTCAGTAAAGATGTGGGGCTTTACTAAGAATTCACGCGGACATCTTCAGAGAATTTTAAAAGTGTCGTTGGACTTTTTTGTTTCATTTGCAAACCCACGCGGACTTCTTGAGAGAATTTAAAAAGTTGACGTTGTACTTTTATGTTTCATTTGCAAAAACTCATGCAAGTTCGTCGGATTTAAAAAAGAAGTACATTTGACAGTCTAATTTTTGTAGAAGGCCTATAAGTTATTTAATACGAATACGAAGTACTAGCGCATTCGGGCGACGCGAGGCAACGCGGTGGGTCGGGGAACAGCTAGTATAGGATAATAATTTGTAGATAGAGCAGTTACCTCGACGCTGGCGAGCGTGGTGCGCGCGCGGTAGAAGGCGCGCTCGCCGCCGCTCTCGCTGTCGCCGCCCGCCACCACCAGCGCACCCTCCGCCGCGCCCGCCGCGCACCCCGCGCGACCCTCCTTCATATTAGCCACCTCTTCCCAAGAGTCCTTTAAAACCAAAAAAATGTCCATTTAATTTAGTAGACACAAAAAGAGCACTTATGAACGTGGATTCCAGTACAGCCCCCCTAGACAAGTGGCAAAACGCTAATGAAGTAGGAACTAAATAGAATGATTATTTTATGGGATTGACATAAACGTCATTTATACATATCGTTGACTTTATGTCAATACAGTAGAATAATCATTTGATTTCTATTCAAATTAGCGTTTTGCCACTTGTCTAGGAGGGCAGAACACTTAAATACGCATAAAAATTATATGAGAGTACACACAATAAAAGTAATAATATTTAATGTGATAAATAATGGGTGATCTTCTAGCGTTCGTTACACATCTCTGGGATGAGGCTATTGATAAGCGTGGCGAGTCGGTGGCTGTTAGCCTTTACATAGCTTTTGATCGGGTCTGGCACAAAGCCCTTCTCTCCAAAATCCCGGGCATACTGTCTGCCTGCTTGCTTCGTGCTGTTTGTTTCGTTTGTAACGCCCGGCACTATGACACGATGACCTTGACACAAAACACGCTACTTACGTTATCAGTGTATCTCTCGACGGAGGTGAGCACGGCGCGTCCGGGCGCGTTGCCACCGACCACTTACAGGCAGTCGTTCAGCACTACGCGACGGCGGCGGCGGCCTGGTTGCTTACATACCTACTTACATTTGTCAAGTCATGCACCGATTGCCCGACTAAAACCTATCCTACTTATTTTTTCAAATCGAGCTCCAATTCCCCGAATATACCTAATCTACTTACATTGTCAAATCCCCGTCTATAGCTACGTGCTACTCACATTGTCAAAGTTGTACCTCTCGACGGAGGTGAGAACAGCGCGGCCGGGCGCGTTGCCGCCGACCACATACAGGCAGTCGTCCAGTACCACGGCGGCGGCCTGGCTGCGCGCGCGTCGCATGGGCGCCAGTGCGTGCCACTTGCGGGACGCGGGGTGGTAGCAGAGCAGGTCGCGCGTGTGCCGCCACGTGTGCGTGCACCCGCCTACCACGTAGATCAGACCTGCGAACCGGTATAGTGTAAATTGCTGAAACCAGTATAGCATGCAAACTTTTTGGTGAAACTGATAAAGTGCGATGTTAAATTTTTGGTGTTACTGATATAGTGCGATGCAAACTTCTTAGCGATCGTGAAGTAAGACGCTATCCCCAATGTTTTTAAAGAGATTGTGTTTTGTCGTCTTTGGCTTTTATAGCGTAACCAATTTAGTGGCGGCGAGAAACTTAAGGCTCCTTAAGTAGTAGCGACCAAACATCCTCAGAGGGTTTTTAAAGGGCATCGCGCAAGCGTGTCCCCATCTCTTACTAGATTCTCAGTGGCGTTCGAACGGTTTCGAGAGCGGAACAACCCGATGGCGCCTCTAGGCTAGGACCTCGGTTAGAGCTGGCCGTATCTTGGACGCCATGCTCTTGAAATGTGGTGCTGGAGAAGAATGCTGAAATAAAAAACTCGTAGTCGGACTTCCGAACCATCAAATCTTTTCTTCAAGAGCCAGATGTGTTAATCAACGTCTTTCCTCCATTATTTCTGATGATCTTTAGCAAAACAATAATAATTTAATCTATTTTCTAGACTTACCCCCATTTTTATTATTACTATCAAAGCCTATACATATATGGTTTTAAGGCATGGTTATGGTACAATACAATTGTACATATTAAAATTACCTTCGAAGTTCACGACGCCCATGCCGAAGCGTGGTTCCGGCATCCGGCCCGTGAGCGTCCACTCATCGGTGATGGGGTCGTACACCTCGACGGAGGCGCCCATGTCGGAGCCCACCCAACCGCCGAACGCGTACAGGTGGCCGTTCCAACCGGTCAGGCCGAACTCGCAGCGGGCTTCCTTCATCGGCGATATGTTTGACCATTTGTCAGTCTAAAAAGTCATAAATAAATTTGTAATAAAATATTTAAAAAAAAAATGTATAACATACATTTACAAAATCCATTACTACATTAAGAACACTTTAGTATACCAATATCAGGCTGTAAAGTTTGTACACACGGATGCACATACTAAGACTATCACAAACTGTCAATTGTCCTCAATGGACTTTGAACTTTAATATCTATGGGTATACGGTTGAATATTTGTTGAAGAATTTTATAAATTTTGGATAGTCTAATGTGCGGCCGTTTTTTACTATGGATAATTTATAAACACATTAATTAATAAACCACGCTAGAATAGAGTACAAATGTGATTATCGCAATAAACGTATCCCTAACACTGCCGCACAATTTATGAACGCAGTAAGTACAACTTACTGTGTTTGTGATTGTGATATTTGAGGTGCTGACATTACGATGTATTTTCTCGAAACTGTTCACATGTTCTTTACTGCGTTCATAAATTGCGCGGCAGAACAGGTTGGCGCCCGTATCCGCGATCTTTAGCTCCGCAGTAAGGGTTTCTCACCGCTAGGCTAACCGTAAATAACGTATCTTATTTCGATATCTGAGAAAATATACTAGCAAATAGTTTTAATAACGATACTGACCACACTCACCATTGTCAAAAGTATAGCTCTGAGATCACACAATTGGTCTTAGACATAGACAAAAACGTCATTTCTATTTCAAAATTATATTACCTGTGGATCATAAACTTCTCCGTTCGCCAGTATCTGGCTGCCCTGTTCGCCGCCCACAGCGTAGACGCGACCTCCCAACGTCGCCACACCCGGTTGAATGCGGGCGATGCCCATGGGAGCAAGATCTTCCCATTTTCTTTTGAAAAAAAGTTAAACAATTATAACACCAGTATGTCCACAATCTCATCACGTTGAACTTATACTATTATATTCATTTATTTTTAATAATAGGTCCTGAAATTGACGTTTTTTTCTCACTTATTATTAGGTGTATCACTTCTAAAAGTCAATACCGATTGTTAATAATAGGTCCTTACCTTACCTTTAATTTCATAAAATTGGAGTTTTGTATGAAGATTTTTTATAACATTTTATTTTTCATACTAACCTTTTTTTATTTTCTTAGCATCTATTTATTTTAACACTATAAAAATTGTAGAGTGTAGTGTGTTTGTTTCACAAGCTAAATATAGCAGACATTAAAAAGAAAAAAAAAAATCAAGTCCCTTCAAAGCTACAATGAAACAAAAGGACAATTACGCGAACAAAAAAGTTAGTCAATTTAAAAAAAAAATTGGACGATAAAGATACAAAATTAATAATCATTGTTATTACTGAAGCCTAAGTAACATAGTCCTAATTAAAGGTGTATAATAATATTAACAACCGGTATTGACTTTTAGAAGTAACCACCTATTAATAAGTGAGAAATAACTCCAATTGCATAGGTAAGGACCTATTATTATTATACACCTTTAATTAGGACTATGTTACTTAGGCTTCAGTAATAACAATGATTATTTTAATTTTGTTTCTTTATCGCCCAATATTTTTTTTAATTGACTTCTTTTTTTGTTTGCGGAAATGTCTGCTATATTTAGCTAGTGAAACAAACACACTACCCTACAATTTTTATAGTGTTAACATAAATAGATGCTAAAAAAAAATAAAAAAACGTTAGTATAAAAAATATAATTTTATAAAAAATCTTCATACAAAACGTCAATTTCATAGGTAAGGATCTAATATCATTCCATATACATAATGTTCAATTTATCGCGATATCAGTATTGCCATTAACAGCTAAATGATTACTAATTTTGATTTATATTTAATTATTGCATCCTACATATCCTGAAAAGAAGCAAACAGCTTGGCTTATCGCAAGTAGCATTTAGTTCACAATAACTGTTCGCATTTAACGTAAAGATGGTTTTCAAGCATATAAAAACTTTTATTAAGGTTCACATGTGAGGATGTGATCTTAAGGCTGTATTATTATATTATGTAAAAAAGATACATATATCTGTATGAGGGTTGTAAAGGAAAGTGAAGTTAGTAATAACAGTACACATTGACCTTTCTAATCAGCATTCATTTTAGAAGCTGGACATACACGCTATGGATATCCAGAGATCGCGATGTATTATTTATTACTTGAAGTACCAAAAAAAAGAAATAGATAATTTTGGGTACATCCTATACTTTCGAGGAGATTATTGAAAGGACAGTTCCATATTAAACATTCAATTGTGAAACAATATCCGGGAAAAAAACGATTAATTTAAAAACAAATGTAAAATAAGTCGTTATTTAAAGAATATGTGGCCTAATAGTAGTTTAATGAGTGCGCTCATGTGGACTAATTACTATTAGTTGTATTACTATTAAGACTAGTAGTCCCCATAAAAATGTGACCTGTAGTCACTTTTTCAGGCACATGTACTAATTGCTGTATAATCGCTCGCGCCGACATATTGGAAAAATGGCGCCCAAAAAGTTTTTTGACAATAACTCCTTTTCAGCTCATTTTACGATGAAAAGAGCATAAGTGATAAATTAAACTAGAGAAATTTTCTACAATTTATATAGTAATCTTTTTATTGTAGAATTAATAGTTTTAGCGTTCGAACGCCACAAAGTCCACTCCAACACGTGTTTTGACCAAATAACTCATTTTCACACCAACATGAGGTACAGTAAGTAGAGCGTTTTTTTTGTGGTATCCCCAGTAGGCCTAATCAATTCACTTCGTTCGAAGCCATGGCTCTGAAAATGCGAACGACACTGTAGAACGATAAACTTGTACTGATGATTTAGGTAGAATATTAGAGCTCTGTCGGCAGATGTTCCGTACATAAAGTTATTATACCAACGGATTAGAGCAACAAACACGAGCTGTCAAACGAAACCGAAATAGGATGACGTTTGTGTGTGTATAATTGTACTGTATTGTATTATATTATTGTATTGTATTAGGTACATACGGCGGCAGATCAACCTACCCAAAACTGTCAAATTTCTACAATCAATTTTGAACTTTATTGTTTAGTTTTAAGGATCAATATTCATTGGAGAAATTTGACAGATTTGGGTAGGTTGATCTGCCGCTGACTGTACTTTAACAACAGTAATACATATTCGTACCATATCATAACCGTGTGATAGACAGTGGACACGAAATATTGATAACTTGATGCAGCCCTGGTGTAAAACGAAAATTATTTCTTTACACAAAATATTCGTAAATTCTGCATTATGTGTATTCTATCTTTGCTTCTTACATAAATAAATGTTTATAGAAGAGAATTATCACACTTAGTGCTTAAAATTCGAAGCGCATTGGCAAAAATAAATCCTAGATCAAGAGGTGTCGATTTAGAATAATTTACCTGTGAAATGAACATTTTTCGGGGTTATTGCACTGTGTTGTACAACAATCAATCACTGAACAAGTCACCATGTTTCTGAAGCACTATTTCTCAAAAAATATCCACGATTTCACGTAAAATCATAAAAATTCACAGAGCTCAAATTCTCAGCAAGCCGATTAAAGCAGACGAATTGTGAAACAGTTGCTAAAAACAATTCTGTTACGTCGCATTACGCATCTCTTTTTATCACACAGTGTTGCTGCTGGTGACATCTCGCTCGCTCAGCCTTTTGTTGCTCTATTCCGTTGGTATAATAACTTTATGGTTCCGTATAATGGAAGGGGGGGGAGGCGACGATAGGGGAAGATAGAAGGCGATAAGGATAAAGATAATAGGGTCAGGTTCGTTGGTTGGGCCTGACGAAATGCTGAATTGGCTGCCTGCTTGGCTGCAGCCGCGAGACTTTAATGTAATAGGGCACTATGTTTATGTTAAATACTTTTGTTTAAATTTCCTTTTTTTAAGTTGTAATTTTGTTGTTGTTTTATATTTTATCTTGTGTGTTGTAGTCAAATAAACTTTCATTCATTCATTTTTTTTTTTATGAATGTATTTCTTTTTAAATATTGGTTTTATTTATGGTTTCACCCGAGTTCGTCCCGTAATAACACGTGTTGTGAGACTCTATTTTAATTTATAACTACCGTACAATTATTGTACCCTTACCACTAATAATAAAAAATACTTGAAATTGGGTAAATGCTAAACGCGAAGCCATTAAATATTTATAAAAAATACAGTGAAAAAATTAAACGCCTACCCGACCCAGCCAGGAATCGAACCTGGGTCTTCCCAAAAATTGTGGTATTTCATCTGCATAGCCATCGGTTGCAAAGACCGTTGGATAGATGGCGCACTGTGCCGCTATTAGCACTAAAAAAAATAAGAAAACAGTGACAAAATTCAGCGCTTACGTCAGCCTTCCCGGTAGCATAGCGGTCAGTGCAGCCGCCCGAATTGCGGAAGACCCAGGTTCGATTCCTAGCTGGGTCGGGTAGGCGTTTAATTTTTTCACTGTATTTTCTATAAATATTTAATTTAGCTTCAGTGCAGCAATTAGCACTTAGAAAATAAAAAGTAAAAATTTGCGAAGCCATTAAATAAGATAATTGATTCATTAATTATTTATTGGTTTTATTTATCAAATGACTAAAACCATTTAAATGGTGAGAAATATCAAATAGGCCAAACAGAAAAAATGCCAGTATATAATTGATTTTTTGTAAAAACAATATTTACTTTTACTTAGATAATTGTTTTTAACCAAGGTAAGTATTATTTTACCATAGGGAAAAATATTAAATATTAGACAACATCACATCCATAGTTCTGATCCCAAAGTAAGTAGCCAAAGCACTTGAAATCATAAACAACGACACGGTACCACATCCACGCGACCCGACACAATATCGAAAAGATCTTTTTCGACATTGACCCGACCGGGAATCGAACCCGCGACCTCAGAGTTAGTGCCGCCCAAAGTCCGGCGTGCAAGCCACTCGGCTACGGAGGCCGCCATTGAACACAAATTAAAAAATGCAATATGTTGTGCCCGTTAAAGACGATATTCCAGCTATACCTAGTGTGTAAATCGAACTTGATCACTGAGGAGAGTATGTTGTCTGTGGTGAGGGGCGGGTGCGCCGCGCTGTCGTGGCACGAGCCGCCCGCCACCACGAGCACGCGGCGGGCGCGCGCGCGGGGCTCCGCCGCCAGCGCCACCAGGGCTCCGCGACCGGTTTTCTAAAAAACATTATTATTATTGAAACAAAAAATCTAAAATTTAAATAAACAAACCTCATTTATATGACATCAATCATATATCTGACATATATCGCCTTAATTTAACATATTGCATTGTTACAAAATATAATAAAAAAAATGTAAAAAATAAACACGAGAAGTTGTATAAACTGTTACATTTAAATGAAAAGTGTTAGTTAGCATTAATTTCAGAAAACGATATATTTTTTTATAACTTTTTTACTTTTACTGTTTTACAGATTTTTTTAACCATTCAAGCAGGTTTTGTACATGTCCACAACCTGCTATTTACATACAGGGTCTGTAGTTTTAAACTTCAATCTAATGAAAAAGGCTAAAGAGTTTTTTTTAAGCACCATTTTCAATGAATTATTATCACAGAAGCCAAAACAGTGACTCGGTATTATATGTTCAAACTAAGCTGTACATTGGTGATCCATTGCCACCATTTATTAGACATACTGTGGTAAGGAAAAGTAGGTTTAAATTTTTTATTTTTTATATTTACATTGACTTCTTACCATATCAACTCTAACAGTTTTTAAAGCAACTGCTATTGAAGGATCCTGTACATTCTTTAAAGCTTCATCTAGTACTTGAGGAGAGATCAGCGGAAGCCTGACATGGCTTAATACTTCAAAGCAATGTCGTCTACGACAGGCAGGATCATGTTCTAACCACCGCAGGGCTGGATTCAATACCTGAGGAATTTTGCCAATACTTAAAATATTGTGATTAGTGATGGGAAATTCCCGAGAATATTCTTTCAGTGAGAACTTTGCTGTTAAGTTCTCGAGAATATTCTTTTGGAAGAGAATTTAAGAGAATTTATAAATTGGATGACTATCTCAATAATCTGATTAAATTAATGGAACTGCGATTGCATTTCTGCTTTATTTACAAATATTTCACACGGAAAATTTAAATTATTGTCTTTCCTAAGGTTAAATTCTTATATGCGAGAATATTAAGTTTTTTTTTAAATTTCCTGCAAAATTTAATAATTTATTTTGGCGATAAAATAGACACATCAGTATTTTCAAACAATCACCTTTAATAAAGATCTCAAGATTTAACAACTCTAAATAATTCAAATTCTTCAAAATCAACATGAAAAAATCTTGATGATAATGACTAATCGTGACAAGAAATTTTAATAACATGTAATCTATACGAAACTATACGAAAACTTCTACTCGAAGTGGGTTACTTTACGATACACAGTGTGAACGAAACTACGAAGAGTTTAAATGCTGTTCTGTCTCTCTTATGGCGGAGGTACCCAAACCTGGATTAGGTTCCTCGGTTTTCTTGGCAAAAGTTTGTAACTTATTAAATATTTTCCAATTATGAGAGATCAGACAATTTTTTTTCGCTGATAGACGGCAGGGAATTAACTGATGTAAACAAAATGGCGGCGGTGCGTGGCTGGCGGGCCGGGGCGCGGGGAGAGGGCGCAGACATGCTACGCTACTAGCGCGACTAAACAAAACGTTTGTACATAAAAAATATTGCGGTGGAAACTTAAAATCAATTTTTACTCGCAAGGTTATCGGCAAAAACGATGGTACTGTGCTAATTATTAGCTAAATAAACTGAGATACCTACTTATTTTATACAATACTGATATCGTAGTTCAAAACCTCTAAAAGAATACAGGTTTTTTCTAAAAATACGAAAATCTTTATCCAATTTTAAATTCTCTTAAATTCTCCTTGATCTGAGAATGTTCTCAATTAAAAAGAAAATTCTAGAATATTCCCGATTGGGGAATATTCTCACTTGGAGAATTTTCTCGCGACCCATCACTAATTGTGATTCAACTGTTAAACTATTAAATTTAAGAAAATAGTATGTTAACAGAAAACTGTAGGCAAATAGTATTAATTCAAATTAATAATTAACCTGAGCTTCATTTTCAACTTTTAGTTGTTCTGATGATAAAAGTGTTATTAATTGTGGCAGTGGCAGTTCTAATAGTTCATCCCCTTTGGCTACTATATTCCAATTAGCTTGGGCATGTTCCAATGCTTCTTCTGCTAACTCAGTACAATTATGGGCTTCAGCAAACCTGAAACAAGATTAGACAGTAGACATAGTCTGGATGCACTAGTCTCTTCAGATGGTGCAGTTGAAACCGGTTGATGTGTCATATAAATAAGTAAGTAGTAGTGTTGTGTAATATAAATAAGTTATCTAATAAATTTTTACAAAAGATAGAAAATTTAATTTTTTGGAGAAGTCAAAAGAAAACAGAAACCAAACAATACCTAAAAATGCCTAAAGCATTTGAGGGGTGCAGTTCTCTCCGGAGATATTCACCGCAGCCAGTCACCAACTCCCTTAGTTGTAACATGTCAGCAGCTATTAACAAATGTTGTACCGTGGCTTTGTTAATAATAATTTCACCTAAAATAACAAATTAATTACTTATTTTCAGTGATTACTACTCTTACCAATTTAATGTTTATTGTCTAAAAAATATAATGGTTGATCCTTTTGATATGTAACATTATGTTGTTGATAAGAATGTAAACCGTTTAAATAAAAACTAGGTAGGTAGGTACTACCATATATTATTTTTTTTAAGAATTAAAATATACACACACATACCTACATAACTATTGTATTTAAGAAATTTACCTGTGTATATAAAGTCAATGATCATAGGTAATATATCGGGTGGAACACTGGGTAAAGACACATGTCGCTTCTGACTTTCTTCAAGACCCACATTAAACATGGCATCAAAATAAGCACAACTTGCAGCTAGAACCACCCTGTGAGCCTAAAACAGAAGCCACATAAAATTTATAATTTTATTAATAAATTGGTTTGAGAAGCAAAGTGTGTGCAAAAGTTTAATCAGCCTTTTGATTTGTTCATTAAAAAATCAATTTGTTATTTCAACTTTTATTCTGACATGTATATAATAAACTCAATTTACTTAGCTCACTCATAACCTGTAGTAAGTAAATTTATATCGTTTTATACTGCTCATATATCAATAGCCAAACAGTTGTTCTGTGAAAACGTTAAAGCCACTTTATTGTTAGGCCTTTCACATTTAACATGTTTTTAAGTCTAGGGAAAAGTGAAATTGCTTTTTGAAACCAATGCTTAGATAAAATTACAAGTTTTAATACTATACCTTAACTTTAGTTTTACCAGATATTAAGTCTATATCACAAAATCTGCCATCTCTTTTAAAATGCTGTAAATTAATAGATATCTTCGTAGCATATTCACGACATTTGTATGGCCTAGCCCCATCTTCACAAGAATTTTTGTTATAAATATTCGTGGTCATAATATAATTGATTTAATTAACATGGAGCCAGTAGAATTAGTTTTTAGATATTCTTGTGTTGTATAAGTTTTAAATAGTCATCACCACAAAAAATCACAACAATACAAACGAAACAAATATTGCCTACACTGATGGATTGATGACTGAGGCCTAAGGTCTGTCTGAGACTGACTGACATAAACTGACATTGACATAAGACAACTTTTTTTTTTTTAAATGTAGTTTGTTTCTCAGGTTTGTTCCCTGAGGAACCGGCTAAGGTCATAGACCATGCTGCCATGTCATTAGTTTCTTAATTCATTAGTACTATAATAATATGTAATAAACTATATATAAGATGATGATGAATGATAATAGAAATGAGAAGTGAGAATGATATACCCCCCAACCCCTCGAGTATCTTAGTAAAGATGTGGGGCTTTACTAAGTCCTCACGCGGAATTCTTGAGAGAATTTGAAAATTGCCGTTGCACTATTTTGTTTCATTTGCCAACACTCATGCACACTCACGAACACTTAACGGTTAATAATCCACCATTATTTCACATTAATGTTCGACATAACACAAATTTTAGAAAATAAAACAAAATTGCAGACAATACTCTTCAGTCTTCACTTTCCCGCCAAGAACCCCCCTTTTGACATCTTGGTATCACTGTCAGAATGCAGTTTCGTGTCCGATGGTGGTGTACACATGGTTTAATTCACGTTTGTTGTTATGCCCTCTTTTAGTGCGTAATCAGTGCATAATTACTGCAAACATAAAATAATTAGTGCCTCTTTAGTTTAAGAAATAAAGACCTTTTTTTAGTGTGTACGCTGGCGTCACGGATCGTGACGCCAGCGTACACACTAAGAAACACGATCAAGCTGGCGTATTCATGACCGTTCTCGGAAACGACTTAAATTGAGGAAACGCACACAAATACAGTTGTATTTGTGTGCGTTTCCTCGTCCCTCGCCGAAAATGACAGACTTTTTGTATATAAAGGGCGCGTGGCGTCTCCTAAGCCTCAGAATAATAACTAAAGGTATAATATATAGAAAACGGACTAAAATAGCAACATAAATTCATCAGTTCGCACTATTTTAACTAATGAACCTTGGTGATGTATTGGAAAGAGATCGATTGTCCCTTTTCTTTCGTTATTTTGAAGGTGACACCAGATTTATGACGTCATATTTGAGGGAATGTGGTGACTTTATCGACTTCATCATCGATCTAAATAATTGAAAACAACAACATAGTTTTTCTTTTGTCAATAAATTTATGAAACATATATGTTAATTTGACAATAAATACACAATAATACAACCCAAACTATCAATTGCACTATCAAACAGGAAACTTATTGAAAAGAAACAATTTTAATGAATTTTAATAATGAAAGAAACAATACTCGCATAATGCAAGTCTTTACATATAAAATTTAGATTTAAAAAAAAAAAAATTAAATTAAACCTTAATAAAATCTTAATGATATTTATTTAAAGATATGCTAGGGCCAGTAAGCATACAGAAAAAGGTTAAATCATCATTGAAAAAACAATACGATATCAATTTTAGCAATTACACAGAATTTGTTATCAGAAAATATGATTTCGTAAATATTAAAATTAATTTAAATATTTGATTTTTTATAATCAAGTTCTGAATATGTCTGAGTATATTGTCATCTGTGCCAAGCGTTTCTGCAAAAAAATAATGTCTTATTATAATAAATGTTTAATAGGTTCAATATATCAAAAGCTTTTTACTAATTAATTTACTAACCAGACTTCGATGCGAGATGGTTTGGCAAGATAATAATATCTGTTGGTATGATATCCTGAAATTGCATTATTTCTTTATTTTTATGGTACGACATGTCTTCGTGTTAAAACGGTTCACCGTTTATGTTAGGTTTCTTTGCAATTAATTGCCAACATGAATTGAATGAATTAATACATATGATACCATTCATCAGATCCATCCATAATAAATAATAAAGGAACCGCATTTTCTCTAAGTCGCGTTTATTTGACATTTCCCTTACATACAAATTAATCCATAGTAAAATGCTTAAAACAAATGTGATTAAATGCCTTTTTGAAGTCCAATATGATTTATCCACTATTAATTTTTTCCATTCGTTTTTTGGCATGGACATTAGTGAATGGTCTTTAGGAAATCTGTAAAATAAAATTATCGATATATCGATTTAGAAAATTATGCACATTGTTTACGTCACTAATACATGATATAGATAATCGGATGCCGTTTCTCAATTATTGCTAAATCTGCTATAAAAATTTAATTAACAGCTAGTTTTTGCTACAAAATGGTTCTACCAAATTTTATTTGTATTTTTATTCGCTGTTCACATTCGACAAATAAAATAGCAAAAACATCCGATTGAAAGTCAATAGTCCATGACTATTTTCTTTTCGAGATTATTAGAAAGTGCAGCCCCCAACTACAAAAGAAATAGTGCCACATAGACCACACACTCACTATTTCTAGTAATCCAAAGCATTCGTTCAATTACTATTTAAAATCTGAAATAATTATGAGATAATAAGACAATGTTATTGTCCGCAGTTATTGACAGTCGATATTTATAATTCTATTAATACGCGAACAAGTCAAATATTATGTCTAAAACGAACTGTCAGCTTTTAAATTATTAATTGTGGAGACTCTACTGATAACTGTGTTATGTCCTTTGTAAAACCTACATGTATTATATATCGTTTGTTTCCCAAATAAACTAAAATAAAATAAAATAAAATAAAATAAATCAATGTATGTACGGACGCCTGCACATCAACCTATCCAAAACTGTCAAATTTCTTCAATACATTTTCAACCATATGCCTTAAATATAAAGTTCAAAGTCTATTGAGGAAATTTGACAGTTTGTGGTAGGTTGATGTGCAGGCGTGTGCTTCTGATTTTGGCCGGGGCTTGGCCGGGCAAAAGGACTCGAGATTTTATTTTTCTGATGACCGAATGACATAACAATACAAAAAATAAAAACTAAGTGTCTACCATTTGTTTCACTCCAACCTACTTTTCTAGCCATAAGACAGAACGGAACCAAACATAGTTGCACGTTTTTTATTTTAACCGATCTTCAATACAATTACAATGTGGAATAAATAAAATAAACTTAACTAAAACTATTACTAAACTAAAATATGGCGTCAAAAAATTCCTACGCGTCACTGTCGACTGGTAATGTACCCAAGAGACTGGCGGCATTGCCTCGTTGTATGGCAATGCTTAGCCTCTGGCCAAGGTAAAAGCCAGCCTTTGGGTCATGGAAAGAATCAACCAGCCGTTTGGAGATGTCATTATACAAAGCATGAGCACTCGGACCCCACGGCCCGAGGGTTTCAACCCCAAACGGCTCGAAAATATAATTGCCGTTAAGATTATTATACTTTCGCCGCTTGAGGTTTTCTGCAGCCGCAGCAGCAGCACCAGCACAGCACGCTGTGCTAGGAAGATGGGATGGCGCAAGAGTATCAACACAAGTTGCATCCCACACTAAAGGCCTACCCACCTTCCATGGAAATAAAGACATGCCGTCCGGTCTCTTGCCATCGTCGCGTGCCAAGCCATTGGGTTCTAATACAGCTGGAACGCCGACGGTGACAAGAGCACGTCGGATGATGTCATTAATATTTGCGTGCCGGGCTAAGCGGCCCGCACTACGGCTGCAAGACAGGCCGTGGTATCCGAGGCCGTTGACAACTTTGCCACAGAGACAGCGATGGGGAGAACAACAAGGAGCTCCTAGACGCAGGAAAGCAGCGAGGCGGAAAGTAGTGTCGTCGAACAAAGTACCTAAGTTCGACGACGGTAGTGCATGAAGCCAAAGACCCGACTCCCACTTGCCCACAGGCAGCAGGCGCGCACGCTCCGCAGTAGAAGCAGACGTGACAAGTAAATTATTCAATACTACTCTGCAAAGCGGCTGTCGGGTGTATCTGAATTCGGGCAAGCGAGTCTCCAGGCATCCATAGCCTCGGTGAAGCACGGCACATAAAAATTAATCAGTGTGGGGGCTATGATTTTCCTGATTAATTTTCGGTGCCATGGACCGAGGATAAAAAAGCCGGTAAACTAATACTTGAAATTTTGCGGACGCCAAGGCAACCTTAACCTTCCTTCTATAGCTTTAGTTATTGTTCTGAGTCCTAAGCCGTCGAGAGTTATAGCTACGTGTAGATTATATATTTGTACCTTCATACTTAGAGCATGTTGGTTTAATGCTCTAATCTAAGCCTTCATACCATCGAGTGCACCATCACGAAGAGTTTAAGAGAAGAATGATGGAAGATTAGGCTGTACATGGTAGATCCCTTTGTCTTTACTAAATGAGTTGAGTTGTACTGTATTACCTACTGTCAGCTGTCATGTCAATTTGTTTTTTGACCTTGTCGTTCGTGTGTTTATATTTTTAAGTTGACTTAATTTTGCGTCGAAATGCAATGACTTACTAAAAATTTTGCGTTGTTATTATTCTAAAATGTTTGTTTCATTGAAAAAACTTTTAAAATGGGGATCTTTGAAAAATTCGGAGAGTCAAAGAAGCCAACAAACATATCACATTCTTGCAATTTTAAAAGGAGTTCTTGAAGATATCATATTTTGGAAAATAATCTGGCTTTCATTGTCTTTTATTTTGTTTGTAAACGTGTTATTTTTGTAAGTGCTTTATCAATTCACGTAATTACTTTACATTTCAATTCAATTCACTATAACACTCAGAAAACGCTACTCTTACTTTAGTTATTATAAGTTTGTCACTTTACAATATTTTTTCATTTCAGTGTCTGTTTAAATAAGCAAATTAATGTCTTTGAAGTAGCTTTGTACCTATGCGTTTCTTTCGTTACCATTGACGCATTTGAAGCATGGCTAAAATATAAACATAGAACTACATGCCTGAAAAGACTTGCTGGTCATGATGGTGAAAAACTGAGCACTGTGATAACTCTAGTAAATGGCTGGTTACATAAAAAATGGATCGATTTTATGTATTTGCGGGAAACAAATCATACTAAGGTAATCAGTTTATTTTGGTTTAGCTAGGCAAAAATAAGTCAAACTACTTTTCAAAACCTTTAGAATAACACTGACATAAATTAATTAAATTAATTACACTAATATTGTTTGTGCATTAGCCATATTAAGCTTATTGAAGACATCTGTCATACATTTTTATTCTTATTGGTTATTGATACACATCCCTTATTTAAAATAACATTAGGTAATGAATTTTTCAGGCATTTATCCTTGTGAATATGGTGTTTGGAGTACTACTTATTGTAGGAAAATGTGTGGGAGGATACCTATTGTCTTATATTCTTTGTATGACTCTATGTACTTTGCATAAAGTGGCCCCACCTGTTATTAGAATTGCAAAGAAAATACAACAAAATGCAGGTACTGTTAAACTTAAGTTGAATGTTGCTATTAGCATTGTATAAAGATTAATTTAAGATTTATTTATTATCCTTTCAGATTCTGATATAGACTTTGAAGGTCTTATCCCAGAAGTGACTGAAAGTGATATAAAATTGCTGTCCATTGAACCAGAACAAAATCAGTTTGATGAAAGACAAAGTTTAGGTAATAACATAAAACTTACTAAACAATTTCATGTGAACTTCATCATGTACGTTACCGCAGCAGGAAAGTAGCTCCTAGAGTGTTATGAGTGAACGTATAATTAGTGCGTAATCTGCTGTGCATGTGCGCCGCATAAAAAATTGTGCGTGTTGTCATTTTGGGGAAAAACGAAAAAAACGATTCCTGCTGCAGTAACGTTGTTCCAGCAGGATAATTCTAAACGAATGGTCGGAAAGAGAAAAATTGTGCATGGGCAGAAAGCTTACATTAGTGCAAAATGTGCGCCGAAAATAAAATATGTGCTTATTTAGGTTTTCGAGATATTGCATTTCCTGCTGGAGTAACGTTTTGCAGAATCGTGTATCTCTAAAGCCATTGCACATACACGAGTAGCTCTTGATTTGTGCGTATTTGTGACAATTAAATTTACGAAAATATTCATAAATTTTAAGTAATCGCGCTTTTTTTTTAATCCAAAAAAATTCGCAGCGCCTTAACGAGAAAACGTATAAGCTCACTGAAAAGTGTATTCGATCCTTCTTGACACATTTATTAACCATAAAAAGTTTCAAAAATACATGCGTTATTGCTAAAAGTCAAAACGACGGTATCATAACTTTGACGTCAACATACAAGAAACCGGCTCAACTGAAGATGAGCGGGTTTAAACAAAAAATTAGTGCGTTTAGTCAAATATCATTGTGAACATTTTCAGCTTGTAATGTTTCGCATATAAATAGATATAAACAAAAACCAAAACATGTAAACAACGGCTGGTTATCCGACCAAATTCGAATGACTACGAAAAAGCGACGGATTCATACATATTAATGACCTTCTATAATGAACGTATTTAAACCTAAGTTGTTGTTCGTACTGTTGCGTTCAAACGTTTGTTGGCAATTATAAGGCCTAATTTAAAAAAAAAATATTAATTATTAAAATTATTAATTTAACAAGCTTTTATTTACTTTCACCTGTCCGGTGTCTATAATGAAATCTTGCAACTTTTTGACCTACTTCCCGGTTTCCGATTGAGCTGAAATTTTGCATGCATATGTATATTGCGTGACAATGCAATATTCGTTTTGATTTTTAGCAATAACGTATCTAGTACACTTTTGAAACTTTTTATGGTTAATAAATGTGTCAAGAAGGATCGAATACAGTTTTTAGTGAGCTTATACGTTTTCTCGTTTAGGCGTTGCGAATTTTTTTGGATAAAAAAAAAAGCGCGATTAAGTACTTAAAATTTATGAATATTTTCGTAAATTTAATTTTGTCACAAATATGTGTATGTTTATTCTACAGGCGCACATACAATGGCTTTAGAGATACACAATTCTGCAAAACGTTACTCCAGCAGGAAATGCAATATCTCGAAAACCTAAAAGAGCACATATTTTATTTTTGGCGCACATTTTTGCACTAATGTAAGCTTTCTGCCCATGCACAATTTTTCTCTCTCCGATCATTCGTTTAGAATTTTCCTGCTGGAACAACGTTACTGCAGCAGGAATCGTTTTTTCGTTTTTCCCCAAAATGACAACATGCACAATTTTTTTATGCGGCGCACATGCACAGCAGATTACGCACTAATTATACGTTCACTCATAACACTCTAGGAGCTACTTTCCTGCTGCGGTAACGTACACAACTTCATCCCCCAAAAAAAATCTCAAATGTACCTAACATTGATGTTCTAGATTATGCGATTATCCTATGTGCATATTCAGACAATATAATTACCAACACTCAGATACAAACATGATGTACAAAAATATGTAAACAATTGTAACCCTTAAACAATGTAATAAGAGTCCAAGTGGCTGTAAATGTCCCTCAAAATCGCATAATTGGTCACAAGGTGCATCTTACGATTTTCTATCCAATGCATGCCTAATTCAAAATCAATTTTTTTTTACATTAGTTAATGTGGTATTTAGTAATTTCAAACCGTTACCACTTAATTTAGGTATGTTACGTATACCTATCCGAGTCTGCTTTCTTTTTATCATGTTTGTATTCTTGTCATAATTATTATATGTATGTTCCTTCAGCTATGTCCAATTGTCAAGGATACATGTTAAGTCTCAACTTAAACTGTTCTGTTTGTCTAAAGCTATTCACCTTCAGTATTAAGTTTTATTGTTAAAACTTTATGCTATTTTCTTTTTATTTTATCTTCTATTTCTGCTCTGTGACACAAGATAAACTAGGATCACATATTTTATCACAATATATTTTGAAATTGGTTGTTTAATATGACAAACTTTTATCTAAGGTTTGAAATCTTGTGATTCTTGAATGCTGATTCATAAGAATCACAAGTTTTTAAACAGTACTTTTTGATAAGTACTGTTTTATATAATAATTAGGTATTAATTTCTCACAGATTATTGGAAACCAGATGATCTACCTATTGAAGATGTCAGTGACAGCTCAGAAAATAGTAGTTCACTTGTAACAAATCTATCTATGGAGAAGATGCAGACATTTGACAAAGATGTGGAGACTTCAGATTCCAGTGACGATGAATATATTCCTATAGGTTTGTTTATGCTTATATTAAATTTTGAATAAAAGTTAAGTTATTTGAATAGATTAATTGTATTTATATAGATCAATACATTGTAAATTGAATTGTTAAACAGTTTCAGAACACAAAGATAAACTGCAGTCTACTGTAGAAGTATTAGAACCAACAACATCATGGAGCAGTTCAGCTTATAATGCCTTGTGGAACATTACAGGGGCAATGACAAATATGATATACACAAAAAAAGATGATAATAAGAGAAACAGAGTAGCAAGTGCCGATTCATCTGATGGGTTTGAAATTATTGACAAACATGACCTAATGTAAAACTATACTTATCTTAAGATTTGCTGTAAACAATTGTATGTTTTAATTTTGACAGTAGTAGGTATTTATTGAGAATTAGGAATGAAGGAATTAATTAATTAAACTTATACATTACAAGGCATGGTTTCTAATCTAGACATTAACTCTTGATGTTGTTTCTTTAGCGCTTTTAAACGCACAGCATTCAGTGCATTTCTTGCAACAAGAGCCTCTAACATAGGTCTGGACATCTGTAATACAAATAATAATTTAAAAAATTTGCAGTGGTAACATGTTACAGGATTTTAAAGTTTTTAATAGATGACATACATTTAATGTTGTGTTTTAATTATTGTAAAAAGTATTGTTAAGCCTCATCTATACACTGTAAGCTGCAATACATATATTGCATTCGCAATTTAAGTAAACTTTCTTCCAATTCAAAAATTATGTTATAATGACAGATTATAGGATAAAAATAGATTTTTTAATTAACCTTTTCAACAATATGCCCTATTGCAATAGTTCTGACAGCTGCATTATGTTGTTCATTTATAATATCATGAAATTCGCCTTGTCCAACTTCATTGTTGTAAGCCTCATCCTCCTCTTCTTTCAGTATTGCTGGTAGTTGGGTAAGTGTCTGTGGGTAGATACATGTTTTATTCAAAATAGATAAAGTAAATTAATAATTTTTTGGGGCCTCCTTGCAGTATATTATTTTGGTCAGTGGTTAAACCCCTAGAAAAGTGCTGACCACCTGTATTCTAAATATTCCTTTAAAGGTTTGTTGTTTTTTTTTTCTTATAAATAATAACTTAATAAAATAGCTATTTTATATATTTTATGGGTGGTGCTACTTAATTTTGTTTTTGTCTTTTTAACTTTTATGGTTTTATTTATGTTCCTACCTCAAAGTTGTTTTCCAATAAAGAGTCGTTGTGGTTAACAATTTCCATTTCGATTTCCCTTCTGCTCTGGCTAGATCCTTCATTGATTGATTGAAAACAAGTGATTTGTATCTGAAAGTAACAATAATTTATCAACCTTATAAAGGATGCTGCTAAATTGCTGCCAAATTGCACTTGGAAACAAATATATTGTATAATTTTGGAACCAGAACAATATCATTTTACAAATCATTAGTGATCTTTTATGCCATATTACAATGTAAATATGTGCTATACTGTTAAAGACCATTATAAGTATAATCTTTGCATTTGGAAAGTATAGTTTAATTGACGATTATTACAAATGGTTTAAAGATGTTCTTTTTTTTTTTAATAACAGGAAGATGTATTACCGATGGCGCTTTAGTAGATTGTTCAGTCAGAAATACAGCAAAAATTATACCAACAAAACTTGAATCCATTCGTTGGTACATAAATTGAGTAGCAAGATCTGAAATAGAAAGAATATAGGATAATTTTTTTACCAGTGTGCAAATTTTCTGGAGCGACTCAGAATCGGTAAATAAACAGCTTTCTTATAGTAACATGGGTTGAAATATGGCAAAAATTTTTGGACTTCCCATACTTTAGCGAACACTTGAATAGCCTAATTTGTATGAAGAGCGGAGTTGCAATAAAAAACGAAATTTAAAAAAAGACGAGTTTTATATGTATTGTTTGTTATAATCAATGTTTTTTTAAACTTTTACTACGATGTCTTATTCATGTTTTAAACATTGATTTATTTAGTACATTTGTACTGTTTTCGCTGTATGGGCTTTATCCCTTTACCTTTCCTTTTGGAAAAAACAACAAGCATCAGCTTCAATTTCTGCAGGTTAGGTTAGGTAATTCTGCAGCAACTTTAAATACAACCCTTACATTATTAGGACATTGTTTAGAACATGTTTAATAC
This sequence comes from Eudonia lacustrata, assembly GCA_947562085.1. Taxonomy (NCBI): domain Eukaryota; kingdom Metazoa; phylum Arthropoda; class Insecta; order Lepidoptera; family Crambidae; genus Eudonia; species Eudonia lacustrata. The sequence goes on from OX387314.1 coordinate 13,065,121, forward strand.
ATTGTATAAAACATACTTTAAAACAGAAGGGAAAAATAATGGTTTTTTGTCAATGTTGTTTTAAACACTGATTAAAACGAAAATGATTTTTTGTAACAACTCTAATGAAGACTCAAATTTTTTTACATATTTCAACCCATGTTACTATGAGAAAGATAAAAACATTATCCTGTATAAATATTAAAACTTCATCTAAATTTTGTAGATTATTAGTTGTTAACAAACAATAATGAGCAAGCATATTACTTTCAATTCCTTTAGTACTTAAAAAATATACATTTATTTTATATATAAACTAACTAAATATATGGGGTTGCTTTAGTAATCGGCGGCAGTCGTAGAGGGTACGGGAGGGGGGAGGGGGCAGGGGAGTGCCCCTCTTAAAGGGGGGAGACGCAGAAATCCATAGTTTTTTATCTGGCATTTCTTATCAAGTAATCAATCACTACAAAAAACCTTAAGACTTAAGTAGTTGTTTTTTATTCTTCTTTTTTTTATCTTGACGGTCCCTCCTTCCATTTGGCCAAAAAAAAAATCAACTACAGAATACCCAACAGATTACGTAACTTGAAACATGTGTAAAAAAAAAACCACGCATCTCCGCGGGGTGGGGGGTGTGTCGATTGAAAGGGGTAACCAATCCCAATAAATACCAACCCTTATCAATTCCTAATTCCTGCCGCCGATTACTAAAGCCAACCCAAACTAGTTTCCTACCCTAAAATTACAATATGTCTATGACGGCTTTTACTAAATACTTACCAACATGTGAAGGCCATACAGTTATATGTGGGTGCGAGTGATACCACCCTACAACTCTGAGAGGTCTACCAACTTCAGCAGCTAATTCTTCGGCTCTGAGAGTAGCTTGCACAAGTTGTTCCTCTGATATCTCCACTCGGTCTGGCTTCTTATCCAATCTGCGCAGTATAACAGACGATGCAATAGAAACGATGGAACCATTATCATGAACCTGAAAATTGTGTTATACTCAATAAGAAAGCTAAATTACTTGTTTACAAACGCAAGAAAGAAGTTACCTCTCCAATAAGTAGGCCCATTATTTCCTCCTTTTCCGTTGACAGAGCATGCTGAGTACATACTAGAGCCACATCTGCAGACAACAACACTTTATTTAACATGTTGAGCAAAAGAAATTTCTATTAAATTTATAATTAGAGCTAACTGATTGAAGGAAGAAAAGATACAACTAAACAAACAAAGCAAGGAATCAAGGTTGTACAACCAAGAGCAAGAGACAAGCAAGACAGCTGACAGCTGACAGACCATTGACAGACAGACAACAATACAAATTCAATACATTGGTCTGGAAAAGCAAGGGGTCTAGCCCATACAGCCATAGCAGATATGTAATGTTAACAATTACGTGTTTTGTTTATGAAAAATAGAATATAGAATGAATGAATGAAATATAGAATGGATGAGTGTTGCTATTGATTAATGCAAAAATTGTGATAAATGATGGTGTTTCATGATGTATACCCGTCATAAATGGTATATGGTATATACAATACAACGCAAAAATACAATAAAATTGTACAACACGTTTACTGTTCATTTTCTGTTTTCTTTACTTTCTTTTTGGTTTTTTGAAGAAGCCTACTACGCGAGATCTCAATAGAGTCACACAAACACATTTGTATTGACATTCAAAAGAGAAGATTTTTTGGGGAAATTACAAAGCATTAGTTGGTAGCTCTAAGGTGAAAAATAATCAAGCATTTTTATCACTACAATTAATCATGAGAAATACTAAAGACATGGTTGTATGGGCTAAGTCCCTTTGCCTTAATAGCACCAAACAGAATAAGAGAACAAAAACATGACGACTTTTTGGCGGGAAAAAAATGTTATTGTTAAAAGTTTGTTGAGTTTTTCTAGTAATGTGAGCTAAATAAGTCGTATATTTATGTGAAATAATGGTGGATTATTAACCGTTAAGTGTTCGTGAACGTGTTTAGTGTTAGCAAATAAAACAAAACAGTGCGATGTCACTTTTAGATTTTTCTCAAGAAGCTTAGAATAATAACGCCTAGAAACCGTGTAGGCGCAAGAAAAGTGAGGCAATTCAAATTAAGCCATTTTAGCTCAGTACGCCCGAACGTTCGTCAGTTGTCAAGGTCAAGCGCTAGTGTAAACATCTCCGATAAATAATCACTTAATGACGGTTTGTGTAGTGAAATGGGTGTCACAATGCATCGCATAAGGACAAAAAAGCTTCTAACATAACATTTCATACGTAAGTATTACAAATTGATCTGTATTTGTGCTAAATATTCACTACTTTTAAAAATAAAATTATAAGCCGCGATACTATGAAAGTGTTACTAGTAAGAAGAAGTTAATTTCCCATTTTTCATTAGTCTATTTATAAAAATAAATCTTAATGAAAATATTTTTTTGAAACCATATATTTTAAGTGATGCCAGTATTTTTCTCTATTTATTGTAATGGTATAATGATGAGCAGTGATCGGAATGAAGGTGGTTAATTTACCTAAAGTTCTCGACAAGACAACACTACAATAGCGCTAAAATGTTGTTAATTTATTTTTATCGAATCCCAGATCTTGGAAATAGTTTTATTTCTAAGTAGTTTTTTTCTTAGCACACATGAAATTACTCGTATTGTAGTATTTTATAGCAATTCCAACGTCCGCATTTACAATTTTAGATGGCAAAATAGTAATACCTTATTTTTCAAATTATATTTATTTTCATTTATTAGTCATACCTAAAGTGCCTTACAAATAAGCAAAGAATGAGGTCCGAACTGTTATTCCGTGTTTTGTTTCTGTCTGTTTTGTGAACGTCATTTCAAATTAGAGTAAAAGAGACAAAATAAGGAATACCCACCCGAGGCCTACTCTTTGTTTATTTGTAAGACGCAAAGTGTTTTTATTGCGTAGGTGTATAAATAATATAATAAAAAAGCACCTCGTCATGACATATTATGGCCCCTATTACATTTTGACTATGATTTTTGCGTAAAATGGCCATTTTTGGTGTTCTCGATCTCAGAAACAAAAATACATTAACAATATTATAGTTCGTAGCGGCCTAGCTTTTTGTAAATTTTGCCTAACTTTTTAATGAAACCCAAAATAGCAGAGAAAGATTTTCATAAAATGCGTGAAGGCACTTTTTTGAGCTCCTAGATTGAACTACTGTTCTAAACAAATGAAAAAAAAAATTGAATGTTATCTCTTATATAGTCGAGTAGTTCGAAGCGGCCTCGGAATTTTTAGATATCATTGATTTTACATATAAAAAAAAATCTTATTCGAAACCAAAAAACTTCGAAAATCGCTTTAAGATCGCTGTGAATTTCTCCTAACTACAATATTTTTATTGAGCAAAATTTATACCAGAATAATTGTTACTTCATGAGGAATAAATAAATATAATTAATTTATTATCCTATTTCGATAAAAACGATAAATACAACTGCAAAATTACTACAAAATGCGATGCGCCGGCCGTCCGAACTCAGCTTTTTCTCGCAGAGTGGAAAATTGAAATACTAAGCATGAATTTATTATCCTATTTCGATAAAAACGATAAATACAACTGGAAAATTACTACAAAATGCGAAAATGGGCATTTTACGCAAAAAATCACAGTTGAGATGTAATAAGCCTCTTATGACTTTTATTATAAATCATCCTCCTAGGAGTTCGTTCCGTCCGTCCCCACGGAGTTTGAATCCACATTCAAACTCTCAATGACGGATATGAGAGACGCGAGACTCCGATTACTAAGCTACCACCACTCCTGATTTTTATTACAAGAAAAGCTTATTTTTTGATGTCGAGGTCCTTTTGATTAATGTCATATAAACATTCTCGTATTAAACTAAATTATCAACAAAAAAGTATATAAGATGTTAGACATTTATTTTCTTACTTATCTTTTTAACGCATAACGACATTATCATGAACTATAAAACAATACTATTATTTCACGTAAGTACGTTTCCCCACTTTCGGGGAAATTGCTCCTTCACTGTACACACTCCACAACATCAAAGTTTTGTTTGTGTGCGTGTCGGCGACCGTAAGCACGTAATGCTCACGCCTACATTAATCTGCTTTTTGCCTCACTTTAGACGATGCGTTTGTATGAAGACTATCCATCTAGGCGTTATTAATCTAAGTCAAGAAGAATATTCATGAGGTTGGAGGTATATCACTATATCATATAACACTACTTTGATACTATTTATCATTCATCAACTTGTAAGAAACTTTGACACTGGTAAAATGTGCTAACCACACGAAGCCATCTTCTTCTTCTTCTTCTTCTTCTTTTGTTTATGGCATGTTTTGTGTCTAACACAATTCCGCCAATGTCACGTAGGTAGCCAATACACGGAAGGATTCGTATAAAATAATCATTATAATTTTGCGTTTTTAAGCAAATTTACCTAGAACAAGGACAACACAACATGCGATTAGTTTAATATTATAAATATAATACACACACAAAAGAGTTATTTATAGCTTGATGTTGTTTACAGATAAGAATGATATTAAAATTTTTAAAAAAGGTGGAGAATTTACCATACTTAAAATGCATTTAAAATTAGTAGGACGGGGAATATTTTGAGGTAAGAGATCGTAGAGGGAGGGGGAAAATTTTGGACAGTTAAAAAATATGTGGTCCGTTGTTCCTTTATCTAACCCACAATCACAAAGGGAGTTATCCCGTACCCTGATCTTCGCAAGATGGACTGGTGTGCAAGCGTGCCCAATTCTTAGGCGGCAGATGGTAGAAACAGTATGCTTATTGTGGTGTTTTTGCTTAAAAAACCATGGTCTACTGGGGATGTGCTGTTGGATGTCAAAATAATATCTACCCGCATGGTTTCTCGTGATTTGCCAATCAGCCAATGCCAAGATTTTAAAAGGTGAATGTGAGCGAGAGGAAAAAGGTCGTGGTGAAAGGCTTTTGCGTAACCTATGGATCCGCTAGAAGTAGCTTGCTTGGCACATGAATCCGCAGTTTCATTTCCGGGAATGCCACAATGGCCTGGAATCCAGGCTAGAACAATTGTTACCGCTTTCGATTTACAACGCAGCAATGCTTCCCGAATCCTTAAAATTACTGGGAATTTAATTTTAGCTTTAAATGGGTTAGCTAAGATGGCGTGTAAACAGCTTAAGGAGTCCGTGAAAATAATGCTATGCTGCAAATTATGGGACTCAGCAAATAAAACAGCCTCTAGGATAGCAACTGCCTCTCCCGTAAACACAGATGACAGTGGAGACAATTTATAGCTCAGGACTATTCTATGGGCGGGAATCCAAACGGCTGCTCCAACATGGCCACCCTCTTCCAATTTGGAGGCATCGGTGAAAATTGTAAGCCAGTCAGGAAAGTCTGACGCCAGTCTCATTAAAAAGATTTGGGGGGCGGTAGGGGAGTCTTTGTCAATACCAAAGTCCAGAATTATTTTAGGCTTTAAAGAGAGTGCTTCGAAATTGGTACTAAAAAGGGGGTGCGTAGAGAACTTTTCTACAGGAATGGAGGGTCTAATGAATTTACTAAAACTATGAATGATAAAAGGGGTTTTTGAGGGGGTATTATGCGATGAATGACTAATTTGAAATAAGGTTTTTAATTTTCCTAGAAGAGGGTGTGAGGAGTTTTGAATAATCTTAAGGAAGAACCTATCACTAAGATATTGCCTGCGGAGGTAAAGGGGAGGATCAACACATTCAATTTGAAGGGCATTTATAGGAGATGATTTCATTGCACCTAAAATAATGCGCAAGCATTTTGACTGGATTTTAACCAACTTGTCGAGTGGTAATTTGTTGCAAGGATCTAAAAGAAAGGAGCCATAATCAAAGTGGCATCGGACTATTGCATTATAGAGAAGTTTTTGGGTGAATGGATGAGAACCCCACCAAACACCTGACAAAGCACGAAGGACATTAGCTCCCCTCTCACATTTCCCTGCAACATTACTGAAGTGAGGGATCCCAGATAATTTAGGATCAAGTGTAATGCCCAAAAACTTAACATGGTTGACAACAGGAATAGCATCTCCATTAAATAAAATGTTCGGCGTTGGAATATTGCGTTTTGTGGTAAAAACTAAAGAGGAGCATTTGGGAACCGACAATGATAGACCATGCTCTACTAGCCAGTCGCTCAAGTATGCTAGAGCAGAGTTGATACGGGAGGATGCAATTGTTACAGAGTCTGACATTACATACAACGCCAAATCATCTGCAAATTGTAGAACCTGACAAAATGAATCAACAGTTGCTTCGAGGTCATAGGTATATATATTATAGAGAAGAGGACTGAGGACTGAACCTTGGGGAAGACCCTTCCAGATAGACCTAGGAGAGAGGATAGCACCTTGGCATCTGATTTCAACAGATCTGGATGATATGGAGTTGAAGATGAGACGAACCAACTTCTCTGGGACACTCAGCTGGCGAAGTTTATCCCTGAGCACCGGAAGGAGGACATTGTCATAGGCAGACGCTATGTCAAGAAACACCCCAACTACATATTTTTTGTTTTTAAATGCCAGGCGAATGTCTGTTGTCATGATAATAAGACTATCTAGGGTACTAAAACCTTTTCTAAAACCGAACTGGGATTTTGCCAGATGGTTGCGGCTTTCCACCAGCCATTCCAGGCGATTTTTGATCATGTGCTCTGCAATTTTAAGTAATGTTGAAGACAGGGCTATAGGTCTATACGAGTTGTGATCCAATGGGTCTTTACCGGGTTTAAGCAATGGAATGACAATTTGTCTATGCCAATCCTCTGGAATGATACCTTTATCAAAAAAGTAATTTACTAGGCTTAGATAATATAACTTTACCTTGTCGGTTGCTTTTACAAGGAAAGAGTATGGGATTCCATCGATACCGGGAGAGGAATCAACGAGACCGCCAAGGGCCATTTGAAGTTCTTGGAAAGAAAAAGCCATGTCCAAATTGCCAGTAGATGGCATAAACGTAGAAGGGGCAATTGGGAGACAGTCGCTGTTAGGAGCGGATGATGGAGCCAATTTATCAGCGAAAGAGGATATCCAAGTGGATGGATCATTGGATGACAAGTTTTGAGTGCTAAGAGAGCCCCGGAATCTTTTTATTTGACGCCATACAATGGAAGATGGTGTACCAGGAGATAAACTTTCACAAAACTTTGTCCAACCAAGCTTTTTCTTTTTGGAAAGCAACCTCTTAGTTCGCGCGTCCACCTGTTTGTAGCATAAGAAGTTCTCATTAGTCATGGCGGAGTTATGTTTTTCAGCTTCTTTTCTCTGTTTTACAGCATCAGTACATTCGCTGTCCCACCATGGAGGGGAAACCTTTCGGCGTGTGGAACGCTTCAAGGGGATATTCGCTTCAGCAGAGCTTATAATTGAGTCTACAAAATCTTTGTAAGCGGAGAGGGCTGATTCACTTGTTATGATTGGGAGTAAAGACACTTTGTTGTCTACTGCGTCAGAAAAAGCTGACCAATTGGCTTTGTTTAATTTGAATTTTAAAAGGGGAGCAGGGTTATGAATTGTCAAAGTTCTATCAGGCAGACTCATTAGAACCGGAAAATGATCGCTTCCAAATGAACTGTTCAGAACACTCCAAGATAGAAGTGATGATAAGTTTGATGAACTGATGGATAAGTCCACGGCGCAACACGGATTTTGTGATGGAAGAGTACGTCTTGTGGGGCTGCCAGTATTTAAAACACAAAGATTCAATTCATCAAGGAGATCCATTAAAAGCAACCCAAATGAGTTGGACCGGTAAGAGCTCCATGAAACATGGTGAGCGTTAAAGTCACCCATTATAACAAGTGGGGTTGGGAGAGCAATAATAATGGAGCGAAGTTCTTGGAGGGTCGAAAAGTTGGGGTGTGGGATATAAATAGAAACAAACGAAATATTATTCACTCTCACTGCAACAGCATTTATATTCTGACTATGAGAAGGGAGGGGAATTTGTGTGAATAATACAGAGCGACTGACTATTAAAGCACTACCGGCGTAGCCATCGTCTCTGTCATCCCGGAGACACGAATATCCAGGGACGCTGAAATGCGAGTCCGGCACTAACCATGTCTCCGAAATAGCAAGGATAGCTGGAGCAAATTTATTAAAAAAATATAAAAGTTCGGGCTTTTTACGCCTAATACTTTTAGTGTTCCACTGTAAAATGTTCAGGGCCATTTTTAGTAAGGAGGTGAAGGAGTGGCATAATTTTAGGTGCAACGTTGGGCGGTAGTGGGACATCACTGAACTTTGATAGGATATTAATGACAAGGAGCCACAAGAGGTCAAGGCAATCCTCATTTGGGGAAGTCTCAGATGATTGCGTAGAGTTGATAAAGGCACATCCATTAGGAAGCGAAGATGGAAGAGAGCCAGAAATAGCCTGGTGAGCCTCTCTATCATAGCCTTTACCTGGGACTGGTCGAGGGCGTGGTGGAAGAAAAACAGTTTTTTTATAAGATTGTGATGATGTGAGTACAGAAGGATAGGATTGGGGTATGGTAGAGTGGTGAGCCATAACGGATTTCGATGAGTCTGCCTATGATTTTCTAGAGCTTGGAAATAATGCAGAGGCTTCCTGAAAGGATATGCAATCCTGGGACATTTTTTTTTTTTTTAATTTAAATTTTTGTCTTAATTGCTCTGGACAAAATTTGTTTATGGCAAAATGATTGCCCGAGCAATAAAGACAGGTGGATTTATCCTCACCAACATCACAACTCTCACCCAAATGAGGCTGAGCACATCGGTAACACCTGGGATTAGAACGACATTGCAATTTTATATGTCCAAAGCGGCAACAGTTGTTACATTGGATAGTGGGTAATTGGTAAGTTTCAACTGGTATTGACGTATAATATGAAAAAATTTTTTCTGGGAGGGACTGCCCTTTAAAAGTCAAGACCACTGTTTGTGAAGGAATCCATGTAGATTTGCCTTCTACAATAATTTTCTTATTTAGACGTCTTGCCTTCAGAACCATGCCGCAATGCTCCGGAATGATTAAAGATTCCACCAGTTCATCCATTGTGAGTTCTGTGGGAATACCTCTTATTAGACCCATACGGGTGATATTATAGTTTGGAATTGACGGGGTATACTTATAAAGTCCTAACAGAGGGTTATTTATAAAATCATTGGCGTCCTTGAATGATTTTAACTCCACTGATAGACGGTTACTTCCAATTTTTTAAACACCATCATTAACAACATTTTTAATTTTATTTTTAGAAAACAACTGGCCAAAAATTATAGGACGAATGGTTGTACCACTAGAAGGGGAAGATTCTGTTCTAGAAACATGCACTATAAAGGGGCCCTTATCGAGGATTGAGTAGGCTTTTTGAGTGTCTGAGATTGACGAGTGGATAAAAAGCGATTCATTGGGAGTAGGTTCAAAAGTTTGAGTAAAATTCGGAGGAGTCTTTTTTTGCGGTACTGACGGGGACGACGGAGCTTCAATGCGTCTTTTCGTACCCAGTTGGGAGAAAACCGGAGGAGACATCTCCATTTCTATCGGAGATGACACACTTTCAGGAGGATCAGGGGGATCAGGAGGATCAGGCGGGGCCCGATCCATGGTTAACAAAGTACACAATAGAATACAAAATTCACAAACAAGAGTAAATCGGCTTAAGAACTGTAATAAAATTGCCTATACAAACCAAACAAATCAGAATCCCATAAACACGTGTACTAACCAACACTCGCGATAACGGAATCCACGAAGCCATCAATTATGAAAAAAAAAATTGACATAAATAAAATGACATTTGACTGGCAGTGTTGCCAATTTAGCAATATTTTATGCTAGATTTGGCATATTTTCATATTGCTTAGCATATTTTTTTATCGTTTAGCTTAGAGCATATTTTTTAGCATTAAAAAATTATCAAGATAAAAGTTTGTCCATGAAACAAACGACTCCAGGTACGTTCCAAATTAAGGATAAAATGTGCGCGACAAGCTATTTGATTTGATAAAAGCTTGTTTTTAATTATTTTTATTAATTTACTATATTTTACCCTTTTTTAATTTTTAGGTAAGTAGGTACGGTCACGAGCATAAACATGTATACATCCTTATTCGAATATGTATTTTATTGCATCACCTCATGAGCTCAAGCGTATACATCTTATTGCAGGCGACCGTACTTGTTGCAGCACCAGGGTGCTTGCTAACACATATTTTAATTTACATTTTATTGTAAAACTAGCTGTGCTCGCGACTTCGTCCGCGTGGAATAGTGACTTTCGACAGCATTTTTAATTTTTTAGGCTCTTTTCCCGTTTTTGCAACATTTTTCACTGATGCTTCGCTCCTATTGGTCGCAGCGTGATGTTATATAGCCTAAAGCCTTCCTCGATAAATGGACTATCCAACACAAAAAGAATTATTCAATTCGAACCAGTAGTTCCTGAGATTAGCGCGTTCAAACAAACAAACAAACAAACAAACAAACTCTTCAGCTTTATATATTAGTATAGATATGAACGATTAATTAAGGTAATAATAAACAACTTGGATGATTATTAAAAAATTAAAATTAAACTATTTTTTATTTGAGACTGAAATATTAGCATAATTTTTGCCATAAATACATTGCAATTAGCATAATTTTGGCAAAATTTCGACTATGATCTAGCATATTTTACACTAGGCTTGTTGGCAACACTGTTGACTGGACTTCTTGCCTGGCGGGAAAGTGAAGAGTCTTGTCTGCGGTTTTGTGTTATTTTCTAAAATTTGTGTTAGGTTGAATTTTAAGGAAATAATGGTGGATTATTAACCGTTAAGTGTTTGTAAGTGCGCATGAGTGTTGGCAAATGAAACAAAACAGTGCAACGTCACTTTTCAAATTCTCTCAAGAAGTCTGCCCGAGGATTTAGTAAAGCCCCACATCTATACTGAGATATTCATATTCTTAATCATATTCATCTATTCACCATAAATTCATAACAATAAGTACAATAAAAAACGGATGAATAGGCTTGATTGATTTCATCCGGAGCCGTAAAACAATACACAAAAAAAAAGAAAAAGAAAAAAAAAAAGAAAAAAAAAAGACATTTGACTATTTGACATTAGCATAACGACAGTTTTGCACTTTTGTAGATTGATTCTGCGGATTCTGCTGAGTTATCTCTACTCTTTGCTTCTGAGAATCTGCATTCGTTCCCTGCGGGGATTTGATTGAAAGTAATTAAGATAAGTTGGGATTTTACGGTGTAGGTTGATAGTGTTTAGTGCCCGTTGCAAGTATATTCGTAGCTTGCGGCTACTTTTGCTTCGTTACATTTCTCATAGAAGAGTACTAAGAATAATAAGCAATGTTACGAATAACCACAACAAGAACCTGCCCTGCGATCGTTAAAGCTTCTACTTGTAAGTTCATTTTTTAATAACTAAAAATACAATGCTAGTCTTTGTACCTACTTGAATATTTTGTAAACACATTAAATTTATTAGTGAATTTCTACCATTACTATCTGGCATATGAGACTTTGATCTAGACACGCGGCAGCGTGTCATGCCAAGTTTAAGCTAACAGAACTGGTGAGCCGCACTGTGTGTAATTATTACATGAACCATTTGGAGCCACTTTTGCCCCCTCATAACTCAAAAACTATACATGACAAATTTGGCTCATTAATGAGACTTGCGAGATACATAAGTGCTCCAAATTTCATAAACACACCTCAAATGGTTATTTAATTAACGTTCAAAAATCGTCATTTTTATCACTGACTGACTGATCTATAGATAGATCAAAACTAACACAGTTCCAGATGACCTAGAAAGTTCAAACATGGCATGCAGATAGGTAGTTGGGTGAATACAAAAGAATAAATCAGAAACTAGTAAATTTTTATTAATTTATTATATTTTTCAATTAATGGATTTTATTAGAAACACTTACTTATAGATGCCTGTAATGTAAGAATCAGCAATCAAGATTGATGACAGCCGGTCTTAATGTAGATTTTAAGGTCTTCACATAAATATAAGTGGAATACCACCCTTAATTTTTTTTAAATACAAATATCTGTTTTAGTCCTAAAACTACTTATAACTAAAAATATGAACGACTTTTGTATTTATTACGTTATTATTAACTGGGATTTAGTATTAACCCAGATACTGGGACGGGGCTTTTAAAAGGCCCGAAAAGTATTACATATATAGATATACCTAATATAATACTTTGAGTTTCATTTACAACAACACACAAACGCCTGGCTATTTGGGTTAATACCTACTATTAATTTCTGTACAAAAAGTAATGATATCCCATCAAAAACATAAATGTGAAATGAGGGCCAAGTTCAATATTATCATATATGCCTTGGTTCTTGACTTCAACGACAAAAGAAGTAATATCTAAATGGATGCCAAGTTCAAAGCCTAAGGTCTGACTTGGCTAGTTTTCATATCCGAATTATATCATAGCCTTTGCAAGTTCTAAAGCTGTAAGTTCTTATTTTATTCTTCCGGAAATGTAGCTGGCTGTTAGAAACTAGCCATTGATCATAAGGCTCTCCCATGACTGTTTTAGTAGGTACTTAATATTAATTTGTATATGAGAACTAGCCAAGTCAGACCTTAGGCTTAGAACTTGGCACCCATTTAGATCTTACGTCTTTTGTTGTTGAAGTCAACAACCAAGGCATATATCATAATATTGAACTTGGCTCTCATTTCACATTTATGTTTTGAAGGGATTTCATTTAATTCAAGTACATAGCCTAACATTGCACGAATGAACACCTATTAGAAAAAACTTACATGTTATGTAAAGTAAAAGTACATGTTAAAGTAGGGGTTACCAAATTCATATTAGTCTGAAATAATAACAGCACTATAATTATATCCCTACATATATAAATACATAAGCTGATTAAAAAATTAACAATAAGACATTAAGCTCAACTTTACTTTTATATTAAAATGGAATGAAATCCTAAAGAAGAACAAAAATTTTTACTTAAAACACACATACTTCTTGCACATACCTTTCGTCTGCTTAGTGCCAGATTCGTCCTACACACAATTAGAATTCTATTGTGTTTTTTATTCATAGAAGAAGACAGGTTAATTTAAAAATAATGGGGACTATGTACAAAAAAAATATAATAATTTTTTATAAAAATATTAATAATTTTAATAAATAAAATATTTAATAATTTTTATTTTTAGATTCTCAAAGGCTTTCAACAGCATCTCAAAGTGAACCTTCTAAACCTTGCATTAAGACATCTGTACCTGGACCAAAGACTTTAGAATTATTAAAGGACCTTAATTCTTTTCAGGTAAGTCTTTATTTAAGCTTAAATTATAGTCTCTAAAATATCATCCCTCATTCAATGTTTCCACTTGTAGGCTTTTTTTATATATATTGACACGTCATAGTGACCACATCCTGCCTGTTGGTAAGCAGCCGATGCAGTCCAAGATAATGAGAGTGCTCCTCACGGTGGAACAAGCACGGTAACAAGCGCACCCATTCATGAAGGCCTCTTGGCAAAAGCCTCCCCTGAATTTATGTTCATTGGACCAAAAAGGTTGCCACTCTGGTCTTAGTTTTAAGTTTACCTTGAAGTGAAGATATAAAAGGATAATAAAAAATATAAAAATATAGAAAAGAAGATAAAGCTTATGTTCCTATCAGTGTTAAGTGAGTAAGTAAGTAAATGATTTTTTAAAGTAAACTTTAAAAAAAATTGTGTATTTTGACATAATCTCCATATTTTCTTATTTGTTACTATTATTATATCATATATGATTACAAAGAACCTCTTGATAAAGAGATCAAATCAAGGGTGACATTGTTCTGCAATAACAAGTGTTGTTAGCACAATAAGTTGTTTTATCTTATTTGAGTTGCTATTTGCTAACTTTCGTATTTGTCTTATCTTGTGAGGATTTTTTTAGATATATAATGTTTGTATCGCATGTTGATCATTGCCGTGGACCTTGGAGAAGACTCTTCTGTCATTTGGTTGGTAAACTCTTGACCACAGAGAGGTAGATGAAATTTGTCAAAAACATGCCTTTTACACCAGTGATTTTTTTTCTCAAGGTTTAATGTATTTGACTGTATTTAATACTAGCTGTGCTCGCGACTTCGTCCGCGTGGAATAGTGACTTTCGGCAGCATTTTTAATTTTTTAGGCTCTTGTTCCTGTTTTTGCAACATTTTTCACGGATGTTTCGCTCCTATTGGTCGCAGTGTGACGTTATATAGCCTAAAGCCTTCCTCGATAAATGGACTATCCAATACAAAAATAATTTTTCAATTCGAACCAGTAGTTCCTGAGATTAGCGCGTTCAAACAAACAAACTCTTCAGCTTTATAATATTATATATTACATATAATATAGATTCTATCATTAAAAATAATGTTTTTAACTCTTTAACAGGCAGAGAGACATCCCTATACATATATAATATACATATAATATTTCCACCAAATTTTGAACTTTATGTCATTGAGATAATATTGAAAACCAATGAAATATTCAAACATGTTATGCCCGTTAAAGGGTTAAGTTAGATAACTCTAATTCAATAAAATGCTTTTTATCTATCTACATAAATTAATGATTAAATCTATAATATACATAAATAAATGATTCAATCAAATTTGCTTTCTTCTTAATCTTAAATAGTTAGTTTTTTATAACTCTTTCGGGTATTTTTGAATGCACACTTATAAATCATTCTGTATCTAGATAGCGAATTAAAATATGACATTGAAACGTGAGAAGACCCCCAGCATGCCATGCCGCCGATCTCAATAAGATAATAACGAATCTTCATTGAATGATTTATTGTTAAATGGGGCTCGCCACATATACAATCACGCAGCAGCGTTATGTAACTTTTAGGTACTGCAAACGTCATATCTACTGTAACTAGGTAATGTCAAATAGTATAAAAGTTAGAAAGGAGTATTTACACTAACAACTACCTACTAACTACCTATCTTGTCCCTATCTACTGACCCTATGGATAGGCAGCTGGAACTACGGGTCCGGCTGTCCTTTCAAGGGTACTACGGCAGTTCGGATCCTGAGGTTATGCCTTCGTCTCCGGTTTTGTGTCCGGCAGGGCCCGGACATAGTTTGGACTTGTGGTGGCTATGTGGTTAGCCGTAGAGGTGGAAATGATCGTTTATCTGCTTGATCTCGTGCGCAGCAAGCGGGTCCAAGTAGCGGTCTCGGAGGAAAATTATTGAACCGTCAGGTAATAATTTTCTGATTCAGAGGATTGACCATGTCCATGAAATAATACCTTATTATCTTAGAACAATAACGCCTAGAAGCCGAGTACGCGCACGGCGATTGAGGCAAGTTTAACCAAGCCATATGTGGCTTAGTTCGCCGAACGGCTCGCTAGTATTCAAGGTCACGTCGTGTCGTAAGCAGCTCCGCAATTTTTGTTTATAATGACGATTTGTGCCATCAAAGGATGCTTTAACAAACCAGAATCTAGCAAAAAGGATACTAATATTACATTTCACCTGTCAGTACCGTTAATCAATGTCTATTATTTCGTAAAACACGATATTATTATTCATGAATTTGTAATATGTACTTCCATGTATGTGTTGCTAGATGTAGAAAAACTTTTACCCCACTTTGTGTTCCGAGTTATTTTTATTTAGAGTTGTTTTTATGTGTAATAATTACCAGTGAACCTAGCGCGACTTATAGTGGAGCGTCACGATTGCTGTTATTTAGAGCGCCAGTTATTTAGAAAACAGTAACAGCTACAAGGATTTTAAACTGAAATGCTAAAAAAATGTTACAACAGTTATTTTTTCTAATAAGACTGATTTTTGTGCAATAAAAAGTAAATGAATAAATATTGGCATTCTTATTTATCACCAAACATTGTGACATTTACTTACATTACATGTAAATGTTTTAGAGTTATAATAAGTAAGTATCTTTAAAGAAGTAGTTAATGATATGAAAATTGTGGTAGTCGTAGCTTCACTGCCATCTAACTAAAGGCTCGAAATAATCTTCAATGCATAATGAGATAAAATTATGCTTCCAAATAGTTAAAGAGAGAAGTGGCGGTCCATTGTCTCTGCCTACCCCTCCTGAGGGATTGAAGCGTGAGCTATATGTATGTACCTTTCTATTTTTACTTTTTAAATAATAATTACAAACTGAAATGAAAGCATCTTAATGTGTATAACAGTTAATATTATTAATGTATGCCGTTAAATATAGAAGACAATTTTCTCTTTGTGACTATTGACTTTATGGCTATTTTCACATAAGAAATTTGAAGTAATAAAAAAAACAAATGTAACAACAATACAATTTTTAAACTCTGAAACAAGATAACTAACCCCCTTACAAATAAACACTATTTAAGCATTTATTTAGTTAATCATTGTTTTGTCTCTTTTTCTCAAATTGAGAACGACGTTTGTGTGACGTTGACAAAACAATGATTAACTAAGTAAATGCTTAAATAGTGTTTATTTGTAAGGGGGTAAGAGTTTAGTAACTAACCCATTTACCCCGAATTTGGGGAAATTACCATTTCGCTTGCAACATTTATTCGTACGGTTGTGTGTGTAATGACAAGCCGCTGACGCACACGACGGAGTATTTTGTGCCTCAATATTTTGACGAACTTTGTTTGATACTATCGTTCTAGGCGTTATTATTCTAAGCTTATTATCTGTCATGTGGATACAACCGTAGGCGTAGGTATGGTCTCGCGGGGACTGGAATATAATGTATAATTAAAACGCTATTGCAAATCGATATTTTAAATTCGATTTGTTGTGAAATATTTTGAATTCGATTTTGAGGTGTGGTTCAACGGGTAGCAAACCAAGTGACTATTAGAAACCCGTATTACCTAAAATACCTATACATTCATGAGGCAATATAAACCAAATAAATAATGACCAAAAGTTGAATTCGTTTTTATTTTTACCATGCTTAATTTATGACGTCGACTTCAGAGTACTTATTGCGAGTTTTATTTGCCCTTCGATCACGTAAACGAATTCTCGTCCTTGTCATCAGCCTGCATAATAAAACGCTAACCCTTGTACCTACTACAACTACAAAACAGTGTTTAAAGTTAAACAATGCCTAAATACGTGTTTAAAATATTGTGTTTCTGTGTAATATAGGATACCTCAGAAATAACCAGGTTAACTTTCAAAACTTATTTATTTAACTAAAACTTATTTGAATATTCCAAATTTATTGCACCAACCAAAACTTATTATCTTAATCAAAACTTATTGCTCAAAACTTATTTTTAGCAGCGAGACTGTTCACTAGCTATCGCACGACCGCTCGACGTCAACTCTCCAACCAAAGTGGCCGCTCCGCCGCTGCCATCGGCCAAGTGCCGCCATTCTTTTTCCCACTCCACTTTTACAAACTGACATTGACAGACAAAGTATTGCCAGTCGGCAGAACAAACTTATACCTTTTTATTGATTTTATGTTTCTAACGAATACAAATCAAATATATTAACTTCAATTAAATAAAAACCCTACAGTAATAATCTTATTATTCTAGGGTACCTAATAATATTAGCTAAAAGGTGACAGCATCTGTCTTGAGCATTGTGCAAATAAATAAATTGTCTAACTTTAGCCATCGTTTTGTGATTAAGCAGTCAGAGTGTTTTAGTAGTGAGAATTATTAAAATAATACGCAATATTTTATACTTAGGAAGCCCTAATAGCAAAAGCACGTCCCCACAGACGTGCTTTTGCTGTTAGAGCTTTCTAACGGATTGTTGTCGTCTCAGATCTTCAACCGGTAGACGCCGAAAATAAAAATGCCTACCCTTGATTGAGGTATGCGTGTTGGTTTCAGCAAGCAGGCTCTGTGCAGCTGTTCGCAGACTACGATAAAAGTTATGGCAATTATTTCGTGGACGCAGATGGAAACGAATTCCTAGATGCATTTACTCAAATTTCGTCTGTTCCCATTGGTTATAATCACCCAGAACTTTTGAAAGTCTTCGAAGATCAGCATAACTTAGTAAGTGTCTTGTATCAACTAAATTACAAAATTGTATGCGTCTCCTTCTAAAATGGTTTTTCAATTAAAAATAATTGTAGTAAATATTATTATCTGTATGACTTCAGAGATCGTTGGTAAATCGTCCTGCACTCGGCGTGTTTCCATCGAAAGAATGGCCGGCAAAAGTACGAAGTATATTACTGTCGGTTGCACCTGGTGGCTTAAACAATGTTTCAACCATGATGTGCGGTTCTTGCTCTAACGAGAATGCCTACAAGGCTGTCTTCATTTGGTACCGAACTAAAGAGAGATGCGGATCAATTGACTTTACACCTGAAGAATTAGATTCTTGCATGGTAAATCAAGAGCCAGGATCGCCAAAACTATCTATAATGTCGTTTAAGGTAAGAATTAAATATGAATTGTCCACAAATTCAATATTTGACATACATTCGCTGGTAATTAATTCTGTTGTCCTTTGGAATAGAAAAAAAATACATTTTACTAAAATTATAAATGCATATTTTATACGGACATAGTCATGGTTGTAGGTCCCGAAAGTGGCATAACTATTGTGCTCCTTTTTATGCCGTTCAAATACAATGTTTCTCAGGACTCGCGACAGGCTTTTGTGGGCGAAGCCGCGAGCGAAAAATAGTCCTACTTGTAAGAGTATAAACGGCTGCAAGCACATATGCAAAACCAAAGTGTACATTATTTCCAGGGAAGCTTTCATGGGCGCACATTCGGTGCCCTTTCGACTACAAGGTCGAAACCAATACACAAACTGGATTGTCCGGCTTTCGACTGGCCGGTGGCTCCGTTCCCAAGATATAAATATCCATTGTCGGAATTCCAAAGCGAAAATCAACTTGAGGACGAGAAGTATGTTTAATAAATTAGCAATACTTATGTCATTATTTTCTTCTTGCTATTCTTTTTTTGTTACTTAACGTTCTTTTTATTTTTTTTTGACTGTTTACAGGCTTACTTTAATCTAGATTCTTATGTTTCTAAACATGACTTGGAAAGTTTGTTAGTGCTGTTTCATGTTCGAAGCTGTTGAAGCATAAAATGGTAACAATTGCTGCAGCTGCACAATTTTTTCCTCGATGCATGCATGCAATGCACTTTTCTTATTAGGTATTTTTTTTTACATGTTTATTCGTAACATCATTTTATTGATTTTTTGCCTTATTGCTATCACAGTTGCTTGGTATTTTCTTTAACTTCCCAGTCGAGTTAGTTAATTATTAAAATTACTTTAATCCTATCTATAGTATATTAATTATTCCCATTTATTATTTAGATTATCCTATTTTATTTTATATTGCCATTCTTGTCAATTCTAGATAATAAAAGTTGAATAGCTTGTAACATATTTTACTGTAATCTTTGTAGAGAAAGATTACACCATGCATTCTAAAAGAATAAAAACGTAAAAACAATTAAATAATGAAAATTAGAAGACATGGCAGAGATTTAGCAGTTTTGGGGCCGGGCTGGTAGCATCACATTGACGGAACAATTATGATATTGAACTATTTAACCCTTCAATTTTCATTTATTAATTTAAAAAAAGGTAATATTTTACAAAGGTGTTTCACATATTTGTTGTGGCATGTTCACCTCTCTCTTTAAAGCTGTGTCAATTTGTTTTAAAACATTCTGTCATTCTCAGTGTTGAGATGAGACACGATGTTATATATTTTGGCTTCATTAAATTTGATACAATCTCTGTATTTATAGAAATACCCTTTCTAGAGATCTACAGTTTGCTCGTACATTAAAACAAACTAAACTACTCCAATAACAGGCACCATTAACTGAATAGGTAATTGATCTTTTTTTAATATGACACATTCTGCTAAATTCCTAGTAATATTGTCTTTCATTCTACAAATTGAGAAGCGCTTGGTCTTCATCTCATTTGGTGGTAAGTGACGTAAAGACCGAAGATGGAAGTGCTTCATCCGAAATCCTTAACCCCGGTTCCTTAGAATCTGGCTATCATATCAAGTTCAAATAAAGAAGAATAATGTTAAATTTGTTATTATGGTGAAAACCTAAGACAGTGGCAGCTATTTAGGCTAACAGCCCTATCACCAAAAAAGCTCAGTACAATCGGGAGGTTACCTATTGAAACGCATAACGTTTTTAGACATAAACTGAAAATGCATAATGTTCATGGCCATAATCGTCACTTGCCATAAAGACTTCTTTATAGCATAACTTCATAACGCATATCATCATATGGCCGAAATCTGTAAGGCATAATTATGGAAAGGCATAATTGCAATAATCATAATTTAAAAAAGGCATAATTTAAATTTGCCATAACATTTAAAAGGCATAATTTTCAAAAGGCATACATTTTATCATACACCTTATCATGCATGCATGCAGAAAGCATGCAGCAAGCATGAAGCATGCAAGCAAGCAGCAGGCAAGCAAGCTAGCAGCATGCAAGTAAGCACGAACCATGCAAGCAAGCATGCAACATGCAGCAGACATGGTTTCTGTCACGGCTCCGGCGCTGCGGGTTTCCGGCGGTCCCACGCGAGCTTATCGTCGCAGATGGTTTTCGCTCTCCACCGCAGCTTCGGCTTCGGCTTGCTGGCCGGCGGAGCCGGCCAGCAAGCCGAAGCTGTGTTGAGAAGAAGTATATTTAGACCATGTAAAAATTATATCCAATAAACGTTATATCCTTTGAAATTAATTCATTTGTAATTGTATGAAATGAAATACACCCCATAAGACAACTTAAGATTATGTCAAAACAAATTATGAATGTTAACAGCTATGCATAGTAAAATTATGCGTTTTAAAGTATGCTTAATAAAATTATGTCAAACAAAAATATAGATTTTAACGATTATGATTTTTTACATTATGCCTTTCGACAATTCTGCGTTATTATGTTTATGCATAATAAAGTATTATGCCAAAAAATATTATGCTTTTTTAATTTTATACCATATGATGAATGCAATCGAAATTATGACAATAAACAGTATGCGTTTTAACCTTTCCGGCATAATTTGTCACCCAATCGGGAATTGAACTCGGGACCTCTAGGTCTGGCTCGTGTTTTACCACTAAGCCACAGAAGCGGCTATATGTCCTTACATTAGTTTTAAAGAAACCTTATTTAAAGTTCAGCGATTTCTACCTAAATATATTTTTTATTTTATTTTAGATGTCTGGAACAAGTTGAAGATCTGATTGAAAGGTACAAGAAAGCAAGTAATCCGGTTGCTGGGATCATCGTTGAGCCTATTCAGTCGGAAGGTGGCGACTACGAAGCTTCGCCGCAGTTTTTTCAAAGACTTCAAAGTATATGTAAAACGGTAAGGGTAACATGTTAGTAATTTTCTATGATAACTAACTTTGAAGTTCAGCATAAAGGTTTGGTGGTACCAAACCACCAAACCTTTATGCTGAACTTTAAAAACCACAATGTAAGGTACTCTTGACGTGACCTTTCGTAAATATTATGTCCTCGATTTAGTCAAGAAACATCCGCCTAGATCGTCCCCAACCCGTATCCCCATTCACATCCATCTGTTTCATATAATTTTTTGGTCTAACTCTCTCTACGCATTCTTTTCTAATTAACCAAACCATTTGAGCATCCCTTTCTCAATTCTTGTCACTACGTCTCTTTTTCCAAACCACATCTATCCCTTCTACATCTACAAGTCACATCATTTCTTATCCTGTCACTTAATTTTACTTTCTCCGATGATGTTAAAGCATTGGATATACCTATGCCTCATAAAAAATACATTCTGTAAGTACCTACAGAATGTACTAGAATTTTAAAATTATAAGTTTTTATTACTATAATATACTTTCAAGTAGCCTGCAGCCAAACTACATTCTTGGTACAAAAAAAGGATATTTTAAAAGTACTGACGGGACTAGAATTTAAAATCGATAATAGTTTTAGAGATGCCTACCTACTGCGTATTGTCAATTAATAAAACCAATTTAAAAAAAATCGTTTATTTTTTAAAATTTGGGAGCTCTAACACAGCTCCTCCGAGTATTTCTTCGAGCGGGCGGCGACGCCACCCACCGGGCCCGAGTAGGCACAAGTAGCTCCGCCGGAGCTCCCACTTCCGGGTGGTCTCCAACGCGTGCGCCTCGGATGATTCCATCCCACCCATCGGCACCGCTGGCTTGGCAGTTGGCAGATCTAATAACAAAATATAATAATGTTTTTACAATTACAATTATATATATTTTGTATCGTCATCATCATCATCAGCCTATATGCTAGCCCACTGCACATAGGTCCCTTCAAGTGCACGCCACTGAGCACAATCTGAGGCAACTCTACATAATTTTAATTCCATTTTTATAAAACATAAATAATATTAAAGTAATGAATTTATATTCTGTTACCTAGCCTACTAGATAATGGATTAACATCCACAACTCGAAAACGAACTTCTCTGTATTGTGTTGGGTCTGGGTGGTTGTGGTACTCGTTGTTGTTTCCGATTTCCATAAAACAAGCACTTTAGCTACTTATCTTGGGGTCAGAACAATGTATGTGATGTTGTATATATATAATGTATATACAACTTGGGTTCAAATTGGTGCATTGCTGACACTAACATAACCCAGGGGTAATCAAACCCGAGACTTAAAACAGTAGACTAGTTCACTAACCACTACATCAACAGTTCAATTTAAATTAATAATAAAATATACACTTACTTCGGCCACCACCAGGACAGTCAACACCCGATGCCACCACTCCTTCTCCACCTTGTCACCCTGGAAAAAAAATATATTATCATGCAAACCAACCAAAGTAAAACAATATAACTTTTTAAACTATCATGGTCACTTGCATTAGAATAAATATTATTAACGGGATTATTACCATGTTTATTGTCGTGTTTGAGTATCCGATATTTCGGCACAGTTGCATGCGCCATGATCACGGATGTACTGAAGTTATTGCGGGTGGGGTGATTATGAGCAGACAAAACGATCTACCCTCTTCCTTAATCGTTTTTTGCGCTCAATACTCGTACCACTGGCTCCTAAGTCACTATTCACTCGAACTTGTTCTCGACATGAAACGCCAGGGTGTTTAGTCCACCCCAGGTTCAGGTAGAAATAAAAGAGTAAAAACTTTACAAGAGTTTATTCCCAGGGGTGGGTAACGTCGGTCGCATACAATTCAGTGGTGTCGCTCAGATTAGAGAAGAGGACTTAGCTTCTAGGGGGCTTAAGTCTCGTGTGCGCAGTTCGGCTCCTAGGTCAGCCTAGACCCGAGCCGTAGACTGCGCCAGTAGATACCGGAACCAAGCTGGCTCGCCGCAGTAGCTGCCTCCGGAGGTGCAGGCGGGTAGGCGCGTGTAGTGAGCTGCCTCCGGAGACGCCGGCGGTTAGTGTGAGACCAGACCAGGGTTCTGTACCCGGTAGAGGGAACCCTGTAAACAGAAAAGGAAATGAACAGATGTTCAATAAGTCCGGCCGCTATGCGGTCCGGAAAAAAGGTACAAGCTGCTACAATTGAACCGGCCACCTATTGACCACTAACGGTTAAGCAATTGCAACACAAAAAGAACTACATTAGGTTTAGAGAATCTAATGAAAGTCATTTAGAAGGGAGACAACATCTGTGGTTAAATAAACCTTAATTGACTAATAAAAACTCCCAAAGAAATAACATTTACTAATAAATGTTAATTATTATATTTATGAAGGTAGGTACCGACACCATAGTAAACAGTTACTCGGACAAATGAAATTTAATGAAAACTAAGAACCGTTAGGGATTCCTACATAATAAAAGTAAATGTACAATAACAATAAACTACATTTCTCAACCATTGTAGGTCACAAATAATAACTTTAACAGTAAAACAGAGTTAGGCAAATCCAGCAAATCTAAGCGAAAACACTTTGATGAAAGAACACTTACCCGTAGGTTGGGGTAGTCAAATATGAAAATTCACAATTACAATAACAAAAATCCGAGAACCGACTAATAGCTGCGGTGGTGATCAAAAGAGTACGTTAACCTCTTTTTCACCCTTTTATATTACTTTTCAAAATCACCAGTAGTATGTTCTAGAACTTCCCCGTAAATAAAAAAATGTTCCATAGAGCTGACGATTTACAAAAAGAAACAGACACGAATGGAACAAACAGCCTAAGGTTTCACTCCATCACAAATACATTTTGAGTAAATGTATTTGTAAATAATACAAGAAAAACACCGTGTATTTGTATGTGCTTTCCTCGCAAATAATTTATTTAATTACTATTATGTTATTGTTGTTGCGAAGGTCATTTAATGCAGCTAATTCGGAAGAGGTGATGTTGGGTTTCGGCAATTTTGCATATCGTAACGCTACGGCTATATCTTGCCTTAAAATGTCTGCCTCCTCAGATGGTATTTTGTTACGACGGATGCTTTCTTCAACCGATCCAATCACCTCCTCATAAGGAATGCGACTTGGTGTAATGGCGAAATTCATCCCTCTCTCAAGGACTGTACGTGCAGAGTCGGTCAAGTCGACATTTGACAAGTTAACGACTGTTCGAGTTTGTTGCGAGTTATCGTGGTACGTGACGTGTGATTTCTGGTTCTTTATAAGTGATTCAAACTTACAGTTTTGTTTCTCAGCAGTCAACTCTTTTGTACGTTGTGCTTGCAAATACGTAACACGATCACAAATATCGAAATCACTGGATGTAAACACGACACTGCACTCCAGATGTAAATTGTATAAGTCACACTGTATACTATTCAGTTGGTACCTACAACTACGTATCAATTTACGCAATAGTTTGACACTCGCGTTTCGCAGAACGCTCTCGGAACCGTAAATGTCTATGCGAGGTTTTATCCGCACACACACTGGAATTAAGTCCGTTTAACATATCATTCCATGATAGTTTAAAAAGTTATATTGTTAACCGGTACGGGCCGGAAAGTGCAAAATTAATCAAACACCTAGAACGCGCGCGGAAAAAGTGTGAATGCCTAAAGGAGTCGCTGTCCTTTTTAACAAAATGTCGCGACGCGGACTTAATTCCAGTGTGTGTGCGGATAAAACCTCGCATAGACATTTACGGTTCCGAGAGCGTTCTGCGAAACGCGAGTGTCAAACTATTGCGTAAATTGATACGTAGTTGTAGGTACCAACTGAATAGTATACAGTGTGACTTATACAATTTACATCTGGAGTGCAGTGTCGTGTTTACATCCAGTGATTTCGATATTTGTGATCGTGTTACGTATTTGCAAGCACAACGTACAAAAGAGTTGACTGCTGAGAAACAAAACTGTAAGTTTGAATCACTTATAAAGAACCAGAAATCACACGTCACGTACCACGATAACTCGCAACAAACTCGAACAGTCGTTAACTTGTCAAATGTCGACTTGACCGACTCTGCACGTACAGTCCTTGAGAGAGGGATGAATTTCGCCATTACACCAAGTCGCATTCCTTATGAGGAGGTGATTGGATCGGTTGAAGAAAGCATCCGTCGTAACAAAATACCATCTGAGGAGGCAGACATTTTAAGGCAAGATATAGCCGTAGCGTTACGATATGCAAAATTGCCGAAACCCAACATCACCTCTTCCGAATTAGCTGCATTAAATGACCTTCGCAACAACAATAACATAATAGTGTTAAAAGCTGACAAAGGTAATGCAACTGTTATTATGAACGTTTCTGAGTATGATAATAAAATCTTAAATCTGCTTAGTGATGTAAACACTTATAAGAAGGTGAATTATGATCCCACGGCCAGGACGAATCGGGGCACTCAAACATTGATAAAGGAATGCTGTGATGCTCTTGATGACGACACGTTTAAATATTTGCTACGTCCTAGAAATGTTCAATCTCCCAAACTATATGGTCTGCCCAAAGTTCATAAACAAAACGTCCCCTTGAGACCGATTGTGAGCCAGATAGGCTCACCTAAATATGAACTGGCGAAGCACGTAGCTAGCGTATTGCAACCATTAGTCGGACAAACGTCGTCGTATGTAAAGGACTCCCGCCACTTCGTAGACCTTCTGCATAAACACCGGGTGGAGAACAATGAGCTGATGGTCAGTTTTGACGTTGAATCACTCTTTATCAACGTGCCGGTAGCGGACTGTCTGGAGGCCGTCAAAGTGAAGTTGCACAATAGCAATATCCCGATGGACTATGTCAAATTATTAAAGCACTGTTTGTCGACTAACTATTTTGTGTATCAGGGTCAGTACTACCTTCAGATTGACGGGGTGGCTATGGGTAGTCCCGTGGCTCCAGTGGTTGCAAATATTTGGATGGAGCATTTCGAAGAACGGGCCATCGCCGCTGCACCCGTATCCATTAGGTTGTGGAAAAGGTATGTCGATGACATTTTTTGTATACTAGTTGGTGGTCGGCACAATGTTGAGGTCTATTTGGCGATTCTAAATGGTATCCATCCTAAAATAAAATTCACCTACGAAATGGAGGAAGATAGGAGTTTGGCTTTCCTTGATATCAAGATGCGAGTACGAGATGACGGTTCACTTGGTCACTCTGTATATAGGAAGGCTACACACACAGATCGCTACCTCAATGCAACCTCTCATCACCACCCAAAACATCTGAACTCTGTAGTGTCATCGCTAACCAACCGGGCTTACGACTTGTGCGATAATGAAACACTGCACGAGGAGTTATCCCATGTCCGGCAGGTTCTGCAGAAGAACGGATACAAGGGGAAGGTGTTAACATCTAGACACAAAGCCAAACACGATAGGTTCAGGGTAGAAAGGCAACCGCTTTTTATGCCGTATATGAAAGGAGTGACAGATAAGGTCGCAAATATATTCAATAAATACCCAATTAACACCATCTTCACTCCTTTTAAAAAAGTAGCTCAATGTCTACGTTCACCAAAAGACAGCTTTCCCCTAGAAAAGCCCGGTGTGTATAAGATCGATTGCAGCTGCGGTAGCTCCTACATTGGCCAAACAAAACGTACAGTAGCCTGCCGAATTAAGGAGCATATAAAAGCTGTAAAGAATAACGATACGCAAAAATCGGCCATTGCTGAACATTTGATCCAATCGGGTCCTAATCACTGGATTGAGTTTTATAACCCCCAGATAATTTCAACAGAACGTCACTACATACCAAGATTGGTAAGAGAAGCGATTGAAATTACAAAATACAAAAATTTCAATCGCGAAGATGGGTTTAAACTGTCGCGTATCTGGAATCCAGTGATTAGCCTATGTAAAGACCGCAAAAAGAACAAAAGTGCCGTTTCGCGATCTGATACGGTCAGTGTAGTGTGTCGAGAACAAGTTCGAGTGAATAGTGACTTAGGAGCCAGTGGTACGAGTATTGAGCGCAAAAAACGATTAAGGAAGAGGGTAGATCGTTTTGTCTGCTCATAATCACCCCACCCGCAATAACTTCAGTACATCCGTGATCATGGCGCATGCAACTGTGCCGAAATATCGGATACTCAAACACGACAATAAACATGGTAATAATCCCGTTAATAATATTTATTCTAAAGTAAAACAATCAAATTCTTGCGAAAATCGTGATGAATTGATAACAAAAACAATGTGTGATATTAGTTTTCTCCCCAAACCACAAATAAGTAAGTCGATTAAATTGCAAACCCTATAGTAGTAACATAGCTGACCAAAATATAACAAACTACTATTAGTTAGCTGGTATCACAGTAGGCTGCTAGAACGCAATAAGGTCATAAAATTTCTGTGTTAGCTTTCAATATTGTGCATTATTTATTAAGTAATCCCAAGCCAACACCAAACTTTTAACATAGTCTCACATCGCCTAAGGCTGCCGGTTTCCATTGAGAGCTGCACAACACAAACAAATAGCAATATACATGTAGGTAATCGAAATTCGATCACATAAATTACCAAACAATGATGAGTAAATACTTACTATGTACTTTTGAATTTATTATCCTGTCTTCTTCTTGGCGTTCCATAAAAGCGCAGGCGCACACAGATGAACTTAAAAAACAAAACACTTGTTGTAGCAATCAATCGATGCAAAGCAAACTTTGTTATTTTTTTATTTATTGTCATGTCATGCTGCTATGGGAAAGTAAAGAGATTTAGCCCATACAGTCTTTAGTATTTTTTTTGATTGATATTCGCCAAAATAATGTATTGTGATGTAATTAGTTATATAAGCCCCTTGAGTTTACTGAAATGTAATTTTTACCTACTTACTATGTACTTTTGAACCTGTCTTCTTGGCGTTCCATTAAAAAAGCGCACGCGCACACACCACACAGATGGGCATTTTCATTTATGTTATTTGAGGTTTTTAGAATGTTCTTTATAGTTTAAACTGGAATTACACTTTGTTCTCCATAAATTGCTAAGGTTTTAATTTAAATCAGTAATTAATCGGACATTCTTTCAAAATTGTGGTCAGTTTGGTGACAATTAAAAACTGGTGTAAAGTACAAAAAAATATTGTAAGATTTTATTTTTACTTAAAATTAATAAAAATCGTTTCATTTTATTTAAAAAAAGCACATAGGTAGGTTATCTAAAAATTAATAAAAGTTATCTCTATAGAATGAATTTAAAACTTCGTTTTGGTGACGTATTTGGTAAAGTATATCTTATAATGTAATATTAAGCCGAAAATCATTAGAAGGTGCCTACACAATATTTTTTTTTCTTATTTCCATACTAAATCGAACATAAATATTCCCGAGCCAGGCGTGTAGGGCCGCACAGCCGTGCGTTCGCCCCGCACACGCAGCGTGTGTAGGGGCGCACCGTCGTGAGTCCGGCGCGCTCCCGCAGCGCGTGTAGGGCCGCACAGTCGTATGGACGACGTAAACACGTCAGGTGTGTAAGGCCGCACTGCTGTAGCGTTCGAACAAAATTGATACTTCTGTGCGGCGCACGTACCTGGCGTGTATCGAGCCGCATAAAGGGTTTGACGAATTTAGAGGCGCCGCAGCCAACGTGTTAAATAACTGCCAATATGTGAAAGACAAAAAGATTGACTCTTTACGGAGCAAAATTTAAACCTTTTCTTTTGAATGAAACATCTGAAAATGCTCTGTTTAGATGTCTATGGTGATATAGAGCTTTTTAAATTATGTGTGTGTGTCGATATTGATTGACCATAATAAAAAATGTGTATTTCTATCGGTGTAATATGCAGTATTACAATGCCAATGCAATCGAAAGTGTTAGTGTCTACGTAATTAAGTACTTCATTTTTTTTTTTTTTTTTTATTATCGAGTGATGGTTACTCTTTCTTACCATCAATGGTGCTGATTGCAGAAAGGCGTCGCCCTGATCATGGACGAGGTGCAGACGGGGTGCGGGCCCACGGGCAAGATGTGGGCTCACGAGTATTTCGACCTGCCCACGCCCCCAGACGTCGTCACCTTCAGCAAGAAGATGCTGACGGGCGGATTTTACTACAGTGACGAATTTAGGTACGCTACTTACCTTAGATCTCATAACCAGCTTTTTTAGGTCCCTACTGCTAGGGCACGAGCGTACCATTTGGAAACAAAGAAAAATTTATTGATATCACTGTGATCTTATCACATAACAAAACACAATTTACATAAAAAAGGTAACAAAAAAAAGACATATTGCGCACTGTTATGTGATTCCAATACTGTGCCCAGCTTAGTATACGATAGAATGGATGGAAACATCGCAGGGAGAACGGGCCATCCATAACCTACTACACGGGCCCAGTGCGGATTGGTGTCTGTTAACGATTGCTAATGCAGCCAGGACCAACGACTTTATCTGCCTTCTAAAGCGCTGAAAGCTCGAACTGATAAATTTTCTGGGCACCCATCCCATGACCGACCTTTACGAATGTTGCTAAACTTCAGCAATCTTAGACCGAGCGCTGCTATTACTAAATTAGATCCCAGTATCATAAAGAATATGCGTGTTGTTTGTTGGTCGATTCAATATATTAAGCAAATCCTATTAATATTATAAACGCGAAAGTTTGTTTGGATGTTTGTTACTCTTTCACGTAAAAACTACTGAATGGATTTGGATGAAATTCGGCATACAGATAGTTTATAACCGGGAATAACACATAGGATACTTTTTATCCCGATATTCCCACGGGAACGGGAACCACGCGGGTGAAACCAGGAGCGGCCACTAGATATTAAATAAATACTTACGTCTATGGTTATTAATGCACCTTCATTGTACTATCACTGACTTTGTTTGTCTGATTTTTTCCAATCGCAAACAACAACATCTAAATGAATTCGTTTAAAACTTGAAAAATATTATAAGTTTAAGTTGATATTGGCATAAAAAACAGAACCATATTGTTTGTTATTATCAAAACATTTCGATATTATTGCAGGGCACCACATCCATACCGAATTTTCAATACCTGGATGGGAGATCCAGGAAAGCTGTTTTTGTTGGAACGCGTGCTCAAAGTGATTAAACAAGACAAGTTGCTGTCTCTGGCACAAGAAAGCGGGGCGGTTTTAAAGGACGGTCTGCTAAAGCTGGAGAAGGAGTTCCCGAATCTAATAAACAGTGTGAGAGGCCGCGGTACGTTCCTGGCCTTTACCGCCGTCGACACCGCAGTGAGAGACAGTATAAACAGCAACTTGAAGACAAACGGTAATTTATTTTTATTTTATTTTTATTTGAATAAGTACAAAAACATCTTACAGGCTAAAAAATACAACTACAATATAAAAATAAACAAGAAATATTGAGACTGAAAGCCTTAAATTGTATTATTATCATTATCCAAAACAATGTCCAGTTATTACTGATGTCACTGCGCATTAATAAATTGTCTTTTACAATAAACATTAAAATAGACTCAGAGTGTAACAAACACTCTTATTTAGTCATCATCATCAGCTCATTTTATGTCCCCACTGCTGGGGCACGAGCCTTCCCTAAGGATGGATAGGGAGAACGGGCCATAAACCACCACGCGGGCCCAGTGCGAATTGGTGGTTGTTAACGAGGGCTAATGCAGCCGGGACTAACGGCTTTACGTGCCTTCCGAAGCACGGAGGAGCTCGAGATGATACATTTTTGGTCACCTATCCGATGACCGGCCTTTGCGAAAGTTGCTTAACCTCAGCACTCGCAAACCGGGCGCCTTAACCATTGCGCCATCGAGCTCCTCTTATTTAGTAAGTTCTTAAAACTCTGAATACTCTGATGAAATATATCGAGTTTCAAATTGAGATTGTCATAAGTTTCACACATCCGTTCGTTGGTGACGTCTTTTGGCTGAGATGATGATGATGATGATGATAACTTAATCCGAGGATTGTAAAATCAACATATTCGTTTAGTTTCCTATGCTTTATGAGTTTTCTGCGTAAATTCCACCAAAATCAGTGGTGGAATCTTTTATTATAATTTTATTAAGTGTAATGATTTTGGTACTATTTCAGGTGTGCTGGGAGGCGTGTGCGGCGAGACAGCTATACGTCTAAGGCCTTCGCTCGTGTTTGGTCCAAAACATGCTGAGATATATTTGGACCTTTTGAGGAAAACTCTAAAGGGCTTGTAATGCTCCGTAGAGTTTAATCACAAGGGTTATTCCATCTAGTGATATAATTCAGTATTAAAATGAAATGTACCGTGGAACGAACGAGGGGACTTTGAATCAAGCGTAACGTGGACCACAGCTATAGAACCCTATTTTATTTTTATTTATAACCCTAAGCAGGGGGGTGTCACTCCGCAGTTTAGGTGCGCCGCCCGAAGCGGCGTATGGCAGTGGGCTGTCGCTCGGCTCGCCTCGCACGACAGTCGCGGTTGCGTCGCGCTCGCGCATACTTGAAAGTATTTTTTTTTCTTTTCGACACCCGCAATGTCTTCTAAGTCTAAACGTCAATATAATCCGTATAAAAGATATTGCTGTGTTAACGGATGTCTGAATAAAACAAATAGTGAATCAGAACTAACATTTCTTTTAAATTCCACACGATATTGAAAGTTACTTAAGTAATTTCTTGTATTTAAACCATAACATAAATCTTGATCAATAACTTTTTGATAGAGTTTTGTTTTATTTGCCTAAAACTAAAACGCTTCTTTAATTCCATAAGTCCTTAAGTACTTAGTAATAGTTAAAATAAAAATCCTTAATTAGTTGCCCAGAAACAATATTAGGAACAAGATAGGATAATGTTTGCAAAGGAATACCTACACACCCGTGGGAATCGAACATACACACGAAATTCAGATGGAATTTTTATGTTTACAGAATCAACGTTTGTAATGCTTAATCTGCTTACTTATCTTAAAACTAATAAATCAACTAGGTACAAAACCTTCTCAAGTGACAACCCCGTGCCGACGTTCGCAGCTCGGTCATAAAACTGGGGCGTGCAAAAAAAATTCACGGTTGGCGCGCGGTTATAAGTTTCAATTTTGCTTGCAGGCGGGTAGCTGTAGGTGAATGTAATTGTAGGCGCTTAGCACTGAGCGAGCTGAATTTCTACTTTATTGCGTCGTCAAAGGGTCGCTATTTATTAAAATGTTTTTGCGGAGTGATCCTTCTGTACCTGTACTATTAATTAAGTATTCTGTGCCCTAAGTACCTAGCAAAAATTAATCTACCTACCGTTCTTAAGTGTTGCTATTGTGACTCCATATAACATGACCTCCAGAATCATACCAGTAGTGTATAGACAACTTAAGAACAACTGTGATTAATGTTACACTTGATTTAAAAGTACTACTGTATACTAATATCTATAATAATAAGTTTGATTTGTGTTATTTGTCGAAAATTGCGACGTATCGTGCCATATATGGCAGTACTATAGTACTGTAATAGCAATAAATAGATATCGTATATTAACTACTTACATAAATTAGGTAATTAAAGACTTTAAATCTTTTCAGTATTCGACTTTTATGTTCTGCGGTGCGTCTTATAAGTTTTAAGGTATTAACTTTATAGTCACAAATTTAAATACTTGATTATATTCATTTATTTTTATAATGTTTACTACTTTTTTCATTTACTTGAAACTTTTGCTACTTTTTATGATTTTTTCGTGTTATTTTAGCTAGTTAGTTTATAAGAAACTCAACATGCCTCAATATGTCTTCCAATATATTATGACACAAACAATCTGTTTCTTTTATTAAAAATATCCTTTAGTTGCTTTTAGATGAGCTTTAGCCTTTTTTTGATTTGCAGTCGCTGATGATAACTTTATGCAATTTTAAAAGAAAATTTAATGACGTTCTAATTGACGCAAAACGAAGGTCATTAGAAAAACTTAACCCAGCGTTAAAAGTGGCTAGTTAATGTAAAATATACTGAATATTTACAAAATAAAACCTATCGTAGTAGGTAGTTATAAAGTGCATTAGGAACTAAATATTATTTTTGTTTTCAAAATGTATCTTGTTGATGTTTAGATGATTTGTTACAAGGTTTGGATTTAAACATAAGAGATTATTTTACAGAGAGAGTTTCGCAAAAGCCTAAAGTGATCTATCCACTCGACCGTTTAGGTATTATAGATGAGTAATTTACTGACGACGCATGACGACGATGATGTCTACGCTACGTCATTAAATACCTGTGGCTGTTCTTAAATACCTATTATTACCATATGACTAATTTGGGAAAAAGATCTAACAAAATTGTAAAAAAACTAACTTCTAAAGCCAATATTTTTAGAAGTTAGTTTTTATAGAAATCGAGTTTGTTAAAAATAGTACCTACGGTATCGATGCAAATGGATTGTGTTGTGGACTGAACGAGTTGCGAATGAGGCATCGAAGACGTAAGTAGAAGTAAATAAGTAAAAATGGCACGCACTATTTTTCTATTCCAACAACGGGTCTTATCATAAGGACGCTTTGGCTGGACGGAGTCGGAGTAAATACTGGCTTTTTAGCGAGTTTTGTTCACCATTCGATCAGGTCAAAAAAAAGTTAACGAAAAGGAATATTTGCGTATCGGTTAAATTTGTTGAATGGCAAATAAAATATCTACTCGAAAGAGCAACTCGGCTAAAATTTATTCATTGAATAATTTTGACATAATTGGACATAATGAAAGATTCTTTTTGACATAATGACAGATTCTCCTTAGAAAATATGTCACAATGACAAAATTATTCGTTGGATAAAACTTATTGAGGATTGTAAAATCGGGCCACAGGAGTCTTACAAAACAAAGAATAGACTTGGAATAGTTATTCCGTGTTTTGGCTCTTTTCCTTTAATCTGAAATGAAGTTTACATGACTGGAACAAAACAAGGAATAGGACACACAATAGGACCTAGGGACAAGTTACTTTAATTACACACAATTTGTAGTTAACTTTAACTCTATCGTATAGAGAAGAAAATTTTCACTCAGCGCTCAGGTTTTAACTCAGGAGCGGAGACTCGAACCCGCGCCTTTTGACAAATCGGGTCAGGCGCTTTAACAATTGATTAGGCCATCGTGGCGATGTACGACCCGTGCCAATTTATCAAAACTATCTAGCTAGGTACTCTAGCAAACCAAAGGAGCCAATTTGCGACGCGTGCATATTTCTGAATTTTGCAGTCGCGACTGTTAGTACCTGTATTTATAATAGCGGCCTTAGTGGCCCTCGCCGCTCGCCCAATCTTCTAAATGCCACTACACATTTACAGAATACACTAAACATAACAACACAAACACACTAGTTTAAGCCCAAGACACCGTACTCGTAGAACATGGCTACGACGAACCGGTTCACACGCGCTCTATACCAGGTACAGACATGTACCTGGGCGCTTTTCTCCTCCACCACGGTCCGGTCAACCTCAGCCGAGGTCCGAGCCTTTAGAGGCGCCCTCGGATTGTTCCGCTCCCCGATCCGATCCGAACCGAACCCTTTGGAGAATCTAGTAGGGCACAGGGACACGCACTAGTGCGTGATGCCGGTCCCTCTAGAAAATCTCCGAAGTTGATTCGTTTCACACGGCTTGAAAGGGTCTGGGGTTGTCCAGCGACCGACCAGAGGGGCCAGGCTGTGGAGCAGTGGGCAGCCGCTGCTGGGCTGTCGCTTCTCAACAGGGGTGCAGTCCACACGTGCGTGCGGCACAACGGAGGCTCGGTGGTGGACGTGTCGTTCGCCACCTCAGCCCTCGCGCGCACGATCAGCGACTGGAGAGTGGTGCAGGACGTAGAGACTCTCGGACCATCGATACATCCGATTTGAGAGCTCCACCCTGCACCAAAGGCCCCCACAGCCCATAAGCTGTGACCTCAGCAGGCTCAAGCCCGAGCTGGCGAACTAGACGGCGATCTTCAAAGCTGAAATAGCTAAAAATGCCGTCAGAGGCAATCGGCAATCTCTCCAAAAAAAAGGCCTTAACGGTTATGCACATTTATGAATAAAGATATTTATCTGCTAGTTAAGCTTATATTTAAATTGTTTATTTGTAAAAATTATGTTTGGTTAAAAATCAAACCTAATTAAAAGACCCAGTGTGTAGATGTACTTATGTACAAACTACACAGTATTTGTTACCCTTGACATTCTATCTAAGTAGTCATTGAAGTTGATGATGATTTATTTAGATACGTTCTGCGAGTCCCCTGACAAAGCAGGGCCATAATTGAATGATCCGGTCGATCGACCGCACCGGGAAATAATAATGTAGACCTTAAAATCACACGGACTTATATCCCTATACTCTGTAACAACTCAAGGGAGATTGCGGTAATAAGCTGTTATAAGACAGCTTTAAAAGAACTTTCATCTTGCTTCGAAACGGCTAAGCGATGACAATGATGAGTATTTAATTAACCGCAATGATTCAAAGAAAGTTACTGCGCGGTAGCGTTTCGTTCATTCATTTGACGCTCTCTTGGTCAACGTTAGTCACGACTGAACAATTTGTATTCGAATTTACCATGAACAATGTTGTGTGTGAGTATTTTATGCTACGGTATCTTTTGAACGCGTTGCACCTTTTTGTATTTGATTAGTGTACATAGGTAAGTGTTTTTGGCGGCTTTTTCTACGCACCAAACGGCAGCATAGAACGGAATAGACGACACGAACACGAGATCCGAGGTACCTATTGCAAACAATAGCTAGGTACCTACCTAATTAGTTTTCAATGTAGATGGCTTAAGTTTTTAAAACTCCTGATACAAAAAATTCTATAAATAATGATCTTGTAAAAGACAGTAAGTATGTAGGTACGTTCATGATTAGTATACCTACATGTGAAGTTTAAAAAATGGTCCTACGGGATCTTATTGTTCAATTAACGTCTAAAATCGTTGAAACTATTTTATTTTTACTTTGGTGTCATTTAGTGCACGTTTAAATGCGTGCACAGTGACAATAATATTCACCACAAAACTTTAGTTTTTGTTCTGATATAATTATGTAGCAGCTTAGCTTAGCTTAGCTTTTAAAAAAAATCGTAGACCAATTGCAAGATGTCCCAGACAGACGTTTTGATTCATAACGATTCGCGCGTTAGTAAATATTATCCGTTGTCGCATTTTCATCATGCTTTGCTGTCTATATTGTAGACAAGCGATTTAATTTGATGTTTCTTTCCATTCATTTGGCAGTAGGTGTAGCAAACATACTTTCTCTAATATAGTCGTTAAGATCAACGTGAATTGTCATTTCTACTTTACGTTAGAGAAGCGTGAGATGCGAAGTGTTTTGATGGATTCGTTCATTTCATCAAACCACCTAAATACCGTTTCACGGCCCCGATCATGCATCGCCGAGCGTGTTCGCGCTAAATTAGACACATTCAATTATCAATTTTTCTACTTAATTTCAATGTATCTTATTTTTACGTCGATAAGTGCCTAGCACTTTCATATCGTATAGGAGCGAAAGACCTAGTTAACTTTGTTCCTTTCTTTATTTGCTTGAGTAATAAATTGATAATATACCTACCGTGTACCTACTTACCTATAGTGTGGTTGGTTGGATTGGACCAAGGAACTTATAGTTTCTTGGATTGGACACAGTTTAAGCTAAGAATTATAAGTTTTTGTTTATTTAATGTTTCAGGGTCAGTACCTTAATATTGTGTGATGCCTGTTTTCTGAATAAATATTTTTGAATGTGTGAATTATTAACATAATTATGTTTAAACTTTGAAAATAAAATAATTTTAAATGTTTCCATTATTATTAGGTACCTACCTACCGTAACAAAAACTTACTGATGCGAAAGCTATTTTTAAATCATTGCTTTGGTAGATACTTTATAATGTTTGTCTACCTCGCTAATAATAACTTCTCTTGGGACGTAGGTACAAAAATAGCTTCCATACTTCAGGTATAAATCATAGCAGTGAAAACAAGAAAGTGAGACGTAATGTTCACGAACATAAGCGAAATATAATATAGTGAGGTAATCATCAGGGTGCCAAGTGCGAGTTTCATACGCCATTCGATCACGTTAACGAAAACGAGAATTTGTATGGCAAAATGTTAACTCCTTTCGTATACCGCCAGGAGGCGCTGCTTCAATGCCATACTAATTTTCGTTTTCGTAAACGTAATCGAATGAATACGGATAGTAAACAAAACTCACACTAGGCCCCCTGGAGTATCCTTAAAAAGGATTTGAATGAAATCTTTTTTTTGTAACTGGGTACGGGTGCTTATTACGCGAATAACATAGCGGACGGGCCGTTAGTTTCACTAGCTATAATTCTACAACTTTTATATAATGCTTGTTGTTATGGTATCCAATTGCAACAACAACACAAACAAAACTATTTATCTGCAACCATTGTAAGTGGCATTGTAGCTAACAAATAGAACACAATCATTAGTATTTGATTTGGATTGATATCGACTACCTAGTACCCATTGTGCAGACTCGTAGACGTAAATACTATTCGCATTATGCACCCGACCTTGGCTTCTTTGTGTTTTTATTGTTGCGGTCTATTTTGTCATCAATACAATACGTACGTATAAACCGTTGTAGCATTACTACGAATTTATTAATAGATATACTCAATCAATTATTATATAATATCGTATAGCTAGATACTCGCTTTTTGGCTTCACACGACCTCCCTGTATCGCCCACAGCAGCGCGGTCGCTATTTGCGACACGCGGAATGATTTAAATAGATCACTTCTCCGAATGTTAGGAACTTATTATTTTTCGACAACTTTTTGGACAATCTGTAAGTAAACGTGTCTATACATTGAATCCCTTCTTTTGATGCTGATAATGGCCTATATAATATCTAGTTAACCTTATTATCTGACCTTAATAATACAGATTAAATTCAATCAAATTATTGCATTCCCCTGTTTTTTACCAAATTATCTAAACAATCCTAATTATAATTATTTTTTGTACTTTCAAGACATTTGTTCATATGTGTGAGCTTTACATGTAGGTACCTAGGAGCATACTATAACGTAACATAGGTACTTTATTCTAAGTAAGTAGGTAAGTACCTATAAAGGAACCTACATCACATGACTTTCATGACTGCGAGATTCTTCGCAACGTTAGAAGTGCTATCTCAATTTTTTTATTTCATTCATGTCATGTTACATAGGTAGGTACTCTATTAAATTACTGCAAGTCGTTTATGACAAACCGTGGCTACGACAAGAAAACGTCTAAGCATTCATTTTAAATGCAATCATAATCATTCCGTATATCTACAGGCAGGTTCACATAATAACAAACAGTCAGTCAGAACTCTACCCACTAACCTATTTGTATTGAGACCAAGTTTGTTGACCTCGTTGACCAACGACCTGTCAGCAGTTATCTGTATACAAAGCGTACCTATGTCGGTATATCTACGAGTATAACATATGCCTCGCTCGGTGTTGTTACGAGATCATAATCATCCTGCCATGAATTTACTAACACTTTTATGAGCATGTTCGCCGCCGCGCCGCGCCGCGCCGCCGTGTCGCTAGCGAGTGTACCTATCTTCCTTTAAATAGTTGTTATTGTTATTATAATACCTACTAATCAAAGTAAACTAAAGTAAAACTTATCATGATGACCAGACCTAATACGAGTGAGTGAATACGTTTTAAAACCTTTTCACCGCCAACAACTTCTATAGAAGTTCGAGATTTTCGTGCCGTCCACGCCAGCACTTCTATAGAAGTTCTTCATTATATCTATTTTAATAAAATACATTTACGATAGGTACATAAAACATTTGTTTCTTTGTAATTTTGTAAGATGGACATAACTGAAGCCCTATTTTTTATTTTCCCAGGCAAAACAGGCAATTTTTGTGTTTTAAAATGGATAAAAATAAAAACGTCTCAAATATTTGTATGCCCCACTAACCAACGACTTCATATCAAGTAAGCCAGTGATGTGACGCGAAAGTTGCACTCATTACAATCCTATTTTACTTTGTTTTATTTCATACAAATGTTCATAAATTCTATAATTGAAAATAAATTCTGGTCAGTAAATAACGTATTACATAATAAATTTTAAAATTAATGTACACACGGCGGCAGATCAACCTACCAAAAACTGTCAAATTTCTACAATCAATTTTGAACTTTATTGTTTGGTTATAAGGATCAATGTTCATTGGAGAAATTTTACAGATTTGGGTAGGTTGATCTGCCGCCGACTGTACGTATCAAATCATTTCATTAAAATTAATTAAGTGTACTGAGGATTTTCGATATTGCAACACCCATCTCTACGTATTGGCAAGATGTCAGTACTACCAAACGCCACCAACTTCATTTCTAGAAAACTCGTGACGTCGTAAGCGCACAGGTGTCAAGGTCATCGTGTCATAGTGCCGGGCGTTACAAACAAAACAAGCGTGCGCACGTATGTATCGTTGTAAAACCTAAACAGTGCAAAATGAGTAATTGTTATTCTGATGAGTTGTTGAGGATTTTAAAAGGTGTGGAACCTGATTCAGAAACGCCTCCGATGACTGACTGAATGTAATTACTAGACTGTGACTATACTTTGTACCTGTGCGCAATTCCAAGCGTCCATCTATTTGTTTCTTTCGTCTTATTTTAGTAGGTAAATGTATTTATTTATGACGTACAGTCGGCGGCAGATCAACCTACCCAATTCTGTCAAATTTCTCCAATTAATATTGATCCTTATAACCAAACAATAAAGTTCAAAATTGATTGTAGAAATTTGACAGATTTGGGTAGGTTGATCTGCCGCCGTGTGTACAAAGGGTATACTTACTGTCCATTCTCGTTCGTGCGTGTATAAACCAGAAAGCGGCTACTAAAACACTATTCAAATGTTTATTGTAAATCAAAACGTACACAGAGAACGTACACTCGGTAACTCAGCGGCAGTTAAAGTTAGCGGTACTTAAAAGTCTGTAAGCCAGCCATTTAACCAAAATAAGCTGTATACCTATCAACATTAAAACTGAACGTGAACACATACATGAAACGTCGATTTTAAGTATAGACCAACAAAACTCCATAATGAAATAAAAGCATAGACACCCTTTTCCTTAAGAAATTTATCGTGCTACTAGAACCAAAAACTTGATATGAAGTCAACGGACGACGTTATGAAATGAATAATGAAGTGCCGATTATAATATATCTCTAGCAAGTATATGCATGTCTTTTTGTCTCTGGTAATGGATATTAATTTTTCTTACAAAAAATTATCATAAAATAAATAAAATACCATTTTAATTTATCAGTGTTTATTTATATTTGTAAATTTAAATACAAACTTTTTACACATCTATTTATTTATTATCGATATGAGGTTACCGCCATCCTTGCTTTCGTACTATAGAATCTGTTATACATTTATACGTTGGCGTGCAGGATAGATGGGCGGTGAAAGGTTAATGTTATTTTTGTACATTAATTAGGTACTCAGAATTAAATTATAAATAGGGAAAGTATGGTTGTATGTTGATTGTTCTTTAACGGAAACGGCTGAATGGATTTGTAACACTGGTAAAACTCAGATTTGTATTCTTCTTCTTCTTTTTGTGCAGTGGCGTTTCCCTTTGGATTTCGCCAATATCCAGTTTTTGGCTCAGTTGTTTATTTCTACAGACTCATTGCTTGTATCGGTTTCTCGTAAGAGCACAATGTACAAGTACAGAGGTGGTGAGATCTTAAGATTTGTATTAACACTTACTTTTACATAGAATACCTACCTATTCTGTATTATTCCGGGATATAATTTGTCATTCTTTGGGAAATTCACGACTCGTAAAAGAACGACATGTTTATATCCTAGGTCAATCCCATACATTTTATTCTTTCGCTATCTCGTTTTCTTAATGTTACTTTGGCTACCGCCACAGGTTATTTATATAGTAGGTAGGTAATATAGGTCTACATCACCTACCTACTATTTAATTAATGGTTTAAACATACTGATTGTGAGTAGGTATATGGCGAGCTTGCCCCGTCGAGTTTGACGACGTAGATAAGTAGTTAAGTAAGTTTAGAGTTAACTTTCTACCATCTCTAGAAGGCGTGGTTGCTATGTACAGACGCCAGCACATCAACCTATCCAGAACTGTCAAATTTCTTCATTAAATGTTCAACCTTAAGCCATATACATAAAGTTCAAAGTCTATTGAGGAAATTTGACAGTTTGTGGTACTCTGATGTGCAGGCGTGTGCCTACTCAGCTAGCTGCTTTCATTCGTCGAAAATAACCGGATGAGTGCATTAAGACTAGTACCTAGCGTGCTGAAGGCTTCCTGACAATATATTTCCTAACGCAAAGAAATAATTCAATATGCAAACATACGTACTTAAATGATAATAGGTTCATACGTGTAAAACTATGGCCTAAAAGAATACTGAAAATACGCCGTCTGTCGTCGTCGTGTGCCATCAATTTAAAAATACGCGTTAGTGGAGGGAATGTCTAACCCAATTGGATTTTGTGGTACCTAGTACCTACAGTAAAACATGCTTAAAAACATATTTTCACACAATATACACCTAGATAGGTATATATGGTAGATACCATATATACCTACTAGGGTTGCCAAAAATTTTTCAGGAAATTAAAGTAAATCTATCACTAACTAATAGTATAAAAAAA
The DNA here is from genome assembly GCA_947562085.1 of Eudonia lacustrata. Lineage (NCBI taxonomy): Eukaryota > Metazoa > Arthropoda > Insecta > Lepidoptera > Crambidae > Eudonia > Eudonia lacustrata. The sequence continues at coordinate 13,107,263 of OX387314.1, forward strand.
AGGATTTGAAAAAATATAGTATTTTCCTTTATTTATTTAAATGTTTAAAAACATATTTATTTGTACTCTTGACGACCTCCTTGGTCGAGTGGTTTGTACACCGGTTTTCATGGTGTCGCCATCTCTGAGGTCCCGGTTCGATCCCCGGTCGGGTCAATTTAGAAGTTAGTTTCTCTAAATTGTCTCGGGTCTGGGTGTTTTCTATGTACATAATAAGTCAGTATTTAAGTATTTTAAGTATGTTTATCCGTTGTCTAGTAACCATTTAACGAGTTTCATATCGAAGCTTCTCTTGGGCTAGATAATTGGTGTGAGTGTAGGAAAATTTATTTATTTATTTATACTACCTATCTAATATTTTTTTGTTGTTTTATAGCGCGTTTTGAAATTAACGTTGCGTTTCGTTTCACTTCACCTGAGTCTGAGTATCATTCAGTAGTAGTTCAGAAATTAAGTCAACAGGAATATTCCGTTCAAACCTTGTTCAAATGCACGCATTAGTCGGAAATAAAGTATTTTCCATACTTTATTTTTATTAAAAAAAAGAAAGTATGGGGATGGAAAATAACGTAGGATACGTTATTTTAAAGTATGGTTGGTAACCCTAATACCTACACCTACAACATCTCTTGAAATTGCTAGACACTCTTGCAGACATAACCCGGTTTTTCGCACATTGTTTTTTATAGCAAAATAAATACCGCCTTTGCCACTTTCTCAAGTGACTAATGTAAGTTAAATTATGTATCACGATCGGACCATTGCGGTTCGTCCGCCCACCATTCATTTGCCATTTTCGATTCACCTTTACTTATAGCGTTTTCTATACTTAAACCTATTTAGACCACTTGGATTATGAATAAAATTATGGATAATGAAAAATAAATGTTAATAAATAGAAAAAGAGATAACAAAGAGTGAATGAGTAGACCTACTACTCATTCAAAAATAAAGGGTTGTATTGTAGGTATAGGGTTACTTTACGCCATCGTCAGCGGGAAACCAAATCACTAAAATGCGTAGGTTCATGTGTACAAAACTATATCAGTGGAAAATTATAGTTTTCTAATATTATCATTAAATAATGAATAACATAATATGTATAGCACCTAGAAAATAAGTACCTACTTTAAATCAAGATTTATATGCGCTAATGGGATGCTTCATAGGATGCTCTGTTCATAGGTAATGAAATGAATGAAGCTACAATTTAACATAAATTATTTCATTAGAATACTCTAATCCTAAGCTTTTTTGCGTTGCAAGCTTACCCCTCCCCCCTCCCAATTCCTACTCCCTCCTCAAGATCCAACTCCTTCCTCAGGGTTGGCAATGGCAACGCATCTGCGATAACTTTGGTTTTGCGGGTGTCCATGGGCGGCGGTGATTGCTTTCCATCAGGTGACCCGCCTGCTCGTTTGCCTCCTTTTACCATTAAAAAAAAAACTATAAAGCAAGAGTTATTCAAATTCCAATTTTTATAGATAGGTACTAATCTTTATATCACAGATATTTGAATAAATAAATAGATAGGTAGTAGTTAGGCACCTATTCTTCGTGTAAAGATCTTAAAGTTTTAAAGGTTAAAACTTCTGCTATCTGCAGTTCCCCAAGCAATTTGAGCACATGAGTAGATATATGTTAAATATATGTATTCACTACAGAGTACAAGCTCTCTGAAAACGCGCAAAATTGATACATATTCTGAAAGGGCTGACACCTGTTGCACGTTAAAAAAATTAGGGAGGAAAAATAAAATAAGGTAAGGATATCATAAAACGTGTATTTCAAAAGGTATAAAATGAGGTTTAGTGTAATTTGACACATACAAAAGTTAAATTAGTTTATAAATGGCTAACTCTAAATAGTTTATTTTGCTTCAAGTATTTTTTATTTCTTTATAACGTGTGGTACAGTCTGAATCTAATATACAGTTTCCTTAAATAATTGATCGGAAAACATTCGCATGGCATGTCAAACGATAACTTTTTAATTTTTATAAATATTTAATTTCCAATATTTTGGATTCTCGGATCATTTTTAAAATAATCTTGGTATTTTTTTTCCATTTCATCAATAAAATTAGGTATTTTAAGGAACCCAGCCTGTACATTACCTACATTATAGTCTTTATGATGAGTAAATAGGGAGAATCTTTGCTCATATTTATGGCATTTTCCGATCTCATATTAGAAGATTCCGATTTTTCGCACTTGTGTTGATCCAGACCTATACAAAATACTTAGAGTTGGTTCAATGCTCTAAGACAAAATATAATTATATCCGGCAACATAAACCATAGCATTTCTCTGGTCATTGTCATGTCATTGTGTCACTGTCACTATCTCAAAATTATTCAATAACAAAAACTGACGATTGAAAAATCAACCCTTAATCGATTTTATATAAATTATTGAAATACTGAAATGGTAAAATCCCAAATTTGTCAACAAAATCACTCAAATAACTTCCTGAATCTCGTCTAATGCGCGCGACGACTTATGTGGTGCGGCCCTGTTAGTCATACCGCAACTAAGCCGGCGCAAACCAGTTTTTACCCCAGTGAGCGGGGCGCCGGCGCCGTCCGCCGCCGCCGGTGCCGCCGCGCCGCTGGGGTAAACCGGATTGCGGCGCGTCAGTGAACCCGTCGGTGCGGTGAGAGATCACGCGTGCATCGGCCGCGCTATGTGTGAGTGTACCGCAGCGGCTACTTGTACTCTGTAGTGAATACATATATCTACTCATATGATTCGAGCATAGGGCTGCCATCCGGCTGGATTTCCCCGGATTTGTCCTAGTTTGGAGGGCGTCCGGGGAGCGTCCGGGCGGGGTTTCTAAAAAGTGTCTGGATGAAACCCGGGCACTTTTTATGTCAGGGGAAATCCGATTAACTTCATAGAATGGAATGATTAGCAATAAATTATAGCATTTCATAGTTATTTGGTGCGGCAAATATATCCGCGTACTCGTGAGTCTCGTGACGTGACGTGACCTCCCTAGTCAATTAAGTTGATTTTCTATAAAATTTATTATTATATTAATAAATATAATAATAAAATATTAATTATTCATCATCATCATCATCATCTCAGCCAAAAGACGTCCACTGCTGGACAAAGGCCTCCCCCAAGGATCTCCACAACGACCGGTTTTGTGCTGCTTGCATCCAGCGGCTTCCCGCGACCTTCACCAGATCGTCGGTCCACCTTGTTGGAGGCCTGCCAATTAATTATTAAATTTTTTGTATTGTTATGTCATTCGGTCATCAGAAAAATTAAATCTCGAGTCCTTTTGCCCGGCCAAAATCAGAAGTACATTGATTTAAAAGCTGACAGTTCGTTTCACAAATCTGGTGACACTTTCGAAATAACGAAAGAGAAGGAACAATCGATCTCTTTCCAATACATCACCTAGGTTCATTAGTTAAAATAGTACGAACTAATGAATTTGTGTTGTTAATTTAGTCCGGTTTCTATAGCTTTAGTTATTATTCTGAGATTAATCCAATCCAACGTTAGGAATGTTCTGTCAGTAAGTTATGGATGACTGATGTCTATCGATACCGCTCTTAAAATAGAATCGATTTTATAAATAGACCAATAATTATTATTAGTTACAATATTAAATAACGCAATCAAAGCAACACTTACGCGTTGATGTATAAAATGAAAAATGTATGCGTATGCCCTACATATATTTATACCATACCTACTCTAAAAAGCTTATTTTATTCACGCAAAACAGTGAATAAAAAGGCCTTTTATTCACTGTTTTGTTTTTATTCACTATTTTGGTGTTTGAATTTGGAACACAAAAATATATCCGGTCTCTATTTCAATGCTTACACAAACTCCTTGCGCTAAGATTCGAAATTCAAAACTCTTTGGTGCAAATAAATTCTCGAGATTTGATTGGTCGATATTTGCGACAAGGAGTTTGGCATTAGATTAATAAATATTGTTTCACAAGTTGACCACTCTAATGATAATAATAAGAAAATTACGCTTAATTTCAGTCATTGCTCTAATTTTAATGTCCATTTTAATAAATGTAACAATTCTTATTTCTTGATTAAATTTCTATTTTCGCTTAAATTATGTCTTTTCTCGTAGTCATGGTATAAAGTATAGTATGCAACTCCTGAATAAAGTACGAATTTATATCGAGGGCCATGAAACACTCGCGTCGTTCAGGATTCTAACAGTTGAATCGAATCCTTCACTTGCTCGTGACTCGTCTACGGCCCTCGCTTTAAATCTGTCCTTTATTCACTAGTTGCATAATATACTATTATCAATAAGTAGTATTTTTCATATCACTACTCTACGGCTAGTTAGTGTCGAGTTCGGCGCTATCTTCTTTGATTATTGATAATCGACTATTGGTATCGGACGACATCACTATAAGTGTCTCACTTCACTTCACTAAAGTGAATGAAATGAAATGTCAGTTTAACGTCAGTTTTGCGTCAGTTGTTGGAAGCCGCGCACTCGTACTCGTATCGTATTGTGCTAGCTAGGTACTAGCTAGGTGCGGTTTATGAAAACGTTACATTGCTTTGTCTTATCCGCGAGACGTCTAACCCCGGAGCCATGTTTTATTGATTTTGCATGTGAGAAATTTCCATAATCCTACGGCTTTTCTAATAATTAATAAGTGATTTGATCCTATGGCAATCTGCATCGAATAGTGTCATTCGACGAGATCAGTCATCCGTTTCGTTGCATGTGTGTGCTCAACTTGCGTGATAGTGTCATTCAGTGATCGTAGCTCAATACAAAATCCAATATTCCAAGATAGTGTTTTCAAGTGGTAAAAAGCATCGACCGGTTAGACAAGTGAAAAAACTTTTCTGCTGGCCGCCGTTGGCACCTACTTACTTATATCACCGGAAGAGCCAATGTTATTTTAAGGTTCGTACCTAACTATTACAGGAACCAAGAAATGAAGCTAACACTAGGTAATTAAGTCATTACGAAACAGGTGCGATACGGAGAAGCCGTTGCAATGTGTTGTGTGACATTAGCATTTCAATGTAAAATCATTGGTGTTGTATACGGTGTAGGCGTAAGGTAGGTAGGTAGAAGATGGTAACTTAGGGTAATTTGTTTGTCCTCAAAAAGATTGTAAAGCAATTTCAGCAAATAGATAAACAGCTTTGTTGTATCTAGAAGCCATGAGTAAATCAAATTTTTAGTAAACATTGCACAGTTTTGTACCTAAATAATGGTAATTTAATTTAATTTGTCATTAGATTGTTAATTTATCAAAGAAGTTAATTAAAAGTCTCATGTTGTAATTGTGTTTGTTATGATATGACTAACTTAAAATACAAATGTACATCAACCAAACAGAAAACATGTTAAGGTATAAACAGATGATGAACATGTCATTGTTTCTTTGTTAAGCTTGATGAAAGTACTGTTAGCCGATGTACACAAATAATAAATATTGGTGAAAAGGTATTTTAATGCCATGTCATACAACAACATCACTATTCTTTTGAACATCATGTCGCCCACATGGAGCCCAAAGCATGATTGGTTCTCTTTAAACTTTGTACTAACGATAACAAGTAGGTAATTACAAACTTGATTGTTTGCTTCATTTCAATTATACTTTATTTATACAGATGTTGTTATCAGTAATATAACACAAACCTAAGAAAGTAGGTTCATTCATAATAAGCTGATTTGGTCTGTTACTACTTATCTAATGCAACTGTGCAAGGAGTTTTGTTATGTCTTACTTTAAATCAAATAATGATTTATTCATATCAAAATTGAACAAGTTTTTATAGGTAGAAAGTACTTCATGGTGATTATTACATAGAATTAAGTGTTATCTGTCACAATCACAAAAAAAAACAAAAAAGATGGTGCCTATTTGAATTTTCTGATTATTTTGACAGCTTAAAATATTGCTGCTCACAGTTTGCTAGGATATCAAAGTTTACTAATAGCTGAATTAGTCACAATATATTGTGACTTACAGATACTTTCAATATTCAGTTATAAGATACTACCAGTTTGGTTAACCTGCAAGTAAAGTTGTTTTTTTTTGTAATAACCAGTAGTTGTACTTGTGCTTAAAATATTGAAGGAAACCTTGAATTATTTCTTTTCCTTTATGTATACTTAATGAAATGGCTTATGTTGCCCTTCACATACATTAAATTTATAACCTCTTTCCATATAAATTCCAATAACAAAGGCTTTACATTTTATTACTAGAGGTTGTTTTGAATAGAATTTGAATTATTTACTAATAACTTGCTACCCATTTAGAATGATGTTCCTTATTTATTAATGTTTTTTGGTTATTCATATATTTAACTACTAGCTGTGCTCGCGACTTCGTCCGCGTGGAATAGTGACTTTCGGCAGCATTTTTAATTTTTTAGGCTCTTTTCCCGTATTTGCAACATTTTTCACTGATGCTTCGCTCCTATTGGTCGCAGCGTGATGTTATATAGCCTAAAGCCTTCCTCGATAAATGGACTATCCAACACAAAAAGAATTATTCAATTCGAACCAGTAGTTCCTGAGATTAGCGCGTTCAAACAAACAAACAAACAAACAAACAAACTCTTCAGCTTTATAATATTAGTATAGATAAGTATGATTTTTGTGGACCGACGATCTGGTGAAGGTCGCGGGAAGCCGCTAGATGCAAGCAGCACAAAACCGGTTGTTGTGGAGATCCTTGGGGAAGGCCTTTGTCCAGCAGTGGACGTCTTTTGGCTGAGATGATGATGATGATGATTTTTGTAACAATTTTAGAATTTTTGTTTCATTAATAAGTATTGTTTCTATTTCTATGTCTAAAATAACTTTGTTCTCATCCACCACTATGTTATTTATGATACAAAAAACAATAATTAAAGTATAAATGTTATATTTCCAGAGTTCTACATCCCTAGAGGGAGACCAGCCATGGTGGACTACTACAGGGTACTTGGTGTGACTCGGACATCCACAGAAACAGAAATTAAAAAGGCGTTAGTATTTTTAGTTTATTTATGCTACACCATACATCGTGTCATCACTTGCTGGACTGATGACCTGAAGAAAGCGGTGGGAAGTGGTTGGATGCGAAAGATGGAAGACCAGGTGTGGTGGTGGTCTATTGGGAAGGCCTATGTTCAGTAGTGGTCCTCTGCAGACTGAGGATGATGATGATGATGATTCATACTTCACAATCATATATAAATAATTATTTGAATATTCTTCTGTTAAACTGCACAAGCATTTACTAATTAAGTCATCTGCTAGTAACATGTTATAGTCTTTTTTTTAAATAATTGTATATATATAAGTATATATATCTTATTTAGGTAAGTATGTATGAAGGGTATCATTTTTACTTATTTATTTAATGTTAGCGCACTTCCTCTATCTCTTTCTTGGATTCTCTAACCAAAGGTTGTCTGGAAGAGATCGCTTGTAGCGATAAAACCGCCTTTGCCCCTATACTAGCTTTAACTGTTGTTTTCCTTTTGTTTCCATTTGTGTGTGAGCAATAAAAGAATTATCTATCTATCTATTAATAGTTAATATTAATAACCTTTAACTGCCTTTACGCCTAACGGCCTAACGGCCTTTAACTGTTGAAAATGTTTAATACTGACCTATAAAAAATTATGGCTTTAACCACAAATGATAAAAAGCTGATGATAAGTTTAAAACTTTGCAAAGTTTTGCATATTGATTATTTCAAGTATGTAGACAGTTATAAGTTTATTGAAATCCTTAACCTCAATAAAATTTTGATAAATACATATTTTAAAGTTTATTTCTGTTTTCAATCAATCAATCCTTACATAATTTTTTTAAGATTATGTAAAATATACAGACACCATTATTTTGATCTTTCCAACATTTCTAAAAGGATTGTATTAACTTTTTCAGATACAGGAAACTAGCATTAAAATGGCACCCTGACAAGAATCCTGACAATGCAGATGAAGCTAACAGAAAATTTAAAGAAATATCGGAGGCTTATGAAGTTCTCTCAGATGGTATGTCTAGGCTTGATGTCTTCTAAATCTAATTTCATTAATTAAGAGTTTCTAATTAAACAATATGTTGCACAAATGATAAGCCATTATTAAGATTGAACCACAATTACTTGTGCTAAAAACAACCTAAACTAAATCATCAAAACAATTAAAAAACTTATTTATGTGGGTAGATTTGACATTATGAAATACATTAAAGATTAAATAAAGTCTACAATATAATAAAAAAATTGTTAAATTTTTTCTTAGTTCATAAGAGTTCTCCAGACCATACTTATTTTACTCAGCTTTCTAAAAAATATATTACTTTTTAATCTAATTCAAAGTATATTATTTTAAATATAATTTACTAATGACGTAATATTATTATTTATTTTACACATCTAGGTACTTATATAATTATTTTCATATAAACGTCATGCTATAAAAGCTTCAAAGCCTTGATATCTTTATTTTGTCTGATTTTTTATTTTCTTTTTTTTTCTCTTTAAATTTGAAATAAAGTGACAAAATTCGTATAACTCAAGTTAAATAGGCTTTTAGACATTATGAATATGACAGTTAGAATCAATGTTATTAAAATAAAAGAACACATAGTTAAATATAATTTTATTGTTGGGTAGAAAACAAGCGGAAAGTTTATGACGCGAGGGGATCCAGCCATCATGGTCACAGATACCAAAGCAAGAATGGAGTTAATGGGCACCGACACTTTAGCTTCAAGGGGTTTTTCGGAGAGACGCCATTCCACCGCTTTTTTGGTAGTTGTACTGATGTGACTATGAATATTATCATCTTGAGAGTAGTATAATATCACTTAATCACCATCATCTAATTGGTTTGTACAACAGACCTTGATTTCTAAGTGGCAAAAAATTGGTAATTTATAATTATTATTGGCAAGCTATGATTATTAATAATAAGTTTTAATCAACAAATTCCCGCTAAGCTTACAATTGCTTTAAGTTAATTAAATAATTTACTGAAGAGAATATACAATACAAAATACACACTTTATTAAAAACTCGTAGTTTGAGTCAGTTTGAAAAAGGATTGGTCACATAAAAATAAATTCTAATCCTGTCATCATCATCATCTCAGCCAAAAGACGTCCACTGCTGGACCAAGGCCTCCCCCAAGATGGGGGGTATTTGCCATAATCGCCACGCTTGGCAGGCGGGTTGGCGATCGCAGTAGGTTGAAAGTAACCTCAGAGAGATGCTGCTGCCCATCCTCTGGAATGGTCCCTTAGTCGCCTTTTACGACACCCACAGGTTGAGATGGGGTGGTGCAATTCTATATCCCCGGCACCACACAGGGCTAATCCTGTAATAGATCCTAAAAGACATTTTTACATTTGTATTGGGTCACTGAATATAACCTTCTGATTCGAAGTTCTTGTTGCCTCAGGTCAGACTCGATCCAACTACCTTTGGCAATATGGACGATTGCTCTTCCAATTGAACATTAATAAAATGTTAATAGCCACTAATAGCATAGAAAACATGCAATTGAACATTTGACACATAAACTTTGGTAACCCAATGTTGTTTCGAATCCCGCCTGAGGCAGTCGTATAGTCATACCTAAAAAAAAGTATTATATTGTACATTCTCTACTTGTTAGAAACTTACATAAGTAGGAAGTTTAATATGTAATTGATGGGAATAATTAACTGCTCATAAAATTATGATAATATTCATAAACAAGGCAAATGATAACCTGCATTTACATTAGTTTTTTCTGTTACTAACAAACGAGTTTGTGTTGAAAGGAAAAAATTAATCTAATACTCGCTACTTACAACACTTGGAGTTTTGATTTGATTAACATTAACGCCACCTCGTCACCATTAAATCTGGAGTCAAATTACACCCCGTCCTTAGTTCAGATGTGCTTGGTATGGTATAACAGAAATGTTAAACTTTGCATTTACTAAGCATGGCTTAGAATTCTTCCCGAGTTGAATAATTTACCCGTGTCTACGAAACAAAGTATAAATTGTGCTAATCTAAAAAGATTGAAGTATATGGCTCTACTGAGATTAGAGGTCAGTGGAGCTGTAATTTTTTATGCTGTAGCGAAATTTAATTGAAATTTTTTGAATATAAATTCAAGGGAAGAAGCTACCTTTGTGTACCTTTAGTCGAAAGTAAAATCATTTTTAGAACATAAATCTTTCCATAAAAAATGGTAACAGACAACCTTGTTAATTTGCTGTGCTAAATTTCGCTACAGCATAAAAAATTACAGCTCCACTGACCGATACTATACTATACTATACTATACTGACAGATACGGCTATACCAAACGAGCAAAGGTGGCCGAGCGGCAAATCGTTCGGCCCGATACCCGGAGATCCCGGGTTCAATTCCCAGGTCGGGCAAAGTGTGTGTCGTATTTTCGATGTATAATCCGGGTATGTGATCACCAATCCGCATTTGGCAAGCGTGATAATTAAACTATTACCCATCTATTTTAGTGATGACTTGATTTCAATGTTGGAGATTTCTTGGTCCAGCAGTGGGACAGTTATAGGCTATTTACTTACTACTTACTTTTACGTTTTTAGCTCCCTAGCAACAAATTTGTAACGGTGTTCCTCAAAACAATGTATCACTAACGGGATTGTCGTTTGCTTTAGGTTGTGTAATTAAAATAATGTTTGTGAACTTTTTTGCTTTGATTTTGGTATAGAGTGGATTTTGCGTAACGCCTCAGTATTGTATTGTGTTTGTATGCACACGACAGAGCGGAAGCGGCGCATGTACGACCAGTACGGCAAGGAGGGTCTGAACAACAGCCGCGGCCGGCGCTCGGCCGCCGACGAGGACTACGACTTCGGCTACGCGAGCTTCCCCTTCACATTCCGAGACCCGGAGGAGGTGTTCAGAGAGTTCTTTGGCGGCTCACCTTTCAGAGATCTGTTCGCTGGTTAGTGAACCACATTTATATTTATTTATTTATTAATTAAGGACCTTAAAAAATGTATGAACATTGTTGGTGTACCTTAATTTAAGTACACCAACAATGTTCATACATTTTTTCTTACTACTAACATGTTTAAAAATAAAAAAATATAAATATGACATTTATAACAACCATACACAGAATTTCTAAAAAAACAAAAAACGAAACGCAAGAACGATCTTTTGGTTTGAAAAATACTAGTTAGTATAGGTACTAATACATACTCATTACTTATTAGGTTATTAATAACCTTTTAAAACAAAATTATTTAAATTATAATTGACCAAGTTAGTAGTTAACGACTGTATCTATACATATAATAAGAACGTAGGGATAAAAAAATCTGTAATTGCAAGATATAAAAAAAAAAATTACACAGGTTGCTTTAAAATCACTTACGGAACACGATAGAATAGTTTAAAAAAAAATTGTTTGTTTGTTTGTTTGTTTGAAGTGGATAAACTCGAGAACTACTGAACGGATTTTGATCCGGTTTTTACCAAAATGCTAAAAAAAATCCGGAGAATAATATAGGCTACATAAATACTCGAAAAATACAGGGTGTCTCATTTAAATCTGTCAGTATGGGAAAGTCTGAAACTATAAGACATACGAAGATCTGTCCTTAGGAACCATGTCATCGATTTTAATAAGAAGAAAAACTGCATTCATACATTTAAAAAAAACCTGTACTCAGCTCGGAAATCGAACCCGGTTGTTTTGAAAAAAATAAACTTATACTATTTCTATTTAGATATCGATTGTGTAGGTCTTAAGCAGTAAATGGCTCTTTGAAACATGATGTCTAAAATGAATAAAATGCATTGTTTTCACGTACTTTAATTTATTGTAGTAGGTGTTCGAAGTGACCACCGTTACATTCAACAAGTTCAGGCATGTAAAATTGTCTCTATGGTTGTTTGTACCTCTTTGCTGGTTTTGTAATTGTAAGATCGTTACCTAAACGTGTTGAATATTGTATTGACCTACACAATCGATATCTAAATAGAAATAGTATAAGTTTATTTTTTCAAAACAACCGGGTTCGATTGAGCTGAGTACAGGTTTTTTTTAAATGTATGAATGCAGTTTTTCTTCTTATTAAAATCGATGACATGGTTCCTAAGAACAGATCTTCGTATGTCTTATAGTTTCAGACTTTCCCATACTGACCGATTTAAATGAGACACCCTGTATAATAAGAACGTAAGGATAAAAAATCTGTAATTGCAAGATATAAAAAAAATACTTTAAAATCACTTACGGAACACGATAGAATAGTTTAAAAAGAAATTGTTTGTTTGTTTGTTTGTTTATTTGTTTGTTTGAACACGATAAACTCGAGAACTACTAAACGGATTTTGATCCGGTTTTACGGAAATGCTAAGAAAATTCCGGAGAATAACATAGGCTACATAAATACTCGAAAATTGTTCAATTTTGATTTGGTCTAAACCGGGATTTAATCCTTGGTTGCTTGGCAACTGTTGTTTATTATGTAACATAGGGGAATTTTTTTTAATGAGTTTTACGGCTCTGGCATTTGAGGCTCTGGCTCTCTATTGCTATCGTGTTTTACGGCTCTGGGTTCTTTGCCCTTTTGAGCCTGTCATTGATAGTTGTTGTCATGAGAATACCGATTTTGATGCGGTTATCACCAAAATGCTTAGAAAATTTCGGAGAATAACATACAAATCGAAAAATGTTAAACAAATTTTGATATACGTATTTACGCGACCAACTGTTAGATTAACGTTCGTTGAGTTATTATTTTAGAAAAGTTTTGTTACTTTCTAAGGTAAAACCTACCCTTTATAAATCTGTGAGGCACCTAAGCGAACATTAGCACCGCAGTAGTAAAGCAACGGAAAATAAAAACAAGCTCGAAATCACGCACATCATAAACTTGGCTGTACATAGGTACACCTTTTGTTTCATTTTTCCAAAATAACCAATAATAATTGGCTATTTAGTCGCGCCTGCGCGCGGCGCTTATTGCAGTTTTCTAATACACAGAAATGTTAAAAGTTAAAACATTACCTATATTTGGCGGTATAAACCTCTGTGTCGTTGCCCAACATAATGTCTCTTTTTTTAGTTATGCATAAAAATGTTACCTACTCATTAAATTTGGCTGTATAAAACTTTGTATCATTGCCCAAAATCATGTCTCTATTTTTTAAAATATTGCACATAGAAGATATCTTGAATTACATAGCATGGCTGTATAAACCTTTGGGTCGTTGCCCAAAATACTTAATGTTATTTTTTTAAATCTATTTGGTGAAAAAACGCGAGAGCAGGAAAATTTAAAAAAAAATTGGCGCTCAAATTTTGAAACGAACAGAAGGAAATTTTGATGTTTTGCAATGCAATAAGTACCTATTTTTATTTTGTTAATAATTTTCAAATTATATTAATTATTCATTGTGTAAAAGTTTTTTAAAACATTTTATGCAGGTACGTTAAACACATATTTCAGTACTTATTTTACATGTAAGCGGTTTCTTACTTTGGTTTCTTAACATGTTTATAGGATAAATCGGTGTTCAATGATACAATATAAGCAAGTAAGTATCATAACAATTTTAATATTATGATATACCTTTAAATAATGAATTTTGTACATACTTCTAGATTACAGAAAAATGGTTTTTCCATTCTTCTATCGCATAAGACGATGGCTACCTCTGGTATCAGAGTTGCAAAAATGTTTAAGTTTGCAGGGTACAACTGTATTAGAGGCACGGACTTCAGATTTTTTTTTATTAGAGGTAACTTCTTTCTATGTCCTGTGATCTACCTCTAAAAAGCTACCTACCTAACAAGATGCCACGAAGAAGTTCAAATTTATCGCAAGTATGTATGTAACATAAAATACTATAATGTATTACCTAATAGACAATAATATAATTTATTACAGTTCTTAATTTATTGATATTTTGTATCTACGAATAAGAACATAGTTGGTAAATAGTTTTTTGTGCCTTCTGGCCGACAACCAATAATCCTGGACCGCTACCTGCTACTCGATATCCAGCTTCGGTGGACAAGGCAAAAAATATTTTGAAGTCCGTGGTTGGACAGTATAACAGTAGACACATTTTAGCTAAGATACACCAGTGCCTAGGACGACTCCGGACGAGTACCTGAGCTGTAAAATACCAATTTTATTACATATAATTGAGCGTCAGTAAACCCATTTCAGGTTTGTATGACGTAGCAAATACGCGCAACCCACCGAGAAACGGTGTTGTATACTGAATGTATGTGGAGGGATAATTGAAACGGGAAACTGAGTGAGAATCTGTATGAACGGGACGATTCTGTGCTTCAAACTGAATATATGTATGTACATATATTCTGTGCTTCAAACTGAATATATGTATGTACATGGCAGAGATGATAGTCGAAAAAATAAGAGATAATGTATGAAAATAATGATGAACGTAAAGGAGGCACAGGAAGTATGCCAGAACCAAACTAAATGGTGATCGATTGTCTTTGTCTATCTCAGCATTCCCAGCTGAAAGGATATTAAGAGTGAGTAGATGTACGTATGTCGGTAAATACAATGTCAATTTTCTAAATTTCCGATGCATATAATTTTATTATACCCTAATAAGCTTAAATAGATACCTACATAAAAATTAAACTGTACAGACTACAGCCTTTAGCTCACGCGGACGAAGTCGCGGGCAACAGCTATTTAGAATAAGTGTCAGTATCATCTATATATATCAAAATCAATTGCTGTTCGTTTAAGTGGCTAAAACTCGAGAATGGCTGGACCGATTTGGCTAATTTTGATTTTGAAATATTTGTGGAAGTTTAGGGAAGGTTTAAACGGTGAGAAATATAAATAACTAGCTGTGCTCGCGACTTCGTCCGCGTGGAATAGTGACTTTCGGCAGCATTTTTAATTTTTTAGGCTCTTTTCCCGTTTTTGCAACATTTTTCACTGATGCTTCGCTCCTATTGGTCGCAGCGTGATGTTATATAGCCTAAAGCCTTCCTCGATAAATGGACTATCCAACACAAAAAGAATTATTCAATTCGAACCAGTAGTTCCTGAGATTAGCGCGTTCAAACAAACAAACAAACAAACAAACAAACAAACTCTTCAGCTTTATAATATTAGTATAGATAAGTAACGGAAATTAGTGAAAAAAAAAATAATTTCCAATAAAAAATGTTTCTTTTGTTGTCATGGAAACTGTCAAAGCGGTACGAAGTCCGCCGGGTCAGCTAGTTGCTAATATAACTGACCAAGTTGCATTGCCACTGAATTGCTCCACACAGCTACTGTGTGGATCCGCTCTTAATCGCTCTCCCTCGAGCGGATCGTAATCTCGTCCAAATTCAACTACTAGTACTGTAAAATTGCAATTAGAATCTTTTCTTGAATTTTGTGAACTTAATCAAATTAATAAGATCTATAATAAATATGGAAGCATTCTGGACTTAGTACTCACTCGCGTAAATAAGACTGAAACTGTGACAGTTTATTGCCGAGGTTGACCGTTGGTCTCGATGGATTTGTACCATCCTTCATTAGAGGTGAGAATATTGCTTCCTGCTTTGTATGGTGACATACCCGCTCTACCTAATAGCAAGCTCACTTTGGAGTGGATCTTTGGTAAGGCCAATTTTCCCCAATTATATTCAGATTTGAAGAATGTAGATTGGACTGATGTTCTAAGGCAAAAATAAATGATTCAAGCAGTGCATCTAACGCTCTATACTACTATTTATACCGTTATTGATAAAAGCGTACCGCGCCGGTCGGTGTCTCATCTTCCAATGTAGAGCTACCTATGTATATCCAGAATGATTTAGTCCTGAATTATATTCATCATTCATCATCATGTTAAAACATTATATTCATCTTAAATACAAAAAAAAACTAATTAAAAGGGACTACTCACTTTATATAAATTTAATAGAACGAAATATTACACGGGACCCAAAAACCTTCTAGGCATACGTTCGTAAAAGACGCGAAAACAACAAGATGGATCTACAGTTTTCCAGTTCTAATCAAAAACTTACTAAACAGGAGGCGGTAAATAAGTTTGCTGAGTTTTTCAGTTCTGTTTTTCAGTCTAAGGCACCTATTCTGGATGTTGCGCTTGCTGAAAGAAGTGCTATAGACCATGGTGATGCCAACCGGGTTAGCGATGACTATACTGCTGTTGTCGAGCTGCGGTGCGCAGTAAAGCATCTCAAGTCTTCCTCGGTTGCTGGCCCAGATGGATAATGGATAAGAGACGCCAAGTGGACGTAGCATATTTTGACCTAAAAAAAGCATTCTACCTTGTTGTTGACAACGACATCTTGTTGCGAAAGCTCTCTTCCATTGGTTTTTCCCCAAGACTTCTTAATAGACTAGATTTTAACAGCCATATTGCGGATATTTGCAAGAAAGCAAATAGAACTTTGGATTTTATTATGCCTCATAGTTTGGTGATCCCAAAATTGCAATTCTGCTATATAACGCATTCGTACATTCGGTTCTAAGTTGGAGTACGGTTCCATTATATGGGACCTTAATACTGTGAAATATACACAAATGATCGAAAAATTATATAAAAAATATGCTCGTTTTTTATACAAAAAAAATATGGGTTCTACCCCTTTTTGTATCCATCCTTGTTTGTAGCTGGTATGCTAGGCCTCGATACATTGCGACTTAGGTGGAAAGAACAACTTTTTGCTTTTTACTGTTTACTTTTACGAAGCAAAATGGACTGTCCAAAAGCAGCAGAGCGCTTGGGATTGTACGTGCCGCAAAATTATATGCGAGGAACAGGGCGTCGACGACTGTTCGCGACTCCAGGTGATCTGCGCACGCGACATGCTTGCAACAGTCCCAGCGCTCGAGTGGTCTACCTTACCTTAACTCCTTTCTTATAAAAGTCCAGAATGCGGATATATTTGTAGATCCTTTACAACATTTACCTTAGTTACTTATAATAATTTGTTATGTATTTAGTGAAAAAAAAAATTTTTTTTTCAACATTTGTGTTTTTGTAATTTGTTCGCAACAAAAGGGGTTTGGGTAAATTTGTATGGAGGTTGGCTTGATTTTTTTTTTCAGCGGCCACTAAAATAACTGTTCTAGTTTAATAGTGCATCGACTGAGATATATCGTTGCAAAAAGGTTTTTGACCTAAGTAATATCGAAGCCGAGATATGCAAGGTCAAAGTGAAGCTATGAATACATAATATCTGTGTTGTTTGAAACCTTATATATTATGTTTTTCATATTTTTCTACATATCTGCAGTAATTATTTACTTTCATATGATTTTGTTCATCATCATCATCATCATCATCGTCATCTCAGCCAAAAGACGTCCACTGCTGGACAAAGGCCTCCCCCAAGGATCTCCACAACGACCGCTTTTGTGGTGCTCGCATCCAGCGGCTTCCCGCGACCTTCACCAGATCGTTGGTCCACCTTGTTGGAGGCCTGCCCACACTGCGCTTTCCGGTACGCGGTCGAAACTCCAGGACTATCCCGCCCCAGCAGCCATCAGTCGTGCGAGCAATGTGCCCTGCCCACTGCCACTTGAGCTTAGCGACTCTTCGGGCTATGTCGATTACCTTTGTTCTTCTGCGGATCTCCTCATTTCTGATTCGATCACGCAGAGAAACCCCGAGGATAGCCCTCTCCATTGCTCTTTGAGTGACCTTGAGCCTTTTTATGAGGCCCATAGTGAGCGACCACGTCTCAGTTCAGTATGTCATCACCGGCAACACACACTGATCAAAAACTTTCGTCTTGAGACACTGCGGTATATCAGACGAGAAGATATTTCGTAGCTTACCGAAAGCTGCCCAGCCTAATTGGATTCGACGATTGACCTCTTTGCTGATGTTGGACCTATCTAGCTGGACCGTTTGTCACAGGTAAACTTAATCGTCCACAACGTCAAGGGCAGAGTCCCCAACCTTGAGAGGAGTGGGTACGACACGTGAGTTCGACATAACTTTCGTCTTCTCCATGCTCATTTTAAGACCCACTTGTTGAGAGACTCTGTTGAGGTCACCGAGCATTGCGCCGAGGTCTTCCAGGGTCTCGGCCATCACTACTATATTGTCAGCAAGCCAAAGGTGAGTGATGTATACGTCGTTGACGTTGATGCCGAGTCCTTTCCAGTTCAGAAGCTTGAAAACATCTTCCAGTGCAGCAGTGAACAGTTTCGGAGAAATCACATCTCCCTGTCTCACTCCTCGCTGCAACTGGATAAGTTTTGAGCTCTGGTCCTGAAGACGGACTGACATAGTGGCGCTTTCATACAAACACCTCAACACTTCGATGTACCGATAGTCAATTTGGCACCGCTGGAGAGACTGTAGCACGGCCCATGTTTCAATCGAATCGAAGGCTTTTTCATAGTCCACAACGCTAAGCAAAGAGGCTGGTTATACTCTTCGGTCTTCTGTATAACCTGCCGCAGCGTATGTATGTGATCTAAGCTGAAGCCTTTTCGGAAACCGGCTTGTTCGATAGGCTAGAAGTCATCAAACCTGCGTGCGAGACGATTCGTTATGACTCTCGAAAACAGAATTAAATAGCTTCTGAAGAGCTACGAGTACCGGTCTTCCGCCTGCTTTTAGAAGCTCGGCCGTAATTCCGTCAGCACCTGGTGCCCTGCCGTTTTTGAGCTGTTTGAGAGCCATACTAATCTCGTACAGGCTGATGTCCGGGATGTCTTCGGTATAGTGCCGGGCTAACTTAGCTCTAGGGTCTTTAGCTAAGCTTTGTACAGGTGGCCGTGTGGATGTGTAAAGCTGTCCATAGAACTTCTCGACCTCTCCCATAACATCGGACCTGGTCGTGACAGTTCTGCCGTCATCGGTTTTCAGCGTCGTCAGTTGGCACTGCCCAATACCCAGATCTCTTGCGAACACTTTTGAGTCAAATTGGTCAAAGTCAAAAATGTCAAATTGGTTTTGACATATTTGAAGTAAAAAAAAATACAGCCAAAGAACATCGGATGATTACTTTTGCCTCACCCTGAAGTCTTTCAGATAAAGGAGCTTCAGGATATTCAAATCATTCATTTTGAATAGATACACACCTAGATATCATTTCGTTTCGTGTTAAATGGTTGAAACCTAAATGAAATGGAACAAACTCGGCCAATAAGTCTTGTCTTACTAGTTTCATAGTCTTTTCAAAGACTTCCTGGTCATTTTGAAAACTGTAGATAATCTCACATTTGACAGTGTGAAGTTTAGCAAGATCTGTGGCAAGAGCTGTCCCCGCCTTTCTTTTATGTAGCCTAGTAATATTCGGTGTACTTTGCAGAATGTCGTTGAATTGTTGTTTAGAAAATCCAATATAATAACGGAATACGCTATCGTGAATTGACTGCAGTTTATCGAAGTCTAAAAAAGGCTTGCGTTTTTAATATATCCATCATATCTTTTATCATTGGCCGAAAGGAATTGCAGGGTTCTTATAGAACTCTCTTATAAGTCTCTCTCTGATATACTATACTATCTATACTATCTCTCTCTGATATAACAATCATAACGTTTGAAACCGTAGTTATACTGAAATGTATATTATACAAACAATTAATACGGGACTATTTTTATTTTCTTTTTTATCAAATATCTCAGTTCCGATACACTTTAGCCAAAAATGTTATATGACAAAAATGTTTTACTTTATTATATACTAACGAATGGTGCAAGTTCCATAAGTGGCCGCGGACTTTGAAAATCAAGCCACTTTTACCCAAACCCCTTTGCGTTAAAAATTATATAAACATTTATGTATTTAGTGTTTATTTGATGTAATATCCTAGCATATAAGTGTGTTGGCTGTATATATAGCTGTAATTTTATATTGTCTTTTTATATAAATAAATAAATAAATGATGTTGCACTGTTTTGTTTTATTTCCCATCACTCATGTTCATTCACGAACATTTACCGGTAAATAATCCACCATTATTTCACATTAATATTTGACATAACACATATGTTAGAAAATAAAACGAAACCGCAGACGTGACTTTTTACATTCCCGCCAAGAAGTCAACAAAGTGTTTATCCCGACAGAGATGAACGGGCACGGCATGGGGCGGCGCGGGCACGCGAGCACGTCGCTGACGTCGTCGCTGTTCAATCCGTTCGGGCTGGGCGCGCGCGGCGGCGGGCTGCAGCTGGACGACATCTTCGCCCACGCGCACAACGGCAACGCGTTCACCTCCTTCTCCACCTTCAACAGCTCGCTGGCCGGCCCCGGCAGCGCGAACATGCGCAGCACCACTACCACCACGCGCATCATCAACGGCAAGAAGATCACTACCAAAAAGTTTGTACTGCTTCTATGTAAATAAAATAAAATAAAATCTTGCAAGTAAAATATATTATTATAAAAAAAAATGTTGAAAGGAAGAAAGAAAAATGAGCTCAAAGCCCGAACACCGTCTTCACTGCTGGGGCACGAGCCTTATGTACGGATAGGGAGGACGGGCAATAAACCACCACGCGCGCCCAGTGCGGGGGTTAGCGGTTGTTAGCGACTGCTAATGCAGCCGGGACCAACAGCTTTACGTGCCTTCCGAAGCGAGAAGCTCGAAATGATAAATCTTTGGTCACCCATCCAATTACCGCCCTTTGCGAAAAATGCTTAACCTTAGCTATTCATACAATTAACGCGGAGGAATTTTGACCTGTTTTTTTGAATTTGGAAATCCCGTCATGCAAATATCACCGCGCCCGGGAAGGCGCGGCTTGTTATGTGGGGTTCTTCTCCCTTACAGCTCCCGCCTCCCTGCCCAGACCCGAGGTACTAGACATGGATTCGGGTGGTAGGGGCTTATCACTAAAAATCACTAAAGATCCGTCCCCTTCACATGCCGCTAAGGCGACTAGCATTTTGTTGTAACTTATGAGTTGCTGTTAACTTTATAAGTTAAACCTATAAGTTTTCCTTATTTAATAAACAAAAATAAATTACTACAATGGCTATTTGTAAAGTGATAGAGGAAGCGACAAAACCGCACTTGCGCATTGCACGACACTTTCAAACCGCTTTTCATTCGTCATACTTGATAAAGAGCATTCAATGGGTCTCTTCCATGAAAAATAAGTTATTATGTACTAAGTACATTAAATAATGTCGATACCACTGTACTAAATTAAAATTGATGTTGTTTAGTAACAATTAGAAAGTACTTATAAATATATTCTTCTTTGTTTATTTTCAGGGTCTCAGAAAATGGTCGGGAGACGGTAATGTCTTACGAAAACGGAATTCTGAAATCAAAGACTGTCAATGGTGTACCTCAATCACTAACATACAGTTAAAAAGTCAAATCGTAACATTAAATTATAACCAAACGTGATCCAAATGTCGACTCTACTCATACATGCGAGTTAAAGTTCCAACCTAATAGTTTTGCTTAATCTTAACTTTAGTTTCAAAACTGTAAATTTTTAGTGATGATTATTTTCAATACATACTTAAAATTAGTTATTATAGAATTGCTTCTTAACTTTACAATTGAGTGAGATTTTAGAGTAGATTTAACTGCTCAATTAAATAAATCTCTCTCTAAGGATTTTTGTGTTCTGTTTGTCGTCGCACGCGCATTCTTGATCTCGGACTCTGCGAACGAGTTTTGTAGGTACATTAACAATTTATTAACATTAATTTTGTGTTTGCGATGATAAAAATATTATTTTGCTGCCAATTATTATTTGATTAGCAAATTAGTGTTTACACATAGTCATAATTATAATCACATTTAATTTTAATCTTTAGTATTGGGACAACTAGGTGATTAAATGAAAAGCTAGTTAATCACTTTGTAATGAGTTTCAGATAAAAATAGACGATAGTGTGTAGTTATTATTTCAATTAAAAGCATTTTAATTTCTTACTGTACGCTTGCAAATTTTATACTTGTTAGGGATCGTTTCCACAGTTTAATTATTCCTTTAATACATAGACAGAGTTCTTTTTTTAAATATTCATTTGCATTCTGCAGGCATGATCCCTAATAAAAGCTTTAATTGATCTAAAGTTGTTAACCTAATAAGAAATAATACATACTATTTAGTAGCCTTAGAGGTTAACTTTCTGATAGGTGGCTAATTCTGTACTAGTTTATGTCTGACCAACGTTATAGACATAATATTAGAAACTTATCAGGGAGTGGTAGAACTGGTCATTTCTTTTGAATTTAGCTTTGCTGTGAATTCATAATTTTGTAAGCCCATTAGATCAGATTTTGTACTGTCTTCACTCATAAAATTGAGCTGATTTTATCTAAAAACGTTTTACCTGCTGCCTTAAATTAGAAATAAACTTTAACGTAATATTCACTTCGCCATTATGAAGGTTTTGGCCAAAATTGTGAATAATATTTTGTGATGTATTTTATGATTATTATTAGAAATTTATTTTTTTGTTTATCTTTTGTACTGGTCCTTTAAATGACGCCGTATTATTTTTCATTACATTTAGTAATATATATGTTCTAAATAATAAAACACTATTTTCGTTAATATTAGATATGTACTTAATTTGTTTTTATTAAATAAACCACATCAATCTGAGATAGCCAAAATTGGTACTAGATAAATATGGGCAGCAATGAGGTAAATATCTAGTATATCAGTATAGGTGTGCCATTGTGGTGAACATAAAGCGAGAGCCTAGCATATTTGTAAATATTCGTTTACCTATAAGATCTCGTTTCCTATCAAATTGTCAGCAACTATACTGAGCACTGCAAGAATGAATAAACAAAAATTAATTATATTTTGTTCATTTTTATTTAACCTTGCTTGATAAAACAACTTAATAAAAAGCTTATTTATTTTTCATTATTTATGGCACGTCTTTAGCACGCCTGTAAAGTAAGCTTTTTTTATATGAAAGACGAGTCCGGTGTAAAAGAAATGCGAGAAAATCCGTATATTTGAATTGTTTTATTTCAACGTTCGGTTCAGTCGGTCAGTTCGTAAGGCTCTTTTTTTCCCTTGACATCCATAAGTCGAGTGGGCCTGATGCAGTCCCTCCCATTGTGCTTCGGACGTGTGCTCCTGAGTTGGCGCCGGTTCTAACGCGCCTCCGGCTCTCTTAGACTTCTGGCGTTGTCCCGAGTTCTTGGAAGACAGCCCTTGTCCACCCGATTCCCAAAAAAGGCGATCGCTCGGATCCGTCCAACTACAGGCCTATAGCCATCACCTCTTTGCTCTCCAAAGTAATGGAGTCCATTACAAACTGCCAGCTCTTGAGGTACCTAGAAGAGAATCAGCTACTAAGCGATCGCCAGTACGGTTTTCGCCGCGGTCGTTCGGCTAATAATCGGTAATCTTTTAGTATACCTCACCGATGGGCGGAGGCAGTCGAGAGGAAAGGGGAGGCGCTGGCAGTTAGCTTGGACATAGCGAAAGCCTTTGACAGGGTATGGCACAGGGCTCTTCTCTCGAAACTTCCATCATACGGGCTCCCTGAGAAATTGTGTGCGTGGATCGCCAGCTTTCTTTCTGGGAGTAGCATCAAGGTCGTAGTTGACGGATCATGCTCTGACCTGAAGCCCGTGAATGCTGGAGTCCCGCAGGGGTGTGTGCTGTCGCTTACTCTGTTTCTTTTGCATATCAATGACATGTTGCATAACAACAGCATTCATTGCTATGCAGACGACAGTACTGGGGATACGCTTTACACCGGACGTACTAATATTTCTCTGGAAAGAGTCATCGAGAACCGGAATAAACTTGTTAATGACACTGAGAACATGTTAAGTCATGTTTCGAATTGGGGCCGACTTAATCTTGTCCATTTTAACCCTTGCAAAACACAAGTTTGCGTGTTTGCCGCAAAAAAACATCCCTTCATCATACCTCTAAATTTTGAAGGAGCTCCCCTTGATACCAAACCGACTATAGGAATCCTTGGCGTCGATATTTCGAGTGACGTTCAGTTTCGCGGTCATTTGGAAGGTAAAGCTAAATTAGCTTCGAAAAAGCTGGGTGTGCTCAATAGAGCGGGATAGTATTTCACGCCGACCCATCGCTTACAGCTTTACAAAGCACAGGTCAGGCCTCATATGGAATACTGTTCCCATCTTTGGGCTCGAGCGCCCCAGTACCAACTCCTCCCATTTGACCGCATTCAACGCAGAGCTGCTCGAGTTGTCGACGACGTGGTAACCTCTGGTCGGTTCGATCCACTGGCCCTTCGGAGAGACGTTGCGTCTCTCTGTATATTTTATCGCCTCTATCATGGGGAGTGCTCTGATGAATTGTTCGGTTTGATCCCTGCATTTTCTTCACCGCACTACACGCAATCGACTGTCTTTCCATCCATACCATCTTGATGGATGGCGATCTACTACTGTGCGTTTCTCACGTATTTTTTACCACGAACTACAGTGCTGTGGAACCAGCTCTCAGCGGCGGTATTTCCGGACCATTATGACTTAGGGATCTTCAAGAAACGAGCCTATTTCTTCCTTAAAGGCCGGCAACGCATCTGCGATTCCTTTGGTTTTGCGGGGTGTCCATGGGCGGTGGTGATTACTTCCCTGATGGGAAATAATCACCGCCGCCCATGGACCACCTGATGGTCACCTGATGGTGACCCGCCTGCTCGTTTGTCTCCATCTAAGAGATAAAAAAAAAAATAGCGAAAATATAAATAAACAACAATAGGGATTATTTTCCCGCCATAGTGGTTGCACGGGTAAACAGATTCCCCGTGAACCCACTGGTGGGTAAACGGGTAGCGGCTGAATTTGCCTATTACACTGGGCTGGATAACCTCAGTCAATAATTACTAGGTTTTTCATTCACATTGCTTTTATTACCTCAGCAAGTAATCGAACCTACAACCTAATCAGACTTCTCCCAATTAGTGTCGGTCGACCAAATAGTATGGAATCGAGAATTTTATATAAAAACAACGAAATTGTTTGTAATAATTTATTTAATTATTAGCTACAGTATTTACAACATGTATCTACATATTATACATGTAGGAAATTGCACAGTCCGGATATGCGAAGAACATTACGGTATAGACATTTATTATCTGCTTGTATATATATTTCATGATATGAGAGTAAAATACATTGATCGACATTTAGTTTAAGTCATCTACTTTCACAAACATACAGGTAAAACGTTCAAATACATGGATATATTATTTTGTCGGTGATTAATTAGATACTATTGTGATGGTTAAACATTTATTTGTAACATTACTAGGTATATCGTCACTTAAGAAAGTTGATTGTTAAAACGTGTAGATTATATTGCAACATTCATGAAATTCATAAAACTTATTATCTAAATACTCTGTCACCTGAATTTTTAAAAGTATTGGTGTTTACAATCCCATAATTCCAATCTGCAAAAAAAACACAGGTTAAAATGTAAATTATACATTTTCAAAACTTATCATTTGTGATTTCTACTATTTAAATAAATTTAGATGCATGGACAAGTAAGTTATGAATTATTTGGCCAAACATTTTTTTGTGTACAGTCACGAGCATTAACATGTATTCACTTTTGATTAGTTTTGACTCTTATTCCATTGTATTAAGAGTTACTTTGTGTACATGTTAATTGGTCGTGACTGTACAGTCAACAGCAAAAGTAACTGATGATTGGTCAAGTTTCAAAATATGAAATCAGTATGAAAATCAAAACTTTTTAAACGCATATCGAAAAACCTTCGAGTGTCTACTAGTCTAGTACCTACAGACTTTGACTGTAGTTATATAGAAAATACCGACTTACACTATCGAAACTTAATTTTGAAATCTAGTAAACATCATCTACTATTGCTGTTGACTGTACCATTACGGCGACCGACCATAAAATGATGGGGATTCAATATGGGCACATTACATAATGACTAGTCAATTTATCTCACCGCTTAAGGCCTCATGCGGCAGCGCTTGCGGTAAACGGCGACTATGGCCTCGTCGTCGGGGTACTCGGCGCGCTTCTCGTCGCACGCCACGTACGCGAACCCGTCGAAGTGCGAGAACTCGCGCGCGATCGCCTCCTCCAGGTGGTACAGACGGTAAGGGCGGGTTATTTCCACCAGATTCTCTGGACAAATAATTCATCAATAAGTATCATTCAGTGGTATCGCTTAGTGGCGTAAACTTGGAGAGGTATATGTCCAGCAGTGGAGTAATGTAGGCTGAAGATGATGATAATGAAGTATTTCATCTAGGATATTATAGACTTCTAAAATAAATAATTGGATTATATAAATATTTAGACAGACCATAATAACGATTTATTCGCATTTTATACACTTTCTCTTCTAGTACACTTTTTAAATACTTGATACATCCTATCGCAAATTAATAACTTATCTAGACTTCCTCAGATGCTTTCGCATTTAGTAATGTTTCTGTACAATTGTTAGATTAATTAGCAAAAATGTAACTATTATAGCCATTCGTAGAGGACTTCGCAAATATTCTACTGTGGTACAGTCCGGTTAAAAACTAATTAACCACCTTCTAAAACATATAGTCGTGCCTTCAACAACTTGAAGAAACTTTATCTAATCTACGTTGAAGTGATTTACATCTAGCCTATTTAAGTACTTATTTATTTATTTATTTATAATTTATGTACACACAAACAAATAGAAGGGAGAACATAGTAAGAATAGACCAGTACATTACTTACATTATGTGGTATGGAAAGTGCCATAAATAACATTTATAAGCTGGAGTTATTGGAAGATTTGGAAAATGCTGTGTGTAACGACTACCGTCCTATTCTGACAATATTTGATGACGTCATGAGACTGTTCAGGTCTAACCCGGAGTATGATGATGTACTTCCATCTTTGGAATCAGTCAAAGACACATTTTATCGTGTACGAAAAAAGTATTACCATGTTTATCGCTGTACCTTTCAAAAACTTGAAGACATTGTTATACCACCAACTCTATCTGAAAAATTTTATTAATGAAAGATTAAAAAAGATCGTTGACGATTATCTATTATTATTTTATTATTATTAGTTCAATCGAGGTAAATATTTGTTTGGATAGATTAAGTAAAGTAAAATTTATGTAGTAATTAAGTATCGTTGAATGCGTACCTATATATAGAGGTAGATATTAAAGTATGTAGCTAAGCGAACATCATGCTTTTTCTTTTATTTTGAAATAATATAATTTACCCAACCCTCAATTTCGTATTCCCCACAAAATTTCAGAGTTTTAAAAGTGTTACGTATTCGACAGTACATAAAGTGTACTAGTTGCAACAATTTACAAGAGTAAGTGACATTTTCTACAGTCTGATAACTCTTACCTATAAAAAAATAAAAGTGTATATTTTGCGAAAGTGTACTAAATGCGAAAACATCTGAGGAAGTCTAGATAAGTTATGAATTTGCGAAGTTATGAATAAGTTATGAACATCCTAATGTATCAAGTATTTAAAAAGTGTACTAGAAGAAGTGTATAAAATGCGAATAAATCATAATAACGGCCGGTGTAGGTGATTCTTTATAATAATTTATAGAGTTGTCAGGAATTTTTAAATATGAAAACAATACTTGATTAAAATATTAAGATGGAACAAAAATATAGTTTTCAACAAAATAAAAAATATATATTTAGTAATATCTTGAAAAAAAATTCTCAAACCCATACCTTCTGACAGACTTGAGACGCTTCCTTTTTAACCTTTTCACCTCCAACAACTTCTATAGAATTTCTTCATTATACCTACTTTAACATATTTTCAGAATTATCATTTGCGGGCAATAAACAAATTATATTGGCAGAGGGAGGGGAGGCCTTTTCCCTGCAGTGGGAAAGTAATGGCTGATAATAAGAAATAGAATTAGGACCGACCTTGGGCCACGTATCTGCTGGACTGGTCCGCCGCAATGATGTAGTAGAATGGCTGCTCCACACCAAACTGTAGGTTGAGTTCCATCTGGATGCTATCGGCCAGCTTCACGTCGCAAGCGGCGTCCCACGCGCGCACCACGCCCACGTACTCCAGCTTGCGGTGGTAGCACACCATGCCCACCGCGAACTTCACCTGGCTGACGCGCTTCTTCACCACCAACTACCAACAAATGTTGTTTTTTATTTGCTGATAGCCTCAGGCAGCCCTTTCAGGCCGTCCGTCGTGCGTTAAGGCGACACACTGAAGAAAAGGCACCAACTTTCGTCGAATAGTTTAAGGGTCTTACAAAAAACCAGCGGATAAGGTCGGAATAGTTATTCCAAGTTTTGTTCCCGTCATGTAAACGTCATTTTAAATTAGAGAAAAAGATGCAAAACACGGAATAACTATTCGGAGCTTATTCTGTTTGTTTTTTTTTATATATATTTGTAGACTAATATGTCTAACGAATCTAAAATGTTGATATAAGTAAATTAATGTCTTTATCTTGAATTAGCTAGCTCAAATACACGATTGTATAATTTTAACTCAATAATAATAATTTTCGAAAATACTTCTAAAAAATCACTATTGTTGAAATTACTACGTATGTAATTACTTAACTTATATGCTTGGAAACCACTCTAATACATTGATAACATCAATAATCGTAATTTAGTAGCTGCATATTTTGATAACTAAAAAATAATCTCTTAAAAATATATTAAGATTCTGTTTATTTCTAAGCGGTCTCAATCGTCGCGGGCGCTACGTATTTTTGACCTAATGAAAGCCTCTGTAAGGATCAGCCGTTTTTGAATATTCAGCACGAACCGAGGTGTAGTCTTAAAACGACGCATTGGTAATTTACGTGGCGGGGATCTTGATTTTTCCCAACAATTACAAAACATATGAAAGTGATATTTGATGACATGATTTTACATTCTATTGACTTCATTTTGTTAGTTGTAGAAACACGATTTTTCAACTTTTATAACAGAGAAAAAAATATATGAAAGTAACCTCTTTTTAAACATAGACTCGCATTTTACAGGCTAACCAGACCGATTTAAGCATCTAAATTTTCTTAGTAGATCTAACACACACTTCAAAATTGTAGTTCATTTTTTTAAATTAATTTGTAGTTTTAATTTGAAGGGAAAAAAAAAACAGTTTTTCTTATGGTACGGGGCGCAAACGCTCGTATCAAAACGTATGAGATTTATTGTTTAGCGGTGCGTCGCCTTAAGCGGAAGCACGGCGCGCCGTGCGGGGTGTTGTTTCGTGTAAATTCATAGAGCAGCAGCGCTGCGTGAGGCGGGTCGCCGGCAGCGGACGCCCAAGCTACATAGAAATAGCACGTCCAGCCGTGCTCCCTCTTAACGCAGCGGAAAGCGGGAGCACGGCGCAACTTCAATGAGTTTGTAGGAGGAAATAGTAAGTATCACGCAAGCGTCTAGAGACGCTTTCGTTACTATATTCTACGAGGGGTTCGGAACGGAACAACCATTCAGTTTACCTATAGAGTTATATTGTGAGTTTTAGTTGAATACGATTACTCTAGGGCAGTCTAGGGAAACCAAGAAGATGTATGACAAAACTTTAATTCTCGTTTATCACTAGGAGTTACCGCAGCGCCACACTCTTAATAGATTTTGAAATGGATTATTGACTCAGATAGTTATCAATTTATTAGTTCGTTACAAATTAGTGGCAAATTGCCAAAGTAAGTAGTTTCGGAGATTAATGAGAATGTGGCGCTGCTGATGTGACGTCAGCCCAGCAGCGCCTAAGCTAGAACTCTGTTGTTAGAGTAAACCTAAAAAAAGTCTAGGGCCTAGTTGCTTTCAGGGACCATGGCCCACGGGTAAGAACAATGGTCTAACTGGGCAAATAATTGGTCAGTCCCTGAAACGAAGCGTTGATAAATGGTCAAAGTAATTAACCTGGTTTATAGAGTACAGGTAAGTTGAGTGCTGTATAAATCAAATGTCAGAACGCGTTATAAGATACTTTTGTTGTTCCTTAGAATAAAAGTAATAATTTAGTATCCCGTTTAGATTGCGTGCTTATTTCCCTATAGTCTGACGCTGCTGCGCTGGCGTCAGCCTGGCAGTGCCCGACCTATTATAGCACTTAAGAAGCTAGTTTTTTCAAACCATACGATATCCATTTCGCTTCGCCACGAGAGAATTAGTTACTATTTCTTACCTCCTTCTTGGCGGCCCTCAGATTTGGGTTCATAAAAGCCAGAATTCTGATGAGCAGAATGTGATCTTCGTGCAACTGAAAATTCAAAAGTTCGATAAACAGCTTGGAATTATAATAGCTCCAAGATAATTTAGAGACTATACCTACAATTTTGTGACAGATATTCAGTATATAGTACATTAGTAATACTTTTTAGACATCTAAAACAAAGTAATTAAATAAGAAACCATTGAATTCTAAGCATTAGAAATCCAACGTATATTTTTATTGATTAAATCTGTTTTGCTTATAAAAGAACTAATCTAATTATTCTCGAGCATTTTGCCATTATCCACCAAAAAACCAAATAGTTATACTCGTATGAAAGTACTAAAGTACCTACTTTATAGTTATCACAACGACGCGACACGCGACAATGCTACAAAACATTATTTTATACTACTCCAGAGTGACACTTAAATATTTCTTACATTAGTTATATACAGAGGTATTTGCAGTGCTGATATGTGATTGTGGTCAATCAAATAAGAAAGGAAATTCCTGTAGGGGTTTCGTGAGCTGTAGCTAGTCCCCAGGAAGTCGAGCAGGTGGGAAGCGTTTTGAGTATTCCTGGAAACATTTCATAGTGAACTTTTAATTTACACCGACTAGCAATAAAACAACAAATCCTAACTTTTTGTATATTGCTTCAATAATATAGAAAGTAACAAATCTTTTATGTTTTTCGAGTATAAATAAATACGGCGATTCAATAAGGTTGTATTTTTTATGCAGTTGCTTTTGTTAATAGACAATTCAGAGTTTACTTAAAACATGCATAACACCCTTGTGTGCTTAGCATGTTTTAGTAAAAACTCTGTTTGGAACAAACAAATATAGATAGTTTGGCACCTTGCCTTCGAATTAAGAATTTTTTTGATTTGGTCCTTCATTGCAAAATCAAAGTCAAATAGTTTATTCAATATAAGCTTTCACAGGCACTTATTGACGTCAAAACTAATTATAAAAGTTCAAGTAATAAGAAACTAAAATTAAAGCAAAGCAATGCACTCACCAATTCTTAATAGCGCCCATGCTCAAATGGAACGACGAGTATATGTACTGCAGAAGGGAGTCCGGGCAGTACTTGTAGCTGGTCGAGTGGTCTGTCTTGGAGAACGGACACTTGCGTTTGGGCTTCAGCTGTCCGGTAGTGAGGTCGATGGAGTACACCACGGGGTTCTTCTTGTCCGACAAGTCGCGCCACTCCAGGAACAGGTGGTTGGGGAAGGAGACCAGCTCGAGGCTGACGGAGCATAGGCTCGCCACCGCGTAGAAGATCGCCGCTACCGTGATCACGCTCGCGCAACGGTGATGCAATACCTGGCAATAGGATATTTGTTACGTTTGGTTGAGATAAACGGAGCATTGATTGGGTTACGTGCAGTTCATCTCATTCGGAGTTGGTCCTCTTTGCAGTTGATCCTATTCAAGGTAAGACTCATTCGAAGTTCGATTTAGGCTCAAGTTGACCCGGTTCAATACCGGGTCCAGCATATATGACATAATCATTGAGCTATTTCATTATATAAAGTCAATGCTACGATCAATGCGAGCGTTCGAGTCTAGAAGATAAATCTTCGAAAAAAGCTACGTCGTACAAAACTAAATGCATATTAAAATTCGGTAAAAAAGCTGTTCATAAATTCAAAATTGCAGCGTAACGGACTTACGGTGTAGAAATAGAAAAAAGTACAGCTTCAGTGTTTTAGAAAAATTCTTATTTTTGTCTTCAGGCATACCTAGAGACAAATATGTGGTGGCAACTGGCAACCATGACATCATCAAAGAATATAGAACATTTAATTGTATAACCTTCACAATGTCCAGGGTGTCCAGATTGATGGAGGCGCTGACAGACATGTGTTTCTGGTGGAAGACGACTTGAGCGATTGCGGCGAGCACTTGCTTCTCGTTGAGAACGTTACTGGCGATCCTTTCGGCGATGCTGAGCGACGCCCAGCGGGGCTGTTGCGCGTCTAATGTTACCTTTACCATTTTTGCCAATTCATGGATCTGTTAGAGGAATGATTAGTATATTAAAATAAGCATTTGAAAAGGGTAGTGCTAGCGCTAAGATAGTTTAGATAGTTTTTATTCGCCTGTATTGGTACGGTCAGCAACGAAGGTTGCTGAACACTTTACTAACTTTTACGAGTAGTTAACAAATGCCTGTCAAATTATTTAATTACTTCAACAAAGAATTCAAATAAAATATAAAATTATCTGCCGAAAACTTTTCTGTTCCTCTACATTTAGGATACCTTCGCTGCGTGCTACGTAACTAAGCGAACTCAATACGAACTTAATACGAACTTAATACGAACGTGTAACTGGCGGCCTCCAGTTAAAGAAAAGCACGCCTTGCTTCAAAATATCTAATTTACTGATCGCGTATGATGTTTTAGTACCTCTTGAATGCTAACCCAATGCGTATACGAAGATAGAAAATCACAAAATTCTCTTAATTTCTTTGATAGATAGTAGTAGTACGCGACAGCTCTTGACCGATTGTATTAATAAAATCGCCAATTATGGATACTAATAGGTATATGTATAAAAAACAATTACACTTACCTTCTTGGTAACGTAACAATCGGGATACCAATGCGAAGAATCTGTCCATTGCAAAAAGAAATTCAACACGATATCTGGTGTCAACTGTTTCTTCATGTGGTATTGCACCCATTTAACAGACATGAAAGTATGGATTAAGTGACGCAGTGCCACTTTAGCGTAAAACATTTCGGTCATTGTGAATGGTCTACAAAAGGAAGATTATTAAATTATTATGATTGTCTGGTTAAAAAATAAAAACGACAGGTTGCACTCCGGGAGTGCCGGCAGAAGTGAAAACTTGAATATTAACGTTGTGCATTTTTGATATTTTGGAATGGTTAGGGTTTAATTTTGCACGAATTGCTTCAATTATCAGTATAAAAGTACTATCATTTATGTGGTAGAATACAATATTTATTTATTGCGCTATAGTACACAAACATGACAATTTATTTGCGCAAGTGCCCTGCGCCGCCTACGAAACAGCAGGCATACATTTTCGCCGAGCCGTAGAAAGAGAGGGGGATACTTCCTCTCCTACGCCGCGCCGGCTGTCTACTCTCCATCCGTCTTACGAATTTTCGATCAGGTCACGGTCCTGACGCGAATTTAACATTTTTTACCCATTACAAAAAAAGTGTACAACGCCGGTAAAGAAGTTTTCACTTCAAACAAAAAAACAGCTTGATATGTGCCTGAAGGTTTACCTGGCCACTAGCACTCGGTACTAGGTACAGACACCTCCACATCAACCTAACCAAAACTGTAAAATTTCTTTGATAAATATTCAATCATTATGCCTAATGCTACGGCCACACTATCACGGTATCGCAAACATTTGCAGTTTCCACGACAAGCAATAATTACACTGAAATGTGACTTGCTTGAATTGAATTGAATTGCTTGGCCCGACTTGGCGGTTAGCGATACCGCGGTAGTGTGGCCGTAGCATAAAGTTGACAGTCTAATGAGAAAATTTGACAGTTTATGGTGGTCTGATATGTAGGCGTAATTGACAAAATGTTTTGTCTACGTTACTCCTGCCTTGTAAGATCTATCGGTATACAACAACAAAGAGGCACCTTACTATAAATTAGTTACATCGTAAGGTCTGAGGCACCTATTACGTAACGCGCGAACGTAGTGCCAGTGGACAGATATCCTGGCATACCTACCAGATAGCAGTTGAACTTACTTTTTAGCAAGGTTACTGTCCATATACATATTGGTTTTCTTTATTAGGTCTTGTAATATAAAAATAACATAAAAATAACTCTCATTGCTAGATAGAGCAAGAACGAAGAAATCCCTCATATGTTCTAAGGAAATATCATTGCGTAGCCTGGAAAATAAGTATTAATTAGTTACTACTTAATATTTCGCTCTCGCTCGTGGCATAAGGCCGTAACCCAAATATAGTTGAGAGTATATTCGTTATCTACTAGAATACCGCTGCTGGGTCAAGTTAAGACAAAAAAAAATAGAAAATAGTCAAACTTAAATTGAGTCAAAATAGTCATCATTATCATCATCAACACTTATGTTGTTTTATGTCCCCACTGCTGGGGCAAGAGCTTTCCCTATGGATAAATGGGGACAACGGGCCGTAAACGACCAGGCGGGCCCAGTGCGGATTGTTGGTTGTTAACGACCGACTGCTAATGCAGCCGGGACCAACGCATTAATTAACGTGCCTTCCGAAGCACAGTAGAGCTCAAGATGATAAATTTTTGGTCACCAATCCGATAACCGGCCTTTGCTATCTACCAGAACTATCAGCTTTAGATTTAAATTAGTACCATTATTATTACAATAATAACAAAGGCCTATTTCAGCAGACCTTCAACAAGGTGGACCGACGATCTGGTGCGAGCAGCACAAAACAGGTCGTTGTGAAGATCCTTGGGGAATCTTGAACTTTGTCCAGCAGGTCCACAGCTAGACAAATGTAAGGTCTTTTGGCTGAGATGATGATGATGATGATGATGATTTCAGCAGAAGAGACAGACCCGTATAAACGTGTAGGTACTTTCAGTACATACCTAATACCTAGGTACATTGTTTAAATAATCATTTACGAGTAAGCTTACCAATAACATTGTGGCGACATTTCCATCAACTCATTATAAACACGCTTTTTTAGCAGACAGAATCCTTTTATTTCGTTAAGCCAATTCATGTTCTTGGTATTCTCGAGAGTATGAAACATATAAGATGGAATTCTGAAATTCAATATCAACATTAATTTGATTAAACGATTCCATAAAATATAAATCGCAACAAAAGATTTCGATACCGTGACTATCGATTTAGCGTACGAGTGCGTGTACCACATATAAAAGGATTTTCGTAACAGCGTGTTCGCGAATCCGTCATTCGATACAGCGGTTTTCGATACAACGGCTTGTTGAAAGGATGTACTACGTACCACTTAATTTTTTTTCTCGGCGTCTCGGCTTTGTATTACCATTACCAAACACGCTGTATAAGTTATATTGGTCTAATACACATATTGTCGGAGTAGCGTAGTGTCTAAGTAATATATTGTCGGAGTAGCGTATTGTCTGAGTCAAATCATGTCGTCGGTATAACATATTGTCGGAGTAGCGTAGTGTCTACGGTATATTTCAAATTTCATTTAATTTGAACCAGTAGTTTAAGAATTATAACTAGTCAAAGTTTCTTAATTTTGTCACTCACTGACTGACTGACTGACGGACCAATCATCAAAACTCTAAGGCACTTCTAGCAGACATAGAAGCTTCTTTAGAATACAATTAGTACCATTAACCACCATTAACCAGAAGAGAGTGAACGAAAAGTTTAGTGTATAAATCAATGAAAAACTAAAATATTTCTCAAATTTCGGTCCAGTTTTCTAGATACAGCAACTGCATAAATAATCCCATATAAATATATGTATAGGATTACAGAGTTACATTTGCAGTAAATGAATCAGTGTACCTGTATATGGAATAAAAATCAAAAAATCTTTTATGTTTTAAATAAATAGATTGACTTGGCAATCACACTAAACAATCTAATTTAAAATAATATATGTATTACTTGTGAGATACATTATGTTTTCATGCGATGGCCAAGTCAATCTATCTATCTATCTATCTATGTAATACCTTTAAACGAGCAATTCTTGTACCTGTATATGTATTTTATTTATTTATTTATTTATTTATTTTAAAACTTTTGCAACATATATTACATGGCGGACTTAATGCCTGAGGCATTCTCTACCAGTCAACCATAGGGTGGTGCAGAAATAACAAGGTAGGTGCAATTGGGTGAAGACAACAATTTAGAAATAAAAATAATATATTATAAAACGCACAGTATATACCTACATATATACAATTTATATAAATATACTTATATACACTATTATTACATAAACTACTTTTACAAATATAAAACAAAAATAAACATAAACATATAATACATAATTTATAAATTACGTTATAAATTATGTATTATATGTATGTAAGGACGTTACTGAGATGATTTGATGTATAAATATATCGAATATATAGAATCTGAACCTCGGAAACGGCTCCAACGATTTTCAGTAAATTCAGTATGCCCCCATTTCGGAGGCGATAAATCGATCTAGCTAGGTTACATTTTTAGAAAATCACCAAAAAAAAATACCGAGTCAAGTTCGGTCATCCAGGTACTTTATTTAAAACATAAAATATTTTTAATATTGATATTTATCACTATAAGATGTTGTTGTTAGGTTAGCTAATTATGTAATACTTAAGACAGAAGGTCCCTTAAGTAGGGACTGAATAAATTAACCGACTTGGTATTACATGGATCTCACTACGGAATAGATAAAGAAGGAATCTCACAACATTTTACGGTAGAAGAACTGAGTTGCGAGACATGGTTTTTTACAAATTTTTTTTTGATGGCTACTTTATTTCACATAAGTATTTTATTTATCTGGGATTCTTTTTACATATATTATATCTTAATTAATGGCTTCACGTTTAGCATTAAGCCAATTTCAAGTGGTAGATTAGTGGTAGATTAAGTTTAAAATGGAGCCTCACAACACGTTATTATTACACAAAGAACTCGTCTTTCCTCAACTCGCTTGGTCTTGGTAAGCCTAAGTCAAGTATTCCTCACAACCGCCTTAATCGCGATTCCCTGAACCGCCATTTCACGTCGCCTTCCTTTATTTCCCACCACTTTAAACAAGCCACGCTGCAATCCCTTTCCTCCACTCCTTCTTTGCAATATTCTACCTTTTCGTTTAGGCCGGTGTTTGAGCGGGAAGTTGAAAAAAACATAATGGCTATCAAGTCCAACGCGGAGGGAGTTGACGGAATTGGCCGGCGCATGATTCATCTTTGCATTGCTGGTGTCATTCCCATTCTTTGTCACATTTTCAACTTTTCGCTTGACACCGGTACTTTTCCAAGTTGCTGGAGTCAGGCTGTAGTTATCCCTATTCCTAAAACCTCGAACCCTTCTTTGCCCTCTCACTTTAGACCTATTTCTATACTCCCATTTCTCTCCAAAGTCTTCGAACGCTTTGTCCTACACCAGCTTAGTGTGTTTGTCTAAACTAACCAGTTACTTAGTCCTTTCCAATCTGGTTTCCGCCCTGGGCATAGCACTGTGACCGCCTTGACTGAGGTGGCTGATGATGTGCGTGAGGGTATGTCGAATCAACAGCTCACAGCTTTGATTCTTTTAGACTTTAGCAACGCCTTTAACACTGTTGATTTTGATGTACTCTTGGCAATGCTGAAGGTCGTATTTAGATCGGACGTTGTGGTTGAGTCGTTCCGCAGCTATCTCGTCAACCGTAGGCAGTGTGTCCGAGTTGATGACAAACTATCTGTTTCTCGTGACGTCACCGCTGGCGTGCCTCAGGGTGGTGTCCTATCCCCTCTCCTTTTCTCTATCTTCATCAACTTCCTTACCCCTCTCCTCTCTTGCCAGTTTCACCTGTATGCTGACGACCTGCAGATCTACGCTCGTGCTCCCGTTGGAGAAATTGACAACATGATTGCAGGCCTTAATGAAGACCTTGCGACTATACCCTTTGTACGACTTCAATTTAAATTTTTTAAATTTTTTGTCTTTTATATGTTTTTATGTGTACAATAAAGTATTTTATTCTATTCTATTCTATTCTATACACGAATGGAGTCGAACCCATGGCCTTATGGTCAATTCACACAAGTCGCAGGCGATCATTATTGGCGGGTCGAAGCAAATTGCCAGACTAAAGCACGTCCGTGTTCCTTCACTTCTGATCTGATTGACTTGATTCTGTTTTTCTTCCTTACAGTAGTGTTGTCAAAAACCTCGGTGTCCTCTTCGACTGTTCTCTTTCTTGGTCTCCTCATATCGTGGAGGTCAGTAGGCGTGTGTTTGCTGCCGCCGGTTCATTGCGGAGGTGGAGAAATCTGCTTCCTGTGAAGACTAAGATCGAGCTCGCGCAGTCGCTTCTCTTGCCTATTCTTGATTATGCTGACTTTTTTGCCATTGCCCTCAATGAGGATCTTCTGGACAAACTGCAGCGTCTGCAGAATCTTTGCATAAGGTTCATATATTATGGCCTCCGCAAGTTCGATCATGTGTCTCTAATTTCATAAAACTTTTTTAACAGGTTCACTGTCCCGCAGACCACATATTATGGTCCGTAAGAATTGATTTAAGCATTGTTATAAGTTTTGGACAGTCAACCTGTTAATAAACCGTTTATTTTAGTTTTCTTCATTCATTTTAAAAATGTACAGGCTCTAAATAAACACCCTTTATTATAACATATTGCAATCTTAAAATTCCTTATTCTTAATTAATGATTTACAATTTTTTAAATGTGTTTTACCATGATCGTTCGTACAGCCGATCGTTCTTTATCAAACCGGGGCGGCGGCGGCGGCGGGCGGGCGGCGGCGAGCGACAAACAATGATTTAGTAATAAAAAGATATGCTTATTTAAACTGTTGTCGGTCGTCTTATCTTGGTGACTTTACAAAAATATGATGAGGCGCGCGGGCGGCTATCTTATAGGGAATAGCGCCTTCGAAATTTATTGTACGTTATTGTAAACCTATTCCATGGAAATGGGTTACTTTTGTATCAAGTGTAACATTGATCACATCAGCTGTAGATACTTAAGTTCTAAGGCGTATCTAGTGTGACTCCTCCAGAATCATACCGTAGTAGATTCATGTAACATGATGGTACATGTAGATGACGTTACTGTGCACTATCCAAAATTTGTAATGTGAAATGCATTGAATGAATAAATAATAATACCATCTCAATTCAATAATAATCATGATCGACGGTACCTAGACTAGATAAATGTCGTAGTTAAGTTAACTAGAAATAGCAATACCATTGTATGTTAAGATAGGGTTGCAAAACGTGTTTGTTATTCTGCAATGGGCTGTAGTTTTGCTTTTATGATCTTGCCATTCAGGTGACACGCCTTTTTCAATTACGTCACGTGGGTGTAGGTACATCAAATACGTAACTGCAAGCAGTTTCTATTTTAGACATGATTGATTTGCGCATGTGCACGTTTGTGCAAGGGATTAAGTTCTGGCATTTATTGATCCGATGTGCGAATAGGTAGGTAGTTAGGTACTGCACTCGTCTGGTTATTGAAAGAGCTGATTTTGCTACAACCTCGGCTGGCGAGTCTTACATTTTAATTGGTAGGTATAATAAGTATGCTGATGATAAGCCATAGGTAGACCATTTATACTGAAATCAACACTGGACGAACCCATTCTTGACTGTATACTGAAAAGGGCGAAAAAAGGATAGGCAAAATACCCGCCACAGTAACATTTAATTAATATGAAAGAAATATTGGAATTGACTGCCCATCTTTTTGTCCATGTAGAATTTAGGTCTACTACGCAAGATAATGTTGGCATTACATTATTTAATGTAGTCTTATATTTTTTTGGATGCTACTAAGTGAAACTGTTTATAAATACCGTCTTTCAAAGAACCTCTTATTGAAGGAGTATCTCAGGGTGCATGATTAGGTCCACAACTATTTCTAATTTACAAAACCAAGAGTTAATTTATTCGAAACGACACGAATCACCTTCGGAGGTATTCTAGAGGGAACGGCATCTACTCTAACGGCACTACTAGATTCACCGAGGGGTTCGGATCGGATCGGGGAGCGGAACAACCCGAGGGCGCCTCTAAAGGCTTGGCCCTCGGCTCGGGTTGACCGGGCCGCCGTGGTGGAGGAGAGAAGCGCCCAGGTACATGTCTGTACCTGGTATAGAGCGCGTGTGAACCGGTTCGTCATCCCCTTTTTATACGAGTACGGTGTCTTGGTTGGGCCTAAACTAGTGTGCATGTTTAGGGTATTCTGTAAATGTGTAGTGGCATTTAGAGGATCGGGAGGGGCGGGAGGTCGGGGAGGACCGGGGGGGGGGGGGGGGTTAAAGAGCACAATACATATTTTCATAGTAATACAAAGGCTTTGTTACACAAGTTGAATGTTTATTACATTTTAAGACAATTTTAATAAACATTTTTTATTTTTATAAAATGATTTCTTTGTTGAGTTCTGCAATACAAACAGACAATTTGTGGCCTGGCCTTGTTCCCATGGTGTCATTGGTTCAATAGATTTTGCCTTTGACCCAGGGAAATAAAAGTAATAAAGGAAATTTCTCTGTTTACAACTTGATCCGAAATAAATCTTTACTATACATGCATCATCATCATCATCATTTCTATCAATGCAGAGTATTCTGTACTTTGGTCGTCTTGAGGTTAGAACTTGGTTCTTATAGCTGAGGTACTAGGTGGATAACCAGTGGAGGTAGTACTATGGTTTGTGGTCATCCTAGCTTACTATCACTATCCTTGTTAAGTTTATTGTCAAAACAATAAAATTTATAGGATTGTCATGTAATCTTAGAGGATGTTCCACTAGTTGAGTATTGTTAAATATATATATATATTCCAGGTTAAAACATGTTTAGTTTATTGGCATTTTAGTCATTTACCATCAAGGAAATAAGATATCAGGTAAGATTTTAAGCGAGAGAAAACAACAAGATGTCAAGCTGGTACAGATTTTTTAATATTTATTATTATTGTTATAAAGGCTGACATCGGGGAGTAAAGGTTACTCGCGTCCGTAGGATATACCATCTTCCCTAAGACACACCCACACACAAAAAGACACACAAAAAGCTAACGAATAGTAATAAAAAACCTCCACCACACAACTTCACATGATGCCATCGTTCAGGAAATCGAAAAAAACGGTAACCATGTACGAGGTGAAATAATCAACTGTCGGTATGGACCAGATAAAAAGCCAACCTCAACATTCTTTGTTAATCTGGAACACAGCATTAACAATAAACTAGTCAAAGACATTAGATACATCTACCATCAGCATGTAAAAATATAAGACCCGCACAAGAGCAAAACAATTTTGTCCAATGCCAACGTTGCCAACAATATTGTCACAGTAAAAACAACTGCATGAAACCTTACATGTGTGTTAAGTGTGGAGAGGGTCACAAAACCTCAGACTGTACCAAGAAGGACAGAAATTCACCGGCCAAATATGCTCTCTGCTCATGTGATCATCCCGCAAATTATAAAGGTTGTGTGGTGTACAAAGACATTCTCACAAGAAAAATTAACACAAAAAAGATCTTGCCGAATGCTACCAAGAACGAACCTTTAGCTGAGCAAACTAAAACGAACCTCGTCACTTCAAATCCCACGAATCCTTTGCCTACAAAGCCCATACACATTCTCAGATGTCACTGCAGGCCGATCTAGAAAGCTATCTACTAACAACCAGGAACAACAAGACGACCCTATTGATCAATCTAAGACCTTACTTGAAAGACTTCTTACAAAACAGAATGAGAAAATCGATCTCCTACTCCGACAAATCAGTACTCTTTTGGGCCTACTGACATCAGTAATAAGCCAGCTATCACCGTAAAAGAGGACACAATACGGATTGCAACGTGGAACATTAATGGATTATCTCCTAACATTAATGAACTAGAGGTACTGATTAAAACCAATAACCTAGATATAGTTTTAATTTTGGAGGCACACGCCACAGTGAGAAGCTCATTTCGTATCAAGGGATTCATCATTTACTCCACTCCTCATCCTGACGGTGGGGCTCATGCTGGTGCAGCTATAGTTGTTAGGGCACATCTTTTTTTTCTTCCTTATTTTGGCACATACAGTCATAAAAAAATAATATATTTTTACAGTAATTTTTTGTAAAAGTAACAAGGAGTGCCCAAAAATTACAAAATAATACTTTGTTAGCAGTTAGGCTAGATGCTTATTTTAACATAATACTTTATAGTAAAATATAGAAACAGTACTTACTTAGATAATATTTACATTTTTGTTGCTTGAAATCTATTCTCATGAAGGTAGGTATCATATTTTATTAGACTTTACTTTATGATAAGTAGGTATATTCGTAGGAAGGTGTTCAAATAAGTTTATTGATAATACTTCTTTTAAATCTAATTAAGGAGTTACCATATAGTTCTATATTATAGAACTCACGGTTATACATTTGAAGACTACGTGGGAAGTAACTGTTACGTGTGTAATTCTTACGAGTCCGAGGTGGTACAAAGGCATGAACAGTACGTGAGGAGCGTGCTGGAAATCGGGCTTTAATAAGATTATTTAACAATTTAAATAAAAAGGTTATATCAAATTCTTATATCACGTCTTTTGGCTGAGATGATGATGATGATGATGAAATTGCTTGCGGCGATTTTGCAAAGTAAGGAGTTTGTGTCTCTTTAATGTTTGTTCATATGACATTATCTAAATTAAAATTATCAATTTAATAATTAAATAAATAAATAATACTAATACTCAATTATCACGATAATTGAGTATTTTTACAAACTTTTTTGCACATTTTCAATCCTATCGGTATGGATTTTATAATGTGGATTCCAAACTACAGAGCCAAAATCTAAGACTGACCTTACAAAACTATTATACAAAATCTTTAAGGTGTTAGATCTTTTGAATGGTTTTGATAATCGATTACGCAAAGACTTTTGAATTATTGTGTTATAGTGCAGGTTAAAAGAGAGTTCGCTATCGACTATAATACCCAAATCTCTTATTTGGCTTACTCTTTTAAGAGAAACTCCATTTAATTTATAATTGAACAAAAACGGTGAAGATTTTCGGGTATATGTTATAACTTGACATTTATCAATGTTCAGATATAATTGATTGTCGAGGCAATATTTACTAAGAAATTCTAGGTCAGCTTGGTGTGGCTCATTTTGGCACGGCCACCATCACCAACCCGAAATCTGAGTTTACAGATAATTAGTGGATAATTAGTGGGAATTAGTGGATAAATCTCAGAATTAGTGGGGCTATGGTTCAAAAGTTATAAGGGATACAAGGTGACCGTGCCAAAATGAGGCTCATTTTGGCACGGCCACCTTTTATCTCTGAAACCACGGGTCGTAGCGAAGACCTGATTACACCAATAATTAGTGGGAATTAGTGGATAAATCTCAGAATTAGTGGGGCCATGGTTCAAAAGTTATAAGGGATACAAGGTGGCCGTGCCAAAATGAGCGCTC
Organism: Eudonia lacustrata; assembly: GCA_947562085.1. Classification (NCBI taxonomy): domain Eukaryota; kingdom Metazoa; phylum Arthropoda; class Insecta; order Lepidoptera; family Crambidae; genus Eudonia; species Eudonia lacustrata. Next base: position 13,150,615 of record OX387314.1, read on the forward strand.
ATTTTGGCACTGCCACCTTGTATCTCTGAAACCACGGGTCGTAGCGAAGTCTGATTACACCAATAATTAGTGGGAATTAGTGGATAAATCTCAGAATTAGTGGGGCCATGGTTCAAAAGTTATAGCAACTTCTTTTTTCCATACAAAAACAACATGTGCAGTCGCGCACATAAGCATTTAGTTATTACTTGAATTAATTAAATTGTGAATGAACGACGAAACTTTGATATGTGTGTACGTATGTTTGATTCTGTATCGATAAAAAAGGCGCCATTAAATGCTTAAAAAATGTATTAACAGATTTTTCGATTTTTAAATCACCAGATAACATTTATTAGCCTGATAGATTATACAAGCCATTTTAAAAGTGTGTTGTTATCCCGTTGTCTCTTGTGTTATAAGCAAAACTTTAAATCCTTAACATTATAATCCACAATATATTTATATCCACGCAACTATCACTATCCAACGTTTATAAAAGTTTCATGGAGAGTTATAACGTTGCGATTAAACGATTATGTATGCATATAATCGACAATGGGACCACCTCGGTAATGGAATTAAAAGAATTTTGAAAATCGGTCTACAATTGATGGAGATATCGACGGACATAGTGTATCTACATACAACCTCATCTTTTCTATGAAGTCGGTTAATAATTAAATTGTAAAGCATTCAAATGAGCCTTTTTATATTTTTAAAGAAATGCATTTATATACTAACTAGTTTATTTTTTTTGGTTCCCGACATTAAATTAATGTCATGTACAATTATATCCATACATGTATCCGATTCTCTCTCTCATTTACTTAGTTGCACTCTATATACCTAGATTCTTACCTAGACTCTTTATACCTTTCAATTTTAAGTTGTTAATTCAAATTATTAATAAGCTTCATGTACGAGATTGTACATCCACTATGGGAAAATGAAAAATTGATATAACTTTTCATAGAAGCTCTCACTAATTCTGAGATTTATCCACTAATTCCCACTAATTATTGGTGTAATCAGACTTCGCTACGACCCGTGGTTTCAGAGATACAAGGTGGCAGTGCCAAAATGAGCGCTCATTTTGGCACGGCCACCTTGTATCCCTTATAACTTTTGAACCATGGCCCCACTAATTCTGAGATTTATCCACTAATTCCCACTAATTATTGGTGTAATCAGGTCTTCGCTACGACCCGTGGTTTCAGAGATAAAAGGTGGCCGTGCCAAAATGAGCCTCATTTTGGCACGGTCACCTTGTATCCCTTATAACTTTTGAACCATAGCCCCACTAATTCTGAGATTTATCCACTAATTCCCACTAATTATCCACTAATTATCTGTAAACTCAGATTTCGGGTTGGTGATGGTGGCCGTGCCAAAATGAGCCACACGTCAGCTTGTATTCTGCAGCAATCATCTATATTACTTACTGAATCAAATATCTTTGTGTCATCAGCATATTGAAGATAGATACTATTCCCTAAAGAGGTATGATATCATTAATATAAATGGAGAATAAAACTGGTCCAAGATGGGATAAATCTTAAGCACACGCCTTTGGAACACTTCTCCACGGCGGCGCATCTTCAAGCTACCACAATCCAACTTCAAACACGTCGCGGCAGCATCACGCTTTCTTCAGTTTACTGCCTTCCAAAACATAAAATTACAGCGGACATGTTTGCGGCCTACTTTCAAACCTAAGGCCCCCGATTTATAGCAGGTGGTGACTGGAATGCAAAGCACAATTTTTGGGGCTCCCGTATTACAACTGCGAGAGGGCGTGAACTTAAACGCTATGCAGACAACAAGCATTTTAAGATGCTCTCAACAGGTGCACCCACCTATTGGCCTAGCGATCACAGAAAATTACCTGATCTCCTAGACTTCTTTGTGACCCATGGAATAGCCGATCTGCACACTGTTACGGAATCATGCCTAGACGGATCATCGGATCACACACCGGTAATTCTAACGTTAAATTTCAATGCGCCTTCTCATGAGAGAACGGAGATTCTTAATAACCATGGAACAGGTTGGGAGGGCTTTAAGAATTATCTTGAGGAAAAAATTGATCTTAAAAGCTCTCTGAAAGACCCCGATGAGGTGGAAGAGGCATACAGATACGTAACCAATCTCATCCAAGTAGCAGCCTGGACTAACACTCCAAAGGAAACGTCCTGCTTGTCCTTCAGACATAAGGCAACTGATCCTGGAGAAAAGACGGCTCAGAAGAAATTGGCACTTATCGCGCTTACCCTCGGATAAATCTATTCTTAATAAAGCTGCCAAAGAATTAAAGGAAGATCGATCGAATCGAACGGATCGATCGAATTAGAGGAAGGAAGGATCATAAAGAACTCCGTGAACGAATCTATCGCAGAAAACATTAGTAGATTATCACCGACAGGTTGCGGTGAGCATTCACTCTGGAAAGCCGCCAAAAACATAGAAAGTCCCAACTATCATATCCTCATATCAGATAAAACAGAGTAGATGAAATCCTTAACAGAGATCTACAGATGCACCTACCAATTAAGCCAGTCTCGCCAAAGGAAATTGCAAGAGAAATACGAAGCCTTGACTCTAAGAAAGCTCCACATTTTGACCTTATCACACCGACGGTACTTAAGCATCTGCCCAAGAAGGCTAAATTACTTTTCTGGCCTGTTTGTTTAATGCCATCCTCAGAACATCCTACTTTCCAACTCTTTGGAAGATTTCGCAAGTGATAATGATACACAAACAGGGAAAACCCGAACACGAATCTTCGTCATACCGACCTGTAAGCTTTACTCCTGTGCTCTCAAAACTATGGGAAAGAATATTCCTGTCGTGACTTCTTCCAGCCATGAATAATTGCAATTTAACACCTGCTCACCAGTTTGGCTTTCGAAAGGCACATTCAACGATCGAACAAGTCCACCGAGTGTATCACGCGATACGACAGGGTTTCGAACGCAAGCTGTATTCCTCAGCAGCATTTCTTGACGTACAGCAGGCATTCGATCGTGTCTGGCACAAAGGACTGCTGGCTAAAGTAAAAGAAAAGTTGCCACTCTATTTTCCTCATCATCAAGTCGTATCTCACCGGACGTTCTTTCCAAGTAAAACAAGGCGAAGCTAGATCAAACCTCTACAACATAGAGGCTGGAGTTCCCCAAGGGTCGGTGCTTGGACCAGTGCTATACACTATATTTACCCATGATCTCCCAGTAATGGAAAATATCACTGTTGCGACTTATGCTGATGACACGGCGTTTTTATCAACCGACGCGGACCCTGAGATAGCTAGCTATAAGTTGCAAAAGCAACTTGACCAATAAGTGGCTTTCTAAGTGGTGTATACACGCAAGTGCCACTAAATCGCATCACATTACGTTTACATTGAGAAAAGGGAACTGTGCCCCAGTCAAGCTTGCTAATGATGTCCTACCACACACTGACAACGTTAAATACCTCGGCTTCTATCTTGACCTTTATCTTGAGTTTTAAATAAAGACCAAAAGAGATGTAATTAACCTTCAACATCGCAGCTTGTACTGGCTTATTTGAAGAAACTCGGTGCTGTCCGTCGACAATAAATTATTAATATATAATACAATTCTGAAACCGATTTGGACATACGGTATCCAGTTGTGGGGCGTGGCCAGCAAATCAAATATCCTCTGTCTTCAGCGAGTACAAAATGGCATTCTGAGGGCAATAGTAAATGCTCCCTGGATCACGAAAAACGACGAGATTCATGCATACTTAAACATGCCAACGGTAACAGCTGAGATTGAAAATTATCGAAAGAGACATATCGAGCGTTTAAACAGTCACTCCAACTCTCTCATAACTGAAATGTTAGACCCATCGACGATGGTGAAGAGGTTGAAAAGAGGCCACATACTTAATTAGGAGGAGCGGTAATGACTGCTTCACCATACACATAATTTTTCCTTCAACCAATTCACTTATGTTTTGGCAACCGATCGCAAATGGCATAACAAAAAAAAAATCGAAAGGATAAGGGTTAAAGTACTTGGGTAAATGTAGCCAAATTACATGTCAGAATAAAATAATTATTTAGGTACATACTTTAACTTCAATTATTATTTTTTTAACTTTAAACCAAATTTGACTTTATTTATTATATCTTAATAGCTGTAGATAACTATGAATAACTAATAATAGAAAAAATTTTAGAAAAATTTGCATTTTTTAAATTAAATCATAGCTATAAAATATATTAAAAAAACTTGAAACAATATTGGTACTTACCTGGCTTTTAATTTATTCTTCCAGAGTAGTTGGTTATGAAGTACTAAATCTCTAAAACCTTTGCAGGTTGATGAAAAAGAAAGAACATCCTGACAGCTACATTGTTGTAATATTATTGATAACACTTCAACAGGTAAACAAGTTATATTCATTTCAATATCTTCTACGCCCTCTTCCATTAAAACTTATACCAAAATCTTTTCAACAGAAAGATAACTATGTATAAAGTTAATCAAAATAAATATTTTCAATTAATTTCGCCCATTCCACACTCCGCAGATTTAACTCAACTCCATACAATTTTCTTTATGCTCAACTCTTTGCTCCGCAGACAGAGCGATCTATGGCAGAGCGCAACAAGACAAGACACCAGTGTTGCCAGTGGCCGATAGTCAAAAGTAACACGAGACGGTTCAAAAAGTAACATTTTCACGAGAAAAGTAACATTAACTATTTTTTTTAAACTTTCTAATCTATTAATAACTATTATTAATATATAATTATTTATTATTATTATTATTATTATTATTTTATTTATATATTTATAACTATTATTTTTATTATTATTTACCCTGACCTCCAATGCTCTAGGTATACTACCGGTATTTATGTATTCTGTGCCGGTATGACCAAGGTCAGTGCCTTCCTTCAGAAATCAGTAGTATTAAAACTTATTGAAAGTAAGGTAGGTAAAGTAGTTATGTAATAAAAGTAATAATCAAAGTTCGTTAGCTACCTTCGCTACCTAGTAAGTAAGAAAATGGACAAAAAGTAAATAAACAAAAGAAGATGAAACTATTCTGCGTTCCGTTTCACTATTATCTTTGTATGCTGGAAAATATTTAATTATAGGTAGGTACCTATATTTTTATAAAGTTCTCAAAGTAACGTAAAAGTAACATTTTGAGTCGTGTAACATGGAAGTAACATGAGATGGTCAAAAGTAACGTAAAATGTTACAAAAGTAACATTTTGGCAACGCTGCAAGACACTTTTTTTTGACAGCAATCAAATAAAAATCTAATTACGTAGGTACTATACTAGAGATGTGCCGAGCCAAGTCAGGCTGACTCTTTAACTCGAGTATTAAAAATGCAGAATTCGGATATACGAAACTCGGATACAGGATTCGAGTAAATACGATATTCGAATCCCAATTACCTTAAACTGCAACCTATATTTAAACATAGGTTGCGCTTAAAATAGCAATTAAAAAAGCGGTTAAATCGTTTTTTATTGCCTATGATTAAAATACGCGTAGCTCACGCACGTACTAAATCACGTATGTATGTGAAGTTTTCCGCAAAGTATACAAGGGAGATGTAAACGACTGATAAACTTCTAATTGAAAGTTTCATTTATCGAATAATACCACACTAGTGGTTAATAAGTCTATGGCCATGGACATGGCCTAACTAAATAATATATTCCACGTAGAGATGAGACCTGTTCCTAGTATTATCTAATACTCTATCCAAATACCTATTCCACATAGTCCACCTAGTATTAGTAGTTTCACGTAGGAACTGGTTAGACTAGACGTCGACGACTAGTGCTGATTTGATCCATGTAGTTAGTACCAACTATGGGCAGAGGCGGGTCTTATTGCTTAAAGTTAAAAAATTTAAGGCGTTTCTTGCTTAAAAAGTTATTCTGCCAGGAGAACACGTAAAAACAAGTTTTTACCGGTTAGTAAACAAGGAGCGAGCAGGATGACAAAACACAAAAATAGTAACAATAGTTTTATCATTCGGAACCTTATAATCATACAAATAAGACCTAAATTAAATTGAATAGAATAGAATAGAATAGAAATATTTTTATTGACACACACAAAAAAAATATTACAATAAAAAAAAATCATACATATACAAACAAAGACAAATAAAATAGAGAAAAAGAAAAAATTGTGTGAGGCCAATAAGGACCCTGTCTCAGCATAATACTCCCACGTCACTCACAGTTGGCTGTTGGGCTGAGTGACGTAGGAACGCTGTTATTCTGACAGGGCCTTAGAGAGACGACGACGGACTTAGACTTAAAAATATAATAAATACACATACATACTCGTAAAATACTAGGGGATACATATTAAAAAAAAGGAAAAAAAAATTATATACATGAGGCGTTACTATAATATAATAATAATAATAATGATGACCTCCTTGGTCGAGTGGTTTGTACACCGGTTTTCATGGTGTCGCCATCTCTGAGGTCCCGGGTTCGATCCTCGATCGGGTCAATTTAGAAATTATTGTTTTTCTAAATTTTCTCGAGTCTGGGTGTTTTCTATGTATAATAAGTATGTATTTAATTATTTTAAGTATGTTTATCCGTTGTCTAGTAACCATATAACGACTTTCATAACGAAGCTTCTCTTGGGCTAGATAATTGGTGTGACTGTAGGAAAACATATTATTATACTCTATTATTATTATTATTAATAAACTACATACTAATACTACATAATAATAATCGCTGAGTTTTGGCTGTATGGCCTAAATCCATTAAAATAAATTGGTTTCACACTCCACAGAGCGAATTCCAGAGATTTTAAACGTGGACTAGAGGTGAGACGTCACGTATTTACTAGAACAGATCCACGCACTAGGTATTTTTCAATACTAGGCGGACCCTATTCTACTTTTACGTGATCTACTTAGTGTTTTTGTAAATTACACGATTTTCGACCTTACACTAACACATTAGAGGTAATGTTCCCATGTACACGTATTCGCGTATTGTGCACACCAAGTATTTCTTTCTATTTCACGGTTTTCGACTTTAACACCACGGAATAAGATTCCATAGGTAGGCAAGTACAAGACTAGATCCTAGAAGAAATAGGTGCTTGAAAGTATTGCGTAGGCGTGCAAAATCCATTCACACATTTAAAGAGCTTGTGAAAAAATTCTACCTTTCCGATTAACCCTGTCCTGCTGCAATACTGCCATATCCGCTACTTTCCTACCTGAGACTACTATTATGTATAAGTAGGTTTATTTTTATATTTATTATGGTATTTATATACATATTTATTATTATTATCATTATGATTATAGATTTATCATCATTATTATTATTATTATTTTGCTTCATTTATAAAATACACATTATTCTAGTATGTTTTAATAGTTTCACCTCTGATCTTACAGTTTATTAGCTCTCTCCATCCGACTGGTTGTCTGGAAGAAATCGCTTAAAAGCGATAAGACCGCCAAATTGTAACTTTGTAATTTATTTATTTTCTGTTCATGATTATGTTTTATAGTGTTGCAATAAAAGTATTTTCTATCTATCTATCTATCTAAACCGATGCACACTGGAGCGATCCCATACTAGCGGCTGGACAAAGTAATTCAAAATAAATACAAATCGATGAATATCTTAAAAAGTGGTCGCTTGGGGTAGCAAGTATGTTCTAAGAAAATGTGCTTTAGCTGTAGGGGAAGCCATTTATAGTAACTAGAACACCAGCATCTACGGGCGATTTGAAAAAACATATTTTGAATGTTTATTCCCATACTAAAAAATAATCAAACCGCGATATCTCTTTAACTTTATGTTCAAACCATTATATACAGTAACATATTTTTAATATCATAGAAAATATGTTCACGACCCTACGTCCGGCCGCCAGTATGGAATCGATCCAGTGTGCGATGTGGATGTCCGCGCGGACGCAAAACTGCGAGTTATGGCATTTATGTACCTACCTAGCTAGCGATCGGCGCGTGGATGAATTTGATATTTTGATTATTTGATTGATGGTTGATGAATTGAACATGAATACGCACGCACACTAATATAATAACTGTACAGAGTAGGCTGGTGATTTAATTGGATTTGGAGCAATGTTTACTTTCGTAAAATCATAAGCGTTTACCCAAGTAAAGAACAATAAAAGTCTTAATATTTTCATATTCATATTTTTTTAATGAAAAATTAGACAACAGCAGTGGCCTGTGGAATATCAATACAAACATTTTGATGTCTGATTATTGTTTCATGTGCATGTTACAAAGTTTCTAAGAATTAAGTTTTTAGATATCATTACTTTTACGTATTGTTCATGCAGTTTCTGGGTATTTGTTTCAAATTCCAAGACAACCATGGCCTTGTGAAAGGATTAATTAAGCTAACCTCCACTAGTTCTTTTAATGTAGCTAAATGACCTATTCAGCGCCTAGCACCAGTGACTTAAAAAAAAAAAACAAACTTCAGAAAACAGGAAACTTAAAAAGTAAAAACAGCTCTAAAAAGCAAGAAATAATATTGAAATCATATTATTAATTACCTACCTAAGTAGATACGCATATCAGTTTTAAAGGTCTATTGAAGTCGGGTGGTTGGTGGTCGGCTGGGGGACAATTTTGTTTAATTTTTTAAACTTTCTTTGTTCCATTATCTCCACTTTTTTATTGTAAAAGCCCCACCCGACTTCAGTAGACATTTTTTAAAACGGATATGCGTATCTAGGTACCTAATTAATAATATAATTTCAATATTATTTCTTGCTTTTTAGAGCTGTTTTTACTTTTTTAAGTTTCCTGTCTTTCTTTATTTGTTAAAAATTATTTTATTTTACGATTTTTAGTGATGGATAGACGTAGACCTAACAAGGATGCTTCTCGGATGAGGAAACGACGGCCTAGTAGGCAGTGGTATTCCCACAGAACAGGTGGGTATTCCTATCATCGATTTATCGATGATTCCTATGTAAAACTTCAATCTTAAGGCGATGCATTGGAAAACGTAGCGGGGATCTTGATTTCTCCCAACAATTACAAAACATATGAAAGTGATATTTGATGACATGATTTTTCATTTAATTGACTTCATTTTGCTAGTTGCAGAAACACGATTTGTCAACTTTTATAACAGAGAAAAAAATATCAAAGTAATATTTTAAAAGCGTTATTATTCTAAGTTTAAAACATAGATTTGCATTTTACAGGCTAACCAGACCGATTTAAGCATGTAAATTTTCTTATTAGATTAGTCTTAACACACACTTCAATATTGTAGTTCATTTTTTTAAAACACTAATTTGTGGTTTTAATTTGAAGGAAAAAAAACAGTTTTTCTAATGGTACGGGGCGCAAACGCTCCGTATGAGATTTATTGTTTAGCGGTGCGTCGCCTTAATAGGTATTATTTTTGTACAAACTTAACATTTTGGCATATTGAACCATATGAAGTAAGCCCAAGAAAAGGTAGCAGTTACCTTTTCTTGGGCTTACTTTAAATCGTTGAGGAATTCTCTCGACTGTCTATGTATGGTCTCCGTCATCAGACATGTAACTGTAATGCCACTTATAACTCATATGGGTGCAAAGTTCTTATCAATAGAAATGAATTAACACCAAACAAAAGGTAGCTACTGTAAAACGTTGAGGAGTTTCCTTGACTGTCCTTCGTTTTCACCATCAGACCCCTAATGACAGTCACAACCCATTTAGGTGTAAAGTTCTTATCAATACAAATTAATCAAGCCCAAACACCATGTAATTGCTGTAAATCGTTGAGGAGTTCCCTCGACTGTCTTTCGGCTCCATCATCAGATTGACTCCAGATCTTCAATAAATAGTAGTGCTTTAAAATACTTAATGAAAACATTAACAAACGCACTAGTCGCCACTACGATTTTCGAAGGTTCCCCTCAATTTCTCTGGGATCATCAGATCCTGGTTTCCTCATCATGGTACCACCCTTGGGATATCTCCTTTCCAACAAAAAAAGAATCATCAAAATCGGTTCATAAACAACGAAGTTAACCGCGGACACACATAAAAAAAATCCTCCTTTTTGAAGTTGGTTAAAAACACGTAAATTTACGAAATTCCGCGCGGCACCTCCTAAGTAACAGGGTATAAAACTTAGTTAATTTTTTGTTTAAACCTGTACAGTGTCTCCAATCTTTTTATGGAGTTAAAGTAACTAAAGGAGAAAAACTTTTATGAAGTTTACGTGAAATCTTAAAAAAGCGCCACATCTCTACTGAAACTCCAGGAAACTCTTGAGCTTCTGTGATCTAGTGGTTAAGTTAAACCTCTGGTCTGGGTTCGGTTTTCCAGCGGTCCTGGGTCCGGTTTTCCAGCGGGGGTACATGTTTGTGTACTCGGTTTGGTTGGTGGTAGGGCTTGTTTGTCCGCCTGGCTTGCTACCACCGAGTGTATTATTGTTGTGTTCCGGCAGCGAAAGATAAGATAGCTAGTGCGTCAGTGTTGAGGATTCCGGTGAAATGCGCTTCTACCTTCAGCCGTCCTTACCCGGAGGTATTAAAATAATTTGCTTCTAATAATGTCCTAAATTGGGGCGCTGCTGGGTTGACGTCAGCGCAGTAGCGCTACAGCTAGACTCCTTAGAATCTTCGAAAATACTTACTTTGGCCATTTATCACCGCTTTGTTCAACACTGACTAAAATTGATGAATAAATTACTGCCTTGACAGTTTCTTTGAAGATTAGTATTACTACAAAGTTCCAGCTGGGGCGCTACTATAGCGCTGCTGGGATAACGTTGGCGCTGCTGGCCTGACGTTAGCGCATCCAGCTCCTTTTTTATACTAAACTCATTGTCAAGAACCACCACGTTCGGGGAGACGCGGATGGTTATGTGGGTTTTTTTCCAGCTAAGGTTTGCCTAGGTTTGCCCCCCTGGGCATACCCACTAAAACCCTAGCACATATCCTCTCACTTGCCACTAAGGAGATCCGGGATCATCAGTTGGACAATCTCCAGATTCACCCCAGCAGCAGCTCGGCAGCAGAGAGAACACGCCTGAGGATGTTTAAGCGGGTTCCGGACGTCTCCTGAGGCTTATGACGGCTATGGACACCTCATCCCCCACCGCCACCTCATTTTAGGGGAAAGATGCGGCATATTGCCGCCTCCTTCGCCCGCTACGTCTGTGTCGGATCAGGTCCGCATGGATTGATTCCTCGCGGACCCTCTTCGCAGCCTCCTTGTGCGATATCACCGATTCGCAGAAGGAAGCCATGATCTCTCACTATCCAGCATGGCTTTTACCATGGTGGATAGGGAAAGATCGTCCCCAATAATGCCAAGCCACAACCAGCGGGAGGCCAAGATAAGAAGGACAGCCGGACATGTAGTTCCAGCTGTCCCACTCACAAGGGGGCAGGTAGATAGGGACCTACAAGGGTAAGTAGATAAGGACAGCGGGGACAGTAGCTGGGAAGAAAATGCAGTAGGCTAAAGGCTTCTTTTGACAAACAGAAACAGAAAAGTGTGATGGATACCTACTTTAGGTAGATAGGTAGGTATAGACAAAGTGCTACATTGTTGTGTAGCCAACGACAGTAGGTATTCACAACAGATAGCGGTATAATGAATGAGTCATGTCTATCACGCAACATGTTGTTTATTCAATAGCAATTATATGGATACCCATAATTATAGAAAGGTATTGTCAAAAGCTATTATATGCCGAGGTCACAGCTATAGGGGTTGAAAGCAACCAGTTTGCGGCCCACGATGTACCGGTCAACATGGCATTTGTTTATAGTTGCTGTTTTTGGTTTTCTCTGCGTCTGGGCGGATTATTGATTGGTGTATTTTCTTTGGTAAGATATTTTTTCCTCCGTGCTTCGAAAATGGCGTTGGTCCCGGTTGGCCCGCGTGGTGGTTTATAGCCCGTTCTTCCTATCCATCCGCAGGGAAAGCTCGTGCCCCAGCAGTGGGGACATAAAATGGGCAGGCGATGTGATATATTAACATTTAGTTTCAGGCGGTGGCGATTTTAACAGTCAGCTGTTTATCATACACGCACTTACAGCAAGTTAAAGATGTAGTAACAGATTGGATGAATAATTTAGAATTTGGTTATTACATGAATAATTTGCTGGAAAGCCTGAAATCAGGTAAGTAGGTGTTATGATAAATACATAACTTTTAACCTTTTCACCGCCCAACTATATCGTGCACGCGATGTCCCGCTGTACGCCAACGTATAAATGTATTTTAATAAAGTAGGTACAAAGAAGAACTTCTATAGAAGTGCTGGCGTGGACGGCACGAAAATCTCGAACTTCTATAGAAGTTGTTGGCGGTAAAAAGGTTAAGATAGAACCTACTAGTATAAATGATAAAAATGTAGATATCAGTGATTAAATGGTAAAAATAGCACCTATTTAGATTTTTGCAAAGTACCTATGAATTTGTTCACAGATCCTGAACGATATTGCTCGTTAGCAATTACTATAACATGCATCTATATTGTTGTGTGTTTGCTATTTATTTACGGAGCTTATACGGTAAGAAAATGATGGTCCTAACATTTGCTTAAAAGTAAGTAAGTAACTACTTCATAATTTTTACAGGCACCAACATAGAATGTTGATCAAACTTTGAAGCATTGAATAACCATATTTTCGGTAGGTACTTCATATGAAAAATAGGTATGAACCACAGAAGAAATAAGTGTTAAGGCGACACACTGAAAAATGCACCAACTTTCATCGAATAGGTACCTAGTGTAAGACTATAATTTGACGAACGAATCTGAAATGTTGATTTATTTAAATTCATATATTTTGTTAGCTCAAATACCTACACGATTGTATAATTTTGACTCGATCATAGTTATTTTCGAAAATACCTCTAAAATCAATATTGTTGAAATTACTTACTTAATTTATATGCTTGGAAACAACTGAAATACATTAATAGTATCAATATTCGTAATTTAGTAGCTGCTGTATATTTTGCTAAATAAAACCAATATTCTATTTTTAAATATCTAAGCGGTCCCAATCGTCGCAGGTGCTATATATTTTCGCCAGTACAGCTGTTTTTAGCTTCAACTAAAGACTCACTTCATCGCTTCTTTGGTACCTACCTACTACAAACTGCAATGCTAGATTTATTGCATTACGTTGTTCAATGTTACAAAGCGGGTCAGAATTCGGTTTCCTACTTAATTTAATTTCCTTAAGTAAGTACCTACCGTACTACTTTATAGTGCAACAACTCGCTGATGATCGCCTACCTCCTGTCGGAAGCGACGCGGCTCATGGTACTGTCAGTAATGGTGGCTCAATTCTTGCTGCTGCTTAAACAAAATACCATGGACATTGGACTCCTCATAGGTGCCAGTGTTGCTGGAGGATTCTTGCTTTGTAAGTTTTTGTCTAGTGCATGTTTATCTTATACAACCTTATTTTTAGTTTATACGAAAATCGAAACACGGGTCAAATATTTTCATTTAAAGAATCAGTAGGTACAAAAAAATTAATATAATATCTTGAAAACTCACGCAGTTACAAGCTTTTTGTGCTGTCCCGTTGTGTTTTTTTAGTAGGGTATACTTTATTTAAGATTTTGTAAATATTATTTGGTCAAAATGTAACATGGTATAAAAAATATTGAAATCGATTCAATTAGGTACTGTAAGGTCTATCAGGTTTCCTAAAAACTAAATATAACATTGTATAAGAAAGCATGATATGAAATTGATGTAGGTATATCAACAACCAATGCCTATCTCTCATCATCATTTCTTAAAGCGTATGATTTTAAAGTATAACTCCTTTTTATTTAAGTTATTTAATATATTTTGTATTTCTAAAACACAGCGAAAATACCAACTAAACCGAAAGAAGTCGCGGCGGGCTGAGTTCAGTTTCCACCGGAAGAGTTCAGTTTTTTCTAATCAGCCAACACGTTAAACATTGGGTCATTATAATTGTCAGTCAACGATCGGCCTAGGCACGTAATTGAATACCGCCCCGTCCTCCCTGCTGCGTACCCACCAACCCATAGCATTACTTTCACAAGCTCAACTTTTACCTGTCACGCTTAGAACAAATCGCTTTACATTAGTGATTCACTTGTGTATGTTGTCATACGTGTCATCAGTATCAGTTCATCAGTTAATCGAATGATATTATAATAACTACTAACTACTCTCTAAACAATAAACCTACAGGGGGTTTGGTTATACCTGTATAATCCCGAATATGGCAAATAGGGCACAGGTCGTAAAACCCTGGAGAATTATAAACATAAGTACATAGAAAAGCATTGGCCGAGATATTAAGGTCGTTTGTTACTAAGTAAAGGAGATCATTCGGGCTCCATACATTTTTGGGCATTTTCTGAAAGTCCCGGCCAACAAAAAAAAAAGTACGTATTGTTAGGACTAGCCATTTGGTGTAATATCTAATATGGCACAAAAGTTGTAGGATTGCTCTGAGCCAAGTTATACAAGTTCGATAATTCATAATTTTCATAGGTAATTTTTTTTTCATTTTTTTTTAGTATCAACTTTAAAGCGGTCGCTTGACGCTTCACAGTGACAATTGCTTCGGATCATTAGTTCTAACAATATCTATCATTATTTTATGTTTTTCAGTGTTTCCGGCACTTTCAGGAGTCAATAAGTATAAGAAAATGATGAATCTTCGAACTTGTATAACTTGGCTCAGAGCAATCCTACAACTTTTGTGCCATATTAACTATTACTCCAAATGGCTAGTTCTAATAATACGTACCATTTTTTTTGTTGGCCGGCACTTTCAAAAAAGGCCCAAAAAATGATGTCCTTTGTAAAGTGACAACCCTAGGTCCAGCTGATAAATTTTTCTTGTTCGTCAACCTCGTGATCCAACAAAATAGAAGTCAAGACACATGTCTTGACTTCTATTTTGTTCAGGGTTGAACTAAAATAATGTAATAAAATAAATTACTTAGTTTTTGTATGGAAAAGTAAATCTTCATAAATATGATTTTGCATGTTACCACGGTGTTGTTTATACTTGGTTGCATAGCTATGTTTCGGGATTATACACATATTACGAAACACCCTGTATAATAATGTACTTTGTCAATATTGTA
Source organism: Eudonia lacustrata (assembly GCA_947562085.1). NCBI lineage: Eukaryota > Metazoa > Arthropoda > Insecta > Lepidoptera > Crambidae > Eudonia > Eudonia lacustrata. The sequence continues at coordinate 13,165,734 of OX387314.1, forward strand.
ATTGTTATGTTTCTTGCTTTATTTTCAGTGGGAATGTTCTACTTGTGGCTGTGTGCTGTTAACCTGCCGATACTAATAAACGAAATGAAGTTAGACGAGCAGGCAGCCACTATTTCAAAGCTACAGAAACTTCTAGAAGTCAACAATCGAAAGGGGTACACCAATGGAGTTGACAACATTCCCTACGCTACTGATTACAAGGCATCGCGTAATATGTTTTTTATATCGAGGAATCCAATCATCAATGGATATACACCTGACGTTTGAATATACACAGAAGTTACTCTTTACTCAATGAAATAAATTTTATTGAATCATGTTACTATTAATCTTATTTTATTCATAAAATGTAATCACCTGTATACTATACGTAAACTGATACTATAATTGGTTTACAGATATTTAAGTACACACGCCTACACATCTGACTATCACAAACTGTCAAAATTCCTCAATGGACATTGAACTTTATATGTATGGCATATGGTTGAACATTTATTGAAGAAATGTTAGTTTTTGATATGTTGATGTGCTGTCGTCTGTACCTATAAAGTACCTACGCTTTAGCAAAATAAACTATTGAAAGTATTGTTGTCCTATTGATGCAAACATATGGCTTATTTTTATCCATAAACTTCGATCTGGTAATACAGGCCGCTGCCGCGCACGCTCTTGAACCGAATGTTGACAAAGGGGAAACCCACGCCTCCTGCTGTGATAATCGGTTCAGCTTCTGTATGTTCACTTTCTCTGGCTAAGATACCCTGTAAAATTGTATTCGAATAACTACATACTTTAAAAAAAAAGAGAAAATTAATAAATATAATATAATTTCAGTTTTCTTTAAACATCAGAAATAGGTAAATAGGCTTTGATCAATTATATGCGACCGAAGTAATAGGTAATGTTCTTCTATGTAACCCTGATCATCTATGCTTTCATAGCAGTACAAGGAGTGATAATTAAATTATTTATTTTATAGGAATGATTAGGCGATTAATTTCAAAATAATTAATTTTCTTACCTTTATAATTTGTTGACTAGGATCCGAATAGAAAACTTCCTTCACCCTCTTTTTAAATGGTATAAAACTATAATCGATTTTATTTTGCCAAAGCAGGCGTGTGTTGTAACTTGTCCCTACTATTAAATCCTTGCCGTAGCATGACGACACATATACAAGTGTTATTACACATAAAAACAACAAACACTTCATTTTGCGACGTGTTAGCTGACAATGAAAGGAAACGCACAAATGCTGGGAATTTCCTAAAAACGTTTCTTGGTAAGCACTTATCTCGCGCCTCGACAAACTTGTCAAGAGTTCAAACTATCAAACTGATAAAGGCAATTATATTTCATATTGGTAAAGAGATATCACATCAAGGTTCGCCCTACATACTTGTACTTCTGTCCATTGTTTTAAGAGTCATCTCTTTATCGTTCCAACAAGATACCTCTTGTGCCGACTGTACTTACAAATTGTATCACACTAACACAGTATTATAGGTACTAGATACAAACAAACAGAACATGCGATCAGCCTCTCATAAAACTTTGTACATCATCATCATCATCTCAGCCAAAAGACGTCCACAGCTGGACAAAGGCCTCCCCCAAGGATCTCCACAACGACCGGTTTTGTGCTGCTCGCATCCAGCGGCTTCCCGCGACCTTCACCAGATCGTCGGTCCACCTGGTTGGAGGCCTGCCCACACTGCGCTGAAACTTTGTACACTATGCTGTTATTGATTATTATAATTTACAATTGTCTTAACATTTATATTATCATCACGTCCCACTGCAGGACTCAGACTTTCAACATGAACAAAAGCACATGGGTAGATCTGTTTCATAGTCCTCATCATCACAACCAGCTCATTTCCATGTCCCTACGCTGGGGCACAAGCTTTCCCAATTGATGGAAACACATCAAGTAGAGTACTGTGAGAGTACTGTGGGGCAATGCTGCCGATATTCAAACTATCTTTGTGCTGCAGAAGCGGGCTATTCGAGCATATTAACATATTATAATCTAAAAGCTGGTAATTCTCTTAGGGAGAGATTTAAAGATATTAATATAATGACAGTTGCATCACAATATATTTACGAGAACCTAATGTATGTATATAAAAATATTGAAACTTTTTCTAAAAACAGTGATATTCACAATGTAAACACTAGAAATAAAAACAAACTAGCAGTACCTAATACTAGGATCCACAAAGTAAATAATTCATTTAGAGGCCTGTGTGTACGTTTTTACAATAAAGTTCCAAGTAATATCCAAAAACTAGATAAAATTTAAAATCGCTATTAAAGAAAAGCTTTATAAAAAAGCTTATTATAAAGTGTCTGATTACATTGAAGACAAAACAGCATGGGTTTAAAATGCTCCAATCTATTTCTAATCCAAAATATTGTTAAGATTTTTTTTTTAAACTTGTATAACTTGGTAACGTAACGGCATATAATTTTGTAAATGTCGTTACATATTGAATTAAAGCTGTGAAGTTTCTTGCGCCCATTCTTCTCCACAGCTAAAATATAGACGTCCTGAATGGGTAGTAGGTAAAAAAACTATGGACGATTCAAAAGCACTTTTCTAAAGTTTATTTGAATAAAGAATATTTGACTTTGACTTAGAACGGGCTATTTTAGGAGTAACCCTACCATCAGTTTACCGAAAGCGAATACCAATTACAGGCAGAATAGTTACCTATAGCGTGCGTGTGCCAAATTTAACCTACTTAGCAAGCAGTTTGAACTGGACCTTTTCTGTACCAGTGTACCATCAGCGAGGCGGATGTTGAGCGAGCAGTTCTTCGAACCCAGATAATATTTGTAACTATAGTATATTCTGTCGCGGTAATACCAATTTGTTAATAGTTTGAGCGAGATTAATAATGCGTTGCTTAGTGCTTCTAGTTTTAATAATAAGTAACTTCTATCGGTGAGAACCTAAAAGTGGTTTTTATGTGTTATACTTTGTAACCCTATTTAAATTTTGTAAACCTTGGTTTTCCTAAGATAATAAAATAAAATAAAATAAACCACCATGCAGTCCCAATACGGACTATTGGTTGTTAATGGCTGCTAATGCAGCCGATCTCCCGATCCGAACCTTTCGGAGAATCTAGTAGGACACGGGACACGCACTTTTAGGTGTGTGATGCCGTTCCCTCTAGAAAACTTCCAAAGGTGATTCGTTTCACACGGCTTGAGGTACCCTTTACGTACCTCGCCGCCCCCAAAAAAGCCCGGTGACGCTGAAAATGCCGTTTGAGGCAATCAGCAATCTCTCTCAAAAAAAATAAAAATAAAAATATGAATGCAGCCGAGACCAACGCAATTTCTGGACGGGACCTCCGAAACCAGTATATACATTTTTTTTTAAATCTTGGAGTTTTTCAATAAAACAACGATGGAAGTTATACATTATTTACTAATGTTTAGATAATTTATGTTATTTGTGAATAACATCAACAAGTTCTAATAAAATTAAAGTATGCCTACAAATTGTTCAGTTCAACATTGTTACAAAGAATATCTACATACCTAATTGTAGCAGATTTTAGGTTTACCTTTAAGTACTAATAATTTTTATTAATAAAATAGTAACGATCAAACTATTGAGATGCCTACTCTGGACGTTTAATATAAATATGTCAGTTACTCTCATTTCATATGCAAATAACAATGCCTGTAGATTTTCATAAAACGATAACTTGAATAGCTTTTCCAAACAGCAACTCATTTAAGAGGCAATTGTATGCTTGGGTTGATAAAGAAAACTAGTAATGTTTACCAATAAATATATAAATAAAACTTTTCACCATTTGACTAGAAGTATCATAGTTTAGTAATTGTTGCAAGCTGTAATCATATGTACCGAAAGTGAAATATTACTATTATATCAAAACATTGATAAAATTATAACTGAAATAGTGCATAAAGAAAGTGCAAATTATAAACCAAACTTTTACGATAAATAATATCTATGCAATACATTCCACATTATAATGACAGTTTTTCTAATAATCGAAAAGGTACCTTTACCGCTACCACCAATACAATACTGACGAAATTTACTAGACACACGAAATAGTGACGATAAAGTGAACGTCATCTTCGAAACCTATACAGAACTGACTTGCATAGCCGCAAATCGTGGAGTAGTATCGATATCCAGCGAATCAGTCGTAACTTGCGATCGTGAATCTGAAGTTTCAGTACTGTTCTGTATGGAGCTCATTGATATTTTATCATCTTTTAAGCTACCGTTGGTGTCTAAATCGGAGCTCATCTTCTGTTGACCATCGGTCATATCACCTCCTCCGCCGCTCAAAGAGTTCCAGATAGCTTTTGAGGAGTCTTTAAGAGTAACTTTCTTTTCGACGGCGGGGGTGCTCTTGTCTTTGTTCTCCTTTGTTTTCTTACCCAACACTGGGAAGGAACTGAGTTTCGGTTTAGAGGCTCGTGCCAAGCCCCCGCGTTGAATTGGCGTAGGGTCAGACTCGCCTTCTTCCGTTATGCAAGTGAGAACATCAGTCGAATCTGTAGGAACCACTTGGCCGGCTTGTATTGGAATGTCATCTGAAAAGAAATAATTATTAGCATGGTTTATTGTCGAAGTCCTTACTTTTGGGAAAATATGCTATACGAGTTTTGTGAAATTTCCATAGAACTTTGTCATGCCAGACTCATAGCAGCAACAAAATGTCAAATAAATATATTTGACATTTTCATTTTTGAGTATTTTCAAGGTATTTTCATTCAAAATTATCACAAATACTTTTACTATTAATAGAGCTATAACTGTGTTATATGAAAATAACTAATGAATTCACTAATTTAATACCGTGAGGCGTACCTGAATTCAAAAATAAACAAAAAGAGGATATTAATGGTAGTATCATCTAGAGTGCATAGGTATTACTTTCTTATCATCGTGATAATTAAAAATTCTTTGAACCTGTAAGTCAAATAAGGCAAAGTGGTTTTTTGTTGTCATATAACTAATACCTAAACATTGTAATTACTATATCCCTTTTAAAGTTTAGATTCTACTGTGGAGGATCACACACACTACGCAAACGAATTAAATTGTTTTGTAATGTGTAGGTAGCTGTGTAGAGAAGTATATAATAGCCTAAATTACGTATATGGTGCATTGTCGAAGTGAATGTATTGTGTTGTAGGCGTGTATGTAAGAAAGATAATATACATTGTGAACAGAAACCACAACATTCCAGCCAATATTAAAAGCATCAAGGCGCTTCAAATCCGTAATACCAACTGAATATCTAATTTAAGGCGACGCATTTGAAATTTACTTGGCGGGAAAAAAATCAGTTTTTCTTATGGTACGGGGCGCAAACGCTCCGTATGAGATTTATTGTTTAGCGGTGCGTCGCCTTAAACGTTTAGATTATTTGAAGTTTTGAATACCATTCTTTTGTTAGTTTGCTGACTTCTTCAGGCTTAATTTTCAGCACCACCGAACTTTATTTGAAAACCAGGAACGCTGATCTACTTTAGATGCCTATTGCTTTATAAGAAAGGGTTTCATGCTCTATTCTCATACTAGATTCGACGCCGACGTTACCTCGATAATATCTTGACGGTTAATACCTTTAACGTTTATAACGTCGAAATATGTTCAAAATTTTAGCTTCTTTATTTAGGCATGGGGGGGGGGGACGTTTCAGAATCTCACCGGTAATCTCGAAATTATAAGTGACATTAAATACACTATGATATATACGTTTTTGCATTATTTACAATTTGATTATTAAGTTTTGGTATGTCGGAACGTGGATCTACGGCGCCAAACAATTGAAATGCTATTGTATCTGGTATTCAGACGATTCAGACAGACCAGAGGTTAAGATACACATACCGTTCGAGAATTTTCATTATCAAAAATAAGGTATAAGTTGTTAGTACAGACGCCTGCAGATCAACCTATCCAAAACTGTAAAAATTATTCAATAAATGTTCAACTATATGTTTATATACATAACGTTCAAAGTCTATTGAGGAAAGAACAATGGTCATATTCATTATAGACCTGATTTTTTTGAACATGTATAAAATTAAATGCTATTAGCAAAAATAGCTCTAAATTCATAAAATCAAACCATGTTATCTATGTTTCCATTCAAGCTTAAGGAGTAATACAATATGTGTTTTCTATTTCTAGAGTACCTAAACTAAGTTATGGGTTTTTGAACGCTGTGAGCCTGTAAGAAACTCACATGCAATCACAATCATTCAACATCTATCAAAAATTCATAACTCATTAAAAATAAAAAAGAAAGAAAGAAAGAAATACTGAAGACCAGGCTGTATGGGCTAGATCCCTATGCCTTATCCCTAACGGAAGAACAATACTAAAAAACATGACTGGTTGTTCCGTGTTCGTTGTGTCCAGTGCGTTTTTAAATTGTTTCGATTTGAGTTTTTGCTTTTTGACCTACGCTATCCTCTGGACTCTGATATTATCATTATTATTGTACTCTTTATTTATTTTTTTCCTTAAAACTAGATTTTTACAATATTTTAATATAAAAACAATACAACATTATAAAAACTTAATCCTAGAGTATCATTATTATTATTATTACAATAGGCTGTTGCGCCCACGTAATGACATTAGTCTGGACCTTGGATGAGCTAGCTAAATATAAAAAAAACAAAAATTGTTTATTACTTTTCAAGACAGTTGTATACAACAGTTGTCGGAGCCCCCTTTTAAGCTTGTAATTGCCTGTAGCAGGGGATTCCACTCTTTCTTAAATATAATACAGATATATCTAATTAACTTTCTTTTTTTTTTCGAAATATGTTCAAAATTTTAGCTTCTATAATTAGGCATGGGGGGGGGGGGGACGTTTCTGAATCTCACCGGTAATCTCGAAATTATAAGTGACATGAAATACACTATGATATATACGTTTTTGCATTATTTACAATTTGATTATTAAGTTTTGGTATGTCGGAACGTCGATCTACGGCGCGCTAAATATCAATCGAATATATCAGCACCAGCGGAGTTTTTGGATGAGGTAACTGTAAGATTAGGGTATTGAATAAAAAAATATTATGTACCGAACAGAGGTGTTATATTTGTTACTTTAACATCTGTAGGAAGAAATTGTGCTTAACTGCTCAAGTACAAACCAAAGAGAAAATAAATAATACAGGCACAAACTCATTTGTTATTTAAGCTTCAGTTTTCCTGCACATCGTACTTTTTAGTAAGTAATATTCACATGTTTACGTTTAAGTTACTTTTATCAATGTAATGTGTTCTAGAGAATTAATTTAAATAAAAATGGTTGTTATTAGCATGGCATAATGTCAAAATACGATAAAAAAAGATTTCTAACCTCAAACCTTTTAAGTGTCATTTTTAGACTTCCTCGATCTTTAATCATAAATCTGACTTCAGATCCATAAACAATGACAAAACGCAATCACATTTTGTAATGAAGTGGATTTATACAAGTTAACTCATTGACAGGTTTTCAAATTTCAAATTTCAAAAACAGTGGCCATTGTTCTATGACAGTTTGTGGTAGTCTGATGTGCTGGCGACGGGCGTGTGTACCAGTGACTTTGAATAAGAGGGAAAAGAGCACTCGTTATTGATAATATCATAGCGTGAAAAATTGACACCGGTAAAAAATCGCCACCCCTGTTATATTATTTGAAAATATTATATAACAAAACAAAACTCTTGTTTCATCATAACATCTATCTTATCAAAACAATGGAAACATGTAAAATAATAAGTATTTTCACACTTTTAATCAGGGTGCGCAGTGTGAGTTTTGTTTACTATCCGTATTCATTCGATTACGTTTACGTAAACGATAATTAGTATGGCATTGCAGCAGCGCAGGGTAGCGCCTCCTGGCGACACCGAGACGAGTTAAAAGTTTGCCATACAAATTCTCGTTTTCGTTAACATGATTGAATGGCGAATGTAACTCGGACTAGGCACCCTGATCTGATGTGGATTAACGTTTTTTTTTTAACGTAAATATGCCTTCAAGGTAACGACTCATCATAGAATTGAATCAATGGAGGCAACGTCAATTGAAGTAGAGTATAAAACCCATTAGAAAGTACAATTGGTTGGTCTCGACGTAAATGAGTTAGCTAATTTTGTTTTTGCGTTACCATAAGCGACAGTGTAGCTTGCAAAAATAGCTTTAAATTAAAGTAATGTGTATTTGATAGTGCAGTGTTTTTGATATGTGGCGTAAATCTTAATCTTATCTTTTTTTTGACATAAAAGAAACTCTACCTCAAACCAAAGTACCGTAGAAATTAACTAGAAGAAACTTTGATTTTTATAACTCTTGTTAGTCTGCAATTTTTTTCTTTAAAGCTTTTAGGATCATTTTCAGAGCTAACAGAGTTATTTTTTACTGAGCTATCACTTTGAACACTTGGCATAGACGTTTGTAAACTTCCCCTATCATACAATTTATGAAGCCCATTCGAAAGTGCGGCTTTGTGACATTTCTCATATTGGTAACCATCTTTGTCTTTCCCAAAACTATTGTTCGTACAATGTGACCACGAGCATTCATTAGGCAGCATGCAATTATTGTGATGTTCATCTGTATATAAATCAGGAAAATAATTCAAAGTTATTTAATGATATTAAATGACATGCTTTACTATAACTGGATTTAAAAAAAAGAATAGATTGTCATATCAAAGTATCAGTGGCTGTTCCGTCTTCGCCCTACATTGGAAGGCACGTAATAACTTTGTGGTGAAGCATGCTTGCGTCGTTATATATGACAAAGCAAATTAACGATGTTCGATATTTGTAGTACAGCATGCACATCGACCAATTCAAAACTGTCAAATTTCTTCAATGAATGTTCAACCGTATTCCATATACATAAAGCTCAAAGTCTATTTGTGGTAGTCTGATGTGCAGGCGTGTGTACAAGGGCTAGCTGGGTAAAATGTACTCTCAAATCTAAAATATCAATTCTGTAGTAAGGAAAACTATCATGACTCGATTTGCAGTAAAACAATACTAACCAGGAAGCTTTTTAGTCCGAAATGAAGCATTAGTAATCATAGACTTGGACATGGTCACTGTTGTAGTAGCCGGCGACAGCGCAACACTGATACCCATAGGCCCGTCACATGGTTGTCCTGTGAATAATAACATACAATTGAAACATCTGTACGATCCTTCATGGTTTGGTTACAATATAAGTTTTTATTCCATTACCTGAAGAGCTATTTTTCAAAGAGTTTATAACGGCACTTGTCACCAACATGACATCAGGGAAAAGTTCGTACTGCGCGCGTTGGTCTATATCTTTGACAGCTTGCAGTGCCAATGTGTAGAATTCATTGAACATAGCGAAATAAGCACCTTCTATCATTTCCAGTAAGAAGTTGGCAGTTACAGGAATGCGTGGGGTCAATTTACATGTTCTTGAATTGGCAGAGCCAATTGTTTTGTTAAATCCTTGGGTGACTATTCTGTAATGACCAGGAGGATAAATTTAGTTTATTTTATGTTTCAATTATGAAAACAACAATTTAATGAAAAAATTAAAATAATACATTATTGAACATACCTAGAAGCAGCTATACAGAAATGTCTTAATGCCAATTTAGGTAACAGGCTTAATTGTCGATTATAAATAAACAATAGTGCTGACATAACTTTCAAGCGGTTTTGAGCATTGAGCACTTCCACCTGAGAAAATGGCCCCCAGCTCACTAATTTTGTGTTGCATTCCTCCCATCTACGTAAAGCATTCTCTGTTAGAAACTGTGGTCCCAGAGATAGAGGCTGAAATATTTAATATACATACAATACATGAAAATCCTGAAGTTGACAGTAAACTCAAGCAACTTTACAACTTCAGATAGAAAATTATATTTCCTTAAATAAATAAATAAAATTAATAATACAGTTGTTGTTTACCTCATGGTATATGGAAGGCTGAGCTAATGATGGTAGACGGAAGGAAACTACTTTCGGCTTTCCTGATTCATCAACCACTTCAAAATTATAAAGACCTGAAAGTATGTTAAAAAGTTAGGAGCTTAAAATAGTTTATGACATTTCAAAGCAGTCAGTTAAATATAAATTAATCACAGCTGAATATCCAGGATAGGACAGTGTTGTAAGTTAATTAATAGTCTGATCAGTGTGCTTATTGTCTACGTGAGAAGAAGGCCCGAGAACTTCAGTGGGACTTAATAAACTTAATACCTCAACTAGAATAATTATGAAATAATGGTGTATGCTTTTTGCCATTATATTTATTATTTATTTTTATATTTTGTTAACCCTTTTAACTTTAGCATTACTTTAGCATTAACATTAATACATACTTATATATGTATTACATAAACATAGGTTTATACAACATTTATTTTGATTTATTTTAGCCTTTTTAGTAATAATACTTATTACAGAACTTAATTATTATAACAATTTACTTGGCATTTTTGTCTGTTAACCTTAACCTCTTGAAAAGGCCTCCCCTAAAGCCCTCCGATGATCCCTATCTCTAGCCATTTTTATTTTACACACACACTCTGAATAACGCCTCGGTAGCCGAGTGGCAGAGCGCTCGGCCCGATACCCGAAGGTCCCGGGTTCAATTCCCAGGTCGGGCAAAATGTATTTCGGATTTCCGATGCATAGCCCGGGTTTGTGATCGCCAACCCGCATTTGGCAAGCGTGGTGATTAAGCCATTACCCATCAATTGTAGCGATGACTTGATTTCAATGATGGAGGCCTTTGCCCAGCAGTGGGACAATTATAGGCTGTTTACTTACTTACTTACTTACTCTAAATAATAATAAGAGTAGTTTTCTTACCTATAAGCAAAGTTTCAATACTGCGACAATATTTTAGGTTGCCTTGAGAAACGCAACTCAGGTAGTTGTAAATTAAAATTGGAAGAAATTGTAAAGTGAATCTTTGAAGCTCTACTTCTTTTGATCTGTAGAAACTAAACAATTGGGTGCATACATTTTCTAGCATCTGTAAACAATATTTTTTATTATAAAAAGATAAATAATTATACTAAATTTATTCAACGCATTTAGTTGTAAATTTAATTCAAGAAGCTTGTTAAGGCTAGGTAGGCCGCGCTTTTGAGTTTTTTCAAACCATCTGACGTAGAAAATAATGGTTTAAATTCTGTAAAAAAAGTATGTATTAGTTAAGGATTTAATCTAGTCAAAGTCGCATTCAGTTACAAGCCCCAATAAACATCATTCGATAGAAAAAAACCCAAAGTTACCCCTTTTTGTAATATTTTTTCAATATTATGACTAAACTACTGATATTTTACATTAAATTTTTGTACTCAACTAAAGACACTGATAGGCTGATGATGATGATGATGAAAGACACTAAATATTTCCCAGATAAATTCGCAGAGTTTGACTTGATAAAATGATTGTCTTATTTACTATGTTTAAATACCTACTAAATGCGCGAGTACGGCTGCTCGGCAGGGCCCGATTTTACTACTAGGCTACTTTGCAGGAATACCTAGCCTAAGCAGCTAGCACTATAAGTTGCAATCAGCACGGGCCCTAGCCCTGGACTTAAGCGAGATTGTCTTTCATTCTTTGTTCATTCTTGTCTTACAAATTTTGTACATTTTATTTTTAGCTTGACATTGTAATTAATCCTTTATTTAACAAAAAACAGGACATATCAAAGGTTATCTCTATCTCTTCGAGCCAACCCTAGCTGTGGTGTAGTAATCAAGTCTGCAGGAATAAAAATTACTATACTATATACTAGCCGTTTGCCCGCGACTTCGTCCACGTGGATTTCGTATTATTTCGAACAAAAATAAATACTACGTTTCCCATATCAAAAAATAGTTATTATGATGATTCTATTTTGCAACTCTTCCCAAAATTACCCTTATCATAGCGATGCCCAGTTATGGCCTTTCTTTACCACCCTGGCCAGCGAGAGATCGCAGCCTATCACTCCAGCACAATGCAGTTAGGGTGCGGGGTAACTGTTCCCAAGTCGTGCACTCTTACAGGCAATGCTGAGCAGTATCTGTGGCAGTATCTTCCGGAATAATGGTGGGGTGGAACAATGGGCTTGCCCTTCTCTAAGCGATCTTATGCAGGTACTTAAAAAAACATCCGTGTCCTGACAGCGCTTGCACCAGACGAAATGTTAGCGCTCCATGTTTGCGCTTGTTCCAGGAGTTAAGGACTGGGCGCGCAGCGCGTCTAATTCTATATTAGTATAACTACTTACATTTCCAACAAATTTAGTTTTTCTGTCTTATTTCAATAATCTATGTTACAAAGCTTCCTATTAACAATATTTATTGTTTCTGGCTCGGACTAAGCCATACATAATAGCTGTTCATGGGAAATGCACCCTTTTCTCAATTCGTTACCCACCCCATCAGTGCATGATAATATGTTTGCCCTTGAGACTTATTTTAAAAATAGAAAAAATATCTATAAAGAATATGCGTTGACCAGCTGATGCTGATGCTGATGATGATAGATTTAGCCCCTCAATTGGCCAATATTTTTAATAGATGTCTTGAAGAAGGTACTTTTCCAAATTAAATGAAACATGGCAAAATAATTCCTTTGTTCAAAGCTGGTGAAAAGCAACCCTACTAACTTTAGACCAATTTACTATCAAGTACTCTCTCATTTCCAATTAATAAATTAATTCACGAAAAACAGTTTGGTTTTACTAAAGGTAGATCCACTACAGATGCTGGAGTTGCGCTTCTTAAACACTTTTTTGATACTTGGGAGAGTAAACAGGATGCAATAGGTATTTTTTGCGATCTCTCAAAGGCATTTGATTGTGTCAGTCACAAAACTTTAATTAAGAAACTAGAGCATTATGGTGTCTAAAAAATATTGCTAAACCTCATTCAATCATAATACTTATCGGACAGAATCCAAAAAGTTGTAATTAACGGCGCTGAGTCTTCTGGAGCACCCACTACTATGGGCGTGCCCCAGGGGTCAATATTGGGGCCATTACTTTTTCTTATTTACATAAATGACCTTTCTTACTTTACTTAGGGCTTGTGTGAGATAGTACTATTTGCAGATGATACCTCTCCTGTCTTTAGACAGAGTCGACAGAGGTCTTGAAAATGTTGACGAAGTAAATGGTGCTTTCTCTAAGGTTCTGCATTAGTTCACTTCCAATAATTTATTACCCAACTCAAAGAAACAAAGTGCCTAAAATTTTCTTTACCAAATGTAAGACAGGTCAGCACACAAATAAAAATGAATAATAATGTTGTTGATATTGTAGATTCCGCTGTATAGAAATTGCCGCTGTATTGAATTGTATTGCCTAGAAAGGCAATAAACTTGACAACGCTTACAATGGGACCCACATATTGATGCCTTGACAGGAAGACTTAGTTCCACTGCATATGCAGTTAAGAGCGTTTACGCCGCACACTAGCGCCACTAATGAAAAAAAAAACATATCTAGTAATTAGAGATAGAAAATCAAATTATGCTCAACAAACTATTTGAATGAAGTAATTTAGCATTTTTGCGGCACCTAATGAACACCTCACATGTTATGGTTTAGTTAAATAAGACGTTACGGCCACTTTTAAATATAACGCCATTCAGATAGTTTGTTGAGCATAATTTGATTTTCTATCTCTAATTACTAGTAGTTACGAGTGGCCTGCAACAATGCGAGTGGATCGTCCGTCCGGCTGGCGACGTCCCCATGAGAGAAATAATAATCTCTAATTACTAGATATGTTTTTTTTTTATTAGTGGCCTAGTGTGCGGCGTAAACGCTCTTAAGAAAATAAGGCTTTTAACTGATGTTGAGGCGGCAAGAGTAGTTTATTTTAGTTATTTTCAGTGTTTTGTCATATGGCTCGTTGTTGTGGGGATCAGCTGCTAATATTGACAATGTTTTTATTTCACAGAAAAGAGCAGTCTGCGCAATATACAACCTTAAGATTAGAGAATCATTTAAATAAATAAAAATTTTTACTGTTGCATCACAATATATCTTTGAAAATATTATACATGTCAAAAAATTTCATAATACATTTGTTAAAAATTGTGACCTTCATAGTTTTAACACTCGCAATAACAATAAACTTGCCTTCCCAACTTTCAGGCTTCATAAAACAGGTGGCTCGTTCTTGGATAAATGTATAACTTTTTATAATAAACTTCCACAAAATGTTGTTGAAATGCCCTTACTTCAATTTAAAGCACATCTCAAAAAGACTAATGAGAAAAGGTTAAATTAAGTGGAAATGTTAATGACAAAAATGTATGGATATAGTTGTACATACACAATAGTGCAAATTAATGTTATGAATGTGATAAAATTATTGGCTTTTTTAATATATTTATATTATAAACTTGTATTGTAACACTACAGGAGAATGACACCCCATGTACAGCCCTTGTTGAGTTTCTTGCGGCTTCTTCACGATACAAGGTCTCCATCGTAGGGTTTACTAAGTTATGGCTTTGAATGGATGTTCAAAGAACACTTGTAAAAGTTTATTTTGAATAAAAAAATTAGAATTTTGAATAGAATTTTGTTGTAAAACCCAACCAATTCACATACATTTTTTACTTCAATGGCCCAGCATACTTTATTTCAGTTAATTTACAGTAAGTGCCTTACAAATAAACAAAGTATAGGCACCGAATAGTTATTCAATGTTTTGTTCCTGTCATGTAAATGCCATTTCAAATTAGAGCAAAAGAGACAAAACATGGAATAACAATTTGAAGCTTATTCTTTGTTTATTTGTAAGACCCTAAGACTGGCAGCCTACCTGACAAGACTACCTGATATATAATTATCCCTAAAATTATTTAAAATGTCAATTGTGTTTATTATTTATGTTTATTATTTAAATTTGATATACAGAGTGATCTAAGAAAGATGATGCTGCATGTCACCCTAAAAGTACAAACTAATGACATATGCAACATATTTAATCATATATTTATAGTTACCTCAGCCTCAGTTGGAGGATCATTGGTGCAACAGTTACTGCTAGCTTCACTATCGTCTTCACTGTAGAACAAGTTGAAGAGAGCAGTTGAAATCTCATGATTGTGTTCATGCTCAGCTGCAAAACTTTTTATTTCATTTTCTTGAAGTGTATCATACTCAGTTAGCCATTCATTTATCAACTGTTTCCACTCAGACATATTTATAATATGGTTTTCTGAAATAAAGAGGATAAAATTAACTTTTAGTTGTGTAATTAGTTTACACAAATGTGATGTCATTCTTAACATCAAGGACACTGTAAAATTACATTAATTAAGTTGATAAAGTAGTGAGCAACTTTAGGTGTATATTGTACATAAGTTTAATTATATACATAAATAGTACATACATACCTACCATAAATGGGCCCTTACTACATAAACCTTAGAAGACCAGAAAAATAGGAGATATATCTTTATAGATCAATAATATTTGTGATGAAACTTACTGTAAGTAACACGTATAGCGCCTATAAAATATTTGAATAATGTGAATATGAAATAAATACTGTGTAATGTAAAGTTTTATTTCAATTGTTACTAATTTTTATATTTTTTAACTTTGAACACATGAATTGATTTTGCTAATTTTCTATTGACACTATGCAATTAGTTGACTGACATTGACAATCAAATACCCATTTTTTTTCTTTTAGTTGATGGCTTTGTGTGAATAGCATATTTAGCCAGTGTCAAAGTAATTTTCTTACAAGTAATACATAAATAAACAATATTTCCTTAAATGATGATGATAAATTGTATTAGAAATGGGAAGTGAGAAATGATATACCCCCCCCACCCCTCGAGTATCTCAGTAAAAATGTGGGGCTTTACTAAGTCCTCACGCGACTTCTTGAGAGAATTTGAAAAGTGCCGTTGCACTATTTTGTTTCATTTGCCAACACTCATGCACACTCACGAACACTTAACGGTTAATAATCCACCATTATTTCACATTAATATTCGACATAACACAAAACCGCAGACATGACGCTTCACTTTCCCGCCAAGAAGTCCCGCCCGACATAGGTACCCACCCATTTTTTTTTTTTTTCTTTTAATTGATGGCTTCGTGCGATTAGCACATTTAGCCAGTGTCAAAGTAATTTTTCGTACAAGTAATACATAAATAAACAATATTTCCATAAATGATGATGAATGATAATAGAAATGAGAAGTGAGAATGATATACCCCCCAACCCCTCGAGTATCTTAGTAAAGATGTGGGGCTTTACTAAGTCCTCACGCGGAATTCTTGAGAGAATTTGAAAAGTGCCGTTACAATATTTTGTTTCATTTGCCAACACTCATGCACACTCACGAACACTTAACGGTTAATAATCCACCATTATTTCACATTATTGTTCGAATTAACACAAATTTAAGAAAATAAAACAAAATTGCAGACATTACTCTTCACTTTCCCGCCAAGAAGCCTACCCACCCATTATATTTAGGAATTTAAAAAAAAAAATATTCTTTTCTCATTTAAGGCTTACGATTAAAACTCATAAAGCCATCACTTTTATATCTTTTAATAAACAATATTCGATATTATGCAAAATGTAGGTGTTTAAATAGTTTCGTAACTTTGAAAAAAGGCAGAGCACTACACAGCACAGAAAAGACAGGATTTTTACAACAGCTCAAATTATGCCAAGCCTTTGTTTCGTGTGTGTATCATCCCTATGTTACAAAGTAATATGTTTATATTTGTTGAATTTTGTAAACATTAATTAATTGAGCAGTGGCTGTTTTTATTTATTTTTGTTTTATAATTATTATTCTCTTTATTAAATATACATCTTAAGAATTTTTTTTTACAATATTTTACATAAATAAAAACATATTTACAATATAAAATATTATAAAAACACTTAACCCTTAACTTACTTAACCTTAACTTAATTTGGGATAGACCCAAGCTATTGGTGGTTAGGGCTGCAGAGTGAGGAATCTCCTGCCTTTTGCATCTGACCCTTGACCTTGGGTCAGCAGCGAGCCTTTCAGCGAGAGCCTCTCTAGGTGTTGATCGAGGCTCTTGGCTAAAAGACCATTTTCCGAAACGACTATCGGTACAATAATGGTTGAATCCACATCCCACATGGTGGTAACCTCGTGAGCCATGTCAAGGAGTCAAGGTACTTACTGAGCTTGTCCTTCTCAGCTTTCATGAGGTTCTCATCATGAGGTATGGTAATATCAACCAGTATTGCCCGGCGCTGGTATCGGTCGACCACCACGATATCAGGCTTATTGGCGACA
Source organism: Eudonia lacustrata (assembly GCA_947562085.1). Classification (NCBI taxonomy): domain Eukaryota; kingdom Metazoa; phylum Arthropoda; class Insecta; order Lepidoptera; family Crambidae; genus Eudonia; species Eudonia lacustrata. The sequence goes on from OX387314.1 coordinate 13,183,072, forward strand.
ATCTTAAAGCATTAACGACAATAGTCCTGTCCGTAATGATAGAGCGATCCCAGTAGAGCGTTGCATAATGACCATTTTCGAGTACTGTCGCAGGTGCGTACTTATAGTACGGTACCTTCGATTCAACAAGGCAATATCCAAGAGCAAGTTGCTGGTGAATTATTCTGGCTACTTGGTTGTGTCTGTGCAAATACTCTCCGTTAGCAAGATGAGAACAACCAAAAATAATATGTCGGAGTGATTCACCTGGACGGCGCGGCAGCATTCCCGTCCCGACAGATGTCGACCGTACCGTCCCTCATAATATATTTCCAGTAGTTATTCGTTTTGATAACATAATCTTCAATGACACAGACAAAACCTTCGGTTTCACCAAAGAGGTCACCGAAACGTAGCCAGTTCACCGAGGCAGGCAAATCTACATCAGGTCCAGTTAGAGCCCGATAGTAGCGCCCGTGAAGCACCTTGCTCTTCCATATGTCCTTGCGATCGAGAGTGCTTAGCGCCACTATTTTTTTATTTTATTTTTTTTGGAGAGAGACTGCTGGTTGCCGAGGGGCATTTCCAGCTTCACCGGGCTTGTTTTAGGGGCGGCGAGGTACGTAAAGGGTACCTCAAGCCGTGTTGAAACGAAACACCTTCAGAGGATTTCTAGAGGGGTACGGCATCGCACACTTAAAAGTGCGCGTCCCCGTGCCCTTCCAGAGTCTCCGAAGGGTTCGGATCGGATCGTAGCGCCACTAGTTTGCGCCAGTTTTATGTTGCCAATTAGAGCGGCGTAACACTGCTGTGCACACCTCACGGTTATGTAGGTCCTTGGCATTTAAAAAGCTACGACCCCCCATATCTCTGCGGGATGTACAGCCTCGTCATCATAACAGATGAGCGCGGGTGTAGTATTCCTGGAAGTCGTGAGCATTTGACGGACTCTTCTATCCAAGGCGTCCAATTCGGTCTGAGTCCATCTTAGTATGCTAAAGGAGTAATGTGAGCAGATCAGCAGAGGCATAACCCAGCCATTAAAAGCCTTATTTAAAAGCACGCGTCTTATTGCCACCCGATAAAAGACTGTTATGTACTTTTCTCAGGCGGCAAAAGAATCGCTCCCGTAATTACTGTTTTATGTCCCCGTCATCAACACCCAAAGACTGTGACCTACTGTGACATACCAATATTATATAATTATTATTACAAACGTAAATATATTTGTATATTATTATTATATTATTAGTAGTACATACATACGTAATATTTGTGTATTTTTATATTAATAATTGTGTTAATGATCCAAGTTGGTTGAAATAAGTTTTTAATAATATAAGATTGAGTATTGATAGATAACATTACATTATAAAAATAATAAACTCTCGTAAAGAGAGGCATTTACGCAGAATGAATAACATCATCGAAAATGTATAAAAACCGATAAAGTATTTGATAATTACCGGTACTGCAAATGCCACGTAATGCCACCAATTTCAAAATGTCAGTGTCAAAATTGTTGCGGTTGTGGATGAAGCTGACCTGTCAAAGAAACTAATAATTTTTAAATAATAGTTATTTTTTATATATTTCTACAAAATCCCAAATGGGTTCCTCCCATAGTACGGAAGTGCCTGGAGGCGGCTCAGACGGTTACCACATCTTGCGGGTTCGTATCGCCCATAGTCCTAAAGTTCAATTGTATTTGCTATTCTTCATAAAAAGACACGTCAATATTTTGTTTTACAGGTTCAGGAAGGCTCTCCTGGTCAAAAAGCAAATCTAGAAGCATTTTTTGATTTTATAGTAGCTATAGAAAATACTAGATTGGACCAAGACAATGATACTCTGAAAGAGTTATTGAAAAAAAATGTTGAAAACTCTATTAAAATGATGATTTACAGTAGTAAGACTCAGTCGGTACGAGAAGTAATGGTGACTCCTAGTGCAAATTGGGGCGGGCAAGGTTTGCTTGGTGTCAGCATCAGATTTTGTTCATTTGAAGGTGCTACTGAAAATGTCTGGCATGTTTTGGTGAGCTATATATTTACAAAGTTAAGACTCTAATCGGCTCTCGTTCTTAATACTCATATGAGAACTATTTTTTTTAAATCTATTTACCTTTCAGGAAGTTCATCCTTCTTCTCCAGCTGAATTGGCGGGTTTGAGACCCTTTTCTGACTACATTATTGGAGCTGATTCTGTAATGCACGAAAGTGAAGATTTTTTCACACTTATAGAGGCACATGAGGGCAGATCATTGAAACTATATGTGTACAATGTAAATGATGATACTTGTCGCGAAGTGAGCATCACACCTAATCACACTTGGGGAGGAGAAGGTAGTCTAGGATGTGGTGTAGGTTACGGCTACCTGCACAGGATACCCATCAGAAGTATTCACACAACTACTCAGAAGCCCTACATTGCTACAACTCCTCTGGTAATTATGCTATGAATTATTTATTTTGAACATTACATTAGATTACAAATACAATGGTACTACTGCTACCACAATCGGTTACTATAATATACCTAGGTATTTAAAAAAAAATTTAAGATATGCCTACTTGTAAAACTTTAATAATATTCTTTTGTATCTTTTCCTTTTTCTTTCTTAGGGGAGGCCTATGTCCAGCAGTGGACTAATATAGGCCGATGATGATGATGATGATGATCTTTTCCGTGGTCACAGGGAGACTGGACCAGTCTCCCTGTGACCACGGACCCTGCAAAGGGTTCGAAACGTCAGGATAAACATTAAATAAGTAATGTGTAAAATAAACACGAGTAGATCCGTAAAAGTTGTTTCATTTCAATGATAATTTATTATTCACCTTACATGAGACTAACAGCTTTCTGTTTTATTTATTACTAAGTAGACAAACAATGCTATCTTAACATAAACATTTTATTTGTATATCAGTTCTTACAATTGTTTATATTTTGAACTATTTCAGATGTCTGCCCAATCTCCAAATGTTCATCAAAATTTGATGGCCGGGGTCAGCAATCTAAACATAGAATATGAGCAGTCTCCTCAAATGAGTGTACCACAGACTGCCACTGTAACATCAGAGCCTGTGCAGACGCCCCCACCATTTTTATCGGGGGTACCCATGGTGAACCCAGGGGCCTATTCTGCTAGTAACATTGAGAAACTTCCAGAGCAAGTAATTCCACAACAGCCACTGATACAGCAGCCTGTATCACAAACTCAATCAATGGTGTCCAATATGGCAGCCTATTCTAGTAGTAAGTATAACTAATAACTTACATTTGTAATATTGCCTCTTAATTAGTCACATTGATAAAGAAACAAGTACAAACCTACCTACATTTATAAGGTATAATCCGTCGACGGCCCCTGTCATTGTTTCTTACTCCCAAGACGAGCACGAACTACGCGCGTAATGCACCCATCTCCCGTTTGCCACAGATTTATAATGATATATTTAAAGATATTGATATATTTATTCACAGCAAAAATACAGTTAAGAGAAAAGCGATAGAGATTCTGAATAATATTGAGGAATAGTGTACTATAATATGTTATTTCTTAATTTATTATTATTACCTATATTATTATATTAAATAAGGATACATAATGATAAACTAGATATAAATGAAAATAAAAATAAAAATAAACTATAAGTAGATACCTAATATTTACTGTAGTAAGGAAATTATAGTATACGTGGAAGTACATAAATACATATATACATTGTGTGTGTGTGTATATATATGTATGGATTTAGTGTATATATTATATATGTATAGTGTATATATTGTATATTTTATATATATATTTTTTTTATATTAGAATGTATTTATCAACATTTTTTTTTTACGCCTTATGCAATTAATTATGTTAAGGGAAACCTGTAATTAGCTTTACCTATTATTGTTTAAGTACTATGTAAGAAAATATTGTATTGTTACGCAGTTGGTTTTCTTAATAAAGAAGAAAAAAAAAAAAAAAAAAATAATACTGTTGATTCCATTTAATTGATTTATTATCCACAATCTATGTACATGGTATTAAGCAAATAAAAATCTATTCTATATTCTTTTCTATTCAAATGGTATGTATGTACCCTTGATACTGTTTTAACTTTCAAAGTCCGAAATTGTTTAATGATAATTAGTGCAACAATAAACTCTGATTACACAGCTGGAATATGTTTCTGTCTGACAATTAGGTATTAAGCCTTCGGTGACCGCAAATACCAGACACAATAGAATTTTATTGTTAGATAGCTTGCCGGCAAGCACTCGGGGCTCAAAGGGTTAAAAAACATACATTTTGAATTTTATTGCAATTGTATAAGGTTCAATTTATGGTTGCATATACATATATTGCCATAACGTCTGAAGGGTTTGCACATTTCAATTTATTTACAGTAGTGAGTTCTAATGCATGATGTTTTGTCAACAGATTTGGCTGAAGCATCACTGACTAACTTGGGGAGTATACCATCGGTATCGAGCATGCAGCCGCCGGCACCGCTCCCGAGCTTGCCAGGCATTCCCATGAACCAGCCCCAGCCTTACATACCGATGATGCCTAACTACTCGCAGCCGCAGCCCAGTTCGGTACCGACGTATCCCCAAAGTGCACCTGCGCCGTTAGTACCAACTTTCGATATGAGCAACTTCGCCTCGGCCCCCCTTCAGCCGCCGTCGATGTCCACCGGCCTGCCTGTAGTTACCCCTGTCTCGTTACCGGGAATGCCGTCTATCACCGTTAGCGCCACGCTGCCCGTCTCCACCATGAAGGAAATACATCAGCAACAGTCACAACACCAGCAGGACTTATTATCGTGAAATGATAAATATAATTATACATTGTTTGCCTTTATAGATTATAATAAGAGTATCTTTCACAATGACGAAATTCACAAGCCGTCTGTCGCTGTTATTGCACAATAAGTATTAAACCGAATCGGTTTCGGAGTAGCAGTGGTTTAATAGTTTTGGAATAACATGGCATTCGGAATTGTGCTAATTCTATGTGTGACTGATTCCAGAATAATATTGTTAAGCAGAGATTCTCTTATTTGCTGATATTCATGTTACTTTATTTAAAATGTTATGTTCAAATCATGTACAATAATATTGGAAGGCGGCTAAGGCATAAATTAATGCTAACTTTTGAGATGTGCAATAAAATGTTTGGTACTATGACTTGTGTGTATTTCAGTTTGGTTATTTATTGACGATTCATTTATTCATTTTTAAATCATCCAAGTAATGGAGATGTTAAACTGAAAATTGTATGTGTATCTGCCTTCCTAAGATATTTTAAGTGTACATTTAACACGGAAATAAATAATATAAAACCATTTACCATTACATTTATTTCTAACCAATAAAAATATCGATTTATTGTACAATCGTAAAGTCATTCTTTATTTCAATGCTTATTCACTCCATGAAGCATTGATGCTGATCCATTGTGCAGATCCATAATATTTTAACTCCTTAATTTTAAAAAGGTTGAATTATGGTATTAACCCAGTTGTTACTACCGATCGTTATAATTATAACGATCAAAAAATGTAATGTTAGTTTACATTTTTTGCAAAGAAATTATTAGTAGTTTTCCGGATAACTATGCATTTTTGTTTAAGATGAACAATAAAAGAACATATTTTCGTAAAAATAATTTGTTACAAAGAATTCTTTTATAGTAATATTTAGTCGTATTTTATAGTAATATCTTCTTAATTGTTTTTCGATAAGACTTTGAAAAGGTAAGTTTATTTTTATTATGTATTTTATTTTATGCGACATTTATTGTTATTTTTTATTGAGGTTATAGTTTCCCCTGTCCAACAAAACAATTATATCTCTAAACTGAAGTAAATATAGTGACGTAACTCAGTGTTACTTAAGGTGATCGTTATAACTATATACTATAAAATAAAAGCAAGCAATTAAGTCGCTTGTACTACTGTACAAGCGACTTAATTGCTTGCTTTTATTTTTAAATCTTAAGAAATCTTAGAAAATATTGACACTAAGTAATAATTATCGTCGTATAGGAATGCAAAAGATAGTTTCATTTTAATGCAAGAATGATGTGGACTCAAGGCCAAGATAAAGAAGAAATTCTACCACTAGCAAATTCTATTGCTAACAGTAGGGTTGGAGATTCAGGAGATGAGGAGTTTCTATCTCTCCACTGAAAAAATATTTGTACAACTTAGGATTTTTGCAGAGAAAACTTGAGTAGAGCTTATCTAGCTGGATCTTGTCAAGCAACCAGCGCCACCTATGTCTACTTATGTTTCTATGCATAGTTCTTATGTTATTCCTAGTATACAACAAATAATATCTTGGAGATACAGTACTTGAAGGTGCTTCTTGCTTAAAATTAAAATTTATAATTTAATATGAGAGACGTTGACCAGATTGGTCAAATACCTAGTCAAACAGTACATCTGTACGTGGCAAGTAATAGTTTATAAAGAAATAACTTTTGTGGTGTGGCCAAAGCAGGCAGTTAAACAAGTACAACGGTAGAGACTATGATAACCTGAAATTCCGTAAGGTAATGGCAATCGACTTACTGGAAATCCATAAGCAGATCAAGAAGCGTGGACCATGCCCTACACCTGAAAATTATCAAAAACTAGGTAGATGACAGGCTTGACCATTTTGAATACAAGGATAATGTACAGTCTGTAACATGTTTTGTAATTATAATTATGTTCAAAGACCAATTTTTGTTATACTATGTTAAAAGATATCATACGACGTAACTGTACCTATGTACTCTGTACTAATAAAATCATCTGTGTCTAAAAAATTAACTACCTAAGCTTTTCATATTATACTATTGTGTTTCAAAGGTCAGAGTTATGACCCCTTGTATTACTACTGATCTGTTATAACGATCACCATTTTCCAGCTTTTCCAGGCTAGCTATATTTTTTTTTTGTATTTTTCCCCTTGTAGTACTAACTACTGTGTAGGTATTTATTAATATTTAAGAAAAATCGTAACAATCTGATATCAAAAATAGCTTTAGTAGGTAACAACTGGGTTAAAAAAATAGAGAAACTACAAGTGTGAAATAGAAATGTTTACTATGGTTCTTATAAAAATAAACTTAAACCATTGTTGCATACTTAAAAATAAATTACGTTACATACGCTTAAAACTTTAAAAATAAAAAAGGCCAACTTAAAGTTAATTTCTTTGAAAAACTTATTAATCTTTATAAAGTCAAGAAAAAACTAACGTAGATCGATTTTGCTCACATTACCTACTGACGGAATTACCTACTGAAGAAGGCACGTAGCCGTATAGTATTAAAAGTTGTGACGATAAATTAGTTCAGAATAAATAATTGAATTTAACAATCTTACACTAATAATATTTGAGTTGTTGAATTGTTTATTTTACCGATCGCCTATTTCGCACATAAGTACCTAAGACTCGCCGATGCGAGTCTTACTGCCGTTCTCAGAGACGTCAATTAAGTTTTAATGACAATTAAGTCTCTTGCTGTCACTTTCTTATAAAAGAAAAAGTACTAAATAGAGAAGGAAAGACATTTAATTGTCATTAAAACTTAATTGACGTCTCTGAGTATGGCAGTTAGGTACGTTAATGTGATATCAACCACACCATTTCGCTCATAAAGTTATAACTTCATAAGTAAGACACGCTGGTGTAGGTGATCGATGAAGACACGCATCAAAAGTTTTTTGGAATGAAGTCCCTATATAGATTTTGCTCATGCTAGCAACACTTATTTACAATTTGTTACAACTATTTTTTATTAAATTATACGTATACTTAGTGCGCGATATACAATATTTTCTTTCAGAATAAGGCTCGGTCACACATGCCGCTCCATGCTTAAATTAGAACAAAAAATATATTTAATAATTAATACTGTCTCACCGAATCTATTTGGTTAATTGTTAGCTAGTTTGCTTGCCCCGCCTAACTAGTAGAAACAAAAGTAGCCTGTAAAGTATCTTACACCAGGAGTTCTAGGTAGTTAATACAACTTCCAATCATTGATATTTGTTATCAACTTAGCCATGTTGCGGCGATTCGACGCTCTAATATTTAAGTAGGTGATGAAGATACTTAATCGTCGAACGAAGGATCATATTTTAGAGTAGGTCGTATATTTATGGCCAGGTGAAACGGTTAATGCATGCTTAGCTAAAAGATAGCTGCATGCTATGCTTTAGCTAAGCATTGTCTTTTTCTAATTGCTGCCAGTGAAGCTAATGATGCGCAGTGTCGCCGTTAGAGGTGGGCTCGAGTTTAAAGCTGTTGCAGCGGTTCAGTTCATCGGGTGGTGGTTTTTCCGTGCCGAGACCTAAGGCGGGGTTGTCGTGGCTATAGCACAGCGTGTTGGGCGAGTCGCTGTAGTACACTCCTCCTGCCAGCTCGGAGAGACGGCGGCGGCGGCGAGTGTCTTTGTCGTCGCCCATGCCGGGTGGTCGCACGCTCGAGCTGCGACGCCTCTCGGAGCCAAGACGCGCAGAGATGCGCAGGGCTTTCTGTAGGTAACATGCACAAACAACAATAACTCAATTGATCTATCCTACAGATGAACCTTAGATTATATTCCCAATAACATATAGGTAAAAAATAAATTTCTGTCAACCTTTAAGTCCCATGGATGGCAGGCGATTTGTTAATACAATACAGCGACGACGGTTCCTTTACCTAGTGTTTAGAATATTATTGGACTTGACTGTACACTGTACTTTGGCGCATTGGTCGCTCCGAAGTGTATTGTACAACAATGGTCATTGTTCAAAACGATAATTCAAAAACATTTTCAGAGTCGTCACTTTAGCAACCTACTTCGTAACTCATACTCAGTGGTTAAAATAAAAAAGGGCTTTTTTTTTACAGACAGATTATAGGTAGGTCCCAAAGCGCCCGAAGTACAGACGCCTGCACTTCAACCTTTCCCAAACTGTCAAATTTCTTCAATAAATATTCAACCATATGCCATTCACTTATAGTTTAAAGTCTATTGAGGAAATTTGACAGTTTGTGGTAGTCTGCGGTGTGCAGGTAGGCGTGTGTACATTGTCACAAAGGCTAAAACTCAAAACGATAAAGAGCCTTAAAGTAAACGCCTTACCTTAATTCTGTAGGGTAGAGCGTTGAGTAAGCTGACCACCGGCGGCGAGAGGAGGTCGATGGGCACCCGCGCGGGGTGCGTGACGCCGGTGGCCACGGACACCAGCAGGCCCGAGATCACGGTGGCCGCGCACCCCAACCCCGAGTACCAGAGGTAGGACACGCGGAACAGCCAGAATACGTCTGCTTCGTCGTGCCTTATTGTCCTGTCCAAATCGTCCAATCGTCATTATTCATATTTGGGTACCTACCTATAACTGTAACTAAATAAATCATCAAATTTCTTTATTCCTTTGTTTTAAGCATCATTGTTAGCCGTCTTCGATCAATTAAACGAATTAAACGACACGAAAGTGGTCCTGTTTGCTGTTGGTTTAATGCTCTAAGTGTTTGCTCATATTATAGTGAATAGGTACATGTATCTACTCTGTGATATTATACCTACCTATATTTAAATTTAAAATAATAAAATCTGAAAAAACATTGGAAAACATCAACAACCTCAGCTTACCTTAAACCTTAAATCTTAAACATAAAAATTAAATTAAGGTAGCAAAATATTTATACTTAATATTTAGGTACTGTCATCGCCACAAACGTTATTGTGGCTCCGCTCCGTGGCCCCAAAGTCGGCTACCGATTTTCGAGCGCTCATGCGCTCATCGGGAATCTAGTACATAAATGCTATTTATGTAATTATGCTGTTAATTAATGTAATTGTTTTTTACCGTTTTAATCAAATAAATATATAAATAAATAAATAATTGATCGAAGCTAGCAGTCTAGTCTACAATTTATTTTATACAAGGCTTCTTTTTCTAGACAAAACTTATTTAAACGACCTTCCCGGTGCATAAGCACGTGGAGAGACTAGCAGTCGTTAAGTAATTGCGGATTGGTGGTTGTTAACCACTGCTAAAGCAGCAAACTAACGACTTTACGTATCTTCTGAAACACGGAAGAGTTTGAGATGATACATTTTTGGTCACCCATCCTATGACCAGCCTATGCAAAAGTTACTATCATAGACAAACGCTGACCGAGCGCGTTTAACACAGCGTTATCGTGATCCTCCTTAAAACAGTTAACAGTTTTTTTTGTTCTGCGGAGGGAGCTCGAAGCGCAGTGGTAAACGCGCCCTTACCGCTCGGCCACGACCACGACCACTGGCATCTTGTGATGTGGCGAGCGGATTTCAGTTCATTGCACTCTTTCTGTCACCGTTGAATATGACTGCCGTAATTTAACGTGCAATGAATTAGAAATCGCGAAATTAGATGCGCGCTCGTGCAAGTTGCTGAGGCCTTACGTTGGATCAATGAAGACGTGCGTGTAGTTGGAGGCGGGGCAGCCGTCGATGGAGCCGGGCAGGCGCGGCGAGGGCACCTGGGCGAGCTGTGCGCCGCCGCCCGCCACCAGCACTAGCAGCAGACCGAACACGCCGCCCGCCACGGCACCCTGACCATATGGTACAAAAACATAACTTTAACATTACTATAACATAACTTTAATTTAATTTAATTTAAGCTGGAAAGACGTCGATTGGTAAGGTCTACGCTCCGTCCTGCACCCATCCAAATCCAAAACCCCGAAAGCTTTCAGCTCGAATTGCAGAATCGCTTCGAGCGCCTAAATAATTGTGAAAATGTGGACGAATACAGCAACAGGTTTGTGGAAACTGTCCAAACGGTTGGGTCCAAGTTCTTTAAAACCCACCGTGCAAAAGGAACCAAAAAGTTCTCAGACCATACCCTAAAACTAATGGAAGAGCGGCGCGCAATGGTTCTGCTTTCCTCAGGTGATGCGCCTCAGTTTCGGCGGCTAAATAGGCAGATCTCGAAGTCTATGACTCGCGACACGCGCCAATTTAATACTAACCGTGTTAAAGAGGCCATTGAGCGGAACAAAGGCTCAAAAGTGTTCGCAAGAGATCTGGGTATTGGGCAGTGCCAACTGACGACGCTGAAAACCGATGACGGCAGAACTGTCACGACCAGGTCCGATGTTATGGGAGAGGTCGAGAAGTTCTATGGACAGCTTTACACATCCACACGGCCACCTGTACAAAGCTTAGCTAAAGACCCTAGAGCTAAGTTAACCCGGCACTATACCGAAGACATCCCGGACATCAGCCTATACGAGATTAGTATGGCTCTCAAACAGCTCAAAAACGGCAGGGCACCAGGTGCTGACGGAATTACGGCCGAGCTTCTGAAAGCATGCGGAAGACCGATACTCCTAGCTCTTCAGAAGCTATTTAATTCCGTCGTACTAGGGGGCAGAACGCCAGAGACGTGGCACGAAGATATGGTGGTACTGTTCTTCAAAAAGGGCGACAAAAAGCGAAGGCGAAGAACTACAGGCCCATCTCACTTCGAAGCCACGTCTACAAGCTGTTTTCGAGAGTCATAACGAATCGTCTCGCACGCAGGTTTGATGACTTCCAGCCTATCGAACAAGCCGGTTTCCGAAAAGGCTTCAGCACCATAGACCACATACATACGCTGCGGCAGGTTATACAGAAGACCGAAGAGTATAACCAGCCTCTTTGCTTAGCGTTTGTGGACTATGAAAAAGCCTTCGATTCGATTGAGACATGGGCCGTGCTACAGTCTCTCCAGCGGTGCCAAATTGACTATCGGTACATCGAAGTGTTGAGGTGTTTGTATGAAAGCGCAACTATGTCAGTCCGTCTTCAGGACCAGAGCTCGAAACCTATCCAGTTGCAGCGAGGAGTGAGACAGGGAGATGTGATTTCTCCGAAACTGTTCACTGCTGCACTGGAAGATGTTTTCAAGCTTCTGGACTGGAAAGGACTCGGCATCAACGTCAACGGCGTATACATCACTCACCTTCGGTTTGCTGACGATATAGTGGTCATGGCTGAGACCCTGGAAGACCTCGGCGCAATGCTCGGTGACCTCAACAGAGTCTCTCAACAAGTGGGCCTTAAAATGAACATGGAGAAGACGAAAGTTATGTCGAACTCACGTGTCGTACCCACTCCTCTGAAGGTTGGGGACTCTGCCCTTGAAGTTGTGGACAATTATGTTTACCTGGGACAAACGGTCCAGCTAGGTAGGTCCAACTTCAGCAAAGAGGTCAATCGTCGAATCCAATTAGGCTGGGCAGCGTTCGGTAAGCTTCGAAATATCTTCTCGTCCGATATACCGCAGTGTCTCAAGACGAAAGTCTTTGACCAGTGTGTGTTGCCAGTGATGACATACGGGACTGAGACGTGGTCGCTCACTATGGGCCTCATAAAAAGGCTCAAGATCACTCAAAGAGCAATGGAGAGGGCTATGCTCGGGGTTTCTCTGCGTGATCGAATCAGAAATGAGGAGATCCGCAGAAGAACAAAGGTAACCGACATCGCCCGAAGAGTTGCTAAGCTCAAGTGGCAGTGGGCAGGTCACATTGCTCGCAGGACTGATGGCCGCTGGGGCGGGATAGTCCTGGAGTGGCGACCGCGTACCGGAAAGCGCAGTGTGGGCAGGCCTCCAACAAGGTGGACCGACGATCTGGTGAAGGTCGCGGGAAGCCGCTGGATGCGAGCAGCACAAAACCGGTCGTTGTGGAGATCCTTGGGGGAGGCCTTTGTCCAGCAGTGGACGTCTTTTGGCTGAGATGATGATGATGATGATGAACTTTAATTTAGTTTTTTTTCCTGATAATGTGTTATTAATAGCGATATAAAATCATCTCAATCCCTAAGTACAACTCGGTGAATCTACAAAAATAATGCAGTTGCTTTTTCGACGCTGTCCGCTTCCTTACACGAATTTCATCATTACCAACCGTACGTATGCAATCGAATATGAGAAACACTTGACTATACCTACTTCATATTTCACATAATAATTTTAAGCTTGTAAATGCAAACTATTTTAACGACAGTCGATGATAAGGGTAATGACGATTCGGAAACAAAATAGCAAAATATTTGTAGATTCACCCAACTACATATTAGGAAAAGTATTGTTTTTTTTTTTACGAGCGGGTATTGAACTCGCACCCTCTGACTTACCGGGTCAGGTGCATTGCCAAATACTTCCAATTTGTAATTTGTTCGCAACAAAATTTTCGTAAAATTATGTAAAGGGTGTAAAGGGGAGTAGTAGCACTATCAGTGTTCGACAAGAACCATGATTGATCGATTTTTTTCCTTTTAAGTAATCATTAAGAATAGGGATCAGCATCTGAGTTTTTAGTAACATTTGAATACAGGCCGCCTGGCTTCCTAGCTGTTATCTCGTAAAATTTCAATAAAAAATTATGTTATTTTTGGCGACGAAAACTGTGTCGAGCACTGGCCACTACGATAGATCCTCCCTATAGATACCTACCCACAATTATAAATAAGTAACTAACTATCTTTTAACCGTTTGTTCCCTCTATACCAGATTCCCAAAATACCAGATGACCAGTCTCGAATTCGAATTAAATTCATCTGCAGTAGGTCCTTAGTACGTACAATTATTGAATTATTGTACCTATTACTCGCTATCATTAGCGTAAAAGATAAATATTATATGGAATTGGGTACAGTGCCCCAACGACAAATGACTCCACACCACCTGATGTTCTTGGAAATGGAGTCCAAACGCAAAGACAACGTGCAGCATGAAAACGACGTAACATCAGTCACTCTCACCCTGCCGGCCCACAAGGTGCCACGCCTCGTTTGACGAACACCATCATAGGAAGGAGGGAATAGGGTGACTCCTGTGATTCCAATGTTTTGAAGGTGCGTCAAAACTAACCTAACTTCTAACCGCCTCTGTGGTGTAGTGGTTAAGACCACCGGTTTAGACCCAGAGGTCCCGGGTTCGATTTCCAGCGGGGGGTATACATGCTGGTGTATTGTCCGCCTGGCTAGCTACCACCATCTTATCTAAATATGTCGCTATAACATCAAGTGCTTACCTGTAAGATAATTAAAAGAAAAAAGGAAAGGGTCCTCTCTTTATGCGCGATGCAGTATTACTCTAGGTAAGCCTTTTCTCTAGCATAATCATACTTATTGACTATGTAATGTTTAATGTGATGAAACTATTCCTATTTATCAATAGGTTTTAATATAGCATCGGTATGGGATGATGCGTTTGATGTTCATGTTTATTGCGGAACCTGCTGCGTTGCGACGGAGCGTGTGTTGCGTAAACAAGTTTATCAATTCAACCTTAGCAATTCTAGTGATAAAATAATCTAAGTATCTTTCTACACAGTCCAATCAAAAACTACGGACTTAGCGATACTCTTGAGCTTGGACAGACTTTGCTCAACCGATTAATAATTTTGAACTAAAAAATTTACGTCAATTGGTTTTTGGGAGGAATGAGCTAAATGCTTTAAAGCTTCTATGTTCGACGTACGTATGTTTTTTTTATGTATGTCCAGCGATTTCTCCGTCATTTGTGAACCATTTTAAAATTATTTTTTTAATTGAAAGAGCATACTTCTGAGGTGGTCCCATTGCCACCAAGTCAGGATCTGATGATAGAATCCCAGGGAAATCGAGGGAAACCCTCAAATTTTATAGGCACGTACCTTTAAAAACATATTCTAAATCGTACAATAAAACATTAAATAGATTAATAACATCTGAAAAGAGAAATTCAAATATATACAGACTTTTGACTGCTCGAAATAAAAATAAAACAATGTGGAGCATGATCAAGGAAAAACAAATCCACAAAAAACAATTAAACATGCAAATTTAAATATAAACAATTGTAATATTTCCTACCCCTCTGAAGTAGCTGAGACATTCAATAAGTATTACCTGAGTAACAATTCTAATAAATACCAAACTACCTCTAATCAACTCAGCATTAATTCGCTATCTAATACTTTTTTTATGGGCAGCGTTACCGAATCAGAAGTGAGAAAAGATATATTTTTAAAACGAAATAACACTAGTGGTCATGATGAAATCCCGGGGTAATTGGTTGTATATTGTGTGGAAGAATTTGTTTTACCGTTAACATTTCTCATAAATCAGTCGTATGAAAAGGGAGAATTTCCGGATAATTTGAAATTGGCAATTATTAAACCTATTTTCAAAAAAGGTGATAAATTGTGTACTTACTTCAAATTACCGCCCCATTGCTCTATTTCAGTCTATTCAAAAATCTTCGAAGCCATGTTATGTAAAAGAATATATGGTTTTCTAGAAAAATATAATGTTTTAAGTGACAGCCAACATGGTTTCCGACAAAACCGTTCAACAACGACAGCTGTTTTTGATTGTAATTTTGAAATTTTAAATACATAAAATAGTAATAAGTGCGCCATTGCCATTTTTATGGATATGTCCAAGGTTTATGATAGAGTCTCACATAATATTTTAATCAAAAAAAAAGGGTAGTTTTGAAAGGAAGCTCAAAAATATTCTTATGTCTCATTCTTTTTACAACATGACAGAATATTTTGAAAATAAATTCTAAGTTAGTTTATATTTTAATTATGTAGTTAGTTTAATATTTCACAGTGCCTTGAAAAGGTAAATTTGTAACAAACATAACATCATATACCCACTGTTATTGTACTTATTGTTATAAATTTATGGTAAATAAATGAATATGAATATGAATATGTATTTCATATAATTTCTAAATAATCATATATTTGCTTCTTGTAAATTTTAAAATATTATAGGGACGTATAGAAGGCTAGTTGTGTACTATCAAGTTATTATAAAGGTCTGGAGTCGATCTGATGATGGAGCCCAAAGACTGTCGAGGAAACTCCTCAACGATTATAATATACCTAATTATATGGTGTTTGGGCTTGATTAATTTGTATTGATGAGAACTTTACACCTAGATGGGTTGTGACTGTCATTATGGGTCTGATAATGAAGACGAAAGATAATTAAGGGAACTCCTTAACGTTTTACAGTAGCTACCCTGTGTTTGGACTTAATTCATTTCTATTGATGAGAACTTTACCCATATGGGTTATAAGTGCCATTACAGGTCTGATGCTGAAGCACATAGACAGTCGAGGGAATTCCTCAACGATTTACAGCGGCTTACTTCATACGGTTCAATATGCCAAAATGTTCAGTTCGTACAAAAATAATACCTAATTGAGATTGAAGTTTTACATAGGAATACCACTACCTACTTGGCTGTCGTTTCCTCATCCGAGAAGCGTCCTTGTTAGGCCTACCCATCACTAAAAATCGTAAAATAAATTCTTTTTTAACAAAAAAACCGACTTAAAAAAATCAGTAAACTAAAAAGTAAAAACAGCTCTAAAAAGATAAAAATAATATTCAATCATATTAATAATTATCTAGATACGCAAACAGTTTTAAAAAAGGTCTATTGAAGTCGGGTGGGGCTTTTACAATAAAAAAGTGGAGATATTGGAACAACTATAAAAGTTTAAATGAAACAAAATCTATTGAGTTTAGGTGAGTATTGTAGATAGTAATTAAATATACGTATATCTTTGCGACACGCTTTGTATTACATTGAAGCAGTGCCTCCTTAGTGGTAAGTAACAATTTTTTTTAATTTATTACAGGCAAGCACTGGGCCTTTATCTCACATGGCCGAAAGTGCGAACACACTTCACCCGGAGTCCTGGTCCTAAGGAAATGGCTATCTTATCTCTAACCGAGTACAACCGATGTTAAATAAAATTCACACTATGCGCCATGTTGTGTCCGTGCAGTGTGTCACTGACATAATTTAGCTCTGTCACCTTTGCATTAGCCCACGGGAAGGGTATGCCGAGCGAGAAAAAGCCGAGCTTCGTTGATAGAGAGCTGCAGCACCGGCCCCAGCCGCTCCACCGCGAACACCAACGCGAACGACACCTCACCTTTGCATTAACCCACGGAAACGCATGCCGAGGGAAAACAGTCCGAGCAACACGCCAGCCGCCATGGCGTTAAAGGACAGCTCCAGCTGCAGCACCAGCCCCCTGCTTCATCGCGAACACCAGCGCGAACAACACCTCACCTTTGCATTAGCCCAGGGGGACAGCATGCAGAGCGAGAACAGTCCGAGCGACACGCCGCCTGCCATGTCGTTGAAGGAGAGCGCCAGTAGCAGCAGCGGCCCTTACCTCAACTTTGCATAAGCCCAGGAAAACAGCATGCTGAGCGAGAACAGTCCGAGCGAAACGCCGCCCGCCATTCCGTTGAAGGACAGCACCATCAGCTGCAGCACCGGCCCCAGCCGCTCCACCGCGAACGCCAGCGCAAACTCCAGCGCCAACGACACCTAACCTTTGCATTAGCCCACGGGAACAGCATGCCGAGCGAGAACAGTCCCAGCGACACGCCGCCCGCCATGCCGTTGAAGGACAGCGCCAGCTGCAGCACCGGCCCCAGCCGCTCCACCGCGAACACCAGCGCGAACGATACCGCGCCGCACACGAAGCAAACCCACCGGGCTATCTGTAGGGAAAACGTCTATTAATAATCAGCACTATTTAAACTGGATGACTGAGAGGAACTGGCTAATGGTGACGCAAAATCGTGAAGAGTGGTGGGAATGAAGGAGGCATTTACTCAACAATAGGATAATTCCTAAGAAAGGTATTAAAGTTATAAAGTTGAGAACTTTAACTTTTTTTGCGAGAAAGCATAAAGGGAGGTATGCCGTAAAAATAAAATGATACCCACATTAAATAACTGAAGTGTACCTAGAGTAGTTATACCGGAAAGTTATCATAAATTACATATCCAATATCGATAAGAACACTGCATTGCACATCCAGCTTCCATACTTTGGCCATGAGGTACATATAAGTACATCGTCAATATAATTTCTGTTAAAATTTAATATTCTTCTGCCTGCCTATCATTTCGAAAAGAACGGAAAAGTACCTACTTACTAATGTACTTACTTACTAATTCCATTTGAGAACGGAAAAGTACTTACTAATGCTCCTTTATCTTCTGGTATAGTTAAACCTAGAAGTCCAGTCGCTAGATCTTGACACGCCACGGCAGCTAATGAATTCAATGCTGAAGCCACAGTTCTATAAAAATATCACAACAATATACAAACAATTAAAGTAAGTACCAATCTTCATAATGAGTAGTTCTGCATAATTGTCACTACAAAACATCATAAATTTGTCATTGCAATTAATCACTTGAATTGAGTTCTCAATTTACCCAGTATGGTGGCATAAATTAAAACTGGTATTCCAACTAGACTTTACCAGTCAAAGTCAAAGTCAAAGTTTTTTATTCAAATAAACTTACGAAAAGTGCTTTTGAATCGTCCATACATTTTTTACCTACTACCCATTCAGGACTTAGAGCAAAGATTTAGCTGTGGAGAAGAATGGGCGCAGGAAACTCCACAGCTATTTACAAAAAAAAGTATGTCATTACCACTTCATACAACAAGTTAATTCCAAGTCCTGAATTCATGTCGAAACTGGGGCAGTTGCACCAATTTAATTTGGAAAAGTGTTGAAAACATCTTTACGAGCGGGATTCGAACCCTCTGACAAACCAATCGATACCAATTCGGTGCCATAACTTATTCTTATTTATACAAAGACTAAAAATAAAAAAAATAAAAATAAGATGGAAAAAAAAACTATCAAAATTCGATTTCGTTTATGTGACAAGGAAAAGTTTTATTTGAAAATTTGATGCAAGTAAAATTACGTGGCAGTGGTTTACCCGAGACTGGCAGCAAATATTCCAGCAACGAAGAAGCCAGGCACGCCTTTGAATGACCCGAGCTCTCGCATCACATAAAGTGGTAGAAGACGATCAGATCCATTAGTAATTCCGGCCTGAGAAAATGTATAAAAAGTATGTTCACAGTCACTCCTCACTACTTCTTACGAGTATGGTAGTATGATGTAGAGAATTCTTGGTTTCACAAATCAAATTTCCTTGAACGCACGTTCAGTTTGTTGTTATCATCTCTCGTACATTATAAGTAACTAACTACGTAAACACCTTTTCTTATTACTAAACAAAGCGCATTTTATTGTATGATCATTTAAGTTAAATAGCCGTTTTACAGTTTCGATGTAAGTAAGAGTTGAATGAGCGTATTTTATTGGGGAATGGGAACACAATTATACGTGTACAGAATCAAAAGTATAGTCTTACGTCATAACGGCCGGATTATAATGCGCAAAGGTCGATAGGGACGCAATAAATTTTCTAAATGCTTACCTGAATAGGATCACAGTCGGCATAGTGCACGGCCAAGATAGCGCCAGTGATGAAATTGACTGAGTAGACGGCGGTCAGTCCGATGGCGGAAACCCACAGCGCGACGCGGACTTGGCTGATCCGCTCCACGGAGAGGTATTTTTGGACTGACGCTTGGTTAGCGCAGAACATGCTGGTCCAGTACATAGTGCCGCCCACCACCACTGACCAGAAGGAATGCCGCACCGTCGGATCCGGGTTCATGCTGAAACCAATCAACCCAATAACGTCACTATATATAAACATAATTTAAAGTAGTTTATTTTTATATAATGCCCTTTACGAATCGTACCATATCATCTGTGCATACATTAGATTTCCTACACTTTATACTAAATATATGTGACCGTAATTCTTATCAGAACTTGAATCAGTTCAAAAGGAGAACAATATTCACATTTTTTTGAGACGAAGTTTGAGAACTTTAGCACTATAGTTATATTGCCCGTTCTTGGGCCACACATTTTCAGCAGGGTCATCGTTAGGAATTAAATTTAAAAAAAACATTAAGAAATAGAAAAATTAATAAGTATAAAGCGTGTGAGTTTTATCAAATTTCTGGTGGTTTTGTCAATGTATTGTACAAACAATGCCAGAGGTAAAGGTCGTCGAGGTGTTATTTGTGACTGTGAATTACTCGAAAAAGTGAAGTCTGTTGGTGCGGCGCGCGTGGTCCCAAACGGCCTCAAGCCCCCCGACCTCGGCCGCACCCAGCGCCAACACCACCGCCAACGAGCCCACGAGAACAGCTGACTGGAACGTGTCCGTCATTATCACAGCTTTCATACCACCCTGGAACAGAGATATGCGAATTATCTACGCACTCTTATCGCTAGCACTCATACGAATCTACCAGGAATCGCTCGTCAACTAGGACTAGGGAGGGATCCAACATCCGGATCAGGGATCCTTTTATAAACATAGATGCAGAACGACGAACGCGCTCTTTGATAAAGAAGAATCATGTTTTGTTTTTATGAAGTCGTTTCTAGTAAACGGCACAAAGTTTTCTTGCAAAGCTGATAACATATTTGATGGTTATCTTTTGATTCATGCTAGAATACATTTCTTAGACAGATATAATTAGATAACCTTAAATGCCCTAATTTAAACCCCACATAAAAATATAACTTTAACGAGACTGATTTTTTTTATAACAAATAAATACCTACGACATACATAAATGCCTATCGCATAATCTTATATTCATTATTGCAAATTAAATTGAATCTTTATCGAACTAACCTGCGAAGCGTAAAATATGCATACTACGTAGACCAGCGACACCGCTAAATAAGTGTTCAAACCAGTCACTGAAACAAAAATATTAACAGTAAGTAAGTATTACGAGACTACGAAATTGGATGATATTTGGTGGGATGTTAATGTTAATTAAGGTTTCGTTGTAAATTATAACAATCAAGAAACATAACACTTAACCTTTCGTTACCATATTTTGGTCAGACAGATTACATGTGCCAGGAAAGAAAACAAGTCGTTAACATTCTCTTGTTGCTAAAACCGAGCTAATAGCTAACGTCTAATGATTGTTAAACTACGTTTTCAACGATGAAAAAGAGACTAGCAGACTGCGAAAGAGACGGGCATAAATCATAGCTGACATTATGTCGTCAGCGAATTCAATAGCTACGGTGCAACGTCTTTGGCGGTAGTTGCAATTAGCACGCGTCTGTGCGCTGTGGCTTAAGCTGCAGAGTCCAATATGCCATCTTGACCTATACTGCACGTGTCACGTACTATGTAGAACATTAATGACGCCAAGTTTAGCAGTAAGTCGTAAATAAGTGGTGCCAAGCTGCCAACGCAACACCAGAACCTCCATAGCATACTAAAATCAATTATGAAACTAAAGATGCGTATTAGGTACTGCACATTGCAGACGCAGTTTTATGGGATGCGTCACCTCTCATAAAACGGCTAATTACTTGGAATGTAGAATGTAAACAATATGAAGAATTGCACCTCGAAAAGCTGTAGAAAAGGTTATAACATCGACCTCAGTCAAGTTATCAGCTTGAAGCACACAAGGTTATAGCAATCAGAAACCTTTATACTTTGTACTAACAAATAAAAAATATTTTCTAGGCTTGTAGTTGTATAATGTTGTCATTAACTTGATTTTTCTCATTGATCACGCTAAATGAAAATGTCGTGGTACAAGAGCTAAGTGCGCGAGTTTGCGCGCACGATGTATTATACCAAATAAAGATTTTTTCTATTTCTATTTATATTTCAATTTCCATAAACATTTTCTTCATAATGATTTTAACAAACAAATTGATCACACGTATGATAATTACGAGTATAAGTAAATTTTACAGATCAATAACTGAACAAATATATTATTTATGGTTATTGTTTTATAATAAATCTAAACCATGTTAGCTGGGTGAAAAATACACAGGTATATTTTGTATATTAGTATATTGTTAAAAAATACAAAGATAGTTAATTACATCATATTTTTTGACCCCTGTAGGTAAGTACTATCATCTTCTTCAACATTCTAATGACATTGTATAATATTTAAGTAATTTAATTTCAACTTTGATGATAAATGTTATTGATGTATGTCGTTTTTATGGCAATAAATAAATAATATGTTTGATTCCACAATCTAGCTTTTTGTGGCTACAAATGAATAGTATATAATTAAAAGAAAAAGAACGAAACATTTGAGAATTTAAGTATACCTCGATTCAGCCATTGTATTCTGCAACCAACTTAATGATTGATAATAACTACACGATTAAACAATGTACTGACCTAACGACATAAAAAGGCCAAGAACACTAAAGTACTGTTAAAAAATGGACCGCAATAAAAAAAACATAATAGCTGTTTCTATTCAATAAAAGACATTATTATATCATTGAGAACATTCAAAAGTGGCGGTTTGATAAGGGCACTTAGTATTACATTCGGAATCGTGCCATTTTTATGCGGCATTGTTATATCCTCGTCCCATTACGCAAGTGTAAGTCGCATGCGCCACTTTATAGCGGCCATCCGCTTTGGATGTCATATGTAGCTTTCGATAGACACCTATTTATTTTCACAACACAAGTTGCCCTTTATTAAATTATAGTTTAGTTGTAAGTTTTTATTTTGCGATATGTCAAACTATGAAAGAGCGGTGCCTTCTAATATTTTAATTTGATCAATTTTGATCGAAGCTTTTAACATAGACTTTGTAAATCTAATAGAAGAGTCCAGTTACGCTCTAACTATTACCTTATATATTCAAATGTAATAAAGTTTTTTTTTCTTTATAGATTATTTAGTTATGCCAAGTAAACGTTAAGTAGAGTACCTACTATACTACTCGTAAATACCTATTACAGAATTCGCGTAGCCCCGACCATTCCAAGGAATCTGATCTGATATGAAAAATAAATATAATAATAATATTTTGTATGGTTTTTCATTTATTTAGACTATGCTTTCTCGTAACCACTGCTTAAATATCAAAGCAGTATTTTTCTCCTTACTGACCAAAATAAAACATCAGTTGTTTCATAATAATTAACTATTTACACTTTTAAACAAATTCACAAATCCTCTTAAGAATTTAGCGTGTATATATTCACGGCGGCGCGGCGGCGTTATCACCTTAACGGGTCCACTACTCGTAGTAACATAGAAAGTTAAAAGATTCGTGACCACTTTTTAATTTGCCTTTGATTACGCGAGGGCATGCCTCTCGACAATATATAAGTATAGCTAAATAATAAATAAGTCCCAAAGAGAAATTTAAAGAGCAACAATATTATTAAAAAGAAAGAAATACCATAATATGGCGGTCACGGGCATTTAAGATAAAATTAAAATTAAAATCATGTTTGCGTTTATCGTGAGGTGTGCAATGATGTGCGTGACGAGCAATTTACAGAAATTCCTTTTTGACGTAAATGAAACATTTATAGCTCCTTCGTTATAATGAATATTATAATACTTTGTATTAATTTATATTGTGACATAGCACAAGCAAACAAGTATATGTACTAACCGTTGTAAAAGGTAGGTCTGTCGAATAATTTGTCTTTTATTATCGTAGAGGGCAAAAGAAAAGAGTGTGTGTATCTGAGGTTTGTTTAATAATGAATTAAATAAACACAAAAAGTTATCCTATTTTTAAAATTCAAATAAAATATTAGGTCCTTACCAATGAAATTGACGTTTTGTATGAAGATTTTTTATAAAAATATATTTTTCATACTAATGTTTTTTTAATTTTCTTAGCATCTATTTATGTTAGCACTAAACAAATTGGAGAGTAGTGTGTTTGTTTCTCTAGCTAAATATAGCAGACATTAAAAAGAAAAAAAAATCAAGACTCTTGAAGGGTCTTGATTTTTTTTGAGCTTTAATGAAACAAAAGGTCAATTTCGCATACAAAAAAAGAAGTCAATTTAAAAAAAAAAAGAGCGATAAAGACACATAATGAATAATCATTGTTATTACTGAAGCCTTAGTAACATAGTCCTAATTAAAGGTGTATAATAATATTAACAACCGGTATTGACTTTTAGAAGTAATACATCTATACATATAATAAGAACGTAGGGATAAAAAAATCTGTAATTGCAAGATATAAAAAAAAAATTACACAGGTTGCCTTAAAATCACTTACGGAACACAATAGAATAGTTTAAAAAAAAATTGTTTGTTTGTTTGTTTGTTTGTTTGTTGTTTGAAGTCGATAAACTCGAGAACTACTGAACGGATTTTGATCCGGTTTTCACCAAAATGCTAAGAAAAATCCGGAGAAAAATATAGGCTACATAAATACTCGAAAAATACAGGGTGTCTCATTTAAATCGGTCAGTATGGGAAAGTCTGAAACTGTAAGACATACAAAGATCTGTCCTTAGGAACCATGTCATCGATTTTAATAAGAATAAAAACTGCATTCATACATTAAAAGAAAACCTGTACTCAGCTCGGGAATCGAACCCGGATGTTTTGAAAAAAATAAACTTATAGTATTTCTATTTAGATATCGATTGTGTAGGTCTTAAGCAGTAAATAGCTCTTTGAAACATGATGTCTAAAATGAATAAAATGCATTGTTTTCACGTACTTTAATTTATTTTAGTAGGTGTTCGAAGTGACCACCGTTACATTCAACAAGTTCAGGCATGTAAAATTGTCTCTGTCTCTATAGTTGTTTGTACCTCTTTGCTGGTTTTGTAATTGTAAGATCGTTACCTAAACGTGTTAAATATTGTATTGAAAAAAACGGTGGTCACTTCGAACACCTTCTAAAATAAATAAAAGTATGTGAAAACAATGCATTTTATTCATTTTATTCATTTTAGACATCATTATTCAACGAGCAATTTACTGCTTAAGACCTACACAATCGATATCTAAATAGAAATAGTGTAAGTTTATTTTTTTCAAAACAACCGAGTTCGATTCCCGAGCTGAGTACAGGTTTTTTTAAATGTATGAATCCAGTTTTTCTTCTTATTAAAATCGATGACATGGTTCCTATGAACAGATCTTCGTATGTCTTATAGTTTCAGACTTTCCCATACTGACCGATTTAAATGAGACACCCTGTATAATAAGAACGTAGGGATAAAAAAATCTGTAATTGCAAGATATAAAAAAATATATTTTAAAATCACTTACGGAACACGATAGAATAGTTTAAAAAGAAATTGTTTGTTTGTTTGTTTGTTTATTTGTTTGTTTGAACACGATAAACTCGAGAACTACTGAACGGATTTTGATCCGGTTTTACCGAAATGCTAAGAAAATTCCGGAGAATAACATAGGCTACGTAAATACTCGAAAATTGTTAAATTTTGATTTGGTCTAAGCCGGGATTAATCCTTGGTTGCTTGGCAACTGTTGTTTTTTTTTTTTTTTTCTTTTATTTGATGGCTTCGTGCGATTAGCACATTTAGCCAGTGTCAAAGTAATTTTTCGTACAAGTAATACATAAATAAACAATATTTCCATAAATGATAATGAATGATAATAGAAATGAGAAGTGAGAATGATATACCCCCCAACCCCTCGAGTATCTTAGTAAAGATGTGGGGCTTTACTAAGTCCTCACGCGGAATTCTTGAGAGAATTTGAAAAGTGCCGTTGCACTATTTTGTTTCATTTGCCAACACTCATGCACACTCACGAACACTTAACGGTTAATAATCCACCATTATTTCACATTAATGTTCGAATTAACACAAATTTTAGAAAATAAAACAAAATTGCAGACATTACTCTTCACTTTCCCGCCAAGCAACTGTTGTTTATTATGTAACATAGGGGATTTTTTTTAATGAGTTTTACGGCTCTGGCATTTGAGGCTCTGGCTCTCTATTGCTATCGTGTTTTACGGCTCTGGGTTCTTTGCCCTTTTGAGCCTGTCATTGATAGTTGTTGCCATGAGAATACCGATTTTGATGCGGTTATCACCAAAATGCTTAGAAAATTTCGGAGAATAACATACAAATCGAAAAATGTTAAACAAATTTTGATATACGTATTTACGCGACCAACTGTTAGATACGTTCGTTGAGTTATTATTTTAGAAAAGTTTTGTTACTCTCTAAGGTACCCTTTATAAATCTGTGAGGCACCTAAGCGAACATTAGCACCGCAGTAGTAAAGCGACCGAAAATAAAAACAAGCTCGAAATCACGCACATCATTAAACTTGGCTGTACATAGGTACACCTTTTGTTTCATTTTCCAAAATAACCAATAATAATATGGCTATTTAGTCGCGCCTGCGCGCGGCGCTTATTGCAGTTTTCTAACACAGAAATGTTAAAAGTTAAAACATTACCTATATTTGGCGGTTTAAACCTCTGTGTCGTTGCCCAAAATAATGTCTCTTTTTTTAGTTATGCATAGAAATGTTACCAACTCATTAAATTTGGCTGTATAAAACTTTGTATCATTGCCCAAAATCATGTCTCTATTTTTTTAAATATTGCACATAGAAGATATCTTGAATTACATAGCTTGGCTGTTTAAACCTTTGGGTCGTTGCCCAAAATACTTAATGTTATTTTTTTAAATCTATTAGGTGAACAAACGCGAGAACATGAATATTTAAAAAAAAATTGGCACTCAAATTTTGAAACGAACAGAAGGATTCTGGGTAGCTTGGCGGGAATTGAAGCGTCATGTCGGCGGTTTTGTTTTATTTTCTAAAATTTGTGTTATATTGAATATTAATGTGAAATAATGGTGGATTATTAACCGTTAAGTGTTCGTGAGTGTGCATAAGTGTTGGAAAATGAAACAAAACAGTGCAACGTTACTTTTCAAATTCTCTCAAGAAGCTCGCGTGAGGACTTAGTAAAGCCCCACATCTTTACTGAGATACTCAAGGGGTTGGGGGGGGGGTATATCATTTCTCACTTCCCATTTCTAATATCATTCATCATCATCATTTAAGGAAATATTGTTTATTTATATACTACTTGTAAGAAAAATTACTTTGACACTGGCTAAATAAGCAAGTCGCACGAAGCCATCAACTAAAAAAAAAAAAAAAAAAACGAACAGAAGGAAATTTTGATATTTTGCAATGCATTAAGTACCTATTTTTATTTTGTTAATAATTTTGAAATTATATTAATTAATCATTGTGTAAAAGTTTTTTAAAACATTTTATGCAGGTACGTTAAATATTTCAGTACTTATTCAGTTCTTATTAATTTTCAAATAAGATTTATTCAATGTGTAAAAGTTTTAAGAAACATTTGATGCAGGTAAGTTAAACACTTATTTCAGTACTTATTTTAGGATAAATCTGTGTTCAATGATACAATATAGGTAAGTAAGTATCATAACAATTTTAATATCATAAAACCTATAAAGAATGAATTTTGTACATACTTCTATATTACAGAAAAATGGTTTTTCCATTCTTCTATCGCATAAGACGATAGCTACCTCTGGTATCAGAGTTGCAAAAATGTTTAAATTTGCAGGGTACAACTGTATTAGAGGCACGGACTTCAGTTTTTTTTTATTAGAGGTAACTTCTTTCTATGTCCTGTGATCTACCTCTAAAAAGCTACCTACCTAACAAGATGCCACGAAGAAGTTCAAATTTATTGCAAGTATGTAACATAAAATACTATACTGTATTACCTAATAGACAATAATATAATTCATTACAGTTCTCAATTTATTGATATTTTGTATCTACGAATAAGAACATAGTTGGTAAATAGTTTTTTGTGCCTTCTGGCCGACAACCAATAATCCTGGACCGCTACCTGCTACTCGATATTCAGCTTCGGTGGACAAGGCAAAAAATAATTTGAAGTCCGTGGTTGGATAGTATAACAGTAGACACATCTTAGCTAAGATACACCAGTGCCTAGGACGACTCCGGACGAGTACCTGAGCTGTAAAATACCAATTTTATTAAATATAAATGAGCGTCAGTAAACCCATTTCAGGTTTGTATGACGTAGCAAATACGCGCAACCCACCGAGAAACGGTGTTGTATACTGAATGTATGTGGAGGAATAATTGAAACGGGAAACTGAGTGAGAATCTGTATGAACGGGACGATTCTGTGCTTCAAACTGAATATATGTATGTACATGGCAGAGATGATAGTCGAAAGAATAAGAGATAATGTATGAAAAATAATGATGGACGTAAAGGAGACACAGAAAGTATGCCAGAACCACACTAAATGGAGATCGATTGTCTTTGTCTATCTCAGCATTCCCAGCTGAAAGGATATTAAGAGTGAGTAGATGTACGTATGTCGGTAAATACAATGTCAATTTTCTAAATTTCCGATGCATATAATTTTATTATACCCTAATAAGCTTAAATAGATACCTACATAAAAATTAAACTGTACAGACTACAGCCTTTAGCTCACGCGGACGAAGTCGCGGGCAACAGCTAGTCTATAAATAAGTGAGAAAAAAACGTCACTCTCATAGGTAAGACCTATTATTAACAATATTCTAACACAGTGGTTTTGGCAGAATTAAACTACAGAGGTTTAATTTCGCCTACGAAAATTATCTTACAAAAACTTTCTACACGATTGTTATTACAGTTTTCTTTAATTAGGAACATAATCAGTTTTACATAATCATCAGTTCTTTTAATTTTTAAAATTTGTGTTAAAGTTCTAAAACCGCATAATTATAATCTTAAATTATTACCACAACATTAATTAATATACTTGTTCAATGGCACATATCTTAAACTTAATCAACTCGTCTTTAGGAAAAATATTTAAACAAAAATAAAATTTAGAAAAGAAAAATAACACTAGGCGTTATTTAACCCACTTGGGGTAATAACGCCTACCTAGATGAAGCACAATATTGTATAAGGCGTTCGACGATTTGCAAGTACAAGATTCAGATGAAATTCGCAAACTCATATTTTAATTACAGTTTTCTATTGGCAAATCGTCGAACAACTTAGGTAGGTATCACAATTTTTGGTCACAGCCACCAGGGCATCTAAGTAGTTCTACGTCAGTTTTAGTCAAATCGATACATTCTTCATGGTACCATTTTTCAAAATAAGCACTTGGTCTCATATCAGCAATACGATCTTCATAACATGCATTGCAATACCAGTAATTTCTAGCTCATTTTTTGACATTGGAAATGTCTTTTCGTTCGATCCAGTGTAGGCTCCGATTTCTCGAAAAAGTGCGATCCCCTTATATCTCGGAGAGTTGTGAAGATATGATAATTATTCAAATAGACTCAAAAGACACGTATTCACGAGAGCTGTAAGATGCAAAAAGAATTATTCGAGAAAGTCAAAAACGAAAAAAGTTATGGCTGAAATAGTGAAAAAAAAAACAATTTTTCCCGAATTTTTGATTTTGGCGTCGATATTTTGGAAACGAAGAATGACATCAAAATTTTGAGAAAATTCCTCTGGACAATTTAGTCAGCTACAATTTGAGCCTAAAACAAAGACGATCGGATCGGGTTTACCCTGTAGCCTGTATTAATTAATCGAAAAATGAAATAGGTATACTTATGTGCCAAGGCGACAAATTGCGATAGGATGTATCAAGTATTTAAAAAGTGTACTAGAAGAGAAAGTGTATAAAATGCGAATAAATCATAATTCAAACTTCGATACGCGTGTGGAAATTTTCAATTTCTTTGTTCACAGGCGTTTTGCCGAGGATATGTTAATCTAAGAATAAAATAATTATCATTCAACGTTGTAGTTTTATTTTGTAACCTTTTCCTTATCCCGACTGTCTCGTCGCTCAGCGACAATATTTTTTCGAATTCCGTAGATTCATTTCCAATGTGCTCGATAGTCGTGTGAGGCACGAAATCTGTAAATTTTTGATTTTATCTTTTTAATTTTCGTTTTATTGCTTTTTTTTGTCTAGTCTATTTTTATCTCCAAGCTCCCTTTCATTAGCATTTCCAGTTTTGGTTTAACCATCGCCTTTTTTATTGTCTCTTTCGTGTCATAATTTTTATTTGTCTTTTCAGTTTATTCCTCATGAAGTAACAATTATTCTGGTATAAATTTTGCTCAATAATATTATAAGAAACATAAATAACTAAAGTTTAGTTAAGTTTAGTTCAGTTTTGGTTAAGACCATCCCAATGGAAAGCCATCGCCTTTCTTTTGCGTTGTCGCTTTAAGTGTCTTTTCAGTTTTAGCTTTACTATATCTTTTCTTTTTTTCTCTTTTATGTCGTTCCTTTTACTTGTATTTTCAGTTTTGTTTTTAACATTTTTCTTTTTTTTGTCGTTTTTGTGTCGTAAAATTAGTTTTTTGTTATTTTTTTTAGTCGAAATAACTCTGAGAACAATGAGTCTCATGCTAAATTAGATTATGCGTTTTACATTATCAGTAAATTATTTTTAGACGTAGGTATTAAAAATGTATGCAAGAGAAGGGGCACCCGATCGCATTACACAAGCTGATTACAGATAGATTTACGTGCAAAACTCACAAAATTAATTATACTTACCGCGAATATCACGCTTGCTGTAAATAAAAACAACACATCGACTACTCTCGCCTAAGATCAGTCCGCCACTAGCCTGCGGAGTGGGGTGCAACGCTGGCGAGGGTTGAGACTGCGACGGGAGGTGTAATGTGTTTACCTTAGTGAGTAGCGTAGGTGTTAAGATTCATTTTTTTGATAGTGTAACTAGGAATTTTAGAGCATAGGCGTAATTAGCATCTAGGCGTAATTCGACAGACCTACCTACAAAAATTGTAAAGAGAGGTCACACAAAAATATTGAGACTCGAAAAATAACGGAATACTTATATGAGTGCCAGTAATTACAGCCATTAAATGATAACATTGATAACTTATGTAAATGTTTAATTAGCATGTACGTTCAAGAATATTACGTAAAGACCGTTGGCCATTCGTAATTTGAATATCTATGACTGAGATTGATTTTTGGTTGTAATTTGTGTGCAGCATCGGGCTAATTACATTGACATAGTTCTACAAGTCATAATAAATAAAATAAAAGTAACTTCTTTTCTTGTATTTTGTTAGTATCTGATGAGATAAGAATATAGCTATCACCATACTCGATTCGCACTCAAGACTGGTTGATTTTTTCTAGTAAAATTGTATCTATTATTATATATATATATATATATATATTTTTATATTAACGGATAAGCACAGTGCCTTGATCTCACTTGATGTTAAGTGATGATAAGGCCAATGATGGAAGCGCACATCACCCAGGATCCTCAACTAGTGAGGCACTGGCTATCTTATCTCTATATAATGTGTTGTTCTGTTTTTATTGATTTAATGTGTTATGCTTGTAATGTGTATATAACCCTACATTAATTTGTTGCTATATGTGAGGACCTGTAATTGGCTTTTTGTTGCTATTTTTAAGTTTCTACTTTGTTTATCAGCTGTTGGTTTTCCAAATCAATAAATAAATAAATAAATAAATAAATATCTTGTAAATGCAAAATTCAAAATAATAATAAAAAATATATATAAGAAATTACGTCTTTATCGATTGTTAAATACTTGCAAGTGTTCTTTCCCTTTAACTTCACAGTTACCTCTTGCAGCGTAGATCACAAAGTGCTAGTAAAATCAACGAGTCTTCTGGGGGTCTCGGTAGCTCAGCGGTCAAAGCATTGGACCGGTTATCTAAAGGTCGTGGGTTCGATTCCAA
Organism: Eudonia lacustrata; assembly: GCA_947562085.1. Lineage (NCBI taxonomy): Eukaryota > Metazoa > Arthropoda > Insecta > Lepidoptera > Crambidae > Eudonia > Eudonia lacustrata. The sequence goes on from OX387314.1 coordinate 13,214,574, forward strand.
CTGGAGCTTCCTTATACTGGTTGATTTAACTGAATGTATTTTCTAAATTGTTGCTTTTCTTTCATAATGATTATTAAACATATCCCTAATATCGAGAAGTCATTTTTAGGGTTCCGTACCCAAAGGGTAAAACGGGACCCTATTACTAAGACTCCACTGTCCGTTCGTCTGTCTGTCTGTCCGTCCGTCCGTCTGTCTGTCTGTCCGTCTGTCACCAGGCTGTACCTCATGAACTGTGATAGTTAGACAGTTGAAAATTTCACAGATGACGTATTTCTGTTGCCGCTATAAAACAAATACTAAAAAACAGAATAAAATAAATATTTAAAGGGGCTCCCATACAACAAACGTGATTTTTTTTTGATCGTTTTTGCTCGATATTGATAACAGCAACAGGTAGACGCTTGAAATATTCACAGAATATTTAGTTACCTATATATTCACTTTAAAAATAAATAATTAAATTAAAATAAAACAAATATTTAAGGGGGGCTCCTATACAACAAACGTGATTTTTTTCCAATTATTTTCTCGGTCTTAATAACGAAAACTGGTAGAAACTTGAAATATTTTTATAGATAATGGTACGGAACCCTACGTGCGCGAGTCCAACTCGTACTTGGCCGGTTTTATGTAAAATTAGGCGTTTAATATTTTAGTTTATTATTATTAAATTTAATTATTTTTGATTTCCTTGTTATTTTTCACACGCTCTATCTCATTCTCGCTTTAAGGATCTCATAACTAATAGGTACTCGTATCAGTATAAAAAAATGTGTTGCCATTATGCCTTATGAAGTTGAATATTTAAATACTCAAACGTGTGCCCTAAATAGTCTCCATTAATGGACATGCTGCAGTTGCAAAATTTCTATTGACATTGGATATTCGAATGTACACCTTGAATAAATTGTATGGTGTATTACGCATCGTGAATGTGGTATGCATATTTTAAAAAGTTCTCCTGCATGGTACAGTGTTATATAACTGTGGACAGCCATGAAGTCAATACTATAAAACGACCACACAACACACACAGTGCTAAAACTGGAAAACGCGTTCTGTCTGCGATTGTTGAGTTTAAAATGCTAGCGCAAAACCAGGTCTTCGGAGTGACCAAAAATTAGTAATCTGTAGCTCTTCCGTGCTTCGGAAGGCACGTAAAGTCGTGGACATTGCTGCATTAGCAGTCGTTAACAACCACCAAACCGCACTGAGCGCGCGTGGTGATTTTGACCCATCTCCCTTTGGTGTTTTTATCCATAGGGAAGGCTCTGGGGATTTTTTTTATTCGCTTTGGTTCAATTCCCAGGTTGGGCATAGTGTGTTCCGGATTTTTCAATGTATAGCCTGGCAAGCATTAGCCGCATTTGGCAAGTGGTGATTTACATAACCCGTCAATTGAAGTGATGGTTCGATTTTAATGCCCAGCAGTGGCGCAGTTATAGGCTATTTACTACTTAACTTTATTAGGTAAATGAATTTGTAGAAGTTACCGTCAGCCAACGCCAGCGCCGGCGCATACACTGCTACGGCCGTGTACAATATCATCTGCAACATGTACAGGGAGCTCGCGTACACACGGATGGACTTGCAGAACCTTATTTCCTGCAACCATTATCATTATCTGAGCACAACTTTAATAAAGAAACCTTCATCTTAAAAAAATAAATTTATGCTTGAGCGGAATATACGTTGTACTTCTTGTATATATTTTTTTATTGTAATCAAAAATACTTCTCACAAGGATAACACATATTATGTGTTGTATACATAGATTTCCCGGATGGCAGATATACAATTTACATTATATAAAAAAAGTAATTCATACGATACGATGTAACTACCTACAGTAAGTGGTACAAATATCGTTTTAATTCCATTCTGCCTAGGTAGGTATTTAAGTATTTTTTTAAAAACGAGCGACTGTTGAGTGGCTGTCAATTGTTCCTACATAAGTACTTTGTGTATTGCTAAATATTACCAAGTATTCGTAGCAAGACGTCAACCGCAGCCTCATGAACACTGGCAGGTAAAGCTTGCTGGCAATGGGCACTACCAGCACGAAGGCCACGCAGATCATCCAGAACTGTGCCCCTGCCACGTACATCTCCGCAGGGTTGCCAAGCAGCTCTATCGCTGTTATGAAACTGAAAGAAAGTATTTATGTAAAAGATAGAGCTTTACATACCTACAAACCCGACGAAATAGTAAGATATTCTTTATTTAAAACGAATAAGTTCATAAAGAGATAAACCTAAAAATATCACCTCTCACAATACATACATACACATAATCGTACGTATAAAAAAAAAATTACCTAACTTTATACTGTTTGGTTAATTTGTAAGCGGCATGAACAAAGCGTTATATTTTATACAAACTAATATTAATACAAACAACAACATTAATACCTTGCGGCGAGACTGAGAGCTGTAGGAAAGGTGCCCATAGACGATCCTCCCAGAAGGAAATCATCACCAGTCGTTTGTTTTTCACCAAAGTAGCCGTAGAAGATACCAATGGCACAGGATATTATCAACATGGCCGCCAGCACGCTGTAGTCTTCCCAACCAAAGGTCCCAATTTGCAAGGTGCCGTTGATTATTGATTCAGGAAGGCTGGGCTTGCTCACGTTATGTCTTGTCAAGTTGGGCGCAGCCGATGCGACAGATAACAGACTTATTGCCCAAGTACAGCTCAATATGAAGCTTATCTGAAAAGCGGCGCCTTTTTGTTTTATTTAGAAAAACCTTTTTTTTTTGTGATTTTTATATTCACAATGCTATATTTTATAGAAATAGAAAACGATATAGTTGGGTAATACTACGAGTAGAAAAATGCAAAGCTGCTTTAGATAAGAGTCGAACTCACGACCTTTCCTTATCCGGCCAATTGCTCCCTAATTTTCAATTGAGGTACAGACCCATTGGTCAAGGTACGCTATTTGAAATAATTTTAAATGACTATTTTTTCTTATCTAATGCGACAAGTTATAGAAATGTTCCTCTTCAAGGTCTAATATCTAAACATTAATTAAACAACGCTGGCTAACACTGCACAGATCTGCTAGAAATATTTTACAGGAAAACCAAGGCATTGCTTTTCCGATCGGATTGCGAAAGATCATGTGTACTAACGCCTAAGGCAATAATTTTTCAGGTTTTTTATTCATCTTATTCTATAAATTAAAAAAAATCTTGTGCAACAAGTAAGTAATGAATATTTTTTAAGCGTGCATCTGTCCTTCTCTAGATTTTTAAAAAAAATGGATTTAAGTAATAATTGCAGCTGCTTTTATGTCACCAACTATTTAAAGTTGCCGCCGTTAATTAACGTTAAAATTGCAATTAGTCAACTCGTACAGCTATTCCATCAATCAATTTGCAAACATGTAGGTTTTATAATTGCATAATGGTGAGCGGCTAATCGCAGTTTGGTCAATGAGAAACAATTTTCGCTGCTACAAGCGGTATTTTTTCAATTACAAAAAGGAACGGCGTCAATTGGCTGCGAGAGGGACGCTTGAACAAAATAATTAACTTCCTACTCCTGGTGAATCATTAACGGTCAATTAGTTCCATTGATAGGAAGTAGAATGAATCGTATTCATTCTCTTGAAGAATTATACTTCGCGCCTCGTCCTCGAGATTAGTAGTTAATTATTTTATATTGTTACTTGTAGTATCGCATAGATGTCACCACTCCTGCACTATCGTTGAGATTTAGTTTTTTTTTTTTTTGTTGTGGGTATCCCTATCTTTCTCTATGGCGCCATTGCCTCGCGTTCGTCATTCGCATTTTAGTGCTCGAGCACTCCAGTCACTTTAAAAAATTTGTTCCGTGTTCAATCGACTGTTTTCGTACGCAAAATGCCGTAACGTAAAAATCCTAAGACTTGTGAAGAAGAACTTGAACATATAATGAAAAAACGCGCAAGCTACAGCGCTAAATACGTGACAAAGGAAGCCCGGCGAGTGAGTCGCCGCCGTTAACACACAACAACGGACTCGTAAACTCAGGTAACGAGTGTTTTATTAACTTATCAGTGTCTTAATTTTGGTACATACAGAATGCAACCAGAGTTAGCCGTTGGGGCTTCTTCGACGCATTCAAAAGTAACGGTTGGCGTTGAATCCATTGGGGATTTTTACCTAACCTTGACAAGATAACAATCGTTATCTAATATAAGTGCAATGCCATTATTTAATGTTTTCCAAATACGCACTTTTTGCTCGTACCTAGTTAAGTATAACGTATTAACGTTGTCTTATATGTATGTAACTGAACTAATTTTGGTACATACAGAATGCAACCAGATTTAGCCGTTGGGGCTTCTTCGACGCATTCAAAAGTAACGGTTGGCGTTGAATCCATTGGGGATTTTTACCTAACCTTGACAAGATAACAATCGTTATCTAATATAAGTGCAATGCCATTATTTAATGTTTTCCAAATACGCACTTTTTGCTCGTACCTAGTTAAGTATAACGTATTAACGTTGTCTTATATGTATGTAACTGAACTAATTTTGGTACATACAGAATGCAACCAGATTTAGCCGTTAGGGCTTCTTCGACGCATTCAAAAGTAACGGTTGGCGTTGAATCCATTGGGGATTTTTACCTAACCTTGACAAGATAACAATCGTTATCTAATATAAGTGCAATACCATTATTTAATGTTTTCCAAATACGCACTTTTTGCTCGTACCTAGCTAAGTATAACGTATTAACGTTGTCTTATATGTAACTGAACTAATTTTGGTACATACAAAATGCAACCAGAGTTAACCGTCGGGGCTTCTTCGACGCATTCAAAAGTAACGGTTGGCGTTGAATCCATTGGGGATTTTTACCTAACCTTGACAAGATAACAATCGTTATCTAATATAAGTGCAATGCCATTATTTAATGTTTTCCAAATACGCACTTTTTGCTCGTACCTAGTTAAGTATAACGTATTAACGTTGTCTTATATGTATGTAACTGAACTAATTTTGGTACATACAGAATGCAACCAGATTTAGCCGTTAGGGCTTCTTCGACGCATTCAAAAGTAACGGTTGGCGTTGAATCCATTGGGGATTTTTACCTAACCTTGACAAGATAACAATCGTTATCTAATATAAGTGCAATACCATTATTTAATGTTTTCCAAATACGCACTTTTTGCTCGTACCTAGCTAAGTATAACGTATTAACGTTGTCTTATATGTAACTGAACTAATTTTGGTACATACAAAATGCAACCAGAGTTAACCGTCGGGGCTTCTTCGACGCATTCAAAAGTAACGGTTGGCGTTGAATCCATTGGGGATTTTTACCTAACCTTGACAAGATAACAATCGTTATCTAATATAAGTGCAATGCCATTATTTAATGTTTTCCAAATACGCACTTTTAGCTCGTACCTAGTTAAGTATAACGTATTAACGTTGTCTTATATCCACACCTATGCCGCAATTATCTGATTGATTGTCTGAAGAACTCGATAATGCCGAGCTAGTTGGCTTTACCCATGAGGTACAGGCGCCTGCTGACGATAGTCTTGTAGATGCAATGACTCCCCCAGAAGCGCCCTGTACGTCTTTGAGGGCTCCAGCCCTTGATACTACCAAAAAAGATGGTGAATTGGACACTGATGTCCTTGAAATTCTGGGTGACGATCTGTTGCTCACAGAAAAACTTGGCAAAGACATTCGGCAAGAGCTTGCTTGCCGACTTGAACACACATCCACATAGGGTCTTAATAAAGAGGGTCGTAAAGAATTGATTTCGAAATACTCGATACCCGCCAATTGCTTGCGTATTAACCCCCCAAAAATAAATACCAAAAATCAAAGTGGCTATTCCTGAAAACACTGTAAGCGAGATAAAGGTATAGAAGCCAAACAAAAACAGATAGCAAGTGCTATTTCCTGCCTAGGAGAAATCATTACTGCCCAACTTACGTCAAAGGACATGGACAAAGAAACGCTTTTAAAAGCTTATGGATCTCAGCCGATGGCTATGCGATATTCATCATGGGGTCTTCTTAACAAGAAGAAACTTCATCCTTTTTCATTAAAAAAGGATCTTAAAGAACACCTTAGCAATACTAAGATTGACACCTTTTTATTTAGCGAAACGTTAGCTGAGACTAATAAAACAGCTAAATCGATTATTAAATCAGGAGTCAAATTAAAGGCTGATGCATCATACCAAAAAAAATATACTTAAGCGGGCGAAGACACTAAACCAGAAGAATTTAAACCGCAAAGCTCTTTCCTATGTATAATAAGTATGTATTTAAGTATATTAAGTATGTTTATTCGTTGTCTAGTTAACCATTTCTCGAGTTTCTTAAGGAAGCTCTTCTTGGGGCTAGATAATTGGTGTGAGTGTGGGAAACATTAATTTTTTAAATTTTTTTTCGCATCTTATATCAAATCAAGCGATAACGTCATCGCAGATGCGGAATCATGCAAATCTCACCGGGACATTAAGGGAGTTATCAAACTGGACAATTCAATGCTTTTCAATGCTTGATAGAATCATTTGGTATTGCTGATATTGGCCTGTTCGCAAGCCGCATAAATAAAAAGTGTGAAATTATATCTCATGGCATACAGACCCCGATGCTATAAATATTGATTCTTTCACCCATAACATAGAGTGGTTTGAATTTTTATGCGTTTCCTCCCTTCTCTATTATATTAAAAGTATTAAAGAAAATAATTTCTGACAAAGCAAAAGGTATCATGGTTGTTCCTTTGTGACCTACGCAAAATTCAAAATCATTTATTCAGTTTAGGCTACAAGTAGCTCTTGTGAATGTCACTATGCCATCATACGCAACCATGGTATCCCGTATTTAAAGCCCTTGTGGTCTCCAGAATTATAACATTTCCACCTCATAAACGCACGATAATTTCCCATTCCAGCTCTCGGTGGATACACTAATCCATTACCCTGGTGGCAGCAGTCTTATCCGAGATGCGCTATCAAAAAATTGCTTAAGTCCCTACTGTGGTATATTTTACCCAGTTATATAATGAAGCCTGTCAATATGGCACCCATGCCGATCAGCGTTGTCGCTATTACTGGGTCCAAATATATCAAAAGACTGGGTGTATTTCGTCTCCGACCACCGTTACCAAAGTATAATGTTACCTGGGATACAAATTGCGTTTTGGATCAATTGAGTCAATGGTACCCCAATGAATACCTAACATTGACCAAAAAGACAATAACATTACTGTCACTTACAACTGCCCATAGAGTTCAGACCTTGTCAAAAATAAATATTAAGAATATACATTCATCATCCAGCCGTATTACTATTACAATCTCCGATTTAATTAAAACATCAAAACCAGGCTGCCAACTGCCAACACATTATATACCTTTTTTTCAATAATAAACCCACTATATGTCCTGGTAAAACTTTGTTATGTTACTAAATCCGAAACACCGCGGGTTGGAGCGGCAACTCCACTGTGTTTGCACGGTTCTATAATAGACCTGTTTTGAACGACGATTGTACATCTTTACCTCATTCTATTTTGATGCTTAGGTATTTTATGTAGCAAATTATAATACTGATTGATTTGAAAAATTTAAATTAGGAACTGTTATGATTATTACAAGAATAATTATATATTAGTTAAATTACTGATCTACATAATGTTGTTTAATTAAGTATACAAATAAACCTACATTAATTCGAAAAGTATTTCCATTGATGATATTTCCCACATTATTACTACTCTCAAAGTCTACAAGTAACAATATAAAATAATTAACTACTAATCTCGAGGACGAGGCGCGAAGTATAATTGATGATTAAACGAACTTACCTGTAAGTGAAGTTCTATCATAATTATACGAAGCGCCTCGTCCGAAGAGATTAGTAACTCCCACCCACCCTTACTCTGCCATTATTCCCGTTACTAATCTCTAGGGAAATACATCAAAAAAAAATAAGGAACTTCGTTCCAAAAAAAAAAATAAAAAAAAAAAAACCTGAATCTCTTAACTAAATGATGAACGCGAGGCAATGGCGACATAGAGAAAGATAGGGATACCCACAATAAAAAAAAAAAACTAAATCTCAACGATAGTGCAGGAGTGGTGACATCTATGTGATACTACAAGTAACAATATAAAATAATTAACTACTAATCTCTTCGGCCGAGGCGCTTCGTATAATTATGATAGAACTTCACTTACAGGTAAGTTCGTTTAATCATCAAATATCTAGGTACCGACCCTTTCGATTTACATTAAATGGGTCGCATTTGCAACACAATCACAAGACAATATTACGTCACCATCTACGACTACCACGAAATGACTACTAGGTGTAGGTATACATGTACAAAAGTTCTTGACTATTTTGCAATGAATTTAGGTCATAGTGGTGAGTTCAATTTTTATTCACCATTCGATGAAGTTGTTAAGAGAATCAGCATTTACATGGCATTATAGCAGCGCCCCCGGGTGCCTAGTGCGAGTTTTATTAGCCTTAAACCAGGTAACGAATTTGAAAGTCAATATTTTAATCCTCATATACACTTTTAAACTTTCGCGTTCCATAGTTAAACAAATTTAAACGGGTATAAAGACGGTATGATACCTTTTTACTCATTAGTTTGCGTTAATCCCTGTTTAAATTTGTCCTTTAATCCTCGTTTGTCACAAGGAGGCTCTAAGCAAGGAGGAGTTGCTTCAATGCCATAAAAATAATTATCTTTTTTTTGGAGCTTTTTTTCTTTAGGTCTCAGACGGTCTTTTCAGGATCACCCGGTTTTTTTTAGAGGGAATGGCATAATCACGCAAGCGAGTCTCAAAAACTAGCGACAAACGAGGTGAGATGCAATTTTGCCATACAAACTCTCGATTTCATTAACGTATCGAATGATGAATAAAACTCGTCACTAAATGTTTTCATGTTTTTCTCTACCTAACATATAAAAGAAAACAATTTACTCTATCCAATAAAAAAAATATTAATCTTAATCTCAAATAAGCAGCATCATTTTATTTCTTGTAAGTAATAATGACAACGACGATAAAATGTGTGTAGCATGAAACATTTTAATACGGCGGGCGACGCGTGCACATCGCTTAGACCGATAAATGTGTCCAGTTAGATGCGGAACAAGCTGGTTTGCATCTTCGAACCGGCTGACTCTGGCTGCCACAGCCGTCGGCCGGTTGAAGGGAAGTGTCATGGGAATGTGCGTGCCAACATTCCACGCAATTGACTGTAGCTGATGATTAAGCTCCATTACTTTTTATAAGCTGGAATTGATCTTGTAAGGTTTTAAGGGCATTAATTAGCAGCGTTTCACATTGTTTTTGGTACGGATCGTTCTTGTTATTGGCATAGTTACTCCAATATGATTAGATCGATCACCACCGCACCGCCTCGTAACATCATAGGTTACCTGCAACCGGCTGCCGGCTGAGACTCTGAATATACATAAGTAGTGAATATGCTAGGTTGGATAAACAAATACTGCCGACTCCTTACAACAAAATTCTTGCAAGTTTGTACCATGGTTAATATGGTTATAAATTTATTAAGCATAATTAACCATCTTCGATTTTCTTTTTCAAAATTTAAAACCTATGCTGCCAGTAATTCGGTAGAATATTTGGGTTTGTGTCTTGTAGTCGAAAAATCTTGACATAAATCTATTGCAAGGTTTCTTTGGAAGATTGTCAGCTATGTTTTTAAGAATGTAACGTTGATGGTATATTTTTTGGTCTTGAGAAAAAGTTCTTCAAAAAGGTTCTTATTGCACAATAAAACATAAGATGTTTGAGATGTAATATTATAATGCTCGAAGGTTATTTAATTACGATATTACGAATATGCAGATTGTTTAGAGTTGCGTACTCGTAATCCATAGATTAAGTTCTGCCTATGTATTAAACTACGTCGCACGGTAATAAAAGAGTTTTTGTTAAACTTTAAAAGTTAAGTGTTGTAAAGACATCAAAATGAGCGAGCTAACTATACGTGTTTTACATTAACCCCGTACAAAAAGTTTCGAATACTTACTTATACCGTGTTTTGTTCGCGTCATGTAAATTTAATTTAAAATTTGAGTAAAAGAAACAAAACACTAAAATAACTTTTTTTAATCCATTTTTTTTGTAAGGTCCTCAAATATTGTAAGGATCAGAATAGATTTCAGCCTTTATTATAGTTGTTATTTCGTTTGTTTCGACTATTCATTTATCTGTGATAATTTATTATACGGTATTTAGTTACTCGAGCTATTTTATTTGTAAAATAGGACTCCAGAAATATTTTTTATCCCTATTCGAAAAGTGTCGCTTTGTTCCTCTTTAGGTGGGAGCAAAAAAGCTCTTTTCCGATAGGAACTTTTTAGCGGGCGGAAATGAGATTTGAATTTAGAACATCGAACATGGAAATCGAACGCATTGTACGTGTTGGCCGCAAGGCGCGGGTACCCGCGACAACTAAAAAAAAACAAACGCGCGCGAATCACGTTTCTGTTCTTGTAATCAGTAGGTCATATTTTATTCTTTTGTATTTTGCAAAAATAATGAGCTCTACGTCGAGTTAAGGCAACGCATCGCTAAACATTTAATCTAATACGGAGCGTTTGCACCCCGTATCATAAGAAAAACTGTTTTTTTTCTTTCCAATTAAAACCACAAATAAGTTTAAAAAAATTTGTGTGTGTTAAGACTAATCTACTAAGAAAATTTAGATGCTTAAATCGGTCTGGTTTGTTTGTAAAATGCAAATCTATGTTTTAAAAGAGGTTATTTTGATATTTTTATCTCTGTTGTAAAAGTAAACAAATCGTGTTTAGTCGTGTTCTGCAACTAGCAAAATGAAGTCAATTAAATAAAAAATCATGTCATCAAATATCACTTTCATATGTTTTGTGATTGTTGGGAAAAATCAAGATCCCCGCCACGTAAATATCCAATGCGTCGCCTTAAGAAAGTGGCATGCATTAACTCCTGAAACAATAACTATAGAAACTAACAACGTCGTACAAAACTTATTTACATTTAAACTTACCCACGAAATCCCGAGAGAAATATTTAAGGGCCTATGACAATTTCATTCTATGGAAAAAAAAGGAGCGAAAACGTTTCCGGAAAATGTGTTTTTGGCCTATTTTCAAAAATTGGCCTAAACTAAGCAACCTTCTACCCTTTGGAGTATGTATTCAATGCTTAAATTTACAGTAAATACCAATAAAAATATTAAAAATTATAGCTACTCAAAATTACCAGCTTATCTGAAGAGACTATCCGAAGGACACAAACCAAAGACATCAAAAGTATTTTTTACATAAATATATTCATTTATTACTTATCTATCACCGTCTCTTATTTATTTTCTCATAGAAAGGGGATGAAAAATAGAGTTTAAGACTCGAGAGCAAATTATTTTTCCCTCGGGCGAAATACTTTGAATTCCTCGTCGTAAAAATACTATTATGCTCCCTTATCATACATTCTACTATTAATTCGCTACAACATTCTAGTCTAGTTAATATGGTGAGCAATAAAAAATATATACTTAAATACAAAAATAGTAAAAAAAAACCATCTAAATTCATATAATCCATAAAAAACATATATACAACCGAATTGATATCCTCCTCCTTTTGGGAGTCGGTTAATAAATGAAAACAGCAAAACAAAACCAATCATGGAAATTTCTGAATATCTCTAATAATAAACATAATAGTGAGGCTAATGCGGATAATTGCTGGCATCCATAGGTTTCTAGTAAACATGTGCGTTGTAATTTTTTCTATGGTAGATGACATAGGTATAAACTTAAGTAAAGTTCAATTTATGTTTAAGCAAGTTATTTTGTTACGTCGCTAAAAATACTTATGTTTTATATGTCCCTAAAAACATTGTTACCTACATAGTTAAATTAGTGGTGGTTGTCTTTTATTAACGAAAATTTAAAAGGGTTTTCCAATAAGAGGTGTTATTTTGATATTCAGAGAAAAATGCCATTTTTTAATATAAATGATCGGATGTTTATTTCATTACAAAGAGGAAGGTATGCCGTTAATAGTGGAAAATAACATCAGGCAAATGACCACCACAACCACGCTTACAGGACCATATCCTTTTCATGAAATTTTCCATAACCAAATCGCAAAATGGCTGCCCTATGCCCCTCGATAGCCTCACGAATTCCATGTTTGAGGTCTTGACAAACGACGCTGCGTGGTCGTGGTGGTCATTTGCCTGATATTATTTTCCACTATTAACGGCATACCTTCCTCTTTATAATGAAATAAACACCCGAACATTTATGTTAAAAAATGGCATTTTTCTTTGAATATCAAAATAACACCTCTTAGTGGAAAACCCTTTATATGTAAATGATTAAACAAGCCCGCACAGTCTGCAACACGAAAGTTATAGGTACCCGCGGTGTTACTCGCAATAACAAGATTTATTTTTATTTCTGCACTTTTTTACATTTTTTATTAATTCGTACGTTAGAAGTAGCTACCTAGGTCCTAAGTAGGTACTGTTTTGGAAAAGGTTCATATTCCGCTATTACCTAGCGCCGTAACTACCAAAGCTTGTCTAAAAAAAATTATACAAATAACGCCTTTCAGTTTGTTTTAAAGAAAAATACCAAAATAACAAGTGACCTTCAGTTTAGTTCATTAAGAAATATCAATCGCTGTAATTCATAATTAACGTGAACCTTCAATTAATTTTTTTTGTGATGAACTTATTGAGAGACTCAGTTGAGACTCTCCTTCGTGACATGTTTATCTCCAGCCAAGGATTTACCAATCGATGGCAATGGCGTAGTGAAAGATAGGAGTTACTAATTGTAACAAAAAAATATAAGTATTTACCTACTCAAGGTTGTCCAAATCCAGTTTTTGAGCATTGACTGAGTAATTTAGAATAGTCAGTTATTTATTTTATGCATTTCGCCACTGAAAGTTTTATGAACAAGGTCTGCACATCAACTTTATTTTGATTTATTTTATCATCAGTCTTCTTACATGGATAATTCGACAGCACATGGCAAGATTAATCCATTTTTATTTATTTAAAATTTGTTTATGGGACTATGCTAATAATATTTTGGTGTAAGCTATGGACCGGGTGGAATATACGTTCATGAGAGATCATTTAAAAGATATCGAGATTCATCTAAATATGAGTAGTATAGTATAGTAGGATTTAGTAGTAGTATCGTTTGGTAAAACATATATTATTGTCAGGTGTTTGTGAAGAGAAAAAAAACATTAGTTATTTAATTATTCTATAAATGAAAAATATAATTTTACTACTTTCGTTATACAAATCACAGTGTGCGTAAAAATGTGCGGCAACGTAAATTTTGCAACTCTCCAAAGTTGGAATTCAATTAAAGGGGACCCAAGGTAAATACACACATTCACTGTGATGATACGTTCTAATCTAACACCTTAGATCTAATAACCACTTACCTCAGATACGTTGTAACGTATTAAACATTTTCTTCTTACAGTATTCGCTGCCATTCTTCCTTATTATATATCTTCTACGACAATAAGTTTGGTACGATCAATTGTATCTCGGCCCGATTGTTTACATGTCCCCTGCGAAGTGTGGTTGCTAATGAATTACAGTTGGTACAGCAAAGATGGGATGTGGCCGAGATGTGTCCGACTTGCACGCCAATCAATGGGACTGAGACTACAAGACGGAACACTTAACCGAAACGGAACAACAGCTGAGCTTTTATGTACGATTAGGGCTGTCATAATGGTAAGCGTATGTAATGTGTCTTTTTAACATCTATGTCATATCGTCAGTGGAAAAGGGCATTCCCACCGATTAATTTTTGGCGCAATGGTAATTTTCGTTTTAGTTTAGATTTGTAAAACTAAAACAATGAAAACAATCAAATATTAAAAGGTAGGAAATTAAATTTAAAGTTTAACTTTAAATTCATTGCCCACCTATTAGTTTTTGGCGCAATAGCAGTTTTCCCTTTCCACCGACGCGCGACGATATATGGAATAATGCACATAAAAGCTTAACAAACCATTTAAAGTACTTATACTCGTATGTACATATGAAAATTTAAGATACTCTAATTGTAGCTTATATTAAGTTACGTGTAAAATTACCTGAATCATAATAAAAATATAAACAAATACACTGAACCAGTTTCTTCTATGGTTTTAAATAGACCTTTAGTTAAAAACTATTTTAAATGATAATTTCCACTTTGGTGAACAGAAAAATTTCGAAATGTGTAATACAATACTTATTGTTTTCTAAAGTTTACGCGAACACTACACATTGAAATGAAACAACTTTTACGGATCTACTCGCGTTTATTTTACACATTACTTATTTAATGTTTATCCTGACGTTTCGAACCCTTTGCAGGGTCCGTGGTCACAGGGAGACTGAGGTGTTGGTCATCTCATAATTAGTTGGTAGCTTGTATACCCTCATTTAAATTTAATCAGGTGCGTTCCGTTTTACGCAGAAAGAGCTTACAGTATCTTTTGGTCTGGCAGTATGGTGTCGGGGCTGGGATTTAATATTTTGTATGATGGGATCCCAGGCTGGTGGTAGATTCCAACCACCTTCTCTATTAAAATTAGGATGTTTTTTAATTTCAATAGCCTCGTGTATCATCCTAGGGATGAATCGTTGTTCTTTAACGAATATTTGTGGTTTATCAAATCTGACAGTACTTATTGTTTCTCAAAGAAATCCTGAATGCACAAAAAATCGGTGAACCTTTGTTTTGGCTGGAAACTAGTGGTAACCCTAATTCGAATGCAATTTTATTTAACCCTATTGTCAAATAAAGGACTTGAAAAAATAATATACAATGTCATTTTTAGTTTATACAAAACCTGAAAACTGTTTGTTCAGAATCAGTAATAGAATCGATTTCAATATTTTTTATACCATGTTACATTTTGACCAAATAATATTTACAAAATCTCAATTATAGTATACCCTACTAAAAACATACAACGGGACAGCACAAAAAGCTTGTAACTTCGTGAGTTTACAAGGTATTTTTTTTTTGTACTGATTCTTTAAATGAAAAAATTTGACCCGTGTTTCGGTTTTCGTAGTTATAAACTAAAAATAAGGATGTATAGCAATTCATGCATTGTGTTGTAGAATTATTGAGAAGCTGGACAACCATTAATCACATTGGTGACCGCGTTTAAAACTGCAGTGAAGTCTAGCCAATGGTGTTTTACTAACAACCACCGGCACCGATAAGAACATTAGAACGTAGCTCCAGCAAAACATTTAAAACTGCAGAGATCAGAATTTGCTGACATATTATAAGCTAATTACACACACAGCTACACTACAGCTAATTGTCCTTAATTATTGTTTGATGAGTAGCTTACATCTTTATTATAATCTTTATTAACACGACTGTAATAAAGTGATTAGCTTGCTCGATTGCAGTAGCATACCTAAATAATTTTAAATAATTTACTGTCTTTAATTATGTATATAACCTAATAGCTAGGTAAAGAGCCGCTTACGCCATATCCCGAAGTTTACGACCGGTGCTTTAAAATCAAGGATTAAAGGAGCCTATTACTCACTGAATAGTCGGTATGGCGGTATTTCCAAGCTAAACTTCTTCAGTCTTGGCTTTACTTCAGCCAAAGGTCAATTTGTCCGCGTTTCACAAAATAATTCTTATATTATCTCCAAAACTCGTATGTAGCCACATCATGTCATTTAAACTGTGCTTACTATAATTTTTATTTGAAGTTATTACCAATGAAATGCATCTTATCGGGAAAGAGTACACTATGAATGATTTTCGAATAACTACTAATATACCTACTAACCTTAGCATTGGTTATCGCGTTAAGCATTTTTTACGCTTTAGTCCACGCCAATCATTGCCGGTTATTTCAAAACAAAAGTACTTGCTCTCTTTGTTTTCTTTCTTACTACTGACTTCCACCTTTGGCGAGTTAATTTACTATGAGCGAACAGAGGCGATTCATTGTTTAAGTTTTATAAATCTATTAAAGGATTTTAATTAGTAGTAACTAAATAAAAAATATCATATTGGGCATTCAAATGATAAGTAATATTTTTTTAAGCAAACAGTTGTTTTTTGTATAGAACAGAAAAGTTCTTTGATTTCTTTGCCGTTTTGTGGAAGGCTAGGGTATCCGGTTCGAGAACAATTAGTAACAAAATTATTTTCGCATGACATTTATAAAATTTCAATTTCAGATTTAGTATTTCTTTCTAGTAACTGCGCAATAAATTAGACTGTTCTCAGCTCCTTCTTGGAATAACGTTCCAACACCGCATCCCGTAATAAAATTCCACTCCTTTTGTACGTTTATATAAATTGCCCTCATCACAGTGCATGTTGTGTTAGCCTGGAACTGATTGTAAATTTATTTGTAAAATTTATATTAAAAAAAGAATTTTGCAAATGTTAAAAATGAATTTACCATCGCGTTGGTAAACCTCATTAATAAATAAATAAATAGCTTTTGTTGCATTGCTGCATTTGTTTTTAGTATGGGATTTATTAGTCCATGGTTTTTAGTAACAAAGAACTTGATCTTTGAAAGTAGATGTCTATCTTCCTCAGGTCCATGGGCGATACGGAATTGGTTCCTGGGGAGTAGTTTTCGTTTAAACAGAAATAGTTACAGTTGATTATCGTAATCTAAATATTGGAACAATAACCAGAAATGTTTAGCGTACACCATATATAAGCTGTTCATTTTATTAAGAGAAGTTGGTGATGAGAGCTGCGGTACGTTGTATAGGTAAAGTTCCTCTCAGAGTCAGAGAATGAAACGCAGTTTAATACTGTAAATTCATAAATCATAATAAATAAACATCAAATGTCCGTTCGATAAATTGTGTGAAGTTATTTTTAATATGTCAAAGAGAAAATGAAAAAAAAAACACATACCTATGAAAAAATTTCCACGAGCAGGATTTGAACCCGCACCCTTATGACTTACCGGGTCAGGTGCTCTCCCAATTGAGCTATCTTGGTTCTAACCAGCCCGCCGAAATTACTCAACACTATTTACTTTTTACTTTGAAAGCCAAGGGCGCCCATTCAATGTCAACAACTACCATCATTAACATCTGATCATAATATTTTTACAAATACTAAAGATCAGTTAAGAAATAAATAAACATTTATAAATAGCTAACATTTATAATAACTTTATAAATAAATAAACATTTTATAAATAGCTTGCCTATTTCTTAACTGATCTTTAGTATTTGTAAAAATATTATGATCAGATGTTAATGACGGTAGTTGATTGACATTGAATGGGCGCCTTTGGCTTTCAAAGTAAAAAGTAAATAGTGTTGAGTAATTTCGGCGGGCTGGTTAGAACCAAGATAGCTCAATTGGGAGAGCACCTGACCCGGTAAGTCATAAGGGTGCGGGTTCAAATCCTGCTCGTGGAAATTTTTTCAACATATGTGTTTTTGTAATTTGTTCGCAACAAAATTTGCGTTAAAAATTATATAAAAATTTAGAAAATGAAAAGTTTTAAAAGGAGCTTTTTTAGAAAAAGTTATATGTTATAGAATATAGAACAAATTTATATGCTTCATCTCAATAAATTACATCTAACACCTGGCAAAAAGGTATATACCACTAACGAAAAACAAGTTTTTACAGCAATAAAGACTATTTTCACTAATGTGTGGGTGTTTGAGAACCGAGCAAACATAAAACATTTACTTTACCTTTATTATTGTTACCATTTTATGTGTGTACATAAACTTGTAAATAAATAAATAAATAAATAAAATGTTTAACAATACAATATTGTAAGAAGTAAGAACTCCGGCATTATTTTACAGATTTAAGTAACGATATAATATAGATACAAAAAATGCTTATAAAGTTTACAGTTTTTTTTCCAAAAAAAATGTAGAGCTTTCAATATCATCTCTATACATACTGTATCTAATAAAACATCGACTACATTGCCTTGCCTAATATATCTTCAAATGTGCAAACAAGCCAATGGTCTTCCATAAGAGCGAACTTCAAACCTAAGACACTCACTTTTTACCTTCGGTCATAATGTCATTGAATAAAAAATGAATAGAGATGTGAATTTACCGATGGAATATTATAGGATGTTTTTTTTAGTTTTTTTCTATTTTCGGATGGATAGACTTTAAGTTGTAAATCTATTAATAAAAGAGACGATAGATTAATTATAAAAAGGTAATTCGGATTCAAGGAAATGGACCGGTCATTAGTTTAAATGTAGTTCAGTCTTGTTTAATAGTACTTACTTTACTGTAAACAAATACAGCTTATTTATAATTATAATATAAATCTAATATGAAATTATATCATTATTACATGGTGAACGTAACAAACAACTTCTCGAGCTGCCAAGTGAGGTATCATATCACACATCTAACCGGACACCTGCTACAGTTACATCACTAGTACCTACGAATTACGATCAGCCTGTATCCATACTCAAAAATATTAACGTTCACTATTTTTTTTAATGTTCGCCTTTCATTATACGAGTACATGAGGTAATATTTATTGAACGGAATCCGAGGTGCTAGATGCTATTGCTAAACCAGCTGTTAAAGAAAGGACTACGCGCCGAGCATCGGCTACCTAACCTGAAATTAACATTTGAACCCGTGACACTCGACGAGATGAGTCTTACTAATGTAAGAGAAACTTTATGCACTCGCAATACAGGTGCTTTCACAATGGTGCAAATGGCTAGAACGTCAAGAAGGACGATAGTATTTTGCGTTCACCGCTACATTTAGCGTGTAAGACTAACATTTCACCATTAAAATGCTATACGACACACTGACATTAGTAATTCAGCCATGGGAATGCAGTTTACGCCCGCATTGATCTTGTGTTCCGTATTGTTTGGTCGATTTTAGCATTGTAGAATACGTTTGTAGGTTACTGTATCATTATTTTGCTTTTTCTCAGGAATATACAATAACTACAAGTTATTCTGTTCACTTAGAGAAACGTACGATTATGTTTAAACGTAAGTTGACATAAATTTGGATCAAAGTCAACAGTAGAGACTCATCAAATCAAAATAGTAGAGTATATTTAGGTCAACATCACGGGTCCATTAATTGAAAACAAAAATTAAAGAATAGCATGCAAGAATTGTTAGTATTAGTTCCCTATTTATAAATTACAGATTGCGTAACTTAGTACGAGTATTTTAAAATTTTAATACTATGAACGAAAAAAATAATTTAACAATCACGAGCACGACATAAAAACTTAAGGTCTTTTTTCGGTTACAACAAAAAAAAGGTCAATTTGTAGTTTTTGGGCATTTTTATTATTATGCCTAGCCACCCTAGCCACAACAGGAGGTCAATTCTATTAGAAAATTGCAACTGCACGTTTACGCCTGTCATTTGTCGCGTGTAGGAGTAGTGCCGTGGAAATAGACGTATTCTATTAAAATTCTCTGCACCACAACTACACTACAACTGCGCGTCTACTACACTACAGCTGCACGAATCCTGCAATAAAAGTAATAGAACTAATGTTACAATTCGCTAAATACGTAAAATGCTTATAATACGCTGTGCAAAAGTTGCTCACGATCTACTTCAATAAACCTGCACAAAAACTGCACCAATACTGCTGTCATTACTACACAAATGTCAAAATATTTTAATGGAATACGATTATTTTGCAGTGAACGTGCAGGTGTAGTGCAGTTTTGTTAGTGGAATACCTATTTGCGTTACTTCTTCGTCCCTGCAACACTACGGCAGCAGCGCTGCATAACAGAATACCGAAACGTCAAAATTTGCTCATTTTGGCACACGCGATGCTGCAGTGTAGTTGCAGTTATTTAGTAGAATCGGCCTACAGAGCTTTGTTGAAACTGAAGTATTGTCAAACCACAGACTATAGCAACCGAGCACGACATAAAAACTTAAGGCCTTTTTTCGGTTACAACAAAAAAAAGGTCAATTTGTAGTTTTTGAGCGTTTTTTATTATTATGCCTAACCATCCTAGCCACAACAGAGCTTTGTTGAAACTGAAGTATTGTCAAACCACAGACTGTAGCAACACCATGGATGGGCGTGAACTCGCGCTATTTCAACGAAGTGGTCTGTGGTTATTATGCCCCAACACTAAGTTTCTATACTAGATTTCATACCCTTCATAGGTACTAGAACGGGACAAAGTGGGACATTAGTGCTTGGCAGCAGACATAGTGACGAGGGTTAGAGCTACCACCGTTCTTGCTTTCATAATTGATTATTAAAATCAGAGGCAAAATTAAATTAGGTGCAAGTCCGAGCGATATTGTCCTTACTTTAATCGTATCCGTCTTTCAACATGTTCGTCGTTTGTTAAAAAATATGACTTTTCAGGATTAAAGATTACGTGTTAGTTTTTTTTTAAATATTAATATAATAAATAAAAATTAACTTCTGAAAAACGGCTGCTGTAGGTTAGACTCTAATACTTGTACATAACCTCTCGCAAAAAAATCAAAACGCATGAGTTGTTGGTTTATACAATATAACTACATCTATTTAATGTTTTTTTATTTGTTAATGCAATAACAATTTAAAATAATTGGATTAATTAACATGGTTGCTCACAATTATCGTCACTTAAATAATATTTGGCTTTTTGCATTTAGAACTACCCTAATTATGTAGATTACGAACTAGATACATTTACTTAGACATCTTTGGTTGTAGAATTTTAAGAGTTTGACAAACCTTTACTTTGGAATTGACGACCATTGATGTCTAAGTATTTGTTTTATGGATACTTAAACAGTAGTTGAGAAGCCGAGATTGCGTACTGATGGGGTTTAATGTTCTATGTATGCTTAAATAAATTAATACAACATTATATCGGCTAGCTATATAGCAACCTATCAATGATGGTATCTATTCCACCTCACAGCCCAACTTTGACTAGGTATGCTAAATGTTGCGTCGAGGTCACTAACAACGAGTTACTTACCTCAATTTATGATATTTTTAAATTTTTATATAATTTACATCATAAGGTACATGCGTGTTCCTGTCTTTTGAAATTGTATGTGTGATGTATTTGTACCAAATAAAGATTTTTTCTATTATATTCTATTTATCATCGTTTATCTATATTGTATTTCTACAAACCTACAACTTGATGTATTACGCTGTCATGCATGGTTGGGAAATTTTCTTAAAAATATTTTAATTTTAGTAATAATTTAAGGAGGGTGTGGTAGTCCAAAATATTGTTCTTTTTTTTTGCTAGTATCCACGACTAGAATTAGTAACATTTAAAAATCATATATATATATATATATACATTTAAAAAACATTATGTTACAAACACAAGAAATAGGGAATAGTTATTAGTATGACTAATGAAAGTAAAATGGGCATCTGCCCTCGAGCATCGTCGTTTGCGCGCCGCCAGTAGGAGGGCGGTGCGCGCACCATCGCATTGCGCAAGGCATGTGATGTGTACCATCGAAAGTGCCCCCTCCCCCGGATATGGAGCGAGCATCTCTTATAAACACAGGTGGCGCCTGGTCACTTGACACTACACTGTCTATAGCTGTAGCTAATCGTGTGCTCAGGATGTGTGAAAAAATGGTAGGTTCCAGTGACCAGTGATGATAAACATTTTTCTAGTGAATCTGTGCCATCTTCGCCAGTGCAACCGAAGCTCTTGTGCTTATGGATTTTTTACCTGTTCTTTCGAAAGACCTCTTTTTGATGAATGATGAATCGGGAATTGTTTAATAGTCAGGATTGTTTGTGTGTACAGGTGCTGAGATCGTTGTTGTTGGTGGCGGCGGTGGCTTTCGCTGCAGCACGGCCGGAGCCCCCAAGCTCATATGGGGCCCCATCACAATCGTACTCCGCTCCCTCGAGCTCGTACTCCGCTCCTTCAAGCTCGTACGGGGCACCATCCCAGCAGTACGGGGCGCCGGCGCCGCAGTACGGCCCACCGCAGCAGCAGCCTATAGTACACAAACATGTGTACGTACACGTGCCGCCCCCAGACAATGAGTACCAGGCTCCTCGCAAGCCCATCTATGTGCCGCCCCCGCAGAAACACTACAAGATCGTGTTCATCAAGGCCCCGACCCCGCCGACCCCGACCGCGCCCGTCATCCCTCTGCAGCCTCAGAATGAGGAAAAGACCCTGGTCTACGTGCTGGTTAAGAAGCCTGAGGAACAGCCTGACATCGTGATCCCAACACCCGCACCTACACAGCCTGCCAAACCAGAAGTTTACTTCATCAGATACAAGACTCAGGTATTTAATTTTTTCTATTTGATATTGATTTACTATTATTTGGTTGATAATGAAAAAATACTATTTAATTAGAGAGATGATAAGATAATATCTTGAAAAATAAAGATAAAAATAAAAAACCTTCCCTAAACAAGTATAAGTATAGTGTAGATCAATGACCACGGCCGCGGCCAATGTAACCTCCATCGCCGTGAGTTTCAGAGTAAGATATTACTGAACATCCCATTAACTTATTTGAAGAATCTATTGAAAAGATATTTTCATGTTCACTTGGCTCTAATGATTCAACTAAACCGCACTTTAATATTTAAAAAAATACACAAGTTTAATAGACAAAACAATATAACGCACAAGATTTATTAAACTTTTGACAAAAACCTCAATAACGTACACAGTTTACTTTTTATGACACAATTTATTATAAGCCAATACTTAATTTCAACACAATAGTTTCTAAAACTAGCAGAATAGTTTACAAAGGACAGAAAGTAGCATCAATTAAAATGTATTGGAAAACTGTTCTGTGTATCTTATTATCTATATAATAACAGCGGCCATTGTTGTTGAATAATAAGACTAGAGTAATTTATAGCAAATAACAATTAGAGAGACATTAATGTAACGTCGACATACAAGATCACTTAACTTAGCGCATAGTTAACTTAGAATGTGAATTGAAATTCTCAAAATTTCCATATACGGTCGAACATAAATTGGCATTAGAATGTACTTACTTACCTTATAAAGTTAACGAATGTCAAAGCTGCCGAAATCCCTAACCAAAAACTGTCTACTTATGCAAATTGGCAGCACATGGTATCTGATTGAAAGATCAGCAATCCTAATTAAGATTATAGCTATTATAGAAAAAAAAACCGGTATAATATTAGCAAGAACATGCTTAAAGTCACTATAAACCTAGTATATAGTACAAAAATTATTATTAGGCAACGGGAACGGACGTAGATTGGACCACTACTTGCCGTTATTATACTTCTACAAACTACTTGTTAAACAGCAGTTTTCTGTTCTTTCGGAAAAAAGTCTTTTTATCCCACAAATAACAAAAAACACAGAAAAGACTTCAACGCGCTCAAAGATGTGTTCAACATAATTTTAAAATTACATTCACAAACATGTTAGATAATTTTCGGTTGCCTTATATTTTTTCAATATAATCGTATTGTTATTGTTATGATTACTTCCGCCTGCGGCTCAACACGCGTGCTGTTCAGTTTGCCATTGCAAGTCTGAAGATTTGAGATGCTCCTTGTACTGTTTTTGGAATAAAAAAAAATGATTCTTACTATCTTAGTTGGCCAAATTAAACGATTTGACCAATTACTAATTGTTTTAACAGACAGCATACTGCCTATTGACTTGAACTGTAGCGTTGGGGATGCACTTGCGCCCGCTCGTGAAAGTGCGTCGTCGTGTGTTCGACATTTCCCGGAGTACTAGGAAGCATTATCCAGCGGCCTGAGTACTGCTATCATCATTACCATGACGCAAGGAGGACTTCTGCCGCGCAGACAATAACGCAACATAACGCAATGCAGATCAACATTTTGTGTCATTAACCCCTGTTGGTGCTTCTTTGTTTTGTGGGAACATGCACTACTATTATCCTCCAACTATAAGAATACACACAGAATTGTTTCTTTTGTATTAGATGTAATCTGTTATTAGTTCCAGAATGTTATTTCGCTTTGGTACATTTACGATGTACCAGGTTAATCTTCTGAATCATGGAAATTTCTAGAGAAGGTTAATTATCATGGAAATTAGTGTTAGACGTTACGATTAATATAGTCCATCCAAGTGGGAAGCGCATTTATAAGCATATTTGAGAAGTTATACAAGTTCTTGAAAGAGCTTAAGTCAAATCTGAATAGTGGCCTACTTCTTGCTCAATCTAGCAATCAATAGTATTAGTGGATAGGTGTTACATAACATAACATAACAACTTTGTATTACTTACTTATTTTTTGTTGCTTGATTCGGTAAACCGCATGAAATTGGCGTAACGTAATTAGTAAAGTAAAAGCTATGTTTCTATTTATGCATAGTACAATAGCAAAATTAATTTAATACAATCAAATAGATAGATATTAATTTTATTACAACACCATAAAAATTTACATTAAACAAAAATACTAATAAAAATAAAATACAATTTGGCGGTCTTTTAAGGCATAGAAATAGAAATAGAAAAAAAATTTATTTGTTACAATTCATCACACATTCAAATTACACATGCAGATTATTAAAAAAAATCGTAAGTACTAACATTCGTACCTAACGTTTTGTTGTTTCAGAAACAAGAAGGATACCCTGCCGCCAAGCCCGCTCCAGAGTATGGAGCGCCCGCGTCCGCGCCCTCGTCCGAGTACGGAGCCCCTTGAATTGCGCCCTTAATCTGGCCCTGACCCTCTCAAAAAGTACCAAAAATCTTGTTAAGTAGATATAAGAATAGTCGTGCTGACGAACAGAATACGATTGCAAGGCAGCGATATTCATTACCACCTGCTAAAAACAAGCACTAACAAAGATAAAAATTACTATAAAGTAAATGTATTTACTACCAATATCAATTATCGTGTTGCAACATAATCCGTAGTGTGAATTATGGCAGCTATCTCGGCGAAGTTATTATCTCTAATGCGTCTTTTAATAGCTTGAGCCATGTCAACGTATTAAGAATTGACGAGTTCATCCTGATGATTGTGCTCGAGCAAAAGGTAAACCTAACAAAATCAAGTTGCATTAATATAGGTGATATCTTACCCCGGATTATGCTCCATATATACACGGTTGGGGCTGTGTTCCCTTTTTTCGGCTTCATAAAATATTTCGGTACATTTAATCGAAAAGTTCAACCTTTTTCAGAAATTTCTACAGGATAAATTTTTATACAGTACCCATATTTTCTGGAGCGACTTCTGACTTTGACTTTCTTTTCTGGAGAATCGGTAAGTAAACAACTTTTTCATAGTAACATGGGTTAAAATAAGCCAAAAATGTTGAGACTTCATACAAATCAGGCTAATCAAGTGTTCGCTAAAGTATGGGAAATCCAAAAAAAATGTTTTATTTCGACCCATGTTACTATGAGAAAGTTGTTTACTTACCGATTCTGAGTTGCTCTAGAAAATATGGGTACTTTTAAAAAAATATCCCGTATAATTGATATGTCCTTTTGTACCTCTAAATATTCGTTTATTGATTAGTTTAGTTTTAAATTTAGAACAGCTTAGCTTGGAGAGCAGGGCCCTACCAGGGTCGGTGGCTAGGTATTGGTCGAGAGGGTGACGGCTTAAGTGACCCACTGGCATTGTGAGAACTGTGCTGCGTACTTGTTTTAACGTACATCAAATTGATGTGAATGTTTTGTAAATATATTATTTTTATACGATTAAATGTTTTATGATTAAAATGATATGTTTGTTTTCATTTTCCTTCTTTATTGGTTGTTGGTTTCGTCAAAATCTCTGCTGGGTTCATACCTCGCCACACGGTTAGTATAACGATGTTAGGTTGGGTCATAATTTTAGATCGGAATAGATAGGATTTTTTTCTGTGAATTTCGTCACAGCGTTATTAATAGCATGGATAACCCGATGAAATTAATGGAGAAAATATACTTTTACTTTTTTTGCACGTCAAACCATTAAGATATCTCAATTTATGTAATCGTTACAAGAAGTTTTCTTAAAATATTTAACTTTATTTAAAATAATTTCGGATATAACTAAGCTTGCATATGCTGTGCTAGCTATATATTGCAAAATGTATGTGTAATACTCTACCTACTCCGATCTATGGTCTCCTACTCTCTACTTAACTCACCACGCCGATCCATTTTAGGTTCGTGGGTCGTTAACGGGACAACCGGGACCAAGGGTTTAACATGTGCCTTTGAACACGCGAGACATTAACGAGTATTCTATTCTGTTGTTTACTACACCAAAAAATACTCGGAGTTCAATTATAGTGGAAATGGTAAAATAAAAAAAAAACATTTTACAGGCATGGCTCATCTACTAAAATTAATTAAGACAAAAGATGTTATCATGATCATCATCATCAGAGCCAAAAAACGTCGTTGCTGGACAAAGGCCTCCCCCAAGAATCTCCACAACGACCGGTTTTGTCCTGCTCGCATCCAGCGGCTTCCCAATGATGATCTTCCTTTCAAAAGATGTACTTAATCAGAATTCATAAATATTATTAAAATCAAATAATTTATTTTGCATATTGTTACACAGAGAAGGGTTACAAAAATAAAAAGAAGCATAACAATATTATGATGAGCAGTGAAACAGTGGCAAAAAAGTCTCCGGCTCAGCATGCTGCATCAGCAAAATCACACCATACACCGTACCCAGCGGGACCTAGACCCATGGAAAAGTGACATTGCCATTTTACAATAAATATATTAAATTACTATTTGTCGTTTAATAGAGATAATATTATTATATTTGTCAAGGTTGAAATATAATTTTGCAAATTAGTTTTCATCCAGGATTACATTTTTCTCTACTTAAGAACATTGCAATAGTTTTACTAAAGAAAACATATTCAGATTGTGAACATTGTATTGCATAAGCCGCTAACCAGTTAAGTTAGGAGGACTCTCATTAGTGATGCGCTAAAAAGGAAAACTTGCAAGTCGTATTTAGAATTGTTATTTACGGTTACTCAATAGACTATGAAATATTCGGCAGAGAATTTACTTTTAAAATTATTACACGCTTTCAATTTACAATGAGACATAAAACTGTCAGCATATAGAATCGTGTAAACAATTAATTAGTAGAAAACACCATCATACTCGCTAGGTATGCTCATATTTATATACATACCTAACATCCAACTTACAATATTGTTAGAATAATGTTAAGTGTGTACCTCTACCGACTTATTGAAACTTTCAGCTTTATTTATTTATTTATTTATTTATTTATTAGGTACACAAAACAGATAGAAATTAAAAAATAACAAAAATGCATGATATATTGTATAAGAGCTAAATTCCTATCCAAAACATGTGTACACAACACGATTAATAATAAGCGTCCATGTTAAAGTTTACCTAATCTACAACTATATCCAATTAAAAACTAATTATATACAATACATAGGAATGGTGAAAAAAAAAATTTAAAAAAAATAAAAATATAACAAATTGAAAACTTATTCTAGGTTAATGTTGACTTTTAAATTTTACGAAGATAAACTTTATGAAGTTTTCTTAATGAGTGGGAGATGCCGAGCCAAGAATTTCCCGGACATTTTTTTTAATTCATGTATTTTCATTGAAAATATGTCGATGTTGTTATTAAGTGCAACCAGTTCATTGTATAGACGGCCAAAAGTGGAAAGTACTAAGTCTAGTAAACGATTGTTACTATTGATTATATTATTATATTGGTTTAAATAACACATCGACATAGTTTCTTGCAAGAGAAATGACTTCCGATTAGACAAATCGCTCGGGGTAAGCATGTTTGAACCATGAACAGCTGACCATGACATGTGTGGAGTATTAAAATCACCTATGAGTGTAAACTCATTTTTATCTTTACTGTTCTAAATGTTTTTTTGGTAGTTAATATAAAATTCTTCAAGTTCCGCTACAGACATATCTGGCGGTAAATAACAAACGCATATGTTTATTATAGGCATGCTGTTGTTGACTGGCAATATGCTTACCCAAACGTCCTCAAATCGGCTCTACAATGAATTTGGCGAACTGTGTTAAATTTTTTACTAATAGCCTAGCAATACACCACCACCATCGGGCTTATTACTACAACTACTATAACGATCCCTACGAAACATATTGTAACGTACATCTAAAAACTCTCTGTCATATACACTAGAATTTATATTTGTTTCGGCTAGGCATAATATATCAAAGTTACAGTTTAAGGCATTAAGAAAAAAGTCTTTTAAATGTTTACATAATTTTTAACGCAAATTTAGTTGCGAACAAATTACAAAAACACAAATGTTGAAAAAATTTCCACGAGCAGGGTTTGAACCTGCACCCTTCTGACATACCGGGTCAGGTGCTCTTCCAATTGAGCTATCGTGGTTCTAACCAGCCCGCCGAAACTATCTTTTAATTTAGAACGAAATCTGTTAACATTTTGATAATAAATCGTAATCATTGTTGGTTAATAACTGAAACCAATTATCCATATTATGATATTCATCATCATCATCTCAGCCAAAAGACGTCCACTGCTGGACAAAGGCCTCCCCCAAGGATCTCCACAACGACCGGTTTTGTGCTGCTCGCATCCAGCGGCTTCCCGCGACCTTCACCAGATCGTCGGTCCACCTTGTTGGAGGCCTGCCCACACTGCGCTTTCCGGTACGTGGTCGCCACTCCAGGACTATCCCGCCCCAGCGGCCATCAGTCCTGCGAGCAATGTGACCTGCCCACTGCCACTTGAGCTTAGCAACTCTTCGGGCTATGTCGGTTACCTTTGTTCTTCTGCGGATCTCCTCATTTCTGATTCGATCACGCAGAGAAACCCCGAGCATAGCCCTCTCCATTGCTCTTTGAGTGACCTTGAGCCTTTTTACGAGGCCCATAGTGAGCGACCACGTCTCAGTCCCGTATGTCATCACTGGCAACACACACTGGTCAAAGACTTTCGTCTTGAGACACTGCGGTATATCGGACGAGAAGATATTTCGAAGCTTACCGAACGCTGCCCAGCCTAATTGGATTCGACGATTGACCTCTTTGCTGAAGTTGGACCTACCTAGCTGGACCGTTTGTCCCAGGTAAACATAATTGTCCACAACTTCAAGGGCAGAGTCCCCAACCTTCAGAGGAGTGGGTACGACACGTGAGTTCGACATAACTTTCGTCTTCTCCATGTTCATTTTAAGGCCCACTTGTTGAGAGACTCTGTTGAGGTCACCGAGCATTGCGCCGAGGTCTTCCAGGGTCTCAGCCATGACCACTATATCGTCAGCAAACCGAAGGTGAGTGATGTATACGCCGTTGACGTTGATGCCGAGTCCTTTCCAGTCCAGAAGCTTGAAAACATCTTCCAGTGCAGCAGTGAACAGTTTCGGAGAAATCACATCTCCCTGTCTCACTCCTCGCTGCAACTGGATAGGTTTCGAGCTCTGGTCCTGAAGACGGACTGACATAGTGGCGCTTTCATACAAACACCTCAACACTTCGATGTACCGATAGTCAATTTGGCACCGCTGGAGAGACTGTAGCACGGCCCATGTCTCAATCGAATCGAAGGCTTTTTCATAGTCCACAAACGCTAAGCAAAGAGGCTGGTTATACTCTTCGGTCTTCTGTATAACCTGCCGCAGCGTATGTATGTGGTCTATGGTGCTGAAGCCTTTTCGGAAACCGGCTTGTTCGAAGTCATCAAACCTGCGTGCGAGACGATTCGTTATGACTCTCGAAAACAGCTTGTAGACGTGGCTTAGAAGTGAGATGGGCCTGTAGTTCTTCAGCAGGGTTTTGTCGCCCTTTTTGAAGAACAGTACCACCATACCTTCGTGCCACGTCTCTGGCGTTCTGCCCCCCAGTACCACGGAATTAAATAGCTTCTGAAGAGCTACGAGTACCGGTCTTCCGCCTGCTTTCAGAAGCTCGGCCGTAATTCCGTCAGCACCTGGTGCCCTGCCATTTTTGAGCTGTTTGAGAGCCATACTAATCTCGTATAGGCTGATGTCCGGGATGTCTTCGGTATAGTGCCGGGTTAACTTAACTCTAGGGTCTTTAGCTAAGCTTTGTACAGGTGGCCGTGTGGATGTGTAAAGCTGTCCATAGAACTTCTCGACCTCTCCCATAACATCGGACCTGGTCGTGACAGTTCTGCCGTCATCGGTTTTCAGCGTCGTCAGTTGGCACTGCCCAATACCCAGATCTCTTGCGAACACTTTTGAGCCTTTGTTCCGCTCAATGACCTCTTTAATACGGTTAGTATTAAATTGGCGCGTGTCGCGAGTCATAGACTTCGAGATCTGCCTATTTAGCCGCCGAAACTGAGACGCATCACCTGAGGAAAGCAGAACCATTGCGCGCCGCTCTTCCATTAGTTTTAGGGTATGGTCTGAGAACTTTTTGGTTCCTTTTGCACGGTGGGTTTTAAAGAACTTGGACCCAACCGTTTGGACAGTTTCCACAAACCTGTTGCTGTATTCGTCCACATTTTCACAATTATTTAGGCGCTCGAAGCGATTCTGCAATTCGAGCTGAAAGCTTTCGGGGTTTTGGATTTGGATGGGTGCAGGACGGAGCGTAGACCTTATCAATCGACGTCTTTCCAGCTTAACGTTGATATTCAATGTGCCTCTTACCAACCGGTGATCGCTGCCAGTTTTAAACGCATTGATCACAGTGACATCATTGAATATTTGCTTCCTCGTCGACATGATAAAGTCAATCTCGTTTTTTGTTGCACCATCGGAACTCATCCAGGTCCACTTGCGGTGTTCAGCTTTCCTGAAAAAGGAGTTCATCATAAAGAGGCCCTCCCTCTCAAGAAAGTCCGCCAGCAGTTGGCCCCGGGAGTTCCGATTACCAACCCCAAATCGTCCCACTCTCATCTCATCGCCGCTTCGTTTGCCCAGTTTTGCGTTAAAGTCTCCCATGACAACGGTGTAATGAGTTTTGGAGGCTTGTATGGCTCTAGAGATGTCCTCATACGTAGCTTCCACCTCATCGTCAGGGTGTGTCGTAGTAGGAGCATAAACCTGTATGACCTTCAACGAATACCGTTTGGTTATTCTGAGTATAAGGTACGCTACCCTAGGCGACACACTCCCGGTCTCGACAACGTTGTTCACGAGGGACTTGTGGACGATGAACCCGACACCACCTTGGGACAGTTGTTCGCCCTCCCGGAAATAGAGCAAGTTACCGGACTTGAGGATTATCGAGTCCTCCCCCTCTCTTCGGACTTCAGATAATCCAACTATGTCCCACCGTATCTTGCTCAATTCTTCCTCCAGTTCGTAAATCTTCTCGTCAGTCCGTAATGTGCGCGTGTTAAATGTTGCCAGGGCCAGAGTTCGTTGTTGACGGTAGCCAGGTCTCTGCCGGAGATTCTTAGCACCCCCTGCCCCGTCGCTGCCTTGGCCGCTACCGTAGCTAGGGCGAGCGGGGCCGCCGGGGACTAGGGGCCGGTTTTTGCTGGTGTGCATGTCATGGGGGGTATTTGCCATAATCGCCACGCTTGGCAGGCGGGTTGGCGATCGCAGTAGGTTGAAGGTAACCTCAGAGAGATGCTGCTGCCCATCCTCTGGAATGGTCCCTTAGTCGCCTTTTACGACACCCACGGGTTGAGATGGGGTGATGCAATTCTTTATCCCCGGCACCACACGGGGGATATTATGATATTAACTTACTTCAAATAAATTACGCTACAATTTCTAAATATTAACGTAGTTTGCTTAGACAGACAATGTTTTTGATATGGACTGCATTCGCGTTGTCATCTTTACGTAAGTACACACGACCATAGCGCACCCACACATATTTATAATTATTTGTTTTGGCGAATGCTCTCGTTTCAGCGTGAAGTTTCTTGCAGTCGATCGATAAATGCTCGGACACAAAGATTCTTTGATTATTTCCCGCTATACCTAAATGCGTTGTATTCAACATATCGCTGGGGTGAGCCTTGTTGAAGCGATGGACTGCCGAGATAAACTCATCCCGTTGACGCAACGATGTTAGGCTGAGAAGGATGTTTCGAGGGCGGCTGGACGAGCTGTTCATCTTCGCTACACGACGGCAAGCTTGTATGTTAGAGTCCTGGATAGGATAATCGACAACTGCACACAATGTTTTCACCAGAGATAATTCGTTTTCATTTCTATTTTCCGGTACCGTCTGTATTTCAACGTTATGTTCACGTGATATTTTTTCCAAAATCGACAGCCTGCCACGCAATGTGTTTATTTCTGCTTGCATAGCGTTTCTGCCGGCCTCTAACATTTTTACAGTTTTATCCTTCTCATGAATCACCGATTTAAGGTCGTTTTGTTCGGTGATGATGATGGTGATGATAAAGTCGGTTGTGTTAGTAAACTCCACCTTTAATTCGTCAGTAGCCGTCTTAATTTCAGCCACTATCAGTTCTTTCAACTCAGTTTTCAGCGCAGTTCGCAGGTTAGTCATATAAGCTGAGTTTGGAGCCAGTTTTTGATCTAACAACGCGCTTATCTCCTCCAGTGTAACCCCCCCGGAAGTAGCTTTTGAGGGGCTTGATGAGTTGGTCGGCGTCAAAGTCGACTTGGTCTTGCAGCCGACCGGAGTGTCATCGTAAGCAGCAGCACGTCGTCGGATGTTTACATTTGCACAAAAAGGGCATCTTAGGGAAGACAAATCCTTCTCATTTAGCTTCGATGAGCGCTCGGGTGTTATTCCAATACAGCTATAGCAATAATGCGAGTTGCAATTATTGCATTTTAGTGAACTAGTTTCATTGATTTTAACTCTGCACTCGTTACAATACATGTTTGACCTCCTTTGATGTTTTGATGTCCGCGCACAAATGTTTTTCTCACACAACACACTAATGCTAATTTAAAACTAGAATAATATAATTAATATATTGCACGATCACTGAAACACGTCCGCTTAGTTTGATGATTAGATTGATTGACTTTACAAGCATATTGCGCAAGCAACCACACAGGTTGTTTTGATAAGTTACAATGAAAAAGAACTTTGACGTGGACGGGGTACACTTCACTTGGTAAACAACTGGGTAATCATCACTTGACACACAAAAATAAGAACGATTAAACCTTTCACTTTTCATTGAAAGTAGGTAACTTGGCAGAAGAAACATGTGTTTAGTTTTAACAAGTGCAGGTCACCACCTAAAGATTAAATGAGTATAATTTACTAGAGACAAGTAGCCAGGGTGCCTAGTGTGAGTTTTGTTTACTATCCGTATTTATTCGATTACGTTTACGAAAACGAAAATTAGTATGGCATAGTAGCGCCTCCTGGCGACATACGAGTAGAGTCAAAATTTTGCCATACAAATTCTCGTTTTCGTTAACGTGTTCGAATGGCGAATGAAACTTGCACTAGGCACCCAGTTTAATAAATTGTTTGATCATCATAGTTATCGAAATTAATCAATGTTAGTTTTTCTCTTTACAAGTGTTCAGTTGCCCAGTGTCCGACACAATTTTTATCGCCAAAAAATAACATTTGACCACTTAGCGGTGGTCTGTATTCAAATGTTGCCAGAACTAAAATCAGTCGCTCACCACTGTTATTATAATGAGTAAAAGAAAAAAATGTAGATACCCGGTTCCTGTCTAACACAGTGCCACTACCCTACATTGTTTATGTGGGTCAATGTTCCATTTGTTTACATTTTCTCAATAGGATTTTACTAGGCTTTTACCACCGGATGGTGTATGAGTATAACGCCAACAATACAAGATCAATCCCTAAGTAACCTTAATTGTAGCTGTCGGAATATAACAACGCTGCTTACAAAGTAATTTGGGCGAAAGGAACCAGTTCTACCACCAAAAACCGAGCATAATTTAGACCGTGATATTGGTATCACCTAGAGGGTTCTGTTAACCATTAAAACTAGGAGGATATTTTTTTATTATTAACTAAAAAAAGCCCAAGTAAATCCAAAGGTAAGTGTACTAAGTAATGTCATATCCATATTGTGTAATGGTGAAGCCTCATGATAATATGCCAATGTATACAATAGATGGTACAACTGTCCCACGGCGTTATTATAACTCAGCAGTTCAGCCTTTTCACTTTTACGAGTGCCATTAACGGTGTGTGTTGTAAATGCTTCCGTGCACTATACTAACTGTGGTATAAAGGTACCTAGCTATTTTACCCTCTACATCCTTTTATTTATAAGACTACAGGTTTAATAGTGCAAGCTTTATTTGCGATTCAATCACGTTAACGAAAACGAGAATAAGTTTTAGAATTAGAATTAGGCAATAGCTCTCCTCGTTCGTCCACTAGCAAGCGCTGCTTCAATGACATTACGATCGATTGGTGAATAAAAAGCGCACAAAAGGGCCTATAGTGCCACTTTTAGGGTGACTATATGGCAAGTGCATTTAACTTAATTATACAGGAGAAGACATCAAACATTTTCTTCTGCCAATTAAAACACAACTACTTTTTGTAATTTTCTTATATTCATATGGATGACTAGCTTTTGTTCGCGGCTTTACTCACGTGGGCAAGTTATGTTTGTTCTGTTTCTTCACACGTGTAGGAATCAGTAAAATATTCATTTTGATAGTTATTACTTTTAAATAACGATTTCTCCAAAAAAAACCTTATTCCCTTTTTACTCATTTAAAGAAAAATAAACAAAATTCCTGAGACAAGTCATTCTTTAATTCTTCTCAAGAACCCAAATATTTTCATGTATTTTACTTCAAAACTGACGGACTTTCATACAAACTTTCACCCCCTATTTGACCCCCTTAGGGTGTGATTTCCGTAAAATCTTTTCTTAGTGGCTGGTTACGTCACTCAATTGACCTACAGTCCAAATTTTATCTAATTAGCTTCAGCGGTTTAGGCTCGCCGATGATGAGTCAGTCAGTCAGGACAAGTCATATGTATATAGATTATGACTTGCTTTACTTCACGATATAAGTTAAATTGAGTATATGTGTATTTGGACAAGTTTTATGTGCCTTACTAAAGATAGTTTATATCTCAAGATATGTATGGTACCAAAACCAAAATAAATACCTAGCAAGGTCTCTAACTTACTATAGCCAAATTCGATAAAGAATGTTTACCAACAAACCGTTACGTAAGTGACGCATGTAATTGACAACCTTTTCCAGTTGGTCAACAGGAAAGATGGAGTTTCACCCGAATTCTTCACGTACTAGCACGTGTTGTGAGACCGTACCGTACAATAAAATTGTACCAAAAAAATACTTGAAATTGGCTAAATGCTAAACGCGAAGCCATTAATTAAGATAATTAATTAATTAACAGCAAAAAATAATAATTTAAGGTTTATTTATATTAAATATTGTATGAAAAATTTAAAACCTAAATCATAGTAATTATATCGCTTAATTTTAACCTATGTGAGTGAATAAATAAGCTACCTTGGAAAAATTTAAAAATGCATTTGAAGATTAAATAATTTATTTATACATAGATTAATTAACTGCTGTTAAAATCCAATATTCTATAACCCCATTGGAATTTGTTCATTCATGATTGTTTGTTTTGCACTGTTTACGCTGCAGATTTCAGAGGTAGGTAGTTAAGATAATCGACCTTGTAAATCGACCTTATAAGGATATTCTGTCATGAAGATGATGACGATTTTGAATGCTATTCTTCAATAGATAAATTGTTTAGAATACCACTCTTTTAGTAACGACATTTGGATGATATGGTTATCAAGTGAATATAATTCACTTTTCTTTTACGTTCTTCGTATTATTACTTTTTTAACCACGATGCGTGACTGAGTGAGAATAATGAGTCTTACAATAATATCTTTCATGTAAAATGCAGTACCTGATCAAGTAAATAATACAAAAAGTGTAAACACATTTTTGGCCTGATGACCCTAATTTGGTTTGTTTTTTATTCTTTATCGAATTTGGCTAGAGTATATGTCTCTGTATTGGTTTCATTAACGGAAGTGTTCTGGGTCTAACATTAAAAACCCAGCAAAAACACTGACTAGGTTTCTGATTTAGGTTTTTAATTGCTTTTTTAACTAAATGTCAAATGCGCCTGACTTACTGTTATTTACTTATCTTAAATCTTGTTCTACCTATATCTAATTTTGTAAACCCAATTCCAAGCTTAAAAACTTAGTGAGGGACCGATTCCAAATTCATAATCCTTAGTATGTCCATCCACAAATTCAAAAACATAGCGTTTTTTTACTTGGAAATGTCACTTGCTAGGTTTTTGATGTTATTTTTTTGGAGTACGAATGACACTTGCTAGGTTCGCGCATGCCCAAAAGTCTAATTCTAATTTTGATATAAAAAAGGTTATTTTTGCATTAGACGCACCTTAACATTTTGGGATCTTTGTTGAAAAAAACCGCATTTTCCAAAAAAATCCCTTCCCAGGTAGCAAGAGACGTAAAAAATCACGTCATTTTGAAGTCATATTAGACGTAGGATTCACGTGAGGATGTCACAAAATTCGACGGCAAAAACAACGTTAGGTGTCACGTGATTTTTGCTATTACTGCGACGTTATATTTACGTGAGTATGTTAACGTCCTACTAACGTTAAATCCGACGTTTGTTAACGTGATTTTTTTACGTTACATTAACGTAAGGATGTCACAAAATTAGACGGCAAAAACAACGTTAATAGTCACGTGATTTTTGCCATTACTGCGACGTTATTTTTACGTCCTACTAACGTTAAATCAGACGTTTGTTAACGTGATTTTTGCCATTACTGCGACGTTATTTTTACGTCCTACTAACGTTAAATCAGACGTTTGTTAACGTGATTTTTATAAGTTATATTGACGTGATATTCGACGTTAATTTAAGTTATATTAACGTCAGTTGAGTGGAAGGGGTGACGTCGAATAGACGTATCATATACGTTATATGACGTTACTGTAACGTTACATTAACGTCAGTTTAAGGGGAGGGTATGACGTCGACTAGACGTGACCACTGACGTATCATATACGTCGGTAAATCCGTCCAGTGACGTTGTTGTTGGCGCAATTTAACTATTGGAACCAATATCGCCCCGACCAGCAATGTTATGCCGATATCGCTTGCTGGGCCGATAGTTGCGCCAACTACGACCTCGCTGACGTATACGCCATATTGGGTTCAATAGTTAAATTGCGCCAACAACAACGTCGCTTCACTGGATGTATTTACTGACGTATACTCTTATGATATTTACGTCAGTGATCACGTTTAGTCTAGTCCTATATGATTAAAAAACAATTTATGTTGACTTTATACAAAAATTTATTCTACATCATAAAATTTTCAAGACAACAAAATGCGCTAAGTACCTTATGCAACTTACAACTCTACTTAGCGTTTAGGAGCCATTCTGACTTAATAATAATTCACCGTGCGTTCACCAGACATACCAGCCATAGGGCATAATCACGTTTATGTCAGACAAAGCATTTTTCACAACACTATATAATATGGCGGAGATAAATTACGGTAAGCGTGCTATGTGTTGACACTTGTCAATTTAAAAAAATATATTTTGGAAAAACCATCGTAAAAAGAAATTATGATGATATGTATTATCCTGTATATCCTTACAGCAAGGATTATCGAAAAAAAATTAATGGTCTTCGAAGAATTGTACCCTGCCTATTATAAAGTTCATAGGAACATATATATATATATAGTACATATTATATCGCCGGGTGACAACCAAAACTCACTAAAATTTCTGTCACTGCTCTTCAAAACCTCGTATCTAGTTATGAGTTTTGTATTAAGTAGTTTTTTGTTACTTAGTGAGTTTTGGTTGTCAACAGACGATATTAGATAGTATTATATGACATTGCGTTGACGGCACTGGGCGAAGTTCTCGAAATGTATTAACTCGCAGTAGTGTTCAAGGCCCAGATGGGTGAACGTCAGGAGAACGCTTATATGGTTACCGGCAGTATTCACTTCTTAACTAATTCTAGTTAAGAATCCCGAAAAATAACATTTAATATAGATACCTACCTACTTTAGTGTTATAAGATCTTGTATGCTTATGCTAGATCGCCTCGCTAGTCTACTTTTCTACATGCCGCAGCGGTAATGCTACGTATTTATCAAAAAATGGAATTACCATACATTTATTCAGAACATCAGAGAATGCTTTGAGTATAAAATGTTCTGACATTTCGCTTACCAAAACTATATCCAAATATTTAGAAGGACAAGGGTCCATATAAAAATTCTCAATTTTTGCATAAAGATTGCCATACAGCATTGAATCATCTCCATCCATAACAATATTTACAATTCTAAAAATGGTC
The DNA here is from genome assembly GCA_947562085.1 of Eudonia lacustrata. Taxonomy (NCBI): domain Eukaryota; kingdom Metazoa; phylum Arthropoda; class Insecta; order Lepidoptera; family Crambidae; genus Eudonia; species Eudonia lacustrata. The sequence goes on from OX387314.1 coordinate 13,252,929, forward strand.
TTGTCCTTTAACATACAAACAGAATCAGCAACAGTATTAACACTAAGCACAAAATCATTGCAAGTTAATTTCCTATACTGTTTGAAATTACTGTTAGGAGGCACAGGACCGTCATAATGCTGTTGAGAATATTGTATTTTAGCAGCAATGCCAGTATTCTCAGGAAAACTTTTGGCAGTGAGTCTGTTACAAACTTGCTGCAATGGTTTATGTGGATTCCTGACTAAACTCTTAAGTGTGCCTAAAAAATTTTCAAACCGAAATGCAGAGATATTATCTAATGCGCCAAATCTTTCAACATCATCTGCGAGGTGTATTAATGAATGAACATTATATACAAGATACTGCCTACCGTAAACGTTCATACAGTCCTTAACAAATTCTTTCAACAAGTATTTAGCATAGTTTGAATATTTGTTTGTCAATTGTTGAGAAACTAATATAGATATAGAACAGTGTAAAATCAAAAAATGTCGGTATACAGGTTTTTTCAATATTCCATATAAAACTACAGGACCGATGTATAACAATAGCATTCTGTATTCAGTGGCTTTCCACCTATCAATTTCCTTAACACTTCTAGGTTTTCGGTTAAATTCGATAGGCACAAATTGACGGACATATTGTAACCTTTCATTTATCAATGATATACTGTGACTATCCAATTTCACATGTTTAACATCTCCTCTGACTGGTTTAATCCACGAATGAAGCAATTTTCTTACTACACCCAGGCAGACGCTGTGCATATAATCAATAGGAAACATGGTCACTAAACCAATTGGCAGAGTAGTCAAAGGAGATATTCCAGTGTGATAATCTTCATCGTTTTGCAATATAAATGAATTATCGGATCTTAAAGGAGAATATAAATCATCCAATACTACACGGTGCTCTACATAACTGCCGTAGCAAGTGCATTTGTCGCAACTGGAATAAGCATTATGCGATTTAACACATTTTAAAAATGCTCGAGCTGGCATGTCACATACAAAACAATTAACAGTAACTTTTATATAATATTGCTTGTAATTGAAGCCATTTTCTAAGATTTCTTTTAACTCATTTATAAAGTCTTCTAAATAAATATGTAGTGGATCAGGTTTTGATTTGCCACAAAATATGCCAACAACGAATACACTGTCTTTAAAACCAAATATGTCTGCCAATATTGGCCAAAATTGAACACTAGAACTGTGAAATAGAGGCAAGCCATCTATGTTAAATGTAAGTTTTATTTCAGTCAAAGAAGTTAAGGAAACTGCTTGTAAAAAATTTGAAAGTGATTTGCCAATACCTAAATGAATATACTCTCCATTATTAAGTACCTTGCAACTCCATTGACAACTTGTATTTAATAATGTCCGGGCATCAGCCATAAGGTCTGGATGGTCCACCTTTAGATATTTTAATAATGCGGTCAATGCTGTATTTGAAATATTAAATTTTAGAGTCCATTCTTTTAAAAATGTTGGCAAATCCAGTGAAGAGCTTTCAGGCACAAGAACAGCACTATTATTATTATTATGCGAAATGTTCTCACAGTCGATATTAATATTAATTAAATCTAGTTCACTACTTAAAGCATTAGACATATTTAAAACTTGAGATTCAAGTACAGAGTTATTTTCAGAGTCAGAGTCACAGGTGTTTTCACTATCTAATATTACCACATTATTCATTTGTTGAGCTATTCGTCTATACAGTTGCCTTCTGCTCAAGAGCGACATTATAGTGATGGTAATTTATGTACTACGATCCAAGCGAGCTCGAATTTTTTTGTCTTGTAAAATTATTCTTTGCGGAGCGTGTTTTAGCCAAACTTTCATGTCATCTTCAATTGGTTGGTCTCGTACCACATTGCAAATTTTCTTCACAGCACCTAAGCAAAATATTAGAAATTCAGTTCCTTCAAATAATTCTGGAGAATTTGATTAAGTATAAAAAACCGGCCAAGTGCGAGTCTGACTCGCGCACCGAGGGTTCCGTACAAACACTTATCCTATATTCCTATCTTAACTGGCCGGGTTAAGTTATGTTTGCACCTGGTATGTATGGCGCCGGATACAAATGTATGGATTAAAAGTGATATGTATATACATATATATTTATATCAGCGATAAGAGCCACAATAGAGGCAACGTGTGAGTAGAAATAGAAACCACTATAGGAGGGGTAATTTGTGTTTGATTAGAAGTGATGAGAAAATTAAAAAAATAATAACTTACGAACAATAGCCGTTTTTAAAGTGAGATCTTCAAATGCTCTCTTCCCTTTCTTGCCTCTGAAGCTATATGTTGCAGCGAGACGATTTGTCAGAGTATGCTTTAGAATACTATTGACAGTTCCTGTCACAGTGGGGCCTGCAAACTCACTAAAGTATTCACACTGCAAAAAAAATGTTATCAAATCAATAGGTAGAACACAAACGATTTAGCGTGAATGTAAGAACCAAATAAGAAATTAATGTGAGAAATACTTACTAAATCTGTAAAATTTTGGTTGCTTGCTAAGAACGATTCCAGTTGTAGCAGATGTTCATGGTCATTTAAAGGAAATTCAACAGGTAATTGCAGGTCTCTTTGTTTAAATTGGAATTCCTTTGCATTTTGTTTTCTAATCCATTCTAGGATAACTGTATTTTGTTCTTTAATTGTTGTTAGCATTTGCATAACATTATAATCATAGCCTAAAATAACAAAATATGAGTTAGCCACTGGTTCTAATTCTAATACTACAAAGTTAAGTAAAATGTTACTAACATTTTAATACTTAACTTTATTAATTGATGAAACACATGCTTAACAATCATACCAGTTTTCGCTGCAGACAATGTAGAAGTGTGATGTGCTGCTAATGGTGAGGATGCTGTAACATTGGAATTAGCCCAACCCTGGGATCCCCGATGGATTCCATTCAATTCACAGGGTCCTGAAAATACGTATGGTGTGTAGTATACCATAATACAGTCATAGAATTTACATATATGTATGCAATATATGCAGTCGACAGAAAGAGGATAAAATTTAAATTTTTAAATTTGAGCCACACAAACATACTTTTACCTACATATTTTACTTTGGGTACTCTTATATGAAATAAGTAGGTATATTATATAAATGTAAGTTTATGGAATATCTATACTATAATAAAATTCTAGATTTGTATTGAGAATCATTTTTCTATAGAGCGGGGACCATGATTTCAGGAAAAATCTTAATAGCATGATGCAGGATCGTCATTTGTTTTGTATGGGCGCGCGGCGCCATGCCAGCCTGGAGACATCTGTTGGGCATAATTTTCATTACCCTCGCATCACGCCGAAACGGCTGGACAAATTTTAACCAATTTTGGTACAGGGATGGCTGGACATCCAAAGATAGGCTACTGGTTCTAATTTTAATACTTATTACAAAAAGTTAAGTAAAATGTTACTTTAATAACATTTTAATACTTAACTTTGTTAATTAATGAAACACATGCTTAACAATCATACCAGTTTTCGCTGCAGACAATGTAGAAGTGTGATGTGCTGCTAATGGTGAGGATGCTGTAACATTGGAATTAGCCCAATCCTGGGATCCCCGATGGATTCCATTCAATTCACAGGGTCCTGAAAATACATATGGTGTGTAGTGTACAGTCATAGAATTTACATATATGTATGCCATATAATTATGCAGTCAACAGAAAGAGGATAAAATTTAAATTTTTAGATTTGAGCTGCATAAACATACTTTTACCTACATATTTTACTTTGGGTACATATCTTATATGTAGGTATATTATATAAAGTATTCATGTAAGTTTATGGAATATCTATTTTTCATTTTTCTATGGAGCGGGGTCATGATTTCAGGAAAAATCTTAATAGCATGATGCAGGATCGTCATTTGTTTTGTATGGGCGCGCGTGTAACCAATTTTGGTACAGGGATGGCTGGACATCTAAAGATAGTTATAAAAATATAAGATACTTTTAACCCGACTACGGTATAAACAAATTACACGTACGAAGTTGCGGGCATCTTCTAGTATATCCATATATTCTTCACTTGACTGATTTGTGTCTGTATTACTCTTTTTATCTGTACTCTGTTATCCTGCACCAACTACATATTTCTATTTAACCCAGTAACCCAGACTGGTAGAGAATGCCTTAAGGCATAAGGTTTATTAAGTACGCCGTTTGTACTTTTTTATTGTGCAATAAAGTTTAAATAAAATAAATAAATAAATAAATATACTATGTACTAGGGCAAATAAAATAAAGTTAAATAAATTATCTTGATAAATACCAGATTCTTCTGCAGGTGATGGTGGCCGTGAAGTTGCAAATCGTGAAGGAGAGTAATGTCCTTCATTCAAGCTGGCATTCATTTCACGATTTCCTGAAAGTTTGTTTATAGTTTACACCTACCTAACTTAACAATAAAAACCGGCCAAGTGCGTGTCGGGCCAAGATTTAAATATATCGCGTATATTCATTATTTGAGCCTCCTTGACGTATCGGCAACTTTCCATTTACCTGATAGTCGATATTATCCGTTTAAATTGTTTAATTTAAATGTGTGACAGTCGCGGAAACAGAAGAAAATTAAACAGACTTCAAAAAACTAAAAAGGGAAAAATAAGTTTCATATTTTAAAAAATCTAAGCCGAGGCGGGTCTCTAGTAATATATAATATAGAACTAACCAGGATTTTCGAAAATAGTCTTTGTTGCAGTTTTTCTGGTTTTGTGTTTATTGAAAATATCTTCATCACCACTGCTGCTAGATTCAACAGCCTTGGATCTGTATCTTTTCCTTTTAGCACAAATTTCACCATCAGTAAGGTCGCTAGTCATTTCTGCATCCTGTGCTTTTTTTCTGGCAACTAGTAAGTCATCTAAAAAGGAAAACATAAATAAATCATAGGTAACATGACAAAAACTGTTACAGTTTCGCTACAACCAACTTTTATTTATTATTATTATGAAATAAAAAAGAATGACTTTTATGATTATATTTAAAAATAACGTTGACATTATCACATGTTGTATGGGAGCCCCCTTACATATTTATTTTATTGTTTTTAGTATTTGTTGTTATAGCGGCAACAGAAATACATCTGTGAAAATTTTAACTGACTAAATATCACAATTCATGGGCTAGTCTGGTGATAGACGGGCAGACAGACGGACGGACAGACGGACAGACAGACAGACAGACAGACAGACGGGCAGCGGAGTATAAAAATGATTGATGATGATTTAGACGACCCCCAAAGATGAATGATGAGCACTCAATCCATGAGATGCCAACGACTCCCCAGAGAGCCAGATAACAACAAACACTCACCAGGCTGTGTGTTTGCCAGGGCTTAGTACCGGTATTCATTAAAATAGAAATATCTTTCAATCTCACGTTTTTTTTTCAAATGTTATTAAATAGAATTTTGTTATCTTTGAAACTAGCCCACTAAAATAAATAAAAAGTGTAATAAAAAGTACTCACCACATTCATAGAACTTTCTTTTTATTTTGATGACAGCCCAGTCTTCATGAGGGTTTTCATGGTTTTTTAGTAGTTTATTAAAACTGGCTTGGGTTTTGGTAGGCGGCCAAAAAGATTCTGTTTTTTTCGGAGTAAACCAATTTGAACTGACAATGACAATTGTTCCAGCGGTTTCTTCATTATCTTCTTCTGCCACGACATACATACCTAATCTAACAAAGAGAAAGAAAATTAACATAGGATAATGGCACCAACGATATTGAAAAGTTAAAGTAACTCATTAAGTCGGCTTAGAAAGTAGTGATTGAAGTAATGACGCGGTGCAAAGATGTATGTTAGAAAACAAAATGGCCATTAATCGTGGTGGTAGGTTAATTTTTTCCGCCTGGACCCCCAATAGTGTGTACAACGATCAGTTACACTTCTTCTTTTTGGCAGTCGTGTAAAAATTATTTAGCGGTGAAAATGTTAGCTGATGCACGAGATGACCGTCTAACTATTCTGAAATTGTACCTAAGTAATACGAATAAACATGTCTAAAAGATCTGATTCAACTTAGCACACTGCCACTACCGCTACTTTATTAGGAGCAAATAAAATATAAACAAAACTCACCATTAGTAAATGGGAACAAAACACTAATTACAGAATAAAATTCACTTGACTGACCTGACCTGACACAGCTGCTCGCTCGCATTCGCACGTAAATAAAAGGCGCGAAGCAGTGTTGCCAGATGCCGCCTGCCGTAATACAAAAAGCGGGAGCTGCGCTTTTAAAACGCGGATTTTTAAATGCAAATCCGGATTCGCGGAAGATTATAGACGAAAGACTTTGTTTGAATGCACATTTATTAAAAATACATATTTATTATTTACAACGACATAGTAACATGACAAGGCGATAGATCAATAAAATTTTCAACATTTGACATACTTAAAATATGAAACATTAAAGAAGTCTACCTGGTTTAGTTCCTCCCATTGTTCACCTGTTACACACTTTGACATTATGCTATCTATTTTATAAAAAACGCAGTTAATACAAATCTTCATTGATATACAAACTCAACAATGTTTATTGGGTTTTTTTGACATGTTGAAAAGCCGAAGCAAAATCATAATAAATTCCTTAAAAATATATTTAGTAGTGAGTTATTGCCAATTTCACCCGACCTTTGTTTTCTGATTTTATTATTACTAATAAGGCTTTCAAACCATATTTATCTAAACCAAGTTATTATTTTGTAAACGGTAAACGGTTAGAACAGAACTTATGGCTGGACTAGGTATGTCTAGACATGTCAATAATTACATACACTTATTTGGATCTAAATAATATTAAGTGAGACTTAAAAAAATATATACAAAAATACTTACAATAAAACTAAACTGGGACAATCCTCGGCAGGCGTGACTGATGTCAACCCCAAATCTCCAAAGGCATGTTCACGCCACTCTTTAATGATTTGTTGACGATCAGTGTATTTGTGGACAATCGGAAACCGTTTAATTGCCGCTGATAAATATTTATATCGTATTTCTGTGCGATTTGGGGATTGAAGATTTCGATTGAAAAGGGGGTCTTCAAATGTGAACCGGCTCTTTATTTCTTTTATTGTTTCAACGTTACTTTTTTTCTCTTTTCTAACTTATTCAAGTAATTAAAACTATTATCACGTTTTGAATAAAAAAACTTGCTGTGACCTTTTCGGCGATATTTACATATTTTTACATATTTGGCTACATAGTCAATATATACGCAGTAGAAGTAGGAGCGAGAGGTATACCTACCAGCGAAATCTCTCTATAACCTACCTACTTAAAGACACAAATTACAAACCCAAGGCTTCGTTATCAAAATTAGAATCAGAATCTGGCGTCTCTTGCTGTTGAATTTGTTAAACTTCAATCATCCAGGAGATTAATATAAAATAGTAGAACAGTAAATATACATATACATATACAAAACAATAGATCTGTAAAAACAGGAGATCTTGCAACACTGCGACAGCGAGCCGAGCGGTAAGCGTCGCTTCGTTGGTAATATGGCGCGAAACGGAACGGGCGAAATAAAAATATCGATCAAAATACTTACTTCATTAATTCATCTATGTTTACTAAATACCTAATACATTTAATTAGGTACATTAAAATTTTATGTTCTATCTGCCAAATAATGATGATGAATCGTAGGAGCACGATTAAAATATAGGGAACTACTACAAAATCAAGAGAAGTACGTGTTTTTGAGATTTTGAGATGTACATAGAAATTATAGATCGTACAATAAAACCATAAAGTAACAATGATAAAACATAGTTTTACGCGATTAATGCCGTCATCAGTAACGTCGAATGACCGTCGTTAAAATATATTTCGAATTAAGATAATGATTTGACCTTTTTCGCCGTCATTCGTCGACATCAACGCGAGGCGAGCTCTTGTTGCATCCCGTTCGAATGGCATAGAATGATAGAAACAAATACTAAAATATTTATACGATGTTTTGCTTTTCTTACATTCCTTTTGTAAATTAAATCTATATGGAAACAAAACAATCTAGGAAACTATTAAGGAAACAAATTCTTCTCTAAAAAGATAATTTGAAACTGACGAATATCATTGATTGCTTTTAGGTCTCGTTTTTCAAGGGTTTTATTTACCTAATTTTTATTAAGTATAACTACTTTGAAAAATGTACTTACATTCCTCGAATGTAAATATTAAGCCTAGAGCATGTCGGGCCATGCTCAGTGTACGTACGGTTCCATTTACAGCCGTTACAACAAAGAAATGCATGTTGATAAAAAGTGCACCAGCACGTCATGTGACTGTCGTCGAATAAACGACAGAATTGATCTAGTTTAACATAGTTAATGTCGTCATCAGTAACGTCATGTGACTGTCGTCGAATATACGATAGAATTGATCTAGTTTAACGTGATTAATGTCGTCATCAGTAACGTCATCTGACTGTCGTCGAATAAACGACAGAATTGATCTAGTTTAACATAGTTAATGTCGTCATCAGGAACGTCATGTGATTTTCATCAAATAAACGACACAAAATTGATCTAGTTTAACGTGATTAATGTCGTACTCAGTAATGTCATGTGACTGTCGTCGAATAAACGATAGAGTTGATCTACTTTAACGTGATAAATGTTGTCATCAGTAACGTCATGCGACTGTCGTCGAATAAACGATAGAATGGATCTAGTTTAACGTGATTAATATCGTCATCAGTAACGTCATATGACTGTCGTCAAATAAACGACAGAATTGATCTAGTTTAACGTGGTTAATGTCGTCATCAGTGACGTCATGTGACTGTCGTCGAATAACCGACAGAGTTGATCTAATTTAACGTGATTAATGTCGTCATCAGTAACGTCATGTGACTGTCGTCGAATAAACGATAGAGTTGATCTACTTTAACGTGATAAATGTCGTCATCAGTAACGTCATGCGACTGTCGTCGAATAAACGATAGAATTGATCTAGTTTAACGTGATTAATATCGTCATCAGTAACGTCATGTGAATGTCGTAGAATAACCGACAGAGTTGATCTAATTTAACGTGATTAATGTCGTCATCAGGAACGTCATGTGACTGTCGTCGAATAAACGATAGAGTTGATCTAATTTAACGTGATTAATGTCGTCATCAGTAACGTCATGTGACTGTCGTCGAATAAACGATAGAGTTGATCTACTTTAACGTGATAAATGTTGTCATCAGTAACGTCATGCGACTGTCGTCGAATAAACGATAGAATGGATCTAGTTTAACGTGATTAATATCGTCATCAGTAACGTCATATGACTGTCGTCAAATAAACGACAGAATTGATCTAGTTTAACGTGGTTAATGTCGTCATCAGTGACGTCATGTGACTGTCGTCGAATAACCGACAGAGTTGATCTAATTTAACGTGATTAATGTCGTCATCAGTAACGTCATGTGACTGTCGTCGAATAAACGATAGAGTTGATCTACTTTAACGTGATAAATGTCGTCATCAGTAACGTCATGTGACTGTCGTCGAATAAACGATAAAGTTGATCTACTTTAACGTGATTAATGTCGTCATTAGTAACGTCATGTGACTGTCGTAAATTACATGTCGAATAATGACGACATATATGACGTCGATAATGAAAAAAGACGACATCGTTGCGAATTTAACGTCGAAATGCCGTGACTTCGACGTCACCTTGTTACTTGGGTTGCTAGGTTTCGATTTTGGACAGCCACAGGGTACCTATTTACAGCGAGATTGCATTTCGGCACCTTTTGGTCGACGCTTTCACAGTGGTTTTTCCCAATTGGCATTTTGGTGATCCGCTACCACCAGGCGCCTAGAGCGACAACTCCACTTGCTCTACACGAGGGCCGGCCGGCGCTGTGTAGACACCCTGGAGAATATGTGTGAGTGTGACTTATAGATGGGATGCGCATGTGATGCATGGGATACGATGCAAAAATTATGGGACTCCCCCTTTGCTCTAATGACCCTACTAAAAGTCTCAGTCTAAAGTGTTGCGTACGAGCATAATTCACCATTCAATTATGTTAATGAAAACAAATAAGGCAAAAGAGTAGCTTCGTGTCAACAGAAGGCAGGCGCTGAGCACAGATTAAGTAATGTTCCCTGAGTTCCCATTTGCGTCTCCCCGAGGGCAATGGTAGGTATGCATAATGCATTTTCTCCTGTATTAAAAAAAAGGAAACCCTGGGGGCGAATGGGATGGATGGACCCTGGGATGAATCGGTGACTAATTCTGACAGTACCTACTCCCTTTTCTCCTATACAAGGTCATATACTTATTAATTTTTACCACCGAAACTCTCGAACGGTATAATCTTATTTATCAAATTGTAAATAGGTAATGCAAAAAATATTACTTTTTATAGTGTATCTCATGTCGTTTTTAATTTCAAGATCACCGGTGAGAATCATAGCAATCCCTGAGTGCGAGTTTTCACCATGCAATCACGTTAACTAAAACAGAGTGAAACATGAGAACATGTACGGCATTTAAACAGCGCCTCCTAGTGACTAACGAGAACAGTTAAAATTTTGACATAGAAATTCTCGTTACTTTACGTGACCGAATGGTAAAAAAAAACTCGCACTAGGCACTCATTACTAATACTCGTACCTAATGTCCGTGTACAACGCCGTTTCGATTTAACTTTGAACGCAATTGACTTTCAACATACCTACTTTTAACGTAAGTATCATTTCGGGTCAGTTGCCAGATATTGCCTGGTTAGTAGTTGCATCGAATACAAATAAGACCGTTTAGTTTTTAAATAATCTGCGGTTATCTGCGGCTGCTCGCTGCTCGATTTGAGAAATAAAACAGAGTAAATAACGAATTGGAACAGCTCATAACCTATTTGTCTTTTCATCATTCCGCCGGTCGTGGTTGCTATAGGTTACGTATGCTATGCTATTACCTACTTATTAGGTATAATTTTATTACATCAAAAATATTATGTAACTTTGATACATAACGATCATGATATGAATGCCTTTTAAATTACTTTAGCGTTGCTTCAAATTACTTGGATGGCTTAGAATTATGTTTTTCTTAGTTCCTAAATGATTGACTGCTGCGGGTATCTTTAAAGTAAATTATTTAATTTAATAACTTATTACATAGTTAATACTTAAACAAGTATATACAAACTTAACTAGATATAGATAGTACATAGTGCGGTCTTAACACGTAGAGTGATAGTAGAGCGATACAAGATAAATTTTGTGGATGAACAAATATAAACATTGCATTGAGCATTACTAAAAACCTGCTTTATAAACAGACAGACAGTTAAAGACTTTAAAAAATCGATTGGTTCCTGGAATCAAATTATTTCTTCGGGAGTTTGCTGGAGTTGCTTTTGACAGACTGAATTTCATGCAGACGAAGCGCAGCATAAATAACTATATACCTACTTTTCTAAATTCTAATCACGAAGATGTCATTAGTTACATCTGGTAATCTGGTTACATCGGTTACAAAACCGCAACGACTTCTAGATCTGTCTAGAGCAGCTGAGCTATTATAATCTATTTCCAAAGTTCATCGGACGTAACTTTACGTTTATTTTCGTCCCGGGTTCCTTCGATATTCTCCCGCTGTTAGTTTTTCCCAAAACAGCGGCAGGAGAGGACGCGACTTTGACGTTAGTTCCTATATTGATATTATTTGTATATTTATTTGGAGGTTGTTATGGCTCTTAAAGTTGAAGTAGAGGCGAAATTGGACTCCGAACCATGTGTGGTGGCATGGGACGAGAAATTGTTCATTGGAACAGCGGATGGATCTGTTAAAGTAAGTTTTGTTTGCTATTTTGTTTTTTTATGATTTTCAACAGGTCTCTTTTTCTAGAATTTAAGATGATTTATAAGTAGGCTCAGGAACGAGACTAGGTTTGGAGAGACACCTTTCCCAGCATTGGGACGATAAAGGTTAAACTAAAAAAGAAGAACTTCTATTTTATTTTTCAAAATCTGTAAAATCAAAATATTCGTGACATTACCTATCATCAGTGCATAATACCTATGCGAAGTATGAACTTTAATATGCTCCTAGATGTTTGCGGGTTTCGTTCGGCTATGGTTACATATGATCATTAAAAGCTTCTCGCTTTGTATAAATTCAGTTGCGTTGTAATGTTGCGGTATTAATGGAGGTATGTACCTCGATATCCAAAATCTACATAAATAGCAATGAAACAAACTTGTTTTAATCACTATGAGCAATGAGCAAAGTTTCTAAAATTTCATGATTTATTTGATTGCACAAATTGCGCGATACCTAATTATTTATTTAACGTCTGCAGACATTTGACGTGAACCTTTCACCCGGCGTGTCATGGCCGGCGCATGGCGTCCAGCTGTTCGCAATCGCAGCGCTTCGAGGCAAGGTGTACACTTACTCCAACGACGCTGGCATCAGGGTCTGGTCAGCTCAAGGGCAGAAGGAGGCTGAACTGAAGACTGCGGGACCAGATATTGGAGTGCTCCACGTATTTGATAAGCATCTATACGCTGGCGATGAGGGTGGAAATGTAAGTTATTAATATTAGAACTGCCAAAGCACTTTCGCAATGGCTGGTTTCATATTAGAGAGACGTTCTCTGCAGAGCATACACCTTCCCATAGAAATTTCACTCTTTTTCTCTTCACTTTCACTTTAACTAGCAAGTTACTTTTTAGACGGTCTTTAATAATAAGAATGAAAATACTGATATTCTTTGTTACCTTCAGAGTAAAACACGTCGGCATATTGGTTCTAATCTAACAGTCACAGCAAGGCTCTTTTTAGCTTAGGTACACCGACCAATAGCCACCAGAGTGCCAAGGCGAGTTTCATTCGCCATTCGATCACGTAAATGAAAACGAGAATTTGTATTGCAAAATGTTAACTCCTCTCGTATGCCGCCAGGAGGCGCTGCTTCAATGCCATACTAATTTGCGTTTTCGTAAACGTAATTGAATTAATATGGATAGTAAACAAAACTAACATTAGGCACCCTGCCCAATATTCTAGCTACGAGTATAATATTATAAATAAATAAATAAAATAAATGTTTCCCACTCACACCAATTATCTAGCCCCAAGAAAAGCTTCCTTAAGAAACTCGAGAAATGGTTAACTAGACAACGGATAAACATACTTAATATACTTATATACATACTTATTATACATAGGAAACACCCAGACCCGAAACAATTTAGAAAAACAGGTACCTATTTCTAAATTGATCCGACCGGGGATCGAACTCAGAGATGGCGACACCATGAAAACCGGTGTGCAAGCCACTCGACCAAGGACAAGGAGGTCGTCTTTATGAATTGGTTTTCTTTTTCAGATTCTTGTTTTTGAAAACAATGAAGAAAAGGCGAGGTACAACGTTTTAGAAGAAGTAAAGGACTTATGGTTTAGTCCACCTTACTTGTTTTCAGCGAGAGATCTCGACGTTACCGTCACTGAAATTAAACCTGGTAAGTAAAGTAGGTAAGTAGGTACTGTAGATTCACATTCGTTGAGAATAAAAGTTGGTAGCTAAAGTGATAGTCCCAGTAAAATTTCGCAGATAATTTTCAAAAAACTTGTTTTATAAAAATGATTCACTAAATTATTGTAGACAAGCGGCCCGTCCGGCTTCGCATGGGTGGACATTTCTTTTTTTAATATAGCCTATGTTACTCAGCGCTAATGTAGCATTCTAATGGTGAAAGAATATTTGAAATCGGTCCAGTGGTTTTGAGTTTATTCGTTGTAAACATACAAAGCTTTTTATAATATTAGCTCTATAATATTAGTACTTATGATAAAAACACGAAAAGTACTTAGTGGTGATATATGTATAGTACAATACGTAAACACTTATTTTTAGGGTTCCGTACCTCAAAAGGAAAAAAAACGAAACCCTTAAAAAATCACTTTGTTGTCCGTCTGTTCGTCTGTCTGTCAAGACCCTTTATCCCAGGAACGCGTGTTGGTATCAAGTTGAAATTAAAACCATAATAATATAGGTACTCAGGTCTGCGGTCCCTTGAAGCTGTAAAAAATTCAAACTTCTAAGTTAACGAAAAAAAATATAGGTACGGCCGTTTATGTCGCAAAAACGTATATTTCGACACTCTCAACAAGGGAATCAAAATTCATAGGGTACTTGCCGTTCACCTAGAACTATGAAGTTTGGCAAGTAATATCGTCTTATACTACAAGTACAGGGGAAAGTCTGAAAACTATACATATTAAATCACAAAAAAACAGGGTCTTTATGCAAGGAACGGGGGTTCAAATTTTGAAGTATGTTAACCGTGTCATGTGGGGTATCGTATGAAAGGGCTTCATTCGCACAAGCTACAGATTTTTATTTTTTTATTTTAATTTTAAATATACTGTTATTTTTATTTTGTTACTTTTTTTATTTTATATATTTTTAATTAATTTTATGATGTAAAGTTTTCGATTTGTGACGAAGAATGAAAAAAGAAAACACACATATTTTTTTTCGTTAACTTAGAAGTTTGAATTTTTTACAGCTTCAAGGGACCGCAGACCTGAGTACCTATATTATTATGGTTTTAATTTCAACTTGATACCAACACGCGTTCCTGGGATAAAGGGTCTTGACAGACAGACGAACAGACGGACAACAAAGTGATTTTTTAAGGGTTTCGTTTTTTTTTTCTTTTGAGGTACGGAACCCTAAAAATAAGTGTTTACGTATTGTACTATACATATATCACCACTAAGTACTTTTCGTGTTTTTATCATAAGTACTAATATTATAGAGCTAATATTATAAAAAGCTTTGTATGTTCACTCTCATTTGCTATTTACTCATGTCCAGACTTCAGGCCAGAGGACATTTATTGACTAACGATGATGAGAAATTTTGTTCTGCAGACGATTCTAAAACCCGCTTTCTCACCCGCCACACTATGGAGGGCCGGGCGCCGCTGCGCGTGGCAGGAACACGTCTCTTGGCGATGGCTAGAGGCGGCAACAACTTGCGACTACACGATGCTTCCGCTGACACTGCTTTTAAATTACTTCACGAAGTCAAGGTAACTATTATTAGACTATAAATTTTAATGTAAATAGACAAGTTTTTTCGTCAAACGAGTTGTAGGTATGCAGCTTAGCTCATGTAAGAACCCCCTTTTTTAACCGACTTCAAAAAAGGAGGAGGTTACCTACTCATTCGACTCGTTTATTTTTTTTTATGTGTGTTCGCGGGTAACTCCGTCGTTTATGTACCGATTTTGAGGATTCTTCTTTTTTTGTTGGAAAGGAGATACCCCAAGCGTGGTACCATGATAAGGAAACCAGGATCTGATGACGGCATCCCAGAGAAATCGAGGGGTACCTTCGAAAATCGTAGTGGCGACTAGCGCGTTGGCTATTTAATAAAGGTCTGGAGTCGATCTGATGATGGAGCCGAAAGACAGTCGAGGAAACTCCTCAACGATTTATAGCAATTACATGGTGTTTGGGCTTGATTAATTTGTATCGATGAGATGATTTTTTAAAACTGACATGCGCATCTAGGTAAATGATTTCCATATTATTTCTTGCTTTTTAGAGCTGTTTTTACTTTTTTTAGTTTCCAGGTTTTTTGAAGTCAGTTTTTTTTTTGTTAAAAATTATTTTTTAGACTTACAACTGCATTTTCTAAAACGCAATATCTATAACACTTTAGTACTTTAGTAAGATAGTTAGTCGTTGGTCTTACGAATCAGACTTATTACAAATTAAACAGTTTTATCGGTAGAAAAATGTTAAACGCCCTAAACTAAGCCAGAGCAAAGTAACATTTGTTGACAGAACAAAGTCTAACTTTCTAGGTGTTTAAACACAGGGTGGGCTGCAGACGTCAGTATGGAACTGCTCCCGCCGCCCAGCCTCAAAATGAGGCAAAGGGTAGACTCCCATAACATGAGGGAGTGCACCGTCCCACTTTGTGTTCCACGGTCCCACATACATAAACACAGCATCTCTCTGTGGGTATTAGTAAAAATTAGTATCAGGCATTAAAAAGAAAATGGAACCATAAAACGTGACAGTGTCGTAATTTTATATTTTATTATTATGTAGTTTAGGTAACTATACATTTCTACTGAAACATTATGTATCAGATATAAGGCAACAAATTTGGATTTTTTTTTCTGTTTTCAGGTTAGCAATATGATAATAACAAGTTTGACGGTAAGCGGAGACTATGCGTGGACAGGCGGATGGGATGGATTCATACGGAGGTGGAAGATTGAAGTCGATATCTTAGAGCCAGCAGGAGAGATCAACCTTGGCAGTTGTATCAATGGAGTTGTAACTGCCTCAGAAAGAGCATTTGCTATTTTATCTGATGGCAAAGTAGTTTGTGTAAAAGCAGGTTAGATAGAAGCTGAAAAAGACTGAGAAAAATAAATATTTAAAACATTTGATCTATTTTTATTTTATTTACATTTATTAACTTTTTCACCGCCCAACTATCCTGCACGCGATGTCCCACTGTACGCCAACGTATAAATGTATTTTAATAAAGTAGGTACAAAGAAGAACTTCTATAGAAGTGCTGGCGTGGACGGCACGAAAATCTCGAACTTCTAATAGAAGTTGTTGGCGGTAAAAAGGTTAATATATCATCATCAGCCTTTAACATCCCACTGTTATTAATACAACAAACACTTTATTTATATATTACATGCGCAATATTATAGAGTAGGGACATTCACTTTCACATTGTTTATCTTTTAGTTTTGTTATGTTTTTAGATCTTTAGGTTATAGTTGAGGCTTAGAAGCATAAGTTTTATTCTGTGGGCAAGAGGTTTTTAATCGCTCTCATTGCACTTTGGCATACTCATCGCTGTTATACCCACACATAAAAAAAATTGTTGATACCCTTAGATCATCATATATTTGTATAAGTCCCATTCCAGTATAATATGTGCCCCAAATTACTTTACAATAGTTTGTTTAATAATCACAGAAATTAAAAAAGTCAGCTCTATTTCAGGGTTTAAGATTTAAGGCAACACACATTATGATTTTATAATATAGCACTATCCAAATTCTGTTGATTAAAAATTGTATTAAACAAATGAGCTACTGAATCTTTTGAAATACAAGTGAATAGGCTAGCTAGAAGATAACAAATAAAATACCATTTAAAGTAGTACAGTTGACAGCAAGAAATGTTTGATAATAGGTACCTAAATTAAGGAAATAAAATTAAGGCAACAGGGACCATCCATTTATTATAAATAAACTATATTCATTCATTAAATATATGTACATTATGAATTTTTTTGTTAAAATAAATGGTTGACAAAGAGAGGAAAACCAAAAATGAAAAACCAAATTAATAGAAACTTTTACTAACCATGTAATTACCTAATTTTCATATTTAAATAATGCCTGATACAACAATTAGATGATGATTTCTACATCACAGAGGTCTGATTCTGATGGCAGTGAAACATATTTCGGAGAGATATAATTCGGGTCTATTGGTTTTAGTCCAGCTTTTTCTCGTCGACGCAGCTCTAAGAATGCTTCACGTTGAGCCCAGTCTCTCATGTGGACGTCAGGTGCGTACGCCCAAGCAAAACCTCCGAAAACTAAACACAGAGTCACTGAAAAGAAGAACGAAGCGTGGTGCGCATTGGTGTCCTCTTCTTTGCTAGTGTAGTCAAACCCATAGCTCACCCAATTCTTATCTTCAGTTTTAGGTTTACAAGCAGAAGCTGCTGCATCGCTATTTCTTTTAGAAGTAGAAATATTACGACTGATCTTTGAGTAATGGTTCCACACACATCTTTGCATCAATGCCATGTGGCGTAGCTTTAACAGGCTTGTCATTATGATTATTGATGAAAATAGGTTTACGAGTAGGTTATTTTGATCTTCTAATAAATTATTTTCGATTTTCGCAAAGGTTAGAATGAACGATTATGAAACCAAAAAGTGCTATTTAAAAAAAAACACCACTAATGTCAATCGGATTGACATGACAGTGACATTTGGCAAGACTGTTCCGAGTACTCAGAACAAGTTATTATTCCGAGTCCGAGTATTATTCTGACGATCCGAGCTTAGAGCGTTGGTTTGGGTTTAGGTTCCGAGGCGAAACGAATGCTTTTGTCTACGTAATACTTAAAATAAAATTAAAATGTGTCCGCTGCTATGGTGGCGTACACATAGTCTTATTCACGTTCGTTGTTATGCCCTTTTTTAGAGCGTAATCTAATCAGTAGGCCGATTCTACTAAATAACTGCAACTACATTGCAGCGTCGCGTGTGTCAAAATGAGCAAATTTTGACGTTTTGGTATTCTGTTATGCAGCGCTGCTGCCGTAGTGTTGCAGGGACGGAGAAGTAACGCAAATAAGTATTCCACTAACTAAACTGCATTACACCTGCACGTTTACTGCAAAATAATCGTATTCCATTAAAATATTTTGACATTTGTGTAGTTATGACAGCAGTATTGGTGCAGTTTTTCTGCAGGTTTGTTGAAGTAGATCGTGAGCAACTTTTGCACAGCGTATTATAAGCATTTTACGTATTTAGCGTATTGTAACATTAGTTCTTTTAGTTTCATTGCAGGATTCGTGCAGCTGTAGTGTAGTAGTCGCGCAGTTGCAGTGTAGTTGTGGTGCAGAGAATTTTAATAGCATACGTCTATTTCCACGGCACTACTCCTACACGCGACATATGACAGGCGTAAACGTGCAGTTGCAGTTTTCTAATAGAATTGACCTCCTGTGCGTAATTACTGCAAACATAAAATAAATAGTGCCTCTTTGGTTTAAGAAATAAATAACTTTTAGTGTGTACGCTGGCTTTACGATAAAACTAGTAACATGACCGCTCTCGAAAACGACTTGTATTATAGCAACGACAATTACACACATATGTAGTGCCTTAATAGTGCCCGTGCTATGCAAAATTTCATAAGGATTGCTCTTAAAGGAACGGAGATATTGAACAAGACTTGTGAATGACAATTCGAGCTGGCGTCAAGACTGGTCAAGACAGAACGTATATTAATTTCCTCTTTGCAGAACATACCCTTAAGAGCGTTTACGCCGCACACTATTTGCGCCTTTGGCTTTCAAAGTAAAAGTAAATAGTGTTGAATAATTTCGGCGGGCTAGTTAGAACCACGATAGCTCCATTGGGAGAGCACCTGACCCGGTATATCAGAAGGGTGCGGGTTCAAATCCTGCTCGTGGAAATTAATTCAACATTTGTGGTTTTGTAATTTGTTTCGCAACAAAATTTGCGTTAAAAATTATATAAACATTTTAGAGATAGAAAATCAAATAATGCTCAACAAACTATTTGAATGAAGTAATTTAGTAAAGTGGCTTGATTTCATCACAAAGTGCAGCTTTTTTTCATAGGAATTTATTAGTATTATGTTAAAAAATCGCCTCCGCCATGTAATAGTTGCCATAATCGTGATCAGCACCCCCATAAACCATAAACACAATATCCATAATTATTTATGTGTTAATTTCATTTAAAAAATCTTTTATTTACTTCATAAAGTTGCGTCTCGCGTCCGCCATTTTAAATCTATCTATTTCTACAACCTCTTTCTTTTGTATGAGGAAACTAGTGAAATTTCAGTTCTTATTTATACGAGACGATGACAGTCTCACACACAGCACGATTAGTATGAATGAACCATTATCACAGTATATTTCAATTATTAAATTTCAATATTCAACGAAAGAATCAAAACTAAAAAGAATCAGCCCTAGATTGTGTTTACCAACATGGGTGTATAGCATCTTGGGATCGCTACCGCCCCCCTCTCACCCCGCAACCCCCGCACGATTGCTAAGGGCAATGCGGGGGTTGCCTAGTGTGAGTTTTGTTTACTATCCGTATTTATTTGATTACGTTCACGAAAACGAAAATTTGTATGGCATTGAAGCAGCGCCACCTGGCGGCATACGAAAGGAGTTAACATTTTGCCATACAATTTCTCGTTTTCGTTAACGTGATCGAATGGCCAATGAAACTCGCACTTGGCACCCTGTTATAGACATGACCGTTGGACGACCGTAAGGAAGAGGTTATTTTTTTTTTTTTTTTTTTTTTTTTTTTTTTTTTTTTTTTTTTTTTTTTTTTAGAAATTCTTTTCCCCCGACGTGGGTCATGTCGGAGATCTTATGTACTACTTCTCTATGCCGTTCTCTCTCGGCTTCCTACGCTAGCAGGTTAGTGCTTACATTTTTATCGCACTCTAGGTGCCCTATTCATTCTTTCTTATTCTATTTCCTACTTATTTATATACATTTTTCATTGCTTTCTTATGCTCTGTCCTATTTTAAACTATTCTTTTTTGCTTTTTCCATTTTTATCGCATTTTACATGCCCTAACTCTTATTATATATTACTTATTTTCTATCTTACACTATTACAATATGACGTCCACATTACATTAACACATTATCGTACACACAATATCACAGATAATTTCCAACTTAATTAAAACACATAAACATCACATTAAACTTATCGCTATGCCATTTTGACTATTTTTAGACTCATTCCTTTTTTACTTTGTTAATCCTAGTATATTGAATATACGGGTGAAAACATAAGTACTGTAAGGCAGTGTATTTAATCTAAGTCTTATTCCTAGTAATTACTTTTGATGCAATATTTTTGCAAAATTCCAAAAATATTGGTCTAATGTGCTTATTATTTACAAATTTAGCTACATTATCTTTATTAACTTTCATGCCGATCTTTCTTTCATACTTCATTCTTTCATACTCGTGGACTGGGCATTCTGCGATTATGTGAAGCACGGTTTCCTCTATTTCGGGATCACAGATGCACGATGGGTTATCCTTGCACTTGAAGCGGTTCAAGTACGAGGAGAACCCACCGTGCCCCGTCATCACCTGGGTTAGTACCCCAGTCGGCTTGATCTTACGGACCAACCTGTACGCGGCTACCGCGTCTGGGAAGAACATCTTCGTCACGGAGGCCGTCGTTCCACCCTCGTATCTCCGAGCCCATTCGCCAATCGACTCATCGCGGATGAATCTCTTGGCGAATGAGATCGGACATCGATCATAGACCGGCTTCCTCCGCGACGAAGTCGCAGCCTCCTTCGCGAGCACGTCCGCGCGCTCATTCCCGGGCAATCCTGCGTGGGCTTTCACCCAGAACAAATCTACACGTTTGCTTTGCGTGGAGGCCTTCTGCAAGTTTGCCCGCGAATCGAGCGCTAAGCGGTGGAGCGAGCTATGGTTTGTTACAGTTTCCAGTGCAGACCTGGAGTCGCTGTAAATACCGTAGCTCCCTTCACCCCTCTTCAGGATCTCCGCAGTCGCCCTGGATATGGCGAGGAGTTCGGCTTGGTACACCGTGCAGTAGTCGGCAAGAGGGAGTTTGATCGCTTTGACCTCGGTTCCCCCCTTCCAAATGGATAGGGAGGCTCCGACGCCTCCGTCGATCTTACTCCCGTCTGTGTACACTTGCACCTCCTGCACGGCGTACCTATCGAGGGCCTCTTGGTCCCCGAGGGCCACGAACTCACTCCCCACATTCCTGGCGGGGTGCGGGATCTCTGCGAAGCCAACAGGCGCCTCCATCTCCCTGTCCTCCGGCAATGCCCGGGACCTGCCCCTCCTCGCGTCATACAAGGCCGAAGCCTCAAGAATGCGGAGGTCTAGGGGCAGAATCCCGGCCAGTAAAAGTGCCGAATTGAGGGAGACTGTTCGGTATGCGCCGCAGAGCTTCTGGACGAACCCGCGTTGCACCGCTGCCAGCTCCTTCCGGGTACCTATCTTTTGGGCCGCGGGGGCCCACGCCGCTGCTGCGTAGGTGACGATTGGTTCTACTGCCATAATGTAGATGTGCCTCGTCACCTCGGGATTCAATCCCCAACTGACCCTTGCTGCTGTCCTCAATTGTTTATAAATGTTAAGGGCCTTTCTGCAGACATCCGCGACGTGTGTATTAAAGGTGAGTTTCTCGTCTATGGTTAGACCCAGGACCTTCATCTCTCTTTGCATAACGATGTCCTGCCCCCCCATGTTTAGGATTGGTGTGTCATACTTTAATTTTCGGGTCACTGTCATGGCAACCGTTTTATTGGTTGCGAACCTCAATTTATTTCCTACACCCCAACTCCAAACATCTGAGAGCGCCCCGTTAGCCTTCATTGAGACTTCCAGTCCCGAGTCTCCCACAAACACCATCACCACATCGTCAGCGAACGCCTGCACATGGTGTCCTTTCCTGGCCAATTGCCACAATAATGGGTCCAGCAGCAAGTTCCAGAGGATCGGTCCTCCGATCGACCCCTGCACACATCCTTTGCTCGTGACTCTTTTCGCCTTTCTTCCTCCGTACCTCACCTCTACGCTCCTATTCTCCAAATAACTGTCTATAACCCTTCTCAGATTGATAGGGCAACCTTCCTCTGCCAGCCTAGTTTTAATTTTAGGCCACCAAGCTGCATCGAAGGCTCCCTCTATGTCCAGTGATACGATGGTTATAATCTTTTTCTTTTTTAAGTTGCTTTTAATGTAATTCATCAGGACATAGAGGGAGTCTTCAGTGCTCTTCTGGGGCACAAACCCGTATTGCCGTGGACTGAACCGTGGGACCAGGTAAAACCTCACTCTGCTCATAAGGAGCTTTTCGTAAATCTTCCCTAACACCGGGAGAAGCCCGATGGGTCTGTAAGATTTGACTTCTGTATAGTCCTTTTTTCCCGGTTTTCGTAGGATGACTACTACTGCCTTTTTCCATAATTTCGGGAAGTGCCCTATCTCAAGACACTTGTTCGCAATTGCCAAGAAGGTCTGGGGATGACTTGCTATTGCCCTGCTGCAGATGTCCGAGGTCAGGCCGTCCTCACCCGGAGCCTTCTTGGGATTAAAAGTCTTTAATGTACCCATCAGCTCCTGCAGCGTAAAGCAAGGGTCGTATGTTTCCTCGCGGCTTCCCACATTGACTGTCCGCGCCAATTCCCTTACTTTCCGATGCTCGTCGGTGTCGTCTTGCTCTCTATCGTCCGGGTAAAACTTCTCTGCGATCCACCTGACCGACTCTTCCGGTCCCAGCATTCTTCCGTCTTTCCTAAGAGGCAGGTCTTCTTTTCTCCTTTCTGTCTTTTTTATTATACGGTATACTCCATCCCACACCGTTTCTTTTTCCTGCTTTTGACAGAAGTCCTTCCAGCTGGCGGTCTGGGCATCTTTGGCAGCCTTATGATACACTTCTTTTTGTTCTAGGTACTCCTGCACCACTCTCGCTCGTCGGATCGGTGCGGCGCAGCGGATCCTTCTCTTCATTGTCGCGACTCTTTTCTTCAGGCGGTGCAGCTCGTCGGACCACCATGGGATGGTAAGTTTCTGCTGTGTCCTCTTCGCTGGAATGTGTAGTGTGCATGCTTGTGTGATTGAATCTGTGTATTTGTGTAGTATTTCTTCTATTTGTGTAGTGTTAGTAGCTTTGTTTATGTTCTGTGTGTTAATGTTGTCTGCCTGCAGGAGCTGGGTGAGTTTGTCATCAAACTCACGCCAGCTTGCTTTCTGTGTGTTATATATGCGTGTGGTTCTGTTGAGTGTAATGCATTTCCCTACTGTGAGATCCAGTTCGAAGAGGATAGCATTGTGGTCCGACCCCGTCATCTCTCTGTCCACCCTCCAGTCCACGATTTTGTCTAGAAGGTCCACTGACGCCGCTGTGACGTCGACTACGCTGGTGCAGGTCCTCCCGTTCCTCTCCACTTCAAAGGTTGGTGTATCTCCTATGTTAAGTATGTTTAGCTGCCATTGATGAAGTGCCCCCGCCAGCTCCTGCCCTCTAAGGTCCGTCTTTGCGCTACCCCACCAGACGCTTTTGGCATTCGCGTCACCCCCGATAACGAGTCCTGCCGTTCCTATCTTTGCAATGATCCTCGTTATCTGGGCGACGTAGGGCTCGATTGGGGCATTAGGCTCGAAGTAGAACGAGACGGCGTTGATCGACCAAGCGCTGGTCCGGATCCTCACGACTGTGATGTTGTTCGTCGTGAGTTCTGGGTGCTGTTCCACATCAAGGCTGGCGTCAAATACGATGATCGCCGCCTTGACAGCACCCTCTTCCTGTCCTGCGCTTTGGTAGACCCTCGCCGCTCCGTAATCCTTCGCTCTGCCTGTGTTGCCCACATACGGCTCCTGCACCAGGGCGAAGGCCACTCTCCTCCTCGAAGCTTCTAGGACCAATTCTGTGGTCACCAGGTTGCTTCGTTGGAGATTGGCCTGCGCCACGGTGTACCTCTGGCTTCTGTTGGGGCCGCTTGGCTGCTGGTTCGTTCCCGGGACGCCCTTAGCAATAAGCCACCCTTGCTCTTGCCAGGTCGTCCCACCTCTTCCTGACCGGGCAGTCAGCGTCAAAGGCGTTGTGGTGGACGCCGCCTTTTCCGGCTCTACTGCAGTTGAGGCAAGATGGGGGCGATCCTGCCAACGCCTCCTCGCAACTCGCGCGCATGTGTGGCCCTCCGCAGTGACTACACTTAACCTCTGTCTCCTTACAGTACTTTTTACCGTGTCCATACCCTAGACATACAGAGCATTGTATGAGTGTAAGGAAGAGGTTAGACTGACAGTGGTAATATCATGAGTCCATGCTAATATTATTAGACTGAGACACAATGTTTTAAACACGTATTTAGCCATTGTTTAACATTTAACATTGTAGTACAAGGGTTTGTGTCATATAGTAAAGTGAAACACTCATTAAACACACCAATTGGCAAATAATGGCAACCAAGAATTTAAAAAACAGTATTTAAAGAGTGTGCCAGCTTACTTTATATGCTACATTTGATTATAGTGTTGCAGTGTCGTTTTTTAATGTCAGGATGATGATGCACAATAAAATTTTATTTTAAATGGATTGAGATATTTATTATAAAAACCAATAAAAAAACATTGTTTGCCATACTACTACTTGGACGCCCATGGACAGACACAATAGAAATTCAATTGTTCATGGTAACTGTGGTTACCATGGGCGCCCGTGTATCTACATAATGGTTATTTAAAAATGAGCTTCTAGAAGAGTTACAACAAAATAATCAGATTGATGAATTGGGACAAATCAACAAAATAAATTATTGGTACTTACATTACATACTGTAGTCATATAATCTTAAAAGGAGATCAATTAACCTTTAATGACAGCAATAGGTCGTAACTTAACAGATTTCTTACTTATACCAGCAGCATGACATGTATTCACAACATCTGTTACGTTTTTATATGATTCTGGTGCTTCTTCCATAACTAATTTTGGAGAAGCAACCCTTATTGATATTCCCAATGTTTCCAACTTATTTAGGACGTCTTTATAATCCAAGTTGCGCCTCGATTTTGCTCTTGATAAAGCTCGGCCCTGAGAAACAAGTGTGTGTTAGAACTTAGCCACTTCATTAAAATGAAAAACATCAGACAAACAAAAATTAAGTAAAAATATCTTACAGCCCCATGGCAAGTAGACCCAAATGTTTCAGTCATTCCTTGGTGAGTTCCAGTAAGAACGTAACTACATGTGCCCATAGTTCCTCCAATAAGTACTGGCTGCCCAGTCAGTTGGTAATCTACTGGTATGAGTGGGTGATGTGGAGGGAAGGCTCTAGTAGATCCCTGGACATAAAACATATTAATAAAACAATAAAAAAGTTAAAAATAAAATAGGGCAAAGAATAAAATTAGTAAACAAACCTTTCGGTGCACTAACAAAGTTTTAAGTTTTCCATCTACAATATGTTCTTCTACTTTGGCTACATTGTGGGATACATCATAAATTACATGCATATCAAGATCATCAGGAGCCATTTTGAACTGTTTAGCAAATGCTTGACGAGTAAGAAATGTCATTGAACTTCTATTAACCCAGGCAAAGTTAGAAGCAGCTGCCATAGCTTTCAGGTAATCCTGACCTTCAACTGAGTTAATTCTAGCGCATGCTAATTGTCTGTCATTTGTTTCAATTTTATCTCTTTTCATGGCTTTTTCCATCTGCACAAGAGCATCCGTTGCAACTTGATGACCAAACCCTCTGCTACCAGAATGAATCATAACACAAACTTGTCCAATTCTTTCCAACCCCATCTTACCGGCAGCATATTTATCATAGATTTCATCCACTATTTGTATTTCTGCATAGTGATTTCCAGCTCCAAGGGTGCCTAGCTGAGGTAGACCCCTTTTCTTTGCACGCAGGCTAACTTTAGACGGATCAGCGTTTAACATACGACCATACTCTTCACAGTGCTCCTTGTCTTCTGCCCAAACATATCCTTCTCTAAGTGACCAGTCCATTCCCATCTCCAAAGCTTCTTCTAAGTCACGAGCATTCATAGGTATAATACCTTTTGATCCCACCCCCACAGGTATGTGATCAAAGAGACTTTGAGCAAGTTGTTCCTTTAAAAAAGGGAGGAAATTATTGTTTAAAGAATTCATTAATGCCTTGCAAATTATTTTATTTTACCAAAATAAACTCGTTGAATAAATTTGAAAATGTACAAGATTTAATTTGCTATAAATTTCATTACTATGTTGCATTAGTTTAAAAAGAATTAGATGACTTACCTTGATTGGCTGTACATCTTTTTCCATTAAATTTGTTCTCAAAAGCCTGACACCACAATTGATGTCGAAACCAACTCCACCAGGTGAAACTATGGATTGGGGATCAGCTATATCAAATGCAGCCATGTTACCTGAAATATATATTAAAACAAAATATTTATTATAAATTTAACTCCACTGTCTGTCCTATGAGAGACAGGCATGACTGTATGTTTGTATGTATGTGTTTACGAACAAACAAAATGATTACCGATTGCGAATCCATAACCAGAGTGCACATCTGGCAAGCCGACAGACCGGCCGACGATCCCTGGTAATGCAGCCACATTTGCAATTTGTTTAACGCCGGGAAGAAACCCACCAGTCATACCAGGTCGGCATGAGTTCCTTAACTCCTCTAACATTAGTTTTTCCAATGTACTGTTCACGTAAAAGACACCTTCCACATTCATATTAGGTTGGAAACCTTTTTTGATTCTCCAGCAATGGGGATTTATTTTCTCTAAGTACTTAAGTTCTTCATTATACTGCCTTACAACCATCTTGTAAGACACAAATAAATATTTTACTTGTATGTATGAAGTTACAAAATGAACGATGGAAAACCGAAAAGATATGTTTATAATATCGACGAAACCGGACTGGTGTACGGACAGTATCTGTTTCACAAACTAGGTAGAGATACTTGATCTGTTTGTTCTGTGAACCATAGAGAAATATAAGCTAAACTGTGAAGCTATATTAATTTCCTCTTTGCTGTGAAGCAAAGAACTCTAGGTAGGGTTCGAACGATACTTTCGATACTGAGTAGGTATCGATACTTTTGATCGCGATACCCAATACTGAGTACTCGATACCTAAGCTTTCGATACTGAGTAGGTATCGATACTTTTGATCGCGATACCCGATACTGAGTAAGTAGTCGTTTTATTGTGGTTACGTCACGTTTTATAGTTAGAAGGTAGGTATTTAGTGTCTTAACCTTTTAAGAAAAGGCAAAGGGACCAAGCCATACAGCCTATTTAATGGATCATTGCATGTTGGAATAATAGCATTATCAAAAACAAACATGGTTGGTTATATTTTCATGCGTTTCAATTTCCAAAGAGATAGGCAAAGGGCGATACTAAACAGTTTTCTTCGATATTTTAAAATCTGAAAGCATATTTTTTTATTTTGTTGTAGTATTTTGAGCCACATTGGTATAATTACTTTCTTCTTTGGCCACATTTTAACAGTTTTATAAATTAGATTATTTTTAAAACTTCTAAAAATTAAGTATGTAATACATAATTACTACTAATACGCTAGCTTCTTGAGTACCCTTCCACGAGGGTTTGACCTGCACCACATGTTAGGTTAATTAATTAGGTTTCTTCTATTATTTTACGCGTTTGCAGGTCCAATTAATTGATTCCCGCAAATACTCGATACTGAGTAGTATCGATACTTTAGTACCGATACTTTTGAGTATCGATACTTTGTCTCTCGATACCACATGAGTAGTACTAAGTCCTCGGGCAGAATTCTTGAGAGAATTTGAAAAGTGCCGTTGCACTGTTTTGTTTCATTTGCCAACACTCATGCACACTCACGAACACTTAACGGTTAATAATCCACCATTATTTCACATTAATTTTCGACATAACACAAATTTTAGAAAATAAAACAAAACCGCAGACGTAACTCTCCACCAAGAACCCTCTAGTCACTATATTTGTTTTTTTTGTTGATGGCTTTGTGCGATTAGCACATTTAGCCAGTGTCAAAGTAATTGTTCTTACAAGTAATACATAAATAAACAATATTTCCATAAATGATGATGATGAATGATATTAAAAATGGGAACTGAGAAATGATATACCCCCAACCCCTCGAGTATCTCAGTAAAGATGTAGGGCTTTACTAAGTCCTCACGCGAGCTTCTTGAGAGAATTTGAAAATTAACGTTGCACTGTTTTGTTTCATTTGCCAACACTTTACTATTTGCAGGGTGGGCCTGGCGACCTGTAGCCCAGGTTTCCTTTTTTATAAACCCTTTATCAGGCGCCAGTCTCTCACAAATATAGGATACTATGTTAATTTTTAGTTAATAAGTCCTAAGATTTTTTATATGTTAGACTAATCTTATGTACCTATTTTTGTGATGGAAAAATAAACATATTATTATTATTATTATTATTATTACTCATGCACACTCACGAACACTTAACGGTTAATCTTAACTTAATCCACCATTATTTCACATTAATATTCGACAAAACACAAATTTTAGAAAATAAAACAAAACCGCAGTCATAACTCTTCACTCTCTCGTCAAGAACCCTCTAGTCACTTCATTGAACCGGATTAGTTTTTCTTCTTTTTAAATTTATTCATGACCATGGATAGTCCTACATGGACCTAGTCCTCCAGTCGAAAACTTAATTTATACATTTCTTAAAATTAAACTCTATATAGGATGATGATGAATGATAATTGAAATGAGAAGTGAGAAATGATATACCCCCCAACCCCTCGAGTATCGCAGTAAAGATGTGGGGCTTTAACTACGCAAACTGGCATTTTACTTCGGTTTATGACCAAAATTTAACAAAACATTCGGTACGCGCACCTCACACACAGTTTGTAACGCCACTGACAGCAGGCGACTGACTCGGGTACGCCGACTTCAGCGTAGTATTTTTTGCCGCATTTAACAAGTACGCCGCCGCCGGCGGTATCTAGTAAAATAAATAATACTGAACAAAACTGTTGTTTTATTTTTTTTTCTACTCGTATTTATCTATTAAAAAGAAAAAGCATTAGCTAAGTAAATAAGTACTTCAGAAGGACTTCTTGGCGGGAAAGTGAAGCGTCATGTCTGCGGTTTTGTCTTATTTTCCAAAATTTGTATTATATCGAATATTAATGTGAAATAATGGTGGATTATTAACCGTTAAGTGTTCGTGAGTGTGCATAAGTGTTGGCAAATGAAACAAAACAGTGCAACGTCACTTTTCAAATTCTCTCAAGAAGCTCGCGTGAGGACTTAGTAAAGCCCCACATCTTTACTGAGATACTCGAGGGGTTGAGGGGTATATCATTTCTCACTTCCCATTTCTAATATCATTCATCATCATCATATAAGGATATATTGTTTATTTATGTATTACTTGTAAGAAAATTACTTTGACACTGGCTAAATGTGCAAATCGCACAAAGCCATCAACTAAAAAAAAAAAAAAAGTACTTCAGAAACATTGACTTATATTTGAATAGACAAGGAACGTTCTTGTAAACTATTTGTTCAAATACTGGGAATTAGAACTAAAGTTCGCTGCAGCGCTAAAACATTTTATTATGTCGTTTTACCAAACTAAAAACATACAGCGCTAGATCGCATAAAGAGTATAGTTTTCTCGCGACTAAAATTCAAAAATTCAAAATTTAATAGTAGTTTATGCAACTGTCATATAATGAAGGGTATTAAAACACGAGTGTGAGTTTATGAAACGAGCGCAGCGAGTTTCATAATAGTAACGAGTGTTTTAATACCCGTGTTATATGCAGTTGCATACACTAATTTATCTTCACTAATGCAATTAGTCAAACAACAAGAGTAAAAGCTGACAATAGTTTATTTATAATAATTGTTCAAATTTTGGATGGTACAATTTTGAAAGTTAATGTTAATTATTGATCCAGCAGCTGTAGCGGTCGCGGGGCAAGCAGTAGAGCTCGTAGACGGAGTTGGAATATTTATAATTACTTCATTCGTCTTGTTTTCTATACTGTTCAAGATCGTATTTGAGACTTGAATTTTATTCATTAAAGACTCATCAATGTAGCTTTCAGCCACAGTAGAAGACTTCCACCCCCCGTGTCGTTTCAGTGCGGTCAAATCACCACCGCTATCTATGAGAAGGGTCGCCGAGGTGCGCCGGAAGCAATGCCCCGTGTACAACGCTGGGTTAGGCAGATTCAAAAAACTTGCGATAGTTTTTCCCAGAGCACCAAATTTATTAATACCAGTTCTTTGATCGACGCACTTCCCCGATGCAGGCAGGGTTTCGACAGGGGGTGGGTCGAAGTTCCATGTATTTTTTACATACGGCATAGCAGTTGCCCGTCACAACGAAAGAACGATCTATTTTCGTTTTTGTTTTCGAAACTTTCACCATGATTGTACTGTCGTCTATGTTAGAGACTTTATCGAACTGGATGTTGTATAGCTCTTGCCTTCGGCATGCCCCCATTATGCCGAAGATTAGTGCAACCTGTAACAATAAACGATATAATAAGCTTGAGGTACATAGCCAAGGCAAAAACTATGATATATGAAGTAGTAAAGTGTAGGTACCTACTACCTAATTTATACACAAAGCGCTTAAACGGAGTGTCTAGATAACTTGCGTGTGTAGTACGTAAGTACTAGGTAGATTAAATAACAGAACTAAAATACACTTACCTTTTCAAAAAGATACAAAATATCTGGTGAATCTTTCAGGAACATCTTTATTTGACCTGATGTAAACGTCAAGGACTTTTTTTCCTTGTGTCCTTCTGAACTGCGTTTCAGGAACGCTATGACTTTTGAATACTTCGTGATATCAATATTGTTGTAGATACTCAGTGTGGACTTGAGCATAGAATATTTAGCCCACATAGAAGATGGCTTGAATTTGTCGGAGAGGTCTTTGAGATACACAAGAATGACATTTTCAGAAAATGATGTAGTTTGCTTTTCGATCTTCCATGCCAAAAAGTTATTATATTCTTTTTCAAGTTATTATATTTTTTTTTTTTGAGTGGTAGAGCCACGCTGCGTTGCAGCACGAAATGGGCCGGCTCGCCCGGCGAAATACCACCCTCTCACAGAATATCGGCGTGAAACAACGGCACTCGTTGCTGTTGTGTTTCGTCCGGTGAGTGAAAGTACCGGAGGCCCATCTCTCACCCCTCCCCCCTCCCAATTCCTACTCCCTCCTCAAGATCCAACTCCTTCCGCAAGGTCGGCAACGCATCCGCGATTACTTTGGTTTTGCGGGTGTCCATGGGCGGCGGTGATTGCTTTCCATCAGGTGACCCGCCTGCTCGTTTGCCTCCTTTTAACATAAAAATAATAATAATAATAATAATAATTTTCTAGATTTTTCTGGCAAAAGATTGTGAGTTACTTTTGTTGCCAATTCTAGAATATCCGGAGGCGTACAAATATCATCGTCGCTGTCCATTTTTAACTTTTAATTTGTATTATAAAAACAAAACACATTGCGAAACATTAAATTCACGCGTACGTGTATTGTCACAGTGAACTTGCCGCCATTAAAATCTAACCAATGAGAGCGCAGCTGCGCGCGCAGGGCCAATCAGGAGCGAGCGCGCGCTGTTCTTTTTTTATTTAATTGGCACAAGATCTTACCAAAGAGTTTTGTGTATGTAAGTTTAGTAGTTTCGACGAAGTTTTCACGTATAACCCAACTGTTTTCAAAAGCCAGCCTAATATCAAAATTTTATACAACTTGTATGAGGATTTTGACATAAGGCTCGCCAGGTTAATTGGTCGCGTTTTATTGATGTTATAATGAGATTTTACGATATCGATGTGGATATTATACCATCATGTGAAATTGCTTAAATTGAGTGTTTTGTTGTCTGCGCTATAACAGTAGTAATTATAAGTCAAGTATTGGAAACATAAGTAGAATGTTACAACATTAGTGTAGATAAAATCATTTATTCAGTTTAGGCTACAAATAGCTCTTATGAACGTCATTTATGCCATCGGTTCGTAAGTCTATCTACTCTGGGCGGGAGATCTTGTACTGAGAAGAACCGGCAAGGTTCCTTATTATATGGTCAGATACCCTATTTAAAAGTTTTGTTTGTAAAGATCTTTAAAAACGTTTTCATAGGCTATTATTTGGCACATAAAATATGTGGCGAAAGTGGGAACCCTCAATCTTAATAGGATCTTTGATAATAAAAAAATATTAAGTCAATAACGAGTTTATTTTCATGACAACAGACAACTATATGACTACCTATGAATAAATTAATACTTTCATAATATTTTTGGAGGTATTTTCTATGACTAATTTGTTGAGCCCATTAGGCGGTGAACCAACGACATGACTATATTGGTTTCAGCTTATCCGCTATCACAACCAGAAGCGCAGTGCCGAGAAAAAACAGACCAGATGGTAAGACTGTTGTGGTCCGGTTAAAATCCTCTGCAAACAAACAAAAACACAATTACATATTTATTAAAATTATCGACGGGAAAAGCAAAATATACAACGTGTAACAGATTAAGCGCACGCACACCCTGAAAGTGTTTGTTCTAAATCGGCTATTCAATCGATTAAAAATATGGGTTATATTTTTCCCCAAAAATGTTTATTCATACTTCATTGTTACATTAGCATTAGTCACTCCATCGATAAAAAGTCAAAATAAACGAAAATAAAACGTAAGTCAAGGGAATACCCAACAAACATTTGACAGGTCGCCACGACGTGCTGATTTCTACTTTTGGTCCCATAAGCTTGCCGTAAGAACGTCTCTATAACGTCGAAACGACCGAGAAAAGGCCCATTTTATACGGATCAGTGTCTTAAAAGAGTGATGTAACGGTCGTGTAAACCACTAGTTAGTCATGTAGTGGTCGTGTAGTCGTTGTGAAACCCATGTTTCATCGAGTAATGGTGTTTATTACCATTCCTTTACGGCATTTTGTTGAATATGAGTCGTGTTTACCATTTTTAAACAGGATTTTATTGTGAAGTGATGAAATAAATGTTGTAAACTAAAACTCACAATTTATGACAGACATTATTTTATTTGTGTCAGAAATTTGGTCATTGAAAAGTGAGTACAGAAATTTCTTATGTGTTATGTCTTGAACTCGTGTCTGGTCCATTCAATCTGTTGGGAAATTAGTGTTATCGGGTAATATGTGCTAGTTCTCACAATTTAACTAACGCGCCACCTAAATTCCTTAAATTAAGCAGTAATTTAAACACTTTTTAAATGAACGTTGTAACAGTTACCTTCTTATGACTTGTAGTTAAAACTATAACCATAGTACAACGTCTACACGATTAATTACTGGGCAGTTCGTTTCTTTATTCAATATTGTCAGCCATATTAAACAAAATAGGGTTCCTTTAAAGAGAAGCTCATGCTTAAAAACTAATTTTCTAACAATAGTTTTATATAATGAAGTGAATTGAAAAGATTTTTACTAAGTACCTACTTACATAATTAAACGGGTGTTTATTTATAGGTGGACCCGGATATTATAAAAAATGATATGTGATATAATTATGTATGTTGAACTTGGGATTATAAAGATTATATCACATTATTAGATAAAAAATAAAACAAACCACTACAATATTTCTGTTTTATTTATACCTTTTACTTCAGAGTATGAATCAGTGGCACAAAATAAATAAAAGAGCCATATACCGAGATAGATTAGATAAATCTTGTAGGTCTCTTAAACTCCTGTGAATTTCTTTTGGCACTTGTCAGTTCAGTATAAATTGTGTCACTTTTGCTATATCTCTAGTTGACCATTTGGTAATTAGTCTCCCTAGACTACCATCCCTCCATCCAAACAGCAACCGCTTCATTATACCTAAATCAAGCAAATGAAGTGAATCTCCAACCGGAAAATCTTCAACCATGTCTATTGGTAATTGGAGGAAAGGAGAATCACGTTTATGGTGGTTGCCATATTTTTTGCTTCGAAAGTCTGCGTCGTTCCTCATTGGACTATTTGTCCCTTGAAATGTAACGGTATGAGATACATGGGAGTATTCACCAACAACTTGACATTTTAGACATCCATGCCAGAGTGAACGAGAGTGCGGAAACTTCACACAAGCGCTCCGAAACGCACGCACACAAGCTCGTAGTTCACCTACATTATCACACGGAAAAAAGCATGGGAAAGGAGAACCCGATGACGCGGCTGTCATCGCAAACGCGGATCGGGCAGCGTATGTTGCTGTAGTAACGGAAAATAACAAGTATGTCACTGAGCGCTGCCGATCTTATTTAAACCTTGTTTCTTTATTGGAAATAGAAAATTTTATTACATATTCAAAACTAGCCAAAACTATTTTTGATAATATGTCCGACCTTAAAAATGTACCTCCATGTAAATGCTTTCCAATAATATATTTAAAAAAAATATACATTCGCATGCGGATATATTACGTTATTAAATTTAATAACGCAGCTTTCAAAACTGGCCGAGCGAGGCGTAAATATTTTGCTGTGTCCAATTTGTAAATTAATATTTGATTACGATTGTACTTTATAATGATGTAAGTATTTTATAGTGTACACTTAAGTGTACACCTAAATTGTGTGTTTCATTTATAATATATAAGACACCCAAATGCACACAATAATAAATTAACTATGTGTGGCTCACTCAACCCTAGCCGGTAGCTACAGCTCGTACGTCAATTCAAGATCACGGCACTGTTGCCGCACTCTCGTTCACTCTGTCCATGCTTTGAATTAAAATTACTTACACCTGAAAAATCAAATGGCGCAGTAATAATTAGTTTGTGTAAGTGTAGAACAGTATATCATTATAACATGTTTAAATATATTAGAACTCAAATATTTAGAACACAATAAAATTACTTATATCAAACAAAATATTGAACTATAGTCATACAAATAGATTAAATTGGTACCTTTAATTAATGCTCTTGCAGGCGAATCGCATATTATAGC
Source organism: Eudonia lacustrata (assembly GCA_947562085.1). Classification (NCBI taxonomy): domain Eukaryota; kingdom Metazoa; phylum Arthropoda; class Insecta; order Lepidoptera; family Crambidae; genus Eudonia; species Eudonia lacustrata. The sequence goes on from OX387314.1 coordinate 13,288,322, forward strand.
CCTCAACTTTTCTCTAATTGATATTTCAATTCCTTGTCGTGAAGTTAGTTTTAAATTGTTGCGGTAAAGATCGAGTAATTCATTGATAATTGGTTGTAAATATGCGTCTAAATCTATTGGTTTATTTGTGCTCTCATATACTCCCACAATCAGTGGTGGAATATTGGGGTATTCATTAATGCTGCACAATATTGGCCATACTTGGTGCTTCGAGCTTTTAAATAGTGGTTATCCGTCAATATTTACATTAAGAGATATGCACTGTGGTGTATTGTTTAAATTTATAAAAGTCATTTTTAACATTTTAATAAGGCCATTATGCCAATAATGACCGGAATCAACTGGAATAGTGGATATTTTCGTATTATTACTGTCTAAGTGTCCGTTGATCTAATGGAACTGAATAAGGGAATCTGTCGTTCAGAATTTTATTTAGCTCTCTCAATGCGACTTGTGTAACATTGAAATTAATTGCTCATTTCTTCAAATTGTCACGAAGTACATCATTTTTATCGACTTTGGAGCTTTCACAATCAGAGCTATCGCTGAGACTAAGATTACCAAATATTTCCTCTATTTTGTATTCTTTTGGTTCTATGCTTATTGAAGCAGGAGTAACACTTTCTGTGTTTAACGTTTCCTTATTTTGTACAGACTCACTCTGTGCCGAACTCAATTCTCTTGTATTAATAAAAAAATCTTGTACGGAACCAATTCCAGATTGAACATTGGTTGTCTTGACGTAGAGAAATATTTAATGTAACAGAACTGGATGTGAGAAGCTTAGTATAGTTATTTTTGACTTTCCTTTTAAAAGCACCACTTCTTTTTACTTTTGCCCAGGTATATCTGTTCATTTTGAAGCATATGCGTTACTTTTTTCAACAATAAAAAATCGAAGCTATGATTGTAATACTACGTGAATACTACTCAAGTTTAATTAGTGTAATACGACACTCAGTCATTTAACGATAGTATAAACGTTTTAAAATTGGCTTAAGATCGAATAAGAGTGCATTTTATCACTCTTAAACAGCGGTCTCTTAAAGGTAGTTCTCACGACTCAAATACGATTGATGTTGGTGTAAAAGTCATATAGAAGTTAGTAAGACTATAACTCTGGTTATACCACTGAATGTCGCTGTTTCTACACAAAGTTGTGTAATAGTAATAAAAGATAGTCATATAGTAGTTACTATTACTACTATATGACTTTAAATTGGGGCTACATGTTGTATAAAAATAAGAGGCTGTAAGTCATTCTAAATGCTGAAGAGACTTCAATGCGATGTTTACAGAACTTTGGTTTGCATAATTTTCATTTATAGAACTGAAATGTTTGTTGGGTAAGGCTTTAATTCCTTAACAAAATCTGTGCAAAACTAAACCCGACAAAGAGAGCGCTTCAATTAATTCAATAAAAATCTACTTTAAAGTAAACATTAAACGCACCGCATAATCACAAAAAAATTACAACTGATATTAAGTAGGTATATTAATTAATTTCAATAAAAATTCTGAGGTATGAAACTTTTACGTGTGCGTCAGCACAGAAACTGACTTTTTGACTATGCCAGGAATTAGTCGATAATTAGTTGAAATTAGTCGCCAAGTAATAGAATTAGTCGGTCTCGCGTATAAAAGTTATAATGGGTTTTTGTGGCACAGCTGTACTGACGTCAGTACAGCTGTGCCACACCTGTATCAATCATCAATCATCAAAATATTCAATTTATAACCGAATTAAACTAGATTTACTTTACCCAAAGGCACTCTATCAGGATCAGGTAGTAGTTTTTAAAACTTGCTTTTTGTAACTAATAAACTAATAATTACCACTTTTTGGCCTATGTTCCGTATTCTTGTCATTCTCTGCCCAGCCCAAACTCCGACTGAGCGCTTCTTCCCATCTCACGCGACGCAAATCCCGCTCTTTGAAAAGAAAAACCAAATACGTAGTTAAAATTTAATAATAAATACCTACCTAAATGTAAAAAGTAGAATTACTGAGTACCTTCCGCAGATATAGAAGGTATGAAAGTGTCAGCGGGTGGAGCCGGTGTGAAAGCTGGCCAGACGCGCAACGCTCGCCCCGCAACTATCGCCGCACCGAGCGCAGTGCTCTCCATCATGAGCGGACGAATCTAAAAAAAAAATTATTATTATATTGTAGACAATAAAACAACAGTGGTGATAGTGAAACAAATATGTGCAAAACATGTAAAATTATAACTACTAAAACAATATTCAACACTTCGACAACTAATTTGAATCACCTCAGCTGGGTGTAAATAACTTCTTTGAAACCAACGCACTCAAAAGTTCCAAAGGTTATTAAAAAATTATTGACCATCAAGTTGACTGTGATCGCGGTACACAAAATGATACGCACTCGAAGCTGCACTCACCACAGACATGCCTACATGTGCATGAGAGACTTGCCGCTCGAAGCAGGCGGCGCAGCGGCGCGTAGCTTCTGTGAGACACGTGGCTAAACTCACCACGAAGATGCCGAGCAGGAAAAAAGGTCAACCTCCATCTGCATGAGAAGCGAGATCTGCGCCATGCCGCCGTTAGCGAGCAACTGGCTTTCAAGGCGGAGGCTACAGCTAGCGTGTGAGGCACACTCACCACGAAGATGCCGAGCAGGTCCGCCTGCATCTACATGAGGAGCGAGTTCTGCGCCATGCCGATGCCGCCGTCAGCGAACAGCTGGCCTCCACGGTTAGCGAATGAGGCGCACTCACCACGGGGATGCCGAGCAAGCCCGCCTGCATTTGCATGGGGAGCGAGTTCTGCGCCATGCCGCCGTCAGCGAGCAGCTGGCCTCCAAGGCGGAGGCCACGGTTATCGTGTGAGGCACACTCATCACGAGGATGCCGAGCAGGTCCGCATGCATCTACATGAGGAGCGAGTTCTGCGCCATGTAGCTGTCAGCGAACAGCTGGCCTCCACGGTTAGCGTGTGAGGCACACTCACCACAGGGATGCCGAGCAAGTCCGACTGCATCTGCATGAGGAGCGAGTTCAGCGCCATGCCGCCGTCAGCGAGCAGCTGGCCTTCACGGCTAGCATGTGAGGCACACTCACCACGGGGATGCCGAGCAGTTCCGCCTGCATCTGCATGAGGAGCGAGATCTGCGCCATGCCGCCGTTAGCGAGCAACTGGCTTCCAAGGCGGAGGCTACAGCTAGCGTGTGAGGCACACTCACCACGAAGATGCCGAGCAGGTCCGCCTGCATCTACATGAGGAGCGAGTTCTGCGCCATGCCGATGCCGCCGTCAGCGAACAGCTGGCCTCCACGGTTAGCGAATGAGGCGCACTCACCACGGGGATGCCGAGCAAGCCCGCCTGCATTTGCATGGGGAGCGAGTTCTGCGCCATGCCGCCATCAGCGAGCAGCTGGCCTCCAAGGCGGAGGCCACGGTTATCGTGTGAGGCACACTCATCACGAGGATGCCGAGCAAGGTCCGCATGCATCTACATGAGGAGCGAGTTCTGCGCCATGTAGCTGTCAGCGAACAGCTGGCCTCCACGGTTAGCGTGTGAGGCACACTCACCACAGGGATGCCGAGCAAGTCCGACTGCATCTGCATGAGGAGCGAGTTCAGCGCCATGCCGCCGTCAGCGAGCAGCTGGCCTTCACGGCTAGCATGTGAGGCACACTCACCACGGGGATGCCGAGCAGGTCCGCCTGCATCTGCATGAGGAGCGAGTTCTGCGCCATGCCGCCGTCAGCGAGCAGGCGGCGAAGCGGCGCGCAGCTGGCCTCCATGGCGGCGGCCACGTCCAGCGTCTGGTGGCACACGGCCTCTAACGCCGCTCGTATTACGTGCTTGCGACGCGTTTTACTGCTCAAACCACACATCACACTGGGAATGCAAAGTGAGTTACGCTCTTAATGGAGTCAAACATGTTAATGTTAACATTGTACCGATTGAAATCTATATTAATATTATAAAGCTGAAGAGTTTGTTTGTTTGAACGCGCTAATCACAGGAACTACTGGTTCGAATTGAAAAAATATTTTTGTGTTGGATAGTCCATTTACATATAACATCACGCTGCGACCAATAGGAGCGAAGCATCAGTGAAAAATGTTGCAAAAACGGGAACAAGAGCCTAAAAAATTAAAAATGCTGCCGAAAGTCACTATTCCACGCGGACGGAGTCGCGAGCACAGTTAGTGTCCATATATACCGACAGTGAATTACAAATGATTTTGCCTGTGGGTGAAGCTAAGTCTTAAGGTGCGCTTACACGGGCAACAAAAATTGCTCAATTATGAGCAATGATGGTCGATTGCGACGGACGTGACAAAATATCAAGCAATTTACGGCAACGACAACAAGCATCAATTTGGCAAAATGTTTTGCAACGACGATACATCGTAAGGAGCAACTCCAAGAAACTAGACAATACTTACATACACGAGCAATTCAGTTGAAAAACTACGCTCGCCATGGACGACATTTTTCTTGCAGAGCCGGCTTGTAGCGCTTTTATTATCATGAGTGAAAAGCAAAAAAGAAAGAAAAGGAATAGGCGTATCTGGGTGCGAACGTTTTTAGCAATAAGGAAACAAAATTCATTGTTAATTAGATGATATTTTATTCAAAAACTTTACTAGAATGTCCCGATGTGATTTTGAATTTCTTTTGAATAAAGTTAGCCCATTAATACGAAACAGACGAACAATATGAGAGAACCAATTCCTGCATGCTACTGGGGATTCATAGAAAAGTTTAATGTACCTGAAAATCAAATTGAAATTGAATTCTGGGATCGTAGTTTGTTTTTTTTCTTTTCAGTATTTTCTCTTTGCAGATATTTTTTATATTAGTCCGGTTCTTAAGAGTATAGAATTGTTTTTTATATATGTAGTTGTTTTACCAGTCGGGTGTTTTGTTTTATTTTAATAATTTGGTTTTTAATTATGTTTACTTGGCAACGAAAAAAAAGAAAAAACAAACCGCCGTTCTTTTGTTACCCGCCCTCTCGCTCTTCCCGCGGAAGCGAGATGTAAAAGCCGCAGAATAAATAAGTGCATACGAGATAGAATACAAATTAACTTGAATTTATATACCCACTGGATATTCGACAATTCGCATCAGCGACATTGAGCTGTGGAATATATGTAGCAATTACAAGCAATATTGAAATTGCTGCATATCGCTCATATATTACTGCAGATTGATCTATTCGTGTTGCTGAGCAATTATTGCTCAAAAAATTGCCCGTGTAAGCGCACCTTTAGAGCATTAAACCAACTGGAGACGCCACTGGCAGGCGTTCCCCTCTGATAAAAGTATATGACCGCCGGTCATACATATCGTTTATATAAAACTAGTTCCCGCGTGTTCCAGCGTCATTTGCAAATCACGGTGCATGCGTTAGGACGTGAGCAAAAAATGCCAAATTGCAGCGTGTTTTCGTGTAAAAAGCGATAAGAAACGTCGAGTGTACAAAAGGATAACGTTACTTTTCATCTGTAAGTATTATTTTGTCTTCATATTATTGAATAATACACTAAATTTGCAAAAAAACTGAAAAAATATTGTCAATCAAAGTTCTTTATCGTTAAAACTGTATTTTTACTATAAACGTTTATTTAATTAATTATAGATCACTATTTATAAATTGTAACTAATTTTATTTTTCCAATTTTTTTTCAACTAAATTGCTTTAAAAATTGTCAATACTATGGAACTGTAGGTGTAAACGCAGTAGCATTTACAAGGTAAGTTGATAGTTGTTAAGGTTGGTATGTTGTTGTAGTTTAGTTAAAGAATGTTGGTTAAATGTTTACGTAATTTACGCATGTTATGTTGCACGGGACAGGGAGGTTTAGTAAGACGACCGTCACCGTGGAGAGTGTTTATTGTACTACATAATAAAATATACAAATCGTTCAAGTAACGTTATTGCTAGTGTCAGCTAAAATATAACAATGTCGAGCGTGCTCGTACATGCTGCCAAATTTAAAAAGAGAAAGAAGAAGGAAAGAGAGTTTAACTAAGGCGATGAAGCCTTATCTAATTTGCGTGCAGCAGTTACGATCACCTCGCTCATAACACTGTCGACGTCCGTGTCCAGCTGCGGCGGATGCTGTTGCTGCGGCGTAGCTTTTGGCGCCGCCGGTTGTAGAGTCGTATGAAGGTTTACACTGCAATCTCGATACCATCGTTTTATTCGCAGCATGCCCCATATTATAAAACAGATGATGATGATGCTACATATAGAATATAGAATGTAGTTGTGGGTCTCATGTGTTAGCGATTGTACACTCAGTGTTTGTTGTTGCTCCTTTACCAAATCTATTTTGGTTTTCAGTCCCTGTAAAATCTCTCTGTGGTTTTCAGGAACAATGGAGAGTGTGCGATTGACGTCAGACAACACATGATTTACACTGGATACGCTCATTTGTACCGCTTCGGAACTGATTTTCAAGCTGCTGTGGTAGTCGTTGCGGGCGTGTATAGTGAAGCTGTCTCCTTTGAGCAGGCATCCCAGGCCAAGTGTAATGATCCCAGAGCCATGAAGGTGTTGTGTCGTCATTCCATTTGGGCAAAAAATGCGCGTAGTGTATTCCTCGCAGCAGGAAAAAAGCCAGGTGCCGCGATTGTGTAACCGCACCCATCGGTCGGTGCAATCGGATACCTCAGCGCGGCACGCTGATAAGCTACCATTGTTTATAATTTGTGCCTCGCATAATGTCTTAGCGGCTTTTATGTCGTAAGTGGGTTTATTTATAGCACATAGTAATTGTGATTCACCCGAATGACTGCACGATAATACATCTTTGTTTTCTAATGGTACTATAAGGTCCTTTCTTAGGTTGACCGCGAGATACTCAGTTGTAGGTTTTAATCTTCTTGCAGAGCTTCCGGTGACTTCCGGTATAGGTATGATCCGATTGAGTTCATACTGTTCATTGTTTATGAGCGGCAGCTTTATTTCGAATATGAGTAGTGCGCTTGTTAAGTGCACATGCACTCTGGCCAACTTGTATAATTGCCGCGTGCAGTCACGTGTGCCGATGACGCAGGGCAGTGATAAGTCGCTCGAAAGCTGGCCGGAAATAATGTTTAATTCAAGTTCAAATTGTTCGGGCTTGATAAGATGTGTGTCGATTCTTCCATTTCTGGCGTCTGTGACTAAATCGAGTAACAGTTGTTGAATTCGGCGTATGTTTGATATCATTAAGTTTATAGCAAGTGCGCTGGCGGTTATGTACATAGCGTTTTCGTGATTAGCACTTATCCGTTCTTCATTTTCGGCGAGATGTTTTTGTATTATCAAAAATTGTTTATTCATGACCTCTTCATTTCTTTTGAGAAGGTTGTATTCGCCTTCGATAATAGATGTTTGGTTCTTATATAAATTTAACAAATGGTTTTCGTTCGACTGAATGATGTTGATGTCCTTCTCGTATTGTTTTGCAAATCTTTCATCTAATAAGCCAAAAAGAGAGTTTGCGATGTAGCCCACTCCGTCAACGAGTCCTCTTTTAGAACGTTGCAGGCGTTGATATGACCCATGCTCCGAGATTAGGATGTCGTTGTAATGTTGGATTTCATTAAGCTCGTGTTGAAATTGTGCCGATATTGTAAGGAAGGCTGCTTCAGTCTTGCTTAAAGTTGATAAATGGTTGACATAATTTTGAATGCTTGTTAGACTTCACCAATATGTTGTAGTGTTGTAAAACACTACCATCTTCCATTCGTCTTGTTTGACTTGGAGATCTGCTACCTTGTCGAAATAGATAAGCCTGTTAGGTGATAGGTAGGTAATATTTGTGGTTTGTTGAGATGATGGCCCCACAAGCATTGTAAAAATCATTAAAAATATATGAAACACGTTGTATAGGTTCTTGTTGATTTTTCTATAACTTCCTTTTGCGGCTTCGGGCTGTTTGTCCGGTTGTTCAGTGCAGTTTGACCTTTCGTTAGGTTGTTCTATAGGTAGCCGTACCAGTTTAGTTACAGGACGTTTTAAGGTGGACGACCTTGTCTTCAGTGTGGCCACACGTACCCTTCCGTCCGGGCCTGGGTAAGTTTCAATAACTCGTCCTAAAATCCATTTTGCGGGCGGGATGTTGTCTTCTTGGATGAGCACGATGTCATCAACTTCGAGGTTTTTTGATTGAAAGTGCCATTTGCTCCGTTGCTGTAATGTTTGAAGGTAATCAGTTGACCACTTCTTCCAAAAGGATTTAAACATTTTTTCAGTGAGCTGCCATCTTGTAGCTAAGTTCATGTGTTCATCTTCGACTGATAACGGTGGTGCCAAGGCTGAGTCACCTATTAGGAAATGGGCTGGAGTGATGCAGTCAAGATCTTCAAGATTTTCAGTAGGTGCTACTAGCGGCCTGGAGTTAAGGCAAGTTTCTATCTGAGTTAGGAGTGTGGAGAATTCTTCGAACGTTAGTTTTTGATCTCCGAGCACCCGCTTCAAGTGATGTTTCATGCTTTTTACCGCGGCCTCCCACAGGCCGCCAGCTGACGGCCAGGAAGGGGCGTTGAAGTGCCATTCTATGCCACGCTCTGCCAGGTCAGTCAGCAACTCCTCGGTTATGTAGTAAGTCAAAGCCTCTTGATATTGTTTTTCCAGCTGCCTTGCAGCACCGACAAAGTTAGTGCCGTTGTCACTATAGATATGTTTCGGCGTTCCTCTGCGTGCGCACAGTCGTTTGAGAGCGTTTAAAAATGCAGCAGTGCTTAAATCGCTGACCAATTCCAGGTGGATGGCCTTGGTACATAGGCACACAAATACGGCGACGTATCCTTTTGATGTTTTGATGCCTCTCCCCTTGTTGGTCTTCACTTCTACATGTCCAGTGAAGTCCACACCAGTATGTGTAAAAGGCCTCGATGGAATGACACGTTGTGGCGGTAGGTCTGCCATAAGTTGATTATTGTTCGTTTGTTTGAAGCGATGGCATCGTACACATTTCAGTAATTGTTTTTTTACAGCTCGCGTGCCGCTAACTATCCAATATCTATTGCGTAGATAGGACAAAGTTAGCCTAGCGCCTCCATGCAGCGTGTAAATGTGCGCTTGGTCGATCAACAACTCCGTTAACTTGCTGTTATAAGGTAAGATAATAGGATGTTTCTGTGATTGATCCAAGTGAGCATGTTCTAGTCGTCCTCCAACTCGTAAGATGCCGTTGCCGTCTAAAGTTGGATTTAAGTTGAGTATGTTACTAGTTCGTCGTAATAAAGTTTTTCTTTGTGGTCGTGCGATGTCTTCCGCAAAGTATATGTTCTGTACTGCTCTTATGATATCACTATGTGCATTCTCCAATTCACTTGTCGTTAGGTGCGATAATTTCTTATCTATTTTATTCACCATTGTATTGTTTATGAATCGATGTATCCAACTGAGTATTCTTATTACACGCGACATAGAGCTATAACGGTGTAGAAGTTCTTCGATTACTTTGTTTGATTTTAGCGATGAGCAGACTTGTTTTGTTTTTCTTTCCTCTTCATTGGTCTCAAATGTTGTTTGGATAGGGATGTAATTGCCTTTCAGCCACGATGGGCCTTCCCACCACAAAGGATGTGAAATGAGCTGTGTCGGTGTTAGGCCCCTGCTGGCACAGTCGACCGGATTCTCTTCCGACTTCACATGTTTCCAGCATGAAGTTGGCATGTTTTCAGTTATTTTCAATACCCTGTTGGATACGAATGGCTTCCATCTAGAAGGGTTCCCATTCAACCAACCCAATACGACCATCGAGTCGGTCCATCCATGTACTGTTACTGTCTGTATGTTTATTGACTCTATGGTCTTTTTCATAAGGCGTGATAGGAGTGTAGCGCCACATAATTCTAATTTCGGCAATGAAATGATCTTGTTCACAGGTGCAAGTTTAGTTTTCCCAGCTACTAGTTTGATGACGTAATGATTGTTTTCATCCATCGACTTGCAATAAATTGCGCACGCGTATCCCTTCTCCGACGCGTCGCTAAATCCATGTAGCTCTATTGCCGTATTAGTGTTTCCTATCCACCGTGGTGTCACTATGTTGTTTATTTCATTAAGTTCTTGTCGAAATTGTTTCCATTCGTTTTGTATAGACTCTGGCAAGGTTTCATCCCACGAAGTTGTTGTTTTCCATGTTTGTTGGAATAAAAGCTTAGCCTTCATAGTGACGGGGGACAACCATCCCAGAGGATCGTATAACTTTGATACGTCTGATAATAAAGTACGTTTCGTAATTACTTTATTATTGTTGCTAAGTGCATCATGCTTGTATGTAAAGTGGTCTGTGCGCGGATTCCAGTTAATGCCGAGTGTTTTGTTGGTATCGGCATGCTTGAAGTTTAACATGTTTTGGTGAATGAGTTCTCTTGGTAGGTTTTCTAGTAGAGCTGAGCTGTTGCTGGCCCACTTTCGAAGATTAAAACCTCCGCCCTTCATCAAGTTTATTAATTGGTGTTGAGTGGTTTTTGCCTCATTTAAGCTGTTGCTTCTTCCCAGAAGGTCATCTACGTACAGTTGCTGTTCTAGAATAGTAGCAGCTAAAGGATATTTAAAGCCATCGTCCTTTATTAGTTGTTTGATAGTACGCATGGCCAAAAATGGTGCGGCTTTTGTGCCATAGGTGATAGTGCACAACTGTAATCGGTTGGTCTTCAGAGTCGCGCCACACAATTTTTTGTAAATGTTGGTCCTCTTCGCATAATAATATTTGTCTGTAAAATTTTTCGATGTCTGCGATGTAGACGTATTGGAAAGCCCTCCATCGTAGAATAATAGTTTGTAGATCTTGTTGTATGTTAGGGCCACCCTCCATTAATTCATTTAGGCTGTAGCTCGACGATGTTTTGGTAGAGGCGTTGAATACTATATACACATATATACATATATATACATATACTATATATATCTTAACCACGTATCGCCCGTCTTCCAATCGTTGGGTGGTATTGTTGTATGAAGTTTCGCAATGGTTATTTTCAGGTGATTCAAGGCGACCTTCGGTTATTTCTTCCATTTCCCAAAACCTTGAGAACTCGTCCATTTGGTTGAGTATAACATGGCAGTTGAAAGTTTTAACATTGCCCATTAACACCCACCCTAGTTTCGTTTGTTGTGCAATGGGTGCTTCAGGAGAGCCCTTTAAGATCCCCGTCATGACAATGTCGGCATAAATTCCAGCGTCTAGAAGAATGTCTACCGGCCGTGAGATGTTGTAGTCTGGATCGGCGAGGTGTATGTTGTGCAGATGGGACCAGTTTTGCTTTTCGAATGAGTAGTTCGGTAGGTTGTTTAGCATCTTCGACATGACAAGAGCTTCCGTGGTAAAAGTGTAATCGCCAAAGAGTGATTCACCTACAAGTTGGATGGTTCCATTGCTTTGATTAGCTGAAAATCCAATCCCAGATATAGTTGCATTTTGTTTTTTACGTTGAAGACCGAGGCGTTGAGCAACCGATTCTGTTATAAGATTTATCTGAGATCCTTGATCAAGCAGGCATCGTAACGTTAGGTAGGTTCCATCAACCGACCTAATTTTAAGTTGGGCGGTTGCAAGTAAAATTTCGTTGAATTCGTTTGCAACATGATTCGCATTCCGTTGCGTTTGCAACCTCGTGGAAGCCGGCGCGGCGGCGGCGGCGGCAGGGGCGGGCGGTGAGCGTGGAGTCATGTGGCCGCTCGGTTTCAAAGATTCCGCTTCCCGCAAAACGTCGTGCAGCGATGTCTGGTGTGCATTATTGCACACTCTGCAACGTTTGATTGGAGTGCATTTTTGTCCGTTGTGGGAAAACATACAATTCAAGCACAAGTTCAATTGCGCCATTGTTTTCAATTTGGTTTCGGATTGCAATTGTTTGAAAGTGTTGCAATGAGGTAGAACATGATCACCCTTGCACATGGGACATTTTCTTTCAGCAGTAACACAATAAGTTTTCCCAAAATATTTTTTAGGATTGTTGTTGTAATGTGAGTTCCGTAGAGAAGATGAATTGAATTCTCTTGCTGGTAAATTAGGCTTCGCTACTGGAACCGGCTGTTGTTTTTTCTTGTTTACAGGTTCTAATGCAGTAAATTCCCGTTGGAGGAATTCCATAAATTCGTCGAAAGATGGTAATTCCCGTGGTTTCTTCCTTGCTTCCATATAAGAGCTGTAGGTTTCTGTATCCAGCTTTCCCGTCAAAATATGTACTAAGATCGGATCCCATGATGTGGTTTCTATGCCTAAGTTGTTGATTGCATGTATCGTTTCTAAGCTGGTATCATAGAGACGTTTTAGTTCGTACGACGATTGTTGTTAAATTGAAGTCTGACTCATAAAAGCTTGGATTTGTTTGGTAAACAGTAACTGCTTGTTGTTGTACCTGTGGGTAAGTATTTCCCAACAGGCATCGTAGTTGTCTGCAGATACAGATAAATGTTGCACAATGCGTTCCGCTTCACCTCTGAGCTTCCCCTTAAGGTGTTGCATTTTTTGAGTTTTGGATAGCATAGTGTTGTTGTGGATTGCTTCACTATAGAGATCCATAAATGTTGGCCATAGAGCATAATTGCCTGTGAAAGTAGGTATTTCCACAGGTGGCAGTGATCGTTGTTGATGAGCAGTTGTATTTAACTTGCGGTTTAGTTCCCGTTTGGCATGTTCGTAGTCTGTTTCATGTTTGAAATTTCCAGTTCATAGTCTAAGTCCGACCCAATCAATAAGTTGTCTAATTGCCAGTGGGTTTCGTCAATGACCCTCCAGCGTGACTGGAGCGTCTGCAGCTTATCGTCAATCTCCCACTTCTCGTTGAGTACAGATACGTCAAGGTTACGCAGCATCCGAGAAAAGGCACGAAAGTTGGTTGTTTGTAAGCACATAAGTTCATCGGTTTTTGAAAGTACTCCCTTTTTTTGGTTGTTTTGCAGGTCCCGCCAATTGGATTAATTTCAGGAATTCAGATTGTAAAAATTCGTATTTCTTGCTGAGCCCGTGGTAAACATCGTCAGTAAAATAGTCATCGGATTGGTTTTCAAAAGTTAAAAGTTTTTCATGATTGACCTTGAACTCGTCCCACAAACCTTGGAGAGAGTCCAGACGTTTCTGAGCGTATTCTGATGTCTTACGTGCTGCAGAGTCCTTTCGATAGTTCGATAAGATCTTCTCAACACCCTCAGCGATCATTTGTTGGCGTTGAAGTAATTTGTCCATGTTGACTGTAGTTGGGTTTCTGTTTTGTTTCAGGTGGAGTAGGTGCAATCAATGTGTTAGGGCTCGTCTACGATATGTGCGCCTTCTCAATTTGCCTGGTGAGACCCGCTTGTGGGAGGCCAGTCAAACCGATTCGCTACCGCAGATAAGTCACTAATCACACAATCACACTTCACTGGTTTATTTGTTATTCACAAATCCGGCTCGAAGAAATGTAAACGCAGTAGCATTTACAAGGTAAGTTGATAGTTGTTAAGGTTGGTATGTTGTTGTAGTTTAGTTAAAGAATGTTGGTTAAATGTTTACGTAATTTACGCATGTTATGTTGCACGGGACAGGGAGGTTTAGTAAGACGACCGTCACCGTGGAGAGTGTTTATTGTACTACATAATAAAATATACAAATCGTTCAAGTAACGTTATTGCTAGTGTCAGCAAAAATACAACAATGTCGAGCGTGCTCGTACAGTATGTTTATGATCGGTCTACTTCATTAATATATTATATTTACGTCCCGTCACTTATCCCGAAAATAGGAAATTTTAATTCAATTACATTGGCCACACTGCAACAAAGTTAGAGCTGCGACAGTACAAAAACAAAATATCGATATCGACTTCATTATAATGTTTATTCTGGCTATTAATTTTTCAGATTTCCAAATGCAATTATTCGAGATGTTACTCGGATAAGATAGAGATAAAAATAAAGATTAAAAAAATATATTTTTTCTATTTCTATTTAAGTTTCCAAATAAGCCTGAATTTAAAAGCAGCAGACTTAAAATTAAAACAAACGTCAATTACAGGTACCGAACTCCAGAACGATATCATACAAACGAACAGCGAAATATAATACTATCAAAGTTTATAATAAACTGCCCTCTGAGGTTAAATCTTTGAATGATGCAAAGTTCATGATGAATGATGCACTAAAGCTACTGCTAATTGAAATGTGTCCATATAGTTTAAAAGAGTTTTTGGAATAAAAAACGTAATTTCGTTATAGTTTTAAGTAAAGTCTATGGTGTTGTTATTGCTGTCAGAAATTAACTGTTTTTAACTAACAAAATGAGAATAAGAATAAGAGCGTTTAGCTTTTTTATCATCAGTTTTTTTTTGTTTTTTTAGTTAGTTTAGTTGTTTTTTTGTTTGCGGATCTCTCATTCACAAAGGCGACATAAATCAATAACTTCTTTTGATGCATACATTAGGCCACCAAGACTTTTTTGGTATGTTAAACTTTTGTCATTTGGCTCCCCACATAAACCCTTTATGCACGTACAGCATTTAATTTTTTTTATAGTAGAACATACTACGAAGCCCGCTTTATATTCCACTACCTTTCCTCCAAATGGAGATAAGTATGTTTCGATCGCTATTAATGTTATTTTTTTTTATTTATCTATATTATTATTTTCCTTTAAGATCCTACGTTACCTACAAAAAAGAATTGATCTGCGTTATGGAACCATGAAAGTACATTTTGTTCAGTTTTTTGGTTCCTCCCGTTTGAGAGTCTCGGTTAGATAGCAAACAATTTTTTCATAATGAAAGAATAAGAATGCAGCTTTTCTTAAAAACAACAATTCTCCTTGGAATGGAATCAAATTATATAGATATATTTTGCAGATTCTGACTTATCGAATTTTATCGATAGTACCGATCACTATCGACGTTTACATAAAGTTGACGATGACTTTTTTTTTTTTTTTTAATTTATTGAATAAACAAAAAAATATAATATTGGTTCATGCAAGACCCATCATTGGCAAAACCAGAGTGGTTTGTGTGCTGATGGGGAGTTCAAAGAAGTTATATAGAAATCAGTACAATTTTTTCTTACAAAATGAAGCTTAATTCACTAGATTTAAAGTAAGTTTTTATGACATTTTTTATATATTTACCACTTAGATATTTTATTCTGACTTCTTCTGGCATATCGTTAATTATTTTAGGTAGTACATATGAATGAAGTCTAGCACCATATATATTATTATATTTAGGTAACAGGTATTTTTGATGATTGTGTAACATTCTTAGTCTTGGACATCTCTTGTTAAATACGAGTTTTTTGACATTGGGGTATTCTTCAGTTAAAATAGCTAATTTTGCCTTACCTTGTACGGGTAATATCTTACAATATTGAAATAGTTGTGTATAGTCTGTTTCGTACTTATATTTTTAGGTACAATTGTCTTTAACAATCTTATTTGTAGGTGGAATATTTTTTCTAAATACGTTTTAAATGTTCGTCCATAAGTACTTAATGCGTAACCGATCACTGAGTCAGCTAGGGCTAGGTATAGCATACGCAGGGTTCTATATGGTAATTTGTACTTCAGTATTGACAACTTACTTAGGATGGCTCTCAGTTTATCGCACACGTAATTAATGTGTGGTCCCCAGTTGAATCTGTGATCAATTATTAGACCCAGGTACACGTGTTCCGCGACAACTTCGATCTTTTCACACTTACATGTTGTAATATCAAGCTGATGTAGGAAAGTATGTTGATGTGCCACCACTGAAATATTATATTCAGTTTTATTGTGAGCGGAACGAATATGCATTATTTTAGTTTTTTGCGCGTTAATTACTAAGCCGACATCGTGGGCTCACTTGCATATGGTGTTGAAGTTTATCTGCATGGCGCGCTCGGCCGCGGCTATGTCGCGGTCTGCTGTAATAATGCATGTGTCGTCTGCGAACTGGTACACAGAGCCCTCGGTTACTAGATTGCACATGTCATTTACATACAACAAGTACTCGGTAGGGCCGATTATCGATCCCTGTGCCGTGCCTTTTTCCGTTTTAATCTCGTTACTGTACATATTCTTGATCTTTACGCGTGTGTGTCTATAGTGTCTTAGATTCGTGCACGGACAGGTTATCCTTGAGTGTGAATTTATTAGTGTGCGTCTAGTTTATGCTAGTATTTAATAATTTTGTCGTTTGCGTGCGTAGCGATGTCATTGGAAACGCATCAGTGTGAACTCTATTTGTGTGCGTTTCCTCGTCCCCCGCGCAGAAAATGACAGACTTTTTTGCATAGAAATTAAAGCGCGTGGCCTCTCCGGTTGGTTTAATGCTCTAAAAGCTAAGTGGGTTAATCCTTAGATAAATTATTGGTCTCGCGCGCTCGACTAGATACCGCGCTACCTAAAAACAATAGCTCCGTGAATGCGGCAACTCAATATTGTAGTGTGTGTAAGAACGGTGTAAGTACTTCTTATTTCTTGTAGTATTATGTTTACACAGCTTAACTACGCAAACTTTCCTTTTACTTCGGTTTATAAACAAAAATTTAGCAAAATATTCGGTACGCGCAACACACACACAGTTTGCAACGCGACTGACTCGGGTACGCCGACTTCGGCGTAGTATTTTTTGCCGCATTTAACAAGTACGCCGGCGGTATCTAGTCGAGCGCGCGAGACCAATTTTTTATCTAAGGGTTAATCATTATACCTACTAATATTATAAAAACGAAAGCTTTGTATTTTTGTATGTTTGCATCGACTACTGGACCGATTTCAAAAATTATTTCACCATTAGAATGCTACATTAGCGCGTAACATAGGCTATATTAAAAAAGAAATGTCCATCCGTGCGAAGCCGGGACCAGCCGCTAGTAGGTACTAAACAAAGTGAACTAGAATCTGACATCACTTTAGATAGGTACCTACATATTTTCATTTACATGATTTTAAAGTTCCTTTATCTTTTAATAGATCTGAATAAAATATTATGACATTTATAATAAAAAAAGAGATAAGTTTTCTTAGTCTTTAAAGAAATTGTGTAGTGATTAATTGATAAGGTTTACATTCATTTCAAGTATAAATTTTTTAAGCATAAGACATAATATGCAAAGTTTTCTTACCCTCTGGCATCCTTCCTCCAATAAGGCGAGTAAAGGCCATTAAATGCAGGAACAAAGCAAATGCTGCCCTCGTCATCGCCCACTTCAGCCGCATGGGTCTCGCTTTCTCGAATATCATCCAATATTTGTAAGTCCTCGCGGAGCCATCGTAATGTATCACCTATGTGAACATAAATAAATTTAACTAAATTTAAATTATTTGAAAACAGTGTTGGTAAAATTTCCACAAGAGGGATTCGAACCTGCACATCATGACATGCCGGGTCAGATGCAGGTTGGTATTGCACCTTGTAGTAACTTGTTCGGAACAAAATTTGCGTAAAATTATATATAACCATAATCTACATAACCTATTACGTAACATAACAAAGCGACATAAACCGACATATTTTTTTATATCACAACAGAGAAGTGCCTATATTGTACACCTGAAAAAGGCTGGGGGTCGCGTCATCAGTCAGCCCGTGACCACAGCCGGTGCAACTCGGTCAAAACGTCGGGTGTAAAGGTATGCTACCTGAAAAAGGCTGGGGGTCGTGTCATCAGTCAGCCCGTGACCACAGCCGGTGCAACTCGGTCAAAACGTCGGGTGTAACGGTATGCTACGTATACTTAATAGTTTGCGTTAACCCTCATTTAAAAACATATATAATTAATTACCTGCGATTGCTACAGACCCCTCTAATGCATACACGGGCGGAGCGGTCGGTCCCAGTTTGTACGCTACAGTTGTTAACAAACCACTCTCGGAATGTACTATTGAATCACCTGAAATTTACAAACAGAATTAAAATACAATTTCTGAAAGAATTTCATGAAAGTATCTAGTCACGCGGCAGCGTGTCAAGCCAAATTCAACAGAACTGGCGAACAGCACCATGTGTAATATTACACGAACCATTTGGAGCCACTTTTGACCCCTCATAACTCAAAAACTATTTCACATAAACATGTCAAATTTGGCTTATACTATGTTATTTTTAGTTTATACGAAACCTGAAAACTGTTTGTTCAGTAATAGAATCGATTTCAATATTTTTACATTTTGACCAAATAATATTTATTTACAAAATCTCAAATAAAGTACACCCTACTAGAAAAAATCTCACTAGTGCGCCGGCCGCGCGCATCGTTTGTCACGTGGATG
Organism: Eudonia lacustrata; assembly: GCA_947562085.1. NCBI lineage: Eukaryota > Metazoa > Arthropoda > Insecta > Lepidoptera > Crambidae > Eudonia > Eudonia lacustrata. The sequence goes on from OX387314.1 coordinate 13,306,533, forward strand.
CAAGAGGGCGCAAGGTCGCATAGCGCACCAATCGAGGCACGCGCCAGCTCCACAAACAATAACACGTGGACGCACGCCACCCCACCCACTCCGTGTCAGTCACTCGAAAGCTATCGACCGATGTGTATATATGTGTCGCATGCGCCCCGCGCGTCCTGCCTGACTCTTGCTCCCGCGCAGTGTTATTTTCCGTATCGGGAAAAAGGGATTTCGATACACCAACGCTCAGTACACTGAAATGGTACTAGCTGTGTGTGGTGATAACGTTTCGCGGCAGTGCGAGTTACCAATACGGTAATCAATAAGTGCAGTGTCGCGTGCTGTATGTGACCACGTGCGCACGAGGACAACGGGACAGAACAAAAAGCTTGTAACTTCGTGAGTTTTCAAGATATTATTTTAATTTTTTTTTTGTACTTATTCTTAAAATGAAAATATTTGACCCAGTTTCGATTTTCGTATAAACTAAAAATAAGGTTGTATATTGAGACTCCAAATTTCATAAAAACACCTCAAACGGTTATTTAAATATTAACGTCCAAAATCGTCATTTTTATTACTGACTGACTGACTCTCTGATAGATATATCAAAACTCCAACCCAGTTCCAGATGACCTAGAAAGTTCAAATTTGGCATGCAGATAGGTAGTTGGGCGAATACAAAGGAATAAATCAGAAACTAGTATTTTTTTTAATCAATTAATTGATTTTATTAGGAACACTTACTTATAAATGCCTGTAATGTAAGAATCAGCAATCAAAATTGATGGCAGCCGGTCTTTATTTGGATTTTAAGGTCTTTACTTATATAACGAGTGCAATACCATCCTTATTCTTTTTTAAATCCAAACATATCAGTTTTAGTACTTCTAACTACTTTTAAGTAAGAGTATAGACGACTTTCGTATTTATTACGAATTATATTATAGCCTTCGCAAGTTCTAAAGCTGGAAGTTCTCATTTTATTCTTCCGGAAATTTGGCTGGCTGGTAGAAACTAGCCATCGAACATTGGGCTCTTCCATGACTGTTTTAGTAGGTACTTAAAATAATTCGTATATGAGAACTAGCCAAGTTAGACCTCAGGCTTCAATATATTATCCTAAGTTATAAGAAGAAATGATATTTTATGTTGTTATAAATAAATTTCAGGACTGACCATTGAACTTGGCATCCATTTAGATCTCACTTCTTTTGTCGTTGAAATCAACAACCAAGGCATATATCATAATATTGAACTTGGCTCTCATTTCACATTTATGTTTTCGAGGGGTTAATATATTATTGATTATAGTACCTGTGTTATATAAAAGGAAGCACCCAGTACCGAAGGTACATTTTACTTGGCCGAAATTCATACATCCTTGACCAACAAGAGCAGCTTGCTGATCTCCCAAACACTAAAAGTATAAAAAGTTATAAACAAAAGCTGAAAAAAGGCTTATGTCTTTATATATCTTCAGTTCAACCTCAATACCTGTGAAACTAAGCAGTATTTTAAGTCGCATTTAATTATTTTCTGATGTTAATTTTCAAGTTGATTTTTTCATTCAATGGTTCTTTGGTCAGAACCTAATTTGACTCTTTTTAATAATAAAAAAGATTTTGCCAATAAATAAATATTAACGCTGAAAAAGCCAGCCAAAGCCATCAGCAATTTCTAAAAAAAATAATATTTTACCTTTGGACAGAAGGTGGCAAATAATATTATTTAAAAAAGAAAATATTTCAGCTAATCTTTTTTTTTTAAAGGGAGTTTGCTGATTGCCAACGGCATTTTCAGCTTCACCGGGCTTTTTTAGGGGCGACGAGAAACTTAACTTTTTTACCGCCAACAACTTCTATAGAAGTTTGACATTTTCGTGCCGTCCACGCCAGCACTTCTATAGAAGTTCTTCTTTGTACCTACTTTATTAAAATACATTTATACGTTGGCGTACAGCGGGACATCGCGTGCAGGATAGTTGGGCGGTGAAAAGGTTAAAGGGTTGCTCAAGCCGTGTGAAACGAATCACCTTCAGAGGTTTTCTAGAGGAAACGGCATCACGGACTAAGGCGTGTCCCCGTGCCCTACCCGAGAGGTTCGGATCGGATCGGAACAGCTTATCTGTGATTAAAGAGGGGCACTTAGTTAAACAGGCCAAGACTTTAAATTAACAAAATTGACACAAACCCCAGCAATTGGTACACCCAAAAGACAACCTCTCGCAATGTAGCCATATATTTCGGCTGAACTTCTTATCTTTGGTAATATTTCCACTGGTATATTAAAAAATCTCAGCAACCCCTTGTCCCATTGTAAACTTTTCAGAGACATAAGTTGAGTTCGAGATGCATTTGTTACATCCGTTGTATGGATACCCCCATTACAGCCACCAGTGAGGTTCTGTAACATAAACATTTTAATCAAGAACAAAAAGCATATAAATTCCAGATCATTGCTTCTTCAGAAATAAGGGGTTTTTATGTAGTCATAGTTAAATAACAAGTTTTGATTATTATATTCTTAATCACCACTGACAAAAATAGTTCACTGCATTTTTTTAAATATCTCACAAGTAAACACTTGGCCTTCATCTCACTTGATTTTAAGTGATGATAAGGCTGAAGGTGTTAGTGCACTTTACCCGGAATCCTCAACTACTGAGGCACTACACCAGCTCTCTTATCTCTAGCTGCCAGACACAACAATGCAAGCTACAAACATTGATGTAAGGCGACACATTTAGATAAGATGGTGGCAGCTAGCCAGGCGGACAAACAAACCCTACCACCAACCAAACCGAGTACACAAACACCGCTGGGAGTCGAACTCGGGACCTTGGGTCTCTAAGCCAGTGGTCTTAACAACTAGACTACAGAAGCGGTTGATAGCGGTTAATGTATATACAAGAAGTTAGGAGTATACTAGTATTTACCCATATCAGCCAGGAATCCACTGTGCCAGCCATACACTGTCCCACTCTTACTGCTTCCTTGACTGCTGTGACATTTTCTAGCAGCCATTTAAGCTTCACTGATGAAAAGTAGGTAGATAATGGAAGCCCACTTGTCTGAACGACTGCATTGACACATTGTACTCCTTTAGTTTTGGATAAATCATCTACTATTTTTGAAGTTCTCACATCTAACCATACTGCAATTTGAAAGTATTCCCTTTATACCTATATTATTTCCTCTCTATGTGAGTGTAAGGCATAAAACTTTATGTCATAGCTAATTGTAACAAAAGGTAAAATTAATTATCTTACCTATGGCACTATAGAGTGGTTGGCCAGTGACTGAATTCCATGCTATGGTAGTTTCTCTTTGGTTTGTGATGCCTATACCAACTAAATCTTCTGGATTTATATCTAGCTTTCTCAAATTGTCGACTGTGACCTTTAAGTTAAGTACACAAAAATATGATTAAATAACTTTACAAAACAAAGACTTATTGTAGTAAAAAAAATACTGCAGAAATAAGAGTGGTCAATCTTATGCATTATTTTATAGTGTTAGGTACTGGTTTTTTTTAAAGTTACCTCAATACATTCAACTACAGCAGAAAGAATTTCTAAGGCATCTTGCTCTACCCATCCTTCTTGCGGGCTGAAACGTTTCAGTGATAATTGATGGTAAGTCAGAACTTCTGATGTATTAGCAGCAAATACCTGCAAAACAAAAAGTCCTTACTGTAAACTACATTTTATAGAAATACAACATTATTTGTGAACTTATATGTTATTAAAAGTGTTCTGTAAATTTTTTAAAGTAGTGGAATGACCAATGTGAATTTGATATTTATAAAGTTCATACAGTGTATGTAATGACCATGTAATATAAATTTGATATATTTTTTTAAATAATAATTAAATTAATAATAAAGTAAAGAATAGATTACAATAAAATCAGATTAAAATTAAAAATAATTAGGTACCTACCAAAAATTTTACGTTTGATGTTCCTTCATCGATTGCACCTATAAGCGGGCCAAATCGTCCAAATTCACGCATACCTATTATTTTTGTTTACGTACTACATATTGATTATCAGAATTGCAATTTTTGGGGATTTATTGATGTAAAATAAAAAACAATGATCAAGTCAGCTGATTTCTAGTCTAGTTGACATTTTGTTTTGTAAATTTTCCCTATTTATTAAGGACAACAAATGGATGTACTTATTCCATTGAAGTTAAAACTACATAACTCGGTTTTTTGAGTGTATTGTAAAAATCTAAGAATAATAAGTAACTGTAGAAATAAACACGCAGTCTTTTTTAAATTACTAGCATGCAAACTTCTAAGGTGATGCACTTAAAGTTAAAACATACCAGTGTACACATATAAATATACCTCCAATGTCCAATATACTTCAAAACAAAATAAAATAAAGAACTACTAGGAAATGAGTAATAATAATAAGATAAGTTTAGCTTTCTTTTTAAATGACGACTTGGCTGTATGTGCTTTGCTATACATTCTGTAAAATAAGAAAAAAGATGCAGATCAGGATCAGTGACAGTCATATCAGCTGTTTGAATTAGGTTAGAGACTTCTTGGCGGGAAAGTGAAGCGTCATGTTTGCGGTTTTGCTTTATTTTCCAAAATTTGTGTTATGTCAAATATTAATGTGAAATAATGGTGGATTATTAACCGTTAAGTGTTCGTGAGTGTGCATAAGTGTTGGCAAATGAAACAAAACAGTGCAACGTCACTTTTCAAATTCTCTCAAGAAGCTCGCGTGAGGACTTAGTAAAGCCCCACATCTTTACTGAGATACTCGAGGGGTTGGGGGGTATATCATTTCTCACTTCCCAATTCTAATATCATTCATCATCATCATCATATATGAAAATATTGTTTATTTATGTATTACTTAAACTAATGACATGGCAGCATGGTCTATGACCTTAGCCGGTTCCTCAAGGAACAAACTACACTAAAAAAAAATTGAATTAGGTTATTTTGCTAGTCAAATTATAAACAAACATTTTTTTGGTCAGATTTCTTTAAATATAAATATAATGATTGCAGCAATTAAATTAGTTATATCTGAAAATGGAAAGCTGTTAGAAACTGTTACAAAGGAGACATTAACGGAGCCTTCGCAGTTAATTAGGTCTTTGGAAAATTTCCAGCATTCGGCAAATGCAGCAATGACACAACTTATAGAAGCACAAGGAAATTCAGGTGTTAATTCATTATTTACAAATAGATTACAAAGCCTTGCAATTATACAATAAAATATTGGCCTTAAGCCGACCCAACCCAGTATAAACTGAGGGCTATTAGAACCCCTCCGAGAATCTAGTAGGGCACGGGGACACGCACTAGTGCCTGAGGCAGCGTGAGGCCTTTCCCTCTAGAAAACCTCCGAAGGTGATTCGATTCACACGGCTTGAAACTTAAAGGGTTCCCCTTTAAGTTTCTCGCCGCCCCCAAAAAGCCCGGTGAAGCTGAAATGCCGTCTGGGCAATCGGCAAACTATCTCCAAAAATAAAGGCCAGTAAATGCTTTGATTGCTCAAGTTGACCTATTTTTTATTAGGTATTTGCACATACCTACCTATTTGTTAAGTTGTTATAATATATGTTTTAGATGTTTATAGTGTATCTATCTAAATCTATATTAATACTATAAAGCTGAAGAGTTTGTTTGTTTGAACGCGCTAATCTCAGGAACTACTGGTTCTAATTGAAAAATTATTTTTGTGTTGGGTAGTCCATTTATCGAGAAAGGCTTTAGGCTATATAACATCACGCTGCGACCAATAGGAGCGAAGCATCAGTGAAAAATGTTGCAAAAACGGGAACAAGAGCCTAAAAAATTAAAAATGTTGCCGAAAGTCACTATTCCACGCCGACGAAGTCGCGAGCACAGCTAGTATAAAATAAGCAAAACTAGGGCTCAGCATTCCAACCGTTGACGAATGACGTTTACGACTTTTGCGGTATTTTTTTGCGTAAAGAACTCATAATTAGGAACAACGACATTCGCCAGGAGTCAACTAGGACTTGTATCTTATCTTATCTTATCTGCTGAGGTTTCCCTCTCCCAGTAACACTTCAACCCATCTGGATCTTTTGTGCAACCCCATCTTTTCACTCTTTTTCCTCTGTAAAGGTAGATGCCTTAGTTTTGGCAACGACCTTGCCGAAGTCCTCCGGTTTCGGATAGGCCGACCCCAGGAGTCCCATTCTTTTCCTAGCCAGAGATTCGCAGTCACACAGTAGGTGCAGCATTGACTCAGTTTCCTCTCCACATGCCCTACACAAGCTATTTGTTGATAGATGCATTCTGTGAAGCATTTGTTTTGTGGCATAGTGCCCTGTCAACGCACCGATGGTTAATCGGGCCTGCCTTCTACTGCCTCCGCATATGAACTTACTCCATCCTAAGGCGTTTTAGCCTAGGCAGGATTTGGAGTGTTTCATACCCGGCTGCTCTTTCCATTCGATACTGTCCCTGTTTACGATGTAATCTTTCAAGGTCTTGTTAATGGTACTTGGTGCAAGTGCCACGAACGGCTCAGGACTAATGAGCTGGGTCTCCGAGTCCTCCCTGGCAAGTGAATCCGCCATCTCGTTACCATGGATTCCCATATGGCCTGGGACCCAGATCAATCTCACCTTGTTATGTCCACCCAGCTTGTTTAGAGCTTTGGTGGTTTCTAGAACAAGGCCAGAGTTGATTCGGGGCCATATATAGTGAATTGAATGCGGCTTAGCTGTCACTCACGATGAATATATTACGCTTTTTCATAGCTAATCTTATATTCTGCTTTGCGCATAGAAGAATTGCGAAAGTTTCTGCTTGGTAAACAGTGGCAAATTTTCCCATGCTTTGACTACGCTTGAAGTCGTTATTAAAGACTCACGCCTGCCCCTGTGCCCGAATTAAGTTTTGATCCGTTGGTATACCAGATTAGGCTGTCTTTTTCCGGAGACGGTGGCACTCGTTTCCATTCGTCCCTGGTTGGAACGTAAACTTTAAATTTCTTTTTGAACATGAGTATAGGGGATACTTAATCGCACCCCATTTCCATGATCCTGTCAGGAATGGAATGGAGGAATGGTTCCAATTTTGTGTGTCTAGTCGGAGTTTTAGAGTTTCACAGTCCGGCCACCTTTAGTCTACGAAACGCTTTCTTTGCCTATGTTTCTATTACAATATGCATGGCTGAAAGGTCTGTCAGGTCCTCCAGCACTTCCGTTGGATTGGTTCTAATGTCACCAGTTTGCCAGACAAGCTGTTCTCTGAAGTTCGCTAAGAGCATTCTTACAGATCTTCAGCCTGTTTCTGGGCCACCAGACGATGCTGCTATATGTGAGGATCGGTCTCACCATCGTCATGTCAGCCTTACTACGATTGAACCACAAGGCTCCACAGAAGAGGCGAGAGGACCCGTCCTTGCGGGCATCCTCTGGTTGTTCGTGCAAGTAGGACTGTTACAATGAATTATTGAAAATTCGTTTAAAAAAAAAAGTATGCATCTCAGAGTTTTGAGCGGGGAGTAGGGGGTGTTTTCCGCGCTTTGACATTTTGCCATATATTTCATTTCGTTTTCGTTAACGAAATATGTATAATGCTAATGACAAATAAAACTTGCGCTAGGCACCATCTCTGCTGCTATACTTTGGTTAACCTTGAATTAGCGTGCCGGTTGCGGGTTTGTCTCACGTGCCTTTGAAACACTTCACATGAAGACTGCTTTTCCCATACTATACTATCCCTACTATAGCCATCGATTAATTAACACATAGGTTAAAAGTGGCTTTTTAATGATTTGGTTAAAGTAAATTTAGTGGAAATAGGTTTTGCGGAAATCATCATCAGCTCATTTTATGTCCCCACTGCTGGGGCACGAGCCTTCCCTATGGATAGATAGGGAGAACGGGCAATAAACCACCACGCGGGCCCAGTGCGGGTTGGTGGTTGTTAACGACTGCTAATGCAGCCGGGACCAGCAGCTTTACGTGCCTTCCGAAGCACGGAGGACACCCATTTTGGTCACCCATCCGATGACCCGCCTTTGCAAAAGTTGCTTAACCCCAGCACTCGCATACCGGGCGCGTTAAGCGGAAAATGTCGGAAAATGCCGGAAATGTGATCGATCATACACCACGTCGGCGACTATGTAGGTACCTAGTTAATTTTCGATATGAGTGAAATGACTAAATGATTTATAATAAAACACTGTTAAGTAATAGGTTCAAAATAAATAATGTCACACATTGTTATATTATAATTATATTGACATTTTGTTTTATTTACAGGCACACTTTATAACGATGTTGCCGATGAAGACGACGATGGCGACGAAGATGAAGATGAACATGAACAGGTGAGCCCAAGTAAAATAAAAAAAAAGTGAATTGTTACTGTAATGTAGATTGTTGATAAGATCTTGCTTTTGTAAAGTAAATAAAACTATTATGTACATACTTATTTGTATTTCATTTATTCACTTACAATAAGGTAAACCATTAAGGTGACAGATATTTACAAAGGATACTCGTATATTTATATATTTAGTTGTTAATATTCAAATCAAATATGCTTAATTTCGTTCTATTGTACTTTAAACATTGTATCACAAGTAGGTAATCATAATTAAACTATACCTAAGTATTATTTATTTAAGACATTTGAACAAGCTTATAATTAAAAAAAATAGAATAGCATTCATAACCATGATTGATATACACATTTTAGACTTAAATATATATTAAATCAATAAATAGGCTTACACAATGACAATGTGATTTCATAGGAATGTATTTCATTACAGCTAACATATTTTGATCTGTAAGTTGTTGCATGTTGTAGAAGTTTTTACATTTTCTCACGATAATGCCATGAAATAAAACATGCATTTACAAGCTAATTTATTTAATTTTTCTTTAAAATAAATTTTGCGATGCGTGTGTTTTTTTCGATAAATAGAGACGTGAAGAAGCAACGCACAAAAGCGACGCAAGAGCAATTTTATTTCTGGTTATATGAATTCATGACAATATTGTTAGAAGATGCAATTTCATAGGTTGTAGTAAATATGTTTTAAAATTATTGGAATGTAATGTAGGTTAACGCTGATAATTATACAAACATGTGTGTTTCATAACACTCCTACTTAAACTTAGTTCTGACCTTGAATGCGTTGGGCTCTATCAGTTTGCTGTACGTCAAAACATTTGATAACAATGATCACGTTGATTGCCTTTGATTCAGCAATAATTACATAATAATACCTATGTAGTTCGCTACTTGGTTATGACGCGTTAACTAGGTACTAAATATTACTTAAATATTCAGTGAATGATCCTTTTCTGCAGGCAATCTATATTCTTCTCTTAAATCTATCGTGTAGAATGCACAGGAAAGGCAGTATATTTTTGAGATTCCGCAGCAAATTCGATAAAATTTTAGACCCTATGATGAAAAGATGAAAGTGAAATAACTTTGTGCGTTTTAGTTCATAGAAACACGATATATATTATTTTAAAAGGTTCATATCTGATTAATTCTTTAGTAGTGTACCTCTAAGGTATAACAATCGCGTTCTCTTATCGAACAGCTACGGAACCTGACATTTCTATATGACGTTGCAGTGTTTTCCATATTTTCAACGAGTTTTTGTAACCGTTAATAATCTCTGCACGTTTGTATTGAAATTGCTTGTTACAGTTTCTTTATTTCTTTCACATGTGCCATTTTTAATCACCCACCCAACTAGAAACTATTAATTGCTAAAAGTGTTCGTTATCTCAAACGATTGTAGTTTCTGTAGTATTGTTCGCTTTTGAGTGTAGACAACTATGTCACCACTAAGTATATGATTATTGTTTAAGGTCGAGAGCGGTCTCTGCTCGATTGTAAATTAATGATAATGTGATGGAGGAACGTTTTGTTCTATTTTGTCTTGTTTATTCTTGATATCGTAAAGTACTCATGTATATTCTTGGTCACATGTGATAGCTGCAGATTCACTACGCAATTTATAAAATCTGGTCTTTATACCAATTAAATTACTAATTTGTTTATATACTATGGAAGAATTGACTAGTTTATAATCGTTTTATCGTCCGGAGGTTCTGAGTCAGAGTAACATATATCACAACCGCTGATACCGCATTCGCACATTGAAGTTGGCCTTATTGAATGACGGAATTTCTGAAAAAAAAAGATTAAGAATTATTTATCTTATCGGTTTTGTTTATCTAGTAACATCGAAATATTGTGATGTGGGTAAAATTTGTAATTTTGTAGTAGTAGGAGTAACTATTCGGTAAATTGTGACTAATTCTTATTATTATACTATGACCGGCGGACTTCGTACCGCTTTGACAGTTTCCATGACAACAAAACAAACAAATCATTCGTTCGCTTAAGAACACCCGTATCCCATGATGGACCCCTATTGCAGCGCCACCTACCGGTCCCGATTGTAAATCTAAACCATTCTTGAATCCACTTGAACACACACAGAAAATTTCATCCAAATCGGTCCAGCCGTTTACACAAGTTCCCAATGTTGTTTTAGTGTAAGTGCAAGAATAAATAATTGCCTTACAGTCAACACTTCACAGGATTGATAAAGTACTGAGGTAGGGAAGTAGTCAAGGCGAAAGGTACTAACTTTTAGGACGGCACGTTGGGCAACTTCAACAGGCTTTAAAGTTGTTTTATTAGCGACACCCCAAATAGAAATACAGTTTGTTATCAGTGATTGACATAATGCAAAATATATTTATAATAAATATATTTTGCAATAAATAAAATATATTTGTTTAACAGGTTCACTGTCCAAAACTTATAACAATGGTTAAATCAATTGTTACAGACCATATGTGGTCTGCGGGGCAGTGAACCTGTTAAGTTTCTTGTATCCATAACATGCTAAAATTTTTAAAGAATATAAGACTTCCTACTCTTGAAGATATTTTTCCTATGGCCCCATGCGAATGATGAACGCTGCTTACACGTTGAGACACAGCTGAGACATCAAGGCTATCGTCCAACTCATCGGCTGCGCCCAAGCAGGATACGGATACGGTTAGCAACGAAAACCGTTGATTTATATTTGTCAATCGCCCTGTTACATTCTTTAGTTGCTTGCTTTGACAAAGTACTGAAGGCTTCGTGCGATTAACACATTTAGCCAGTGTCAAAGTAATTTTTCTTACAAGTAATACATAAATAAACAATATTTCCTTCCAGTAATGATGATGAATGATAATAGAAATGAGAAGTGAGAAATGATATACCCCCCAACCCCTCGAGTATCTCAGTTAAGATGTGGGGCTTACTTCTTGAGAGAATTTGAAAAGTGACGTTGCACTGTTTTGTTTCATTTGCCAACACTCTTGCACACTCACGAACACTTAACGGTTAATAATCCACCATTATTTCACACAAAACCGCAGACATCACTCTTCACTTTCCTACCAAGAAGTCTGCAAATGCTCTTAATGATATAATCTAACTATGTAACCGCCTCTGTGGTCTAGTGGTTAAGTCCATCGGTCTCAGGCCCAGCGGTCTCGGGTTTAATTCCAAGCAGGGGTTACGTGTTTGTGTACTCGGTTTGGTTGGTTGGCCTGGCTAGCTAGTAACATCTTATGTCGCATAATATCAAAGCTAGTATTCAACAACAATTTGTGTTCCGGCAGCTAGAGACAAGGTAGCCAGTGCCTCAGTTGTTGATGATTCCGGTTGAAGCGTGCACTTCCACTTCGGCCTAATCATCACTTAACATCTGGTGAGATGACGGCCAAGTGCTCACCCGTATCGAATGAAAAAGTAGAGTAGCCGCGGATCGTGCTCGGTGACGTGCACTTAAAGAAGCCTATGACCAGCAGTGGTCCCATATAGGCTGATGATGGTGGTGTAATTGAGTAGACTCACTTCTCCTAAAGTATTCCCTGGCGCTCGCACGATAGTGACCACTGCGTATACAGGGATGCACAGCAGAGACGTGGAAGCGATCGTCCAGCCCATGACCTGCGCCCACGCAGGGTACGTATATTGGCGGTAAGTGGGCGGCGTGTAGTCCACCAAGCTGGCTACCCACAGGGCAATCAGCAGCGCAGGTGCCGCTATTAGCCAGCAGAACCGGAAGTATAATGAAGGACATCGACCTGTAATAGATAAATATAAAAAATATTAATTTTGGAAATCTATTTTTAAAGTAACAATTACTATAGGATAGGGATTTTACACTCTTTCGTTTAATTACAATTTTGATTCTATTTTAATTGACTGTACCTTTATTACGATTTCCTAATAAAGAAAAGTAGGTTAAAATCATAATATAAAAGTACGATTGATGTTAGCGGATGTAAGTGTTTACAGAGGAACAAAAAAGTGATTATCTTTAGTGGTCATTGTCATCAACGGAAATCCACAGAGGCGAACATGAATTGCCTCGTTGGCAACAATAAACGGGTACCTAGTAGGTAATAATAAATAAAATAAATGCATGTGTACCCGTGTTTTTTGCTACAAAACTGCTTATCTATTTAAATATTACAAGTATTTGAATTAACTACTAACCTGTCATTTGTTTTATATTTTTTGACAATCTTCCCACACCATAGAACCATGCTATGCCGACCACTTCGAAAAAGGCAAGATATGTAATGCTGAGAGAAGCAGCGTAGTAGTCCATCAGTTGAAATACGTAAATTCCACTATGGAGTATATGGGGTAATCCAAATAATAAAGATACCACGCAGACGCATAGCACTAGCAGCTCGTGATATACAAGCTTTTTTCGTATCATATCAGGAAAACCATCTTGTATTGAAGTTACTACTACTTCCACTATCGCGAACTGAAAATAAATGTAGTAAATAACGATTATCTATCAAAAATATTAGATAATTATATTTTTATTGTATGATTATGAGACTTGGTTTTTACCTGACTGTTGAGGCCAAGGCACAAGAACATGAAGAAGAATAGTACGGCCCAAAGTTGTGACGCTGGCATCTTTGCTATGGCTTGTGGGTATACCACGAACAATAAACCTGGACCTAAAAAAATATCCATTTAGTTTCCGCCCTTCCGAGACTCATTAAATAGAACACTATTGAAGCCTTATTTATTACCGAGGGAATATTGAGCCAACATTACGTAGGTAACTAATTAGTTCAAAATAACAACAATATTGTAATATGTATTTATATACTTACTATCAGCTATAACGTCCTTCACATTAGTGTTTTGTTCGATGGCTATATTTCCGATAGTAGCAAAGGTGAAAATGCCTACGATGAGACTGGTGACCGCGTTGATCAGTGACACGGCCAGTGTGTCGTGAAGGAAGTTGTTGTCGAATCGATTGTATGAGGCGAACATAATCATCGAGCCGAAGGCTACTCCAATGGAGTTGAAGATCTGTGACGCTGCGTTCACCCACGGCCTCGACTGTTTCAACAGCTCCCAATCGGGCTTGAAGAAATATCTCAATCCCACGTCCGCTCCTTCTAGCGTCAGTGATCTTCCCAGAAACACTATGATTAGCAGGAACGGCAGTGTTGTGGTGATGTAACGAACTTTTGCAGACGATTTGATGCTCTTCCACAGGGCGAAGTAGACTAGCACCCATGCACAGACCAAGCAAGCTGCCAATTCCCATCGCATACCACCGGGATACTCTACTCCTGGGCTCATATTTAAAACTTTTTTCCTGAAAATAGTAACAAAAGTTATTTTTACGGAAATCATTCCGGAGTTATATAGGAAATTTTTTAATCTTTCTTTGTATTTATATTATATATTTATTTGCCCTTTGTATTTAACCTTTCAGAAACCGATAACAGAAAATATTCGATAGCTATTCATGTTATTATTAAATAACGTAAATCAACTACAAAGGAATATCACCAACTTTGTTTATAATTGAGCAATGATAATAGTAGGATTACCAATGTAGGTATCTCGTAATGGCATAATATGGTTTCAGTTTTCGATACTTTAAGTCGAACCGAAAGCCGTGTTCAAAACACTTTTTGTCGCCAAATAATTACGTAGATTGTCGTTGAAATTTTACTGACTGACAGCTAGGAAGCCGGTGGTCTTTATTAAATTCTCGTTCAAGTCTAAAATCAACTTCTTGGAGGGAAAGTGAAGAGTCATGTCTGCGGTTTTGTTTTATTTTCTATAATTTGTGTTATGTCGAATATAATGGCAGATTATTGACCATTAAGTGTTCGTGAGTGTGCCTGAGTGTTGGCAAATGAAACAAAACAGTGCGACGTCACTTTTAAAATTCTCTCAAGAAGTCCGCCCGAGGGCTTAGTAAAGCCCCACATCTTTACTGAGATACTCGAGAGGGTGGGGGATACATCATTTCTCACTTTTCATTTCTATTACATTCATCATCATCATACAGGAAGGAAATATACTTGTAATAAGAAAAATTACTTTGACACTGGCTAAATGTGCTAATCGCACAAAGCCATCAACTAAAGAGAAAAAAAAGTCTAAAATCAGTTGCTGACCCCTATTTTTAATACTTCATTATAAGAAAAAAATAAGATCTTTGGTTCCTGTCGAACACTGCCATTAGATACCCTACTCAGCGTGGTATAAGTAAGAATCAAACCTTACTCGAAGAATTGTTCGGTGGGCGTCTGGGATCCGTTAGGCTTGGTGTGGTTGTGGTGTGGGACCCAGCATTGGGCTGTGTTCCACCTATTCGAGCAGGTAGCCCACGGCACCTCAGACTTAAAAGACGTGAAGAAATAATATATTGCCCAAGCTATGATTACTGCGTAGTATGTAGACATTAGGAAAGAGATCACTACACTTGCTAGCCCAGCACCTGTGATAATAGAAAAATACATTGATAAACCTGCGTTTAAGTGTGCACGTATAAGGTGACATGCATTGTTTAACCACTCGTATTATGACACATTTATATAAACACCTAGATTAATAAAGAAAATCTTTTAATTAATTTTAACTGAACAAGTCTCCTTACATATGTTATAAAGGCATGAATCTATAATGCAGATACAGAAGGAAGTAACTATATTATTCGATATTTAATGCTTGTGGATAAAACACTTGTACTCAATGAATTACCTTTGAATAATGGACATATTTGCGAGAGCGCTCCGATGGGCCCGTGCGCCGTGTACTGTCCGACAGCTAGCTCCATGAAGAGCATGGGAACGCCGCAAACGATGAGTATTATGAAGTACGGGATAAGGAAGGCACCTAAAACAAAACACACATTATTGGTATCCTTCAGAGACTGCCAAAAGTACTCGCTTAGTATCGGGATCATAAGGACCTCCGTAGGGAGTCTAAAAGTTACGAAAATAGCAGTAAGTTATTGTTTATAAGTTATATATTTATCTCATCAGTGTGACAAATTAAAAACGGTCAATGTAAAGGACAAAAAGATAAGTGCTCTAGTTTCCTACTGGAAACTTCCTACTGAAATGATAAGAATCTAGACGTTTCGTGTACACACTGTCCTTGATACCAATGAATTGACCCACAGGAACTGCTAATTAACCTAGCCATTTGTCAAGAACATAATTTGCGCTCATTGTTTTTGTGTGGTCTAAGTTTACTTTTCTAAGTAGGTCAGTAGTTGGGTATTTTAAGATTTATCTTAACAACACACCTGGCAATTAAGACTAGTGTTATCCTAAAGAGAAAACACCTGGTTGACTCATTAACGCTAAACTGAAACTAATGCACTTAGTCACTTTAGATATGGGCAGTATCTTAATAATAATTAATTTTAGAAATAAGGCACGAATCGACTTTTGAAAATTTACCAATGAATTAATTGGGTTTAAAGGAGGCATAGGGGTTTAAAGTTTTACACAACGTTAGTAGCTTTCCCTACCCTATATTATAGTCTACTTATTAATAACAGCATGTTTAAAGTATTTGTCTACTGGTGAAACAAGGGTAAGGTAGTTAAAGCACAGGATAACTAATAGAACTACCGTACAGAAGACTCACTCTCTAACAAAAGTCAAGTTTAGGTATAAAAAATTGCCTACTCTTACGACTTTCTCGCGAAATTGAAACTTATCGAGCGACCCAAGCGTTCATATTCCGTTAGGCAACGCTGACTCGATATCGATTTGACGTCAGAAGCGCAGGGTTCCCACTCATGGATATATTTAAGTATTAAAATGTTAATTTCGATTCATTGTTCTTTCTTTTATTTAGACACTCCTAAACACAACAGTATCTTTTTATATGGATTATAAGATCGTTTAGTAGTCATTGTTCGGTGCACAAAAATCACAGAAATTATCGTTTGTTTTACGCGCGACGACGCGCGAGCGGCAACCTACTGCTATACGCCTGCGGGAGGCGCGAGAAGTTACCTAAACTGCGGAGGGACACAGCCCTGGTTAAAGATAAAAAATGTACGACAGATTAGGTAACCCGATCTTTATTGCTTTCTTATTTTTAGATAATCTCTGTTTTTGTACCTAATATACGTCTGGTAGTAATGGCTAACTTTTATAATTAATTAAGTATTCTAGTAAATAAAGAATCCTCCAGGTTTTCCGGGACAACTATGTCTTTAGGACTTGGTGACAATTTTCAGGCATACCTAACTGACTATACCTAAGGAAGCCTCGTTAAGCTTATGTTAATATATTTATATGCAATTTGTTATGTAATGAATAGAGTAAACCTTGTGCTGGGAAGGTGCCAGTTAGCCGTATGCATGTTTCATTCACGCGTATTGTCGCGTTATTGATGCCCAAGTGCGAAACAGCGTCACTTAGCGGCCGGGGACACAAACTCACTTGGTCACGCACCGTTGTGTACACAGCATTTTGTAGATTAGTACACCTGACGCGACCAGACGAAGATCAGAGATTAGTTTATTATACTCTAGATTTGATCATATCGCGGAAATCTTTTATGTAATGGTTTATTTTATTACCTTACAAACGGTCACTACTCTATCACTCTATACAACCTTATTTTTAGTTTATACGAAAATCGAAACACGGGTCAAATATTTTCGTTTAAAGAATCAGTCCAAAAAAAATTAAAATAATATCTTTAAAACTTACAAAGTTACAAGCTTTTCTGCTGTCCCGTTGTGTTTTTTAGTAGGGTATACTTTATTTGAGATTTTGTAAATATTATGTGGTCAAAATGTAACATGGCATAAAAAATATTGAAATCGATTCTATTACTGATTCTGAACCAACAGTTTTCAGGTTTCGTATAAACTAAAAATAACGTTGTATATCTAGAGTTAAATTAATTTGACAACTAAGTAATCTTAAATGTCCAATCAGGAAAAAAAAATATAAACTAAAAATCTCGCATGTGCAATCAGGAAAGATCAAGATAAATGATATTCATGATTATTGTTTGCATCATGGAAAATGTAGCCAATTAATTGAAACAATGATATTGCTAGCTATTATTATTTTAGATGATAACGCATATCAATTATCGATTTTGTACTCACTCAATCAATGTTCAATGAAAACAATACATAGAGAATTCCTACAATAAACGGGAATTAACATAAATAGTATTGGCCATCTCTCGCCGTGCGGTAAAATACAAGTCTTGGTTTGATACAAAAGCGCGGAAGGTTTCAATTAGAACATAAAGAAGGAACAATATTTGCCCATTGTTTTACTTTCTTAATATCATTTAAAATTGACAATACCCTATTAACATTTTTGTTAATTATGAAACCGCAAAATAGGAACATTCATAATCAGCCCTCTTCTTTTTCATCCCAGTAAAATCATTTCACGAAATTATAATATATATAATAATGAATATTGATTGAACGGTTTAATTCAATATTTTTATAACAAACCAATTTTGGTTAGCAGCTGTAACTGCTAACGCGTTACTGTTTATACGAGTATTATGTCTGTTTATACGAACTGTCCAATCAGATTTTATTTCCAGAAGATTCCATATAATTGGAGTTGTATAATAATATAAGACACTTCTCATCCCCAAATTTTTACTGTTTATATGGTTTTTGCTCAATTTGTTAACAAAACGTACAATTAACATTTTAATTCTGAATGAAGCTGAAATATGGCTCCTTAAAACATTACAAATAAATAGTTTTAAAAGTAGTTTCAAGTAACCGGAATAGTACTTACATGAGGCAAAAAGATTGAGTTACTGCTGAAAATAATTTATAAATTTATATCGAGGCTTGCGTTAGTAAATACTAAGTACGCGGTCATTTTACCTATTGTCCAGACCGATTCGTGCACGCTTAATTACGTTTCAATTTGCCGATCACAGGACATATACTTGAGCAAATGCGGAGTGTCACGACGGGCACGATGTTTTTGTCGCGTTAATGACTTAATTTGCGCTTATTATTGAGTCACACAATGGCCATCTAACGAAAAGATCGACGTGCAAAAATATATCGTCACACGTTAAAACTAACACGGGAGTGTTATCTATCAGTTACCGGGAAACGGTCGTAAAATACATTTGTTATGAATTTTATCTACTAAAAAATGCAGGTTTGGTTGGGTAGGTTTCATTGCTCTAAAATCTGTACGTTGTTATCTGTTTTTTTTTCCTATATAATATGTACCTCTTTACAATCTGCAGATCTAAAAAGGACTCAGTGGACGTGAAGGATAATAGTATTACCTTTTATCAAAGCGATATTATAACCACAATTACAATTAAATGTCATTTGTAATAAATAATGAATGACTATTTTTCTAAGAATTGCTATGGATCTGCAAGGGGTTCAAAATATAATTAGATACCTTTCTTAGAATGTGTTCTTTTTACACTACCTAAATTGTTGAGTTTTGTTCAAAAATATTTTAGAACACCAACGTAAAAATAAGTTTTTTTGTCACCGAGTCAGTTTTCAATTTGTTCTATGAATACTATTTGTGGTCACAACTCTGTTAGTGTGAACGTTTGAATTATCTAGTTCAACAAATGTTTAAATTACTTACTGATATATTTCATACGTATTTAGGTACATGTAGAAATTTTCTCCTTGTTCGGAGAGTAGCTTCTCACTTTTTCTTGCTGGTTTTAGTTTTGCTTACGTTTTAACTTTCACAAATAAATAATCATAAATAACGATGAAAATGTGGCCAACAATGTTATTATTTTATGTGTAGGTTTATTTTATATTAGCAACACACTATTTTTTATAAAATTTTCATGTAAGGGCGATTTCTCGTACTTCTTATTCTGTTTATCTTTACATATTATTTTATCTTTCCAGGTAACTTCTTATTTGTACAGAGGATTTAGAATGGTTTGTAATGAAATCACCTTGCAAATTATAATTAATTTAACTTTAAAAAAATTATATATACCTAATAATATTATAAACACGTTAGTGAATTCATTCGTTTTGTGACAAAGGCAAAGAAGTACCTATCCGTATCCGTACCTAGCCGTCCGAAAGTGACAAGTGTCATATGTTTTATTTGAAATGTCGTCGTCCATCTTTATTTGATGCCGCGCGGCCATACTAATTTTGTATGGGGAATTTAAGGTGCTTAATAAAAAATTATTATTTAAATAACCACTTGATGAATCAAAAATGTAGTCTAGCAATTTGTAGTTTATCCATTGATGATTGCTTAGACAAAATCAGAGGTACAATAATTTAGATAAACTATAAGAAATCTACTAAACGCCGCCACTCGTTTTCATGATCTTTGCCCAACTTTAAATGATATTGTAGAAAAAACTATAGCGTGTTATGAATTTATGGTTCTGACAAATTGTAAACATGTTCCCTATGATACTAAATATATATTTTGTTCATTTAATACGATAGTATTTTCAATTATATTTACTTAACCGTAACTGCATTTTTGGCATTTTTTGGTCGGCCCACCCTTAAAGAATAATATAATAATTGCGGACAGATTTTTGTTGTATAGGAAGGAATTTACAGCCTCTACTACAGGATTACCGGGTTTATGGGTGGCGAGAAACTCATGATTCCTTAAAAAAGTTTTTAGCTTTTAGCTACTGGTATCACGCAACCGTGTCCTTAGACTAGATTCTCTAAGGTGTTTGAGTCGGATGATGAGAGCGGAAATCCCGAGGACGCCTTTATGGGCTTGTAATTCAGCTCGGGACGACCGAGTCGTTGATGACAAACAGGAGCAACTGTAGCTTTAGCTTTCTGAACGAGCAAAATATTGGAAACAAAATTGTAGCTTACGCTTAGCTCACTAACACCGACTTGCTATTGGTAGTTACTGGGCGACAAAAGGGATCGTCAACATAATTGTACCGTGTGAGTCTACGGTCTATGGTTGCTTGAAAGGCATGCGAGGAAAAGGAAATGAATGATTATGTCCTCAAACAAAGAACAGCTGTTTGCTGCCAATCTGTTACTTTAGTAGCTACTACCTACTCACCACCGCCGCTCTTATAGCAAAGGTAAGGGAATCGCCACACGTTGCCGAGGCCGACGGAGTAGCCCACGCATGCGAGCACGAACTGGATCTTGTTCGCCCAGAATGGCCTGCGAGGCTTCAGGTGGTGGTCTTCTACATCCTCTTCTTCTTCTTCGCAGCTTTCGTGTGAAGCCGTGTCTTCATCTGGAGGTCTGCGTTTAGGGTATATAACTTCATTAGATATGCGGCTTACTTGTTCTACTAGAGCACAGAACGTAATAGAACCATTAACAGGTGAAGTTTAAATAAATTCATGTTTTACTGTCAAATCACAATAATCTTTGACTAAAAGTGTTGCCCAGGCAACTGTAGAAGATAAGATTATTAGAATTGACGCAGTTTGGTTCCTGAACTCATTGCTGGTCGAAGCAATTTTACATTTAAAGGTACGTTAGGTATGTATAAAAATATGGTTTCCGGTACAATATGTTTTACGTTACTAAATTACCTAGAGTACATACGAGAGGTTAGTGTGTATATCCGATTAAGTACGGATTACTAGTATAAGTGAATTTCTTTTAATTGGGTCTGTTTAGTTATGCTTACAAGAATATAAATATTTAAAAAATACCATGCAAGATTTATAGTGTTTGAGATAATAATGTAGACGTCAAAAATAAATGTCAAGTTGTAGACACAAGTAAGTAATTAGATATTAACTGCGATGGTGGGGAGATAGCGTAGATGTCACATGAAAAATATGTAATGTTAAGGTAAATATATGAATCTCCTAACTGGAATATTGTGGTTTGATAATAAGTAACCTTAATTAGCTTTTTATCCTACAATATAAAAAGTTTATTTAATAAGATTTTTGTTATAAATTATTTAAAAAGACTGTGTTGCAATGACAATACTAATTTATATGAAGTAAGTATGCCATCGGCTACGCTCTAGGTGTCTGTTATTCTTCTAAACAGTATCTTCTAAACAGTTAATTTATATACAAATAAATTTTGAAATGCATTAAGCAGCCGTAGTTTAATAATAGAATTTGTATTATTTTAAAAACAAAATAATTTATTTTAATTTATTTTCATTATTTACTTGATAGTTTCTAATCCATTAGCATTTAGCATACATATCCCACGATCGTATAGAGAAGTACCTACTTACAGATTTTTAAGCGTCTAGAAAGTGCGTGTGGATTTATTATTATTTAGTGTACGACTTATGCTTTGTCTGACGAAAATTCCACTTGGTTAACGGTAACCTTGATAAACACTACCTGTTTGGATTCAAGATGAATGACCATAATGATGGTCAGATTAGTGTGACGTCATCGAGATCAACGGCTTACTTTATCGTAACGAATTATAATACCTAGACGTACACAACTATCTCGCAGACGACACACGACCGACGACGTGGTAGTTTGAAATTAGCAACTAGGATTTTTTATCTCAACCTTCTCTGTGGTTTAGGGTTGGATTCTCAGCGGGGCGGTGCACGTTTTGCTTGCGGTTTGGTTAGTGGTAGGGCTCATTTAAAGGTAGTAGGGCTCATTTTTTAATTTAACTTTCCGCCATGCATATAATAACCACACCACACATATGATTGAAAACGAATGAAAAATTATAAACTGCACTGCCTGATAAAGACATTTCCTTCCTTTAGCTATAAATAAAAAAGGTCTAGGGTTTATTGCGTTTTTTGGATTCTGATACCTATAATTCCATGAGGTACTTTGTGTTTGTTTGTTCCTTTAATAATTTTTACTTATTAGTCGAATGGCCTTCTTATTTTTAGATATTGAATATGGGTAGGTAAGTTCGAATTTTCTTGCTGTTGTGTGTAAATGCAATGTTAAATCATTAAATTATGTCATCATTAGTATTTGTTGTGGCATTACGCTAATTTAAAACCTATTTTTGATGGAAACATAACATAATAAAAGTAATCTTTGCAACTATCACAAAAAAGCAATCATATAAAGTAAATACAAATTATGGGGCCATTTATAGAAATAATCCTCATCTGTCAACGTGTAAGTACGTAAACGCTTTTAAAATCATTATCAACGAGTAGGCGGTTGATAAGGCGGGCGCGCGATCAATCGTGTCCGTGTCGTACAAGATACACCTACGCGGGAAGATAGCGATGCAGTCTTATCAGCTCCCACTTGAAGGTCACAGCCAAGATTCCTCCTAATCCCAAGTTTTATAGGATTTCGAGTCCACTCAGCTGGTCAAAATTTCGACGCATGTAGTAACAAAACCGTTGCTTTTATTAAATCGGTAGTCAGATAACGTTTTTGAGATTATGAAGCTATGAAAACGTAACAAAATTTGAACGTTGTATGACTAAAAATATTTACTGGAGGTTAATCTATTAGTTCTTCTCTCCATATTCATTTGATAAAACAGCTTTTATTGTCAACAACAAACATTAAAATGAAAAAAGTTTAATGTCTCAGATAAACCGCAACCATGACATTAAATTAATGAACTAATCAAGTTTGACTTTGGTTTTCTTAAACAATTTTTGACTTTTTTTAGAGTACTGTAGTGGTACTGTATGACATTGTGAAAATTGAAACTTTACCTGATGTTTTGTTAACTTAGATTTTTATTTTGTTTTTTTACAAGTTGTGGTTGTCCTTTATATTTTGTGTGTTTATTTGTAATGGAAAGTGTCCTGCTATGATAGGACATTTTCCAATATTTTTGACGCTGCCTGTAAGGGAGAAAAGTGCTTGATACTTGCTGAGTTTCTTGCCGGTTCTTCTCAGTACAAGTTCTCCCGCACTGTGTAGACTTACGAACCGATGGCATAGTGACATTCACAAAAGAGCTACTTGTAGCATACTGAATAAATGATTTTAAATTTTTGAAAAGTCAGGGTAAAATGAAAATTAAATCAAACGCTAGTAGATTCTCAAAGAGTCAGTTTAATTTAATTGTCCTCCTTCATTCTTTAATTTTTTTGGAGAGTGTTTGCAGACTGCCTCAGGCGTAATTTTCAGCGTCACCGTACTTTTTTGGGGACTGCGAGAAACTTAAAAGGTTCCTCAAGCCGTGTGAAACGAAACACCGTCAGAGGTTTTCTCGAGGGAATAACATCACGCACGAATGCGTGTCCCCGTGCCCTACTAGATTGTAGGGGTTCGGATCGGATCGGGACTGGGACAACCCGAGGGCTCTCGGCTCAGGTTGACCGGGTTGTGGGTGTGGGGAAAGATCCATCGTGCTTCGGAAATCACGCTAAGCTGAATGGTTTCTTACTGTTTAATAAAATTCGTAAAATAATAGTCGTTAAAACTTAGTTTTTTTATGTGAGAATGCCTGTGCCCAGCAGTAGGGCGTTTATGTGCTCACGTAGATGACAATAAATATATACCAAATAAATATATATAATATATACTTTTTCTAGAAACGTTGGTAAACATTATAAACACAATGGAATATTAAACACGTGAATCTACGTCAGTATTGAGTAGATAGGGTTTTGAAATCTGATTCGATGCATTTGATCGATAACTTCAATTCGACAGTTCTATAATTACTTATGTCAGGAACACGAAATCAATTTCTGTAACGCCAGTGTCTTTATTTTTTTAAATAACTATCAGATAACTATTATTTACAAGTGCAAAATACATAATCTGGTGCACTTGGTTGCAAAGAATAAAATTAATTCTTTTAATAAACATATGAAAAGAATACAATGCTAATCTTTAAAACCTGATCTACCAAGAACTAGTTTCGTCGAATTTTTGCTGATTGTTTCTGACGTTAGCGTTGTTTTATCATTGTTTATGTAAAACACTTTAAAGGTTCGAATTAAACATTTTTAATAAACATATGAAAAGAATACAATGCTAATCTTTAAAACCTGATCTACCAAGAACTAGTTTCGTCGAATTTTTGCTGATTGTTTCTGACGTTAGCGTTGTTTTATCATTGTTTATGTAAAACACTTTAAAGGTTCGAATTAAACATTAAGGGTGCGCCGTCCATAAGTGACAAGTGTCATATGTTTTATTTGAAATGTCGTCGTCCATATTTATTTAATGCCGCGCGGCCATACTAATTTTGTATGGGGAATTTAAGGTGCTTAATAAAAAATAATTATTTAAATAACCACTTGATGAATCGAAAATGTAGTCTAGCAATTTGTAGTTTATCCATTGATGATTGTTTAGACAAAATCAGAGGTACAATAATTTAGATAAACTATAAGAAATCTACTAAACGCCGCCACTCGTTTTCATGATCTTTGCCCAACTTTAAATGATATTGTAGAAAAAACTATAGCGTGTTATGAATTTATGGTTCTGACAAATTGTAAACACGTTCCCTATGATACTAAATATATATTTTGTTCATTTAATACGATAGTATTTTCAATTATGTCTACTTAACCGTAACTGCATTTTTGGCATTTTTTTGTCGGCGCACCCTTAAAATAAATTAAAGAACGGTTGGGAAACAGCTGTTATAACTAATTGATACTGTTATTTTTATTGTTATTTGTTATTGCATTCATAGTGACATTTTTACCAACAACAATTTATTTTTTTAAACAATATTCATAACACTTCTTTAAAACAATGATGGATGGTGGCACTTTTAGAAAGCATAAAGTGTTACATAAACATAATTAATAATTTAATATAAATCCTAAAAGGATTGAAATAGTGGTTCAGCTATCGCAATCATAACAAGTGTTTTATGCATCACATCAGTATTACTTTCTCTGAACTCTTTTTTTAAATTTCATGATAGTGCGGTTTGCGTATTAGTCAATGATACAGTACAAAAAGATACTGTAGATTATAATTTAAATTGTTTAATAATCGATGATACTAAGTGATGGATGATAGACGTTGCATGATAAGTTATGGTGTTCCGCAAGGATCTGTGTTCGACCCGACGCTGTTTTTAGTCTACATAAACCAACTGTGTAAACTTTAGAACAGTGAGGGTAAGATATATTGTTATGCGGATGACACAGCGGTGGTGTTTTCTGGACAGTCTTGGCAGGATGTACAAGCCATGGCTGAAACTGGCTTGGCTAAAATTGCTGATTGGCTGAACACAAATCTCCTGACCCTAAATATAGAAAAAACTAGACTAACTAAAATAGGAGTTAGTCCTATTCAAAAAGTTAGTTTTGATAGTACAAAATATTTGGGAGTAATGATAGATTTATAGATTATCTTGGCATTCACATTTAGAACTTATTTCGATTAGAATTAGAAAACTCATTTGGATTTTTTTAAAACTGCATTATGTAATACCAAATAATTTACTATATTACGTTGGCAGTCATAACATACTGCATTCCTGTTTGGGGTGGTGCTACCAAGACTAAATTTCTTTATCTTGAGAGGATTCAAAAATCACTTATAAAAGTAATGTACTTTAAGCCTTACCGGTACTCGACCAATGATTTGTATAAGCTTTGTGGGCTGTTATCGATTAGAAAACTGTATATTCTTCTACTCATACTTGACTTACACAAAAAAATCCATTTGATCCAGGAAAACAAAAGAATAGACGTAAATACAATGTAGCACCTTATCGATCCATTCGTACGGTTTTTACTGAATGTTAATACACTACCCCATCGTCAGTTATCTATAACGCTGTGAATAAGAAATTATCATATACTTACCCTAAACAAACATCAGAATGCAAAAAAATAATAACAGAGTGGCTAAAAGAACAAACCTACGTAGAAATTGAAAACCTTTTAAAAAAGTGACAAATACATAATATTATATAATATTAAACAAATAAACCTACTGAGATCTTAAGTAAATACATAAACACACACACACACACACGTCCTCTCACACACACACACGCTCTCTCACACACACACGCACGCTCCTTTTTCTTTATATTTTTTACTTTTTTATATTTCTCAATGTTGTCTGTTGTCCTGGGAAAGAGCGAGTTATCCCCAATACGAGTATTACATTACTTAATTGAGAAATAAAGCTATTTTTATTTTATTTTTATTTTATTTTATAAAAGATATCCCCTCCATACATCATTTGGTTCTTCCTACAATTCAGTCACATTGTAACATTTGTAACCCAGTACAGTGACGTAACCGAGAACAATGGTGAGTTCTGTAATATAAATATCTGAAAGACGAGATGCGTGTCTAACATGCTAATTAAGAACTAATAATACAAATTCTACAACGACTGACACGTAACGTGGCCACCAATCGAGGTCTCGGGTTGATGGTTACATTTCTTTTGTTCATAAGTACATAGAAAAATCTTTCTCGTACAAAATTGGTCCTCCGTTTTAATATTTGCTACGTAAGGGTCACTATTAGATAAATAAGACGTGGGTGATTATTAAAGGTACCGCAATTACGAGGTCTCAAGTGAAAGGACAGTGTCTATTCTTCAATATTGCTTTATCTTATATTTAGGTACCTAACTATAAATTGCACCCTTGAATAGCCACGTCGAATGAAAGAAATCAAGAGGTGTATGTATGTGTTTGTGTGCATTTATATAAAAGAATTTCAAGAAGAGTCAACAACCGGCCGGTTTATTTTCCTTCTTAACGTTTTTTTCATATATCGTTAGACAGGGTAAGTCAAAATGACATAAAAGTTTGCTGTATAGAGTTTTAGAGTATGATTCTTTTATAATACTGGTCTAGATATACAATAAAACAATGTGGACCTAATGTGTTTAAAACATACGTATTTACAACGGTTTTTAAATGTAAAAAATGTAGGCAAATTAATTTTCATGAAAAAAAAAGTCCAGTTCCTCCCATACCACTTACGTTCCAATCGCAGATAAATGTTTCTAAATCCATCTCTAATTAATGTATTAAATCGAAAACACCTAACTACAGTAGTCTATATTATGTTTAATTATACAAATGTAACAATTTGCAAGGCGATTTGACACGCTACAAACTGATACACTCAGATGCTAGCTATTTTAAACGTTTTCCTTCGTAGTTATCTTATCACTATAGACGCATTTTGTAGCTATTTACGGCCTTAAGTCACCTATGAAAGTGATTTTAACTTAAATTTGATTTATTTTAATAAATATAGACATAGATCAAATTAATTGGCCTGAATTAAGAGCAGTAAAATTTTAAAACCACAAAACAAATTATTTGTTTACTGTAGGTAGGTAGGTAGGTAGTGTAGGTATATTCGTACTTGTTTAACACTAGGTATAGGTACATTATTTATTATGTGTAAAGTATATGATTATATCTACACTACATTGTAAAGAAATACACTATGGGTACGGCATTAGTCGGGTTTATATTACATATAGGTAGAGGTATCTTCATGAGATGTTTCAAACCATTTGCAAGGTCTTTGGTCACAGGGCAATTGAGTATGTCGTATTTGCTAGCAATAAAAAGTAGTAGGAATATTTATACAGCTTTTGTTCGCGGCTTTGCTCACGTGTTGGCTACACGACTTGTGTTTATTTGTAATAAAAGCCAAACTTATTAAAGGTAAATGTCATGAGGGTATAAGTAATAAGGGTTAAGCAACTAAACACGTCACGTCATTTCAACATTAAGATTTAAATTTTTTATCATTAAAAAGCCCATCTATGCGAGCTACAGTTAGTAAAAGTGTCTAACACAAAACACCGTAATAAAGATCACTCTGTATAAGTAATTTTGGTCCGTGTTGAAACCTCCTGTACAAATTATTACCCCAACATAAGAGATCATTTTCCGAAAATCCTGAAACACTTCATAATTTCTAACCAGGCCAAATACCAAAAATTAAGATATGACAGATTTCCATACAAACTTTCCACCTTTATTTCACCCCTCTAGGCGAGATTTTTCGAAAAATACAAAAACACGTAATTTTTTATTTTTATATATATATTTATAGATCGATTAAATTATTAATGTTTATAGAAAAAAACATTCTTCCCTTTTCTACTCCTTTGAAGGAAAATTAACAAAATTCCTGAGGCAATTCATTCTTTATTTCTTTTCAAAAAGCCAAATACCAATTTTCATGTATTTTACTTCAAAACTGACAGACTTTCATACATACTTTCACCCCCTATTTGACCCCCTTAGGATATGATTTCCGTAAAATCCTTTCTTAGTGGCTGGTTACGTCATTTAATAACCTACAGTCCAAATTTCATCTAATTAGCTTCAGCGGTTTCTCGGCTTTTCTTCGGCTCGACGATGATGAATCAGTCAGTCAGGACAAGTCATTATATGTATATAGACAGTACCAAGGTATATTTATAATCGTGTCATATACGTCAAAAGAAGAATGATTCAAAAAATATGGAAATATTTTTATTTATTACGTTATATTCAATAGAGTTCGTAGTGAAATTTAGCGCGGTGGAAATAGTTGTCTTTAATTTGATGTAAGTTTTCATACGCTCTACTAGATTATCCTTTTAGTAGTACATATTTGTAGACAGGGAAAATATTATTATCAGAGAAATTTAACTATCTTGATATCAATGCATTAAAAAGGTTACATTATAACACATTGAAACATCTCTTTTCCACGATCATTACTGTATCTGTCAAGGTATTGTTGGGTTTTTAGAGAATATATGAATACTAATATAAATTAAAATGCTATCGTGTTCTTACGTACAGAAATGCTGAGTATCCGGCATACCTACTCATAACACAAACACCACGCAGATTTAGTTGTCAGTCTTATTGCTGACATTTATGTAACTTTATCTTGTTGCTGTATTTAGTGTGCCGCATGCCGCTCCGCTAAATTTCAAAAAACTGGCCAAGTGCGAGTCGAACTCGCGCACGAAGGGTTCCGTACCATTTTGTCTATAAAAACGGCAATAAAATCATGTTTGTCATGGATGCTGCATGGGAGCTTAAATATTTATTTTATTCTGTTTTAGTGTTTGTTGTTATAGCGGCAACAGAAATACATCACCTGTGAAAATTTCAACTGTCTAATTATTACGGTTCATGAGATACCGCCTGGTGACAGACGGACAGACAGACAGACAGACAGACGGACAGCGGAGTCTTAGTAATAGGGTCCCGTTTTACCCTTTGGGTACGGAACCCTAAAAACTGCTTAGTACTCTTATTAAGAGCTATTACTGCTTACTATTATTTAGCTGTTAGTTATTCTACTGGTAAATCATAGGCATCAGAAAACATATTACTCGTATATGGTCTAGTAAAATTGTCTGTTCACAAAATAAAGAAGTTCTGTTTGAGGAGCAGACAAACTAAAGGCCTATATAGTATGCGACATAAAAGTTTTATGCCCGTATTCAATTGAAAGGAAATGCGAAGTCAGTATTAAAATATTTGGTTACCTATTTTTTAGTTACACACCCTGATTGCACATAAATTTAAGTTTAGCTCGCGATAACAGAGTGTTGTCAAAGGTATTGTATGAATGTCTCACGTGGCAGTCCACACGAAAAAGTCCGTTATAGCCGTTTTTAGTTTTGGAAAATATGCAAACGTATGAACTTATTTGTATGAGGAGTTCGATGGCGCATGAGAGGAGCTCGATGGCGCAGTGGATAACGCGCCCGGTCTGCGAGTGCTGAAGTTAAGCAACTTTCGCAAAGGCCGGTCATCGGATGGGTGACCAAAAATGTATCATCTCGAGCTCCTCCGTGCTTCGGAAGGCACGTAAAGCCGTTGGTCCCGGCTGCATTAGCAGTCGTTAACAACCACCAATCCGCACTGGGCCCGCGTGGTGGTTTATGGCCCGTTCTTCCAATCCATCCTTAGGGAAGGCTCGTGCCACAGCAGTGGGGACATAAAAATGAGCTGATGATGATGATGATGATGATGATGATGATGATGAACTTATTTATATATATTCTAGGAATATTTTAACAAAATATATTATTAATTAGCCGGCAAACCAGCATACCGTCCGCCTGATAAGCAGCCACCGAACCGCAACTCATTGACGCTTCTTACACCCAGTCCACAAAATAAGATGACCCCAGAAAGCAAGCGTAATACATACATACCGCGCTCGAGCAACGCACACATAGACAATCCGATCCGATCTGAACCCTTTGGAGAATCTAGTAGGGCATTTTTTTTTGTTAGAGAGATTGCTGATTGCCTAAAACGGCATTTTCAGCGTCACCGGGCATTTTTGGGGGCGGGCGGCGAGGTACGTAAAGGGTACCTCAAGCCGTGTAAAACGAATCTCCTTCGGAGGTTTTCTAGAGGGAACGGCATCACACACTTAAAAGTGCGTGTCCCCATGCCCTACTACCCCGATCCGATCCGAACCCTTCGGAGAATCTAATAGGGCGCAGCAATCTCTCTCCAAAAAAAACACATAGACAACCTCTCACGGATATGGAATCTCTCAACAGTAGCTGTGCTCAGATTTTTCCAAGCTGTTCCGTTTGTATGAAGGTTTCCTTCTGCAGTCCTCTTATTTTGTGGGTATTTCCACAGAATAACTAATATATCAGTGGCGGTAGCCAAAGTAACATTAAGAAAACGATAGCGAAGTTCGAAAAGAATAAAATGTATGGGATTGACATATAAGATTGACCACGTGATTTAGCGCGGCTTATGTCAATCCCATACATTTTATTCTTTTCGAACTTCGCTATCGTTTTCTTAATGTTACTTTGGCTAAGCCTACAGGGTTATTAAGCACCCGTTATATAACGCCTCGGCCCGATACCCGAAGGTCCCGGGTTCAAATGTATTTTCGGAATTTTCGATGCGTAGCCCGGGTTTGTGATCACCAACCCGCATTTGGCAAGCGTGGTGATTAAGCCATTACCCATCCATTGTAGCGATGACTTGATTTCAATGTTGAAGGCCCTTGCCCAGCTGTGGGACAATCATAGGCTGTTTACTACTACGCACCCGTTGCTGACCTCAAAATCTAATAAACCAACTTGAGTTATATAAAAAATCGGATTCTAGACGGATTCTTACCACAAAGCATGTGAGTACAAAATTTGGTCTCATGGTTTTGCAGAAAAGGTACCGTAACCTATAGGTACAGTGCTTCCATTTTCTTTGTCTCTCGGTAATCATCACATTTCCGAATGCAACCGAATATTAATTTCCATGTCTTTTCATTAGATTTATCATGAAAGAGCGTATATTAATTTGAATCTAGAACAACGTAAGTACTTTATTATTGTTTTGTTTTGATTTTTCATGTGAACTATGTAGAGCTGTGAAACTATAAATCGTAAATCAATAATCATCATCTCAGCCAAAAGACGTCCACTGCTAGACAAAGGCCTCCGCCAAGGATCTCCACAACTACCGGACTGATGTCCGCTGGGGCGGAACAGTCCTTGAGTGGCGACCGCGTACGGGATAGCGCAGTGTGGGCAAACCTCCAACAAGGTAGACCGACGATCTGGTGAAGGTCGCGGGAAGCCGCCGGATGCGAGCAGCACAAAACCGGTCGTTGTGGAGAAATCAATAATGCGTGAGTAATTCCTAACATTCTAAAATAAATTTGTAATAAGTAAAAGGAGTACTAGCAACTCTATCTACTCTATAACTGATAGAAATCCGACCACAGCCGAAGCCGAACACGAAGTTTGCCGAGAGACATTAAGAAAATAGATGCACTGTAACTACGTACCTACCTATACCTATAGGTACGTAGTTACAGTATTACCTAATAGGTTAAATCTGTGGTTAAATCCTAACTGTCGTTCCTTTGAATCCTAGCCCAGTCTGACGGTTTACGTTTAAACGTCAAATTAGGTTTAGGTTACCCGTCCCGCGCCATAGGTATATACGTCCGACGACCTTATGTACGACCGTGCGTACATTGGCGCGCGAGGGCTTAAGTTAGATTGCGATGCACCGATTTCTCCGCTTTACTTGTTGAACCTTTTCCGCCACATATTAAATTCCCACCACGTTATTTTTAAAGAGACATTCGAATATAAATATCCTCAACTAAGTAAAAAAATTTTTTTCAATATCTTAGAATGCGTAAGTAAGACATTTTTTTCATTTGAAATCTAAGTTTTACTTAATCTTAAATCCATTATTGAACCCTTGTCAAGATCCTTTGGCAAATGTTTCATAGGCACTGTCACCAAATAATACACATCCATAGCCCAGTTACAGTGTGGTGTCCAGTTCATGCAAGTCTTAGAACTTAGTAATTTCAGTCCGGGGCGGAAAATATTGTAAAAACCGTCAGATTATGCAAACTAATGCCATGAAAGTCAACAAAGAAAAGAAAAATGACCATTGATTTTACATTAAACAATTTGTAAAAAAACCCTGTCCGATCGGAAAGGGGTATACTACTATAGGTATACAAATAACTAACAATAATAAACTCGGCTTGCACTCCGGGAGTGCCGGCAGAAGTGAAAACTTGAATATTAACGTTGTGCATTTTTGATATTTTGGAATGGTTAGGGAATAATTTTGCACGAATTGCTTCAATTATCAGTATAAAAGTACTATCATTTATGTGGTAGAATACAATATTTATTTATTGCGCTATCGTACACAAACATGTCAATTTATATTACATTAAAAAGCACTCCAACATTCGCGCAAGCGCCCTGCGCCGCCTAAACGAAACAGCAGGCATACATTTTCGCCGCGCCGTAGAAAGAGAGGGGGATACTTCCTCTCCTACGCTGCGCCGGCTGTCTACTCTCCATCCGTCTTACGAATTTTCGATCAGGTCACGTGTCCTGACGCGAGTTACGTGTCCTGACGCGAATTTAACATTTTTTACCCATTACAAAAAAAGTGTACAACGCCGCTAAAGAAGTTTTCACTTCAAAAAATATTATCCATGAAAATAAAAGAGTTATCGTAATTTAAAACGCAAGTTTATTGTACCGAAATTGCTCAAATTACCCCAACATTATGCTAATTTTATAAATATGACCACACTTCCCATCAATGATGGCGGCGGCGCCATATTGTATAAAAAATTGCTTATATACCTACAAACCTACCTATTAGAAACGTCTCTATAATACGAAGAATGATAGCAAAATAGTATCATACTTTTCGTTTTTATATTGCATCATAACTTTTTATGGTCTCTACCTAGAGGAGTAAGGAACTTTTGTATGTTAGACAATTTTTTCGGTGCTTGTCCTTCAGTTTTAATGATAGACGGTCATTAACTCACGCGCAAACTATTCACATGCTCACTTGTGATTTGTGAACCACCAGGGTACTTGTGCGAGTTTTATTTGAGTTTACCACGGGATATCGAAATTCATTTCGCCGTTTATCACGAGGTCGACAAAAAATTTGGCCTTTCTATTACTGATCGAACAAACAAACTGACCAAAATATATTTTGTCGATATAACAATTGACATTTTTATGTTTATCGAATGAACGTTTGGTCGAATCGACGTTTGGTCTAATGGACGTTTGGTAGCAAACTACAAGCTTTTTTTATCGCTTGTCGAATATCTCTAAGAACGAGAAACTAAAAAACATACTTTTCAGTATTATACGGGGAAAAATACTGTACAGTCATTATTTAAAATATGTTTTCGACTGCAAGAACGTGCAATATTTAAGGATTCCTGAAGTATCAAAAGTAAAACTACAAACCTAGTGTATACAGTGTTCGATACCAGTTTTCTATAAAATAATATAAAATTTCGTTAAAATTATACGGGATGACAGCTATAAAGCAGGTGGATTGTAATCAATTGTTGTTAAAAAAAACAACCCACTACCCTACATATTTGTAGTTGTAAGTACTTAAGTACTTGAATTATCCAAAATTTCTTTTACTTTGATAATCTTTCTAATCGTTCAGAAACTTAATGCAGTTTTAAAATATAGTTAATATTGAATTTATTTTAGGTTTAATATTTGAGGAATAACTCTTTTTTTTTAAATAAATTAGTCTATATAACCTCTTTTAAGCATGGCAAGTATGGTAGGTACTATGACATTATTATTAAGTAAACAATATTGGATATAAATATAAAATATATATATATATACAATATTTTTTATATTCCTCCTTGGGGGAGGCCTTTGTCCAGCAGTGGACGTCTTTTGGCTGAGATGATGATGATGAAACAATATTATTTTCAATCCCATCAAAATCTGTTCGACAAGCGATAGAAAAGCTTACAGGGTGCTTAGTGTGAGTTTTGTTTACTATCCGTATTAATTCGATTACGTTTACGAAAACGAAAATTAGTATGGCATTGAAGCAGCGCCACCTGGCGACATACGAGAAGAGTTAACATGTTGCCATACAAATTCTCGTTTACGTTAACATGATCGAATGGCGAAAGAAACTCGCTCTGGGCACCCAGTTCTTTCTACCAAACGTCGATTCGACCCAACGTTCATTCGATCAATTATAGAAATGTCAATTGGTATATCGACAAAATATATTTTGGTCAGTTGTTTGTTCGGTCAGTAATAGAAAGCCTAAATATTTTGTTGACCTTGTGTTAAACGGCGAAATTAATTTCGATATCCCGTGGTAAACGTTTTATTTGCCCTTTAGTTTAGTTTTTTTTGCCAGCTGCTTTAATGCCATACAAATTGTCGTTGTCATTAACGTGATCAAATGGCAAATAAAACTCGTACTATTCACCCTGAACGACTTCGGTAAGTATGTCGATAACAAAAATATTGAAATAGTTTTTATATAAATCTAACTTCCGCTCTCGAACTTATCCGCGAAAATTCGGTTTGTATTTATTTTTGTGTCCTTTCCATTTTCTCACAAAGGAAGCTGTATATCCGGTGCCTATCCGTAGTAAGTACTACGAGTGTTATCTCTTTTGTGCCTTAGTAGAGTTCGCAGAGGCTCCCATGTTTCAGCGCAGTTCAAAGGTCCCCACAAATACTTTTGTTCTACTTTGTGGTCTTATTATACATATATTCCAAGAGGCGGCTACAGAAATAAGGACGTCCAACGGCGCGGTGTGGGTCGATGGTATGTCGAAGTTTGTGGGTTGCATGTTGCCCAGACTGGCGCAGGGCCGAGGCGTATGCCATAGACATAGTGATACCTATGCCCAGCAGTGGGTAGAGAAGATGATGATGATGTCAAGTGCCTTTGCCGTCACAAAATATCACGTCAACGTCAATCCGTAGCTTTGTTTTGACGCGAAGAAAAGAGTTACGGACAAAGACAAAACACTAATTACCTGCCTTAAAATTGGACACTGGCTAAATCGTAGCGAGAGCCATCAAACAAGAAATTGAATTGACGCGAAGAAAGGGCAAGCAACACACTTTTGAATTTGTAGAAACTTAGTCTTACTTATTTAAAGTACACACGGCGGCAGATCAACCTACCCAAAACTGTCAAATTTCTACAATCAATTTTGAACTTTATAGTTTGGTTATAAGGATCAATATTCATTGAAGAAATTTGACAGATTTGGGTAGGTTGATCTGCCGCTGACTGTACTTAAGTCAGAAATGCAATGTTCAATACCATTACAACCATATTGAAGGTAAAAAAAAAACTCTATGATATAATTAATGTAAAATATCACTCTGTTTTAAAAATAAAAGATCCAATATCGAAAAGGGTTATTATGACATCGCATTGTATCGCTGAGTTTAAGTCACGATTAGATAATTCTTGTATTCATAGTTCCCAGTAATCTAATCTTGAATGATTTTATTGTAATTTTTAAAGAACCGTTTTGTTGTGATATTTTATTTGTTTTAGTTTGGTTTTCCTATTAAATTTAACGTGATTTTTTGGTTTTAAACTCTCTTCTTTTTGTTGACTACACAAGTTGCACCTTTATTAACACGTTATTTTATACATGCACACGACCGCAATTGTCGCCGCCGATTACGAGGACCCAGTTCACACGTGCTCTTTGCCAATTACAAACATGTGCTTGGGCGCTTTACCTCTCCTAAATGACACGTTTGGTTGACATGAGCCGAAGTTCTACGGGGAGACGCCTCGTGCATGATGCCGACCTCAAGAAAACCTATGGCGTTTGATCGACCACAAGCAACGGCTAGAAGAACCATTAAGTTTCTTGCCGCCTATAAATTCGGATAAGCTGTAACGACCATATGCGACCAACAGCAATTTTTCTCCATAAAAGTGCCATTATAAAAACTGCATGGCAGGAGCTAAAATTAAAATAGGGAGAGAATATGGACGCGCAACGGTCAGTTAAGTCAATTGGATAATAGCAACTCAAGAGGATGTCTCACTCGTAATGATACTCACGTAGGAGGACGTACTAGGTGGAACAATTCTGTAGGCGACGTCGGAACTCGTCTAATGACCATTTTTCGTCCGTCTGTGCATCCCATTCCGATTGACGCGAGAGAACGGACTGACTGTGCACCATAATGGTTGGTACCGCTGTCGGAACCTTCAGGGTAAGTGGTCACTTGCTCATAAGGGCGCAGGCTGCGCGCTGACGCTGCACCAGAAGCCGCACTCAAATCGCGAATTTTGTGTGTATCCGTATAGCTCTTTACTTTGCGCATTTGTCCAGAGGGCGTTACGATCGGCGTTGTAGCGTGCAGACCGAGAAGCTTTGAGTTTTCCTCCTCTGGTTCTTGGTACTGCTCCACGTGGACCGCCACGCTGGGTGCGGCGGCTTCCGCCGAAACTTCGGCTTTGCTCATTATATCACGTCACTGAGTCATGCCGCGGTGAATACAGTCGCGTGCGCCGATGGCGACGCGCGACTCTTGATAAGTAACGGGCGCGAGCGAGCGACGCCGGTTTGGTTGGCCGACCGACTGGTTCGTCAATCGCAGCAATTGGTAAACAAAATGCGATTCTAGTAGTGGGGCGTAGCAGGAAAGGGGGGAGGGTAGAGCGCCGCGCATGCGCTGCCGTGGCCGCGTTACGTATATGTGCGCCTGCGTTTGTTTCAGGGTTAAACTAGTCATTATAATAATCTGTAGGTGATTCTACCTCCGCTATTCAAAAGTGTTTCAAATACCCGATAGAAATTCTATAAATAATAATAAAACAGTAAATATCAAATGAAATAGATCTGAACAGCTTTGTGAATGTTTTGGGTAATATTTTTTGTTTACAGCTAAATTTCCCTTAGTTTTTCTATTTCACTTATAATAATTTTGGGTAATCGTTATATCGTCATTAGACATTAATTTGGACACTAATCTAAGCCAACTTTTTGCACAAATTATTTGTGAACGCAAGACAGGTTTCGTTTGCATTCTGGCACGAGGCATTGAGAGGAAACACTCAGGTCGACTGAATTGAAAAATATGTATGAAAAGTAGACAAAATCAACGTTTCGTAGTTCCCTGATTCCTCCTTCAAAACTGGACCGATTTAATTATTTTTTTCATTAAAAATTAAAGAAAAGCTTTGGCTGTGTCTCTATGTTTTCCTTTTTTTCATAAATTAATTATTAAAAAAGATATGAACCTTTAAAAACCTTAAAAATTGGCCAGTTTCCGCTGTGTTTCCCAAATTTGACGAGATTAAGTATATAAAAAAAGCAAAACATAAGAACACAGCCAAAGCCTTTCTTTAATTTTTAATGAAAAAGCTATTAAATCGGTCCAGTTTTGGAGGAGAAATCGGGGGACTATGAAATGTTAATTTTGTCTACTTTTCTTAAATATTTTTCAACTCAGTCGACCTTAGTCTTTCCTTTTAAGTATTAGTTATATGTTTCAAAAATAAAATGTTTAATCGTATTTTGTCTTCCAACATGCGCCTCTTAAATCCTAATACGATAAACAATACAATGATTTTACAAGCTTTTATTTTTATTTTATTATGATCAATGAAATCGCTTAGGGTCTTACAAATAAACAAAGAATAAGCTTTGAATAGTTATTCTGTGCTTTGTCTCTTTTACTCTAATTTGAAATGACGTTTACATGACAAGAACAAAACACGGATTAAATAACCTGCCCTAAAACTAGACACTGGCTAAATCATAGCGAGAGCCATCTTGCAAGAAATTGATTGATCGAAGCTATTCTTTATTTATTTGTAAGGCTCTTACCGCCTTACAAATAAACAAAGAATAAGGTCCGAAAAGTTATTCTGTGTTTTGATCCTGTCATTTAAACGTCATTTCAAATTAGAGTAAAAAAGACAAAACACGAACTTTTACGAAAATTGCGCGGACGGAGGAGTATGAAATTTCGCACTCTTATAGTTTTTATAGAAAAGGAGTACAGAATGTTAATATTTTTTTGAAAATTATGCATGAAAAATACATTTAATCAATAAAACAAGCATTACACACATTACCATGTATTTGACACACCCACGCATACTTATATACTTATTTCAAAAATTTCAAAAATGGAAGAAGAGCGGCCGATATCTGTCAATGCCAATTCAAATTCACATTCTATCTTTTTAATTTTTCATTGCTTAGGATACAATCCGTGCAGCCTTAATAAAATTACGCTCGAATTTCGAGCACTGGGCAACCACTAGTTTACCTTTAACAGGCCTGTGCTTACATTTAAATACGAAAAAGAACAGAAGCATAAAACAGAAGGTAAAAATTTCTTCTATGTAGAGTCATTAGTGATCTTAAAATAAATAAAGTCTGTTCGATTAAAAATAAAAAAGTTACCTTATTAAATTAAAAAGTAAACCTTATTTAAGTAAACTTGATAAAATAACTCCCTGTAACCACGTATGGCAAATGATAAAAAACGGTAAACTAAACGACGGGGGTAGATTCGTCCAACGTGTTTCGTTTCGATGTGTATTGCAAACTTTAGTAATCAATAGGTAAAATTAATATTATATTTATACCTGTATATGGGTAGGTAGTGTTGGGTGTGCAAGAACATAAAAACATAAAAACAATTATATGCAACTTTTACCATGGAACCACATTGGCCCCCCGATCCGATCCGAACCCCTCGGAGAATCTAGTAAAGCACGGGGACACGCACTAGTTCTGAGGCAATCAGCAAACTCTCTCCAAAAAAAAAAGGAACCACCTTAACATTCTACTATCCTATTAATATTATAAACGCGAAAGTTTGTAAGTATGGATGGATGTTTGTTACTCTTTCAGGTAAAAACTACTAAATGGACTTGGATGAAATTTGGCATACAGATAGTTTATAATCTGGATTAACACATAGGATAGTTTTTATCCCGATATTCCCACGGGAACGGGAAACACGCGGGTGAAACCGCGAACGGCCGCTAGTCTGATAATAATGAAAGTTTATAAAAAAGTACCATTAGGTACTTTTTTACAAACTTTCATTATACGATTACGATTACGATTACGTACACATATTTTAAATAATTAATGCATGCCTTCAAAACTGCAATGCACCCTAAGATGTCACAAGTATTTATAAACAACTAGCGGCCGCTCGCGGAATCACCCGCGTGGTTCCCGTTCCCGTGGGAATATCGGGATCAAAAGTATCCTATGTGTTATTCCAGATTATAAACTATCTTTATGCCGAATTTCATCCAAATCCATCCATCCGTTACAGCGTGAAGAAGCAACAAATATACGAACATACACACAAACTTTCGCATTTATTATATTAGTAGGATTGTACAACAAAATTTTACTTGTGACATATAGGTACTTGTATGCCAACATCATGAAACAAAAATCTGCTATTGTTTCAATACAAAAATAAATAGCTTATTGACCGACCGAAAATGTTATCTGCTGCTAATTTATTTTCAAAAATTTGAAATTTATTCTAATAATAAAAGCCTAACTTATTTCAAGGATTTCTTTTACTCTTTCTTAGCATGGTACACTCTCTACCTAACACTTTGTAGATACTAATGTACACTTACCTCATTGGCCAGTATTTCTTTTTCTCTGTCGGAGTAAGTAGCCTGGGCCCCATGTCGAAAAAATTGTAATTGCTTAATTCAGATGTTTATGGACACCTTACCAAGCCAACCTCGGCAACATTACTATACAATAAGTAGTCGACGTGCCTTCGACCAAGCCCCCCTCACAATTGCTAATTTCCTATTCGTTCCCTCTTGGTTATCACTTGTAGTTTACATGATCATTCTTATTTGTTTGTGTTGTGACATAATGTCACTAGAATATCTACTTTAAATCGAAAATATGTTTACAACATAATTAGAGACTAATATTGTCGTGACCGACAGTCGTGTTCCTAATGAAATCAACATATTAATGCTAGCCAATTGGGCATAATATTCGACATTCATATCGACCATATTGTGGCTAAAGCTAGTAAGGCTTTAGGGTTTGTTATACGAATGTCAGTCGAGTTTTCTGATATAAAAACAATTAAAATGTTGTACTGCGCTTTCGTGCGCAGCCACCTGGAGTATGCCTCGCAAGTGTGGAATCCCAACTACAAAACATATATAGCTCGGCTCGAGTCCATACAAAAACGATTTCTACGCCATCTGCAATTTAAATGCCGTATGTAGTACATACGGCATTTAAATTGCAGATTTAAAATACATACTATGTACATTCAGGACTACACTACACTGCGTTGCAAGCATTTCCACTTCTTACCATTACATTTGCGAAGAGACATGTCCGATATTGCATTACTTCTGAAAATATTTCAAGGTAATGTTGACTCCTCTGAATTATTAAGCCTCATTACTATTAATGCACCTCATTACTATTAAAGCACCGCTTTCTCGAACTTATCGTAGCAACTCCTTTGCCATCAGAGTGTCCAAACTGTATAATAGTGTTGATAAGGATATGAACCTGGACTTGTTTAACTCATCCCTCAACCAGTTTAAAAACAAATTTAATAATAACTTCTTTTTGTAACAAAAAAAAGGCTTACCAACATTTTCCATAGAAATTCGAAGAGATTAGAGTAATTTAATCTGTATTAAGTTATAAGCGGAAACTTGTAATTGGCCGTATTTAATTTATAAACACTTTTATTTTATGTATTAACTGTAAGTTTTCCAAATAAATTTAAACTAACATAAAATAAAATAAAACAAATCGCCTTCAGCTTTTACCATTGTAAAAATTTAACCGAAGACGGTTAAATTTTACAAAGTACGAAGACGTACTTTGTAAAAAATATTGGGTAATATGCGAAACAAATTTGTGCTGTTAAAAATATTTTGGGTATTTTCTGTTAATTAACTATTAATAAGCGGATTAAAGTCCAAGATGCCAGCGAGCGGATATTGAGGCTCAAGTGGAGTTGGGCAGGACACTTGGCCAGACGAAGTGACGACAGGTGGACCAGAAAGTTGGCTGAGTGGTGGCCGAGAGACGGTTACAGAAAAAGGGGACGTCCACCGGCGAGATGGGTCGACGATATAACCAAGACCGTGGGTTGCACGTGGCCCAGACTAGCGCACGACCGAGGCGAATGGCACAAGCAAAGAGAGGCCTATGTCCAGCAGTGGGTCAAGAGGGGTTGATGATGATGATGATGAAGCTGGATGTATTAATCAATAATGGCATTTGTCCAGCAGTGGACGTCTTTTAGTTAAAATGGTGGTAATGACGAACGATGGTGTATTTATTCAAATAAATAAACCGTTTTGGCTTTCGGCTTGCGATCTTCCAAGTTAATAAACTTTGAAATGACGCCGAAATACAGAGAAGGTGTTTTTTTTAAATTCTAGTTTATCCATTTTTTTTAAAAGCATATTAAGGGTGGGCTGACCAAAAAATACCAAAAATGCAGTTACGGTTAAGTAAATATAATTGAAAATACTATCGTATTAAATGAACAAAATATATATTTAGTATCATAGGGAACGTGTTTACAATTTGTCAGAACCATAAATTCATAACACGCTATAGTTTTTTCTACAATATCATTTAAAGTTGGGCAAAGATCATGAAAACGAGTGGCGGCGTTTAGTAGATTTCTTGTAGTTTATCTAAATTATTGTACCTCTGATTTTGTCTAAACAATCATCAATGGATAAACTACAAATTGCTAGACTACATTTGTGATTCATCAAGTGGTTATTTAAATAATATTTTTTTATTAAGCACCTTAAATTGCCCATACAAAATTAGTATGGCCGCGCGGCATCAAATAAATATGGACGACGACATTTCAAATAAAACATTATGACACTTGTCACTTACGGACGGCGCAGTCTTAAGTAGTGGTCCCGGTTGTTGCCTTAAGATTGCTTTGTTAGAGCCCATCACACATAGTGGGCCACCGTCCAGC
The DNA here is from genome assembly GCA_947562085.1 of Eudonia lacustrata. Taxonomy (NCBI): domain Eukaryota; kingdom Metazoa; phylum Arthropoda; class Insecta; order Lepidoptera; family Crambidae; genus Eudonia; species Eudonia lacustrata. The sequence continues at coordinate 13,349,047 of OX387314.1, forward strand.
GTGGTGGGCATGATACAATCTGCCTATGACTTAGGTACCTATTGTTGATATAACACCGGCAGTGAGACGTTAATGATGTTGATAGCAGTCTATCTCAGAAACGTATTCTTAAAATTGTAAGGATAATTTAAAAAATACGTTTATCGTGGAAAATCAGTGACAATATACTTACAGTCAGGGCTTGCAACCGGTATATACCGAAAATACAGGTAAGTATCATATCGGTAAATACCTGTATTTTACATTTCGGTTCCTGGATACCGATTCTTCAATGAGTACTTACCGGTATTGTACCTCACTGCGGCCAAATGAACTTAAACAGGCAAGCTAACGAGACGAGAGCGCAACGCGTGCAGTTAGGCAATCCAGGCGCCATTCATTTATCTACTATTATAATAATGCACTGAGTAATAAATTTGGTAACAGGTTAGGTTAGGTAGGTTACCAGGGTACCGGTATTAGTGCCTGTATTATGGTGTACAATAACGGTATATCGATACAATACTACTTACCGGTAGTCATCGGTTAACCTGTATTATTAATACACCGGTATTAAATCGTTACCGGTACTTTATTAAAGTCAAAGGTACCGGTTATTGAAAATACCAGTATTCCAAGCCCTGGTACCAGTACCAGTGGTGAAGATGAGCTAAAACAAATGCCTAGGGTTGCAAAAAAAAAAATTGAAGCAAATATAAAATATATTTCTGCGTTGTTTTTTCATTTCATTATGATGACGCAATAGTTTTAAAATAAAGCGTAGTTTAAATTTTAACGTTCTAAATAGAGCCGCCTATAAATCACTTGTTGCAACCATGGTAACATACCTACTTATGCTCGTACCATATAGTATGCAATATACCCTTTAAAATAGCATAACACGTTGTTACTATACATATAGGTACTAACTTACGTATCGTATCTATTTCCGGACTTTTTGATCTAATATATTTCTACTTCATATTTTATTTTTTATTTTATTTTATTTTATTTATTGATTACCAACATAATGAACATCAACTAATATAATTATGGTTTTGGTACAGTTTAGGAAAGCTTAGGTAATGTTATTTAATTATAGGACAAGACCACATTCGTTAAAAAAAAGCAAAAAGATACATAATTGAATAATAAATGAGAGAATAAAATTACAATTTGAATTTTAAAAAGAACAATTAACAACCCAATCGTACAAAGAAAATGAGAAAAATATATTTAAAGAAGTGACTTTCTAAACTTGCGAATGCCATCCCTAAAAAGATTAAATCTTTTGACTTGGTCAAACTGTTAAACTCTCTGATGAGACGGTTTACCGGTGCATGAAGCCCGAGATTGGATTTACTTGAGCAGTTCACAAGGTTGTACCTCGACGCGCGAGGGAGTTGAAAAGGTAAGAACTTCTAGTAGTTCGGGAGCCTCAAGGATGCCATTCGCCAGCTTGTACAGAAACAATAAGTCGTGCAAGCGTCTTCGATCCGAGAGTGACAAGATATTAAAGTGATTTAGTCTTTCAACATATTTATCAAGTGATATAGTAGTGTATAGTGTGAGTGGAGTGTATAGGTAGGTATGTATGGATGGAAATGAGTAAAGGAAGCTAGTAAAACGCCAGACTACTTTTATCAACTAAATATAAACATTACGATAGCAAAAAATAATTTTGCCCAACAAATTTAATTCACGGTCAATGGGCGCAAGCAAAGGTCCAAAGGATTTTTCTCGCACCATTCGTTGAGTCTAATTAAATCGGCTTGTAAAAGACTAGCATCGACAGTCAATTCCACAAAAAATTTAAATCATCAGCAAACAATACATGGTCTGAATTTACGAAACATTTACCTATGTCATTAATAAATATATTTAACAATAAAGGTGCCACGTGCGAGCCCTGAGGTGTCCCTGGTGTCCCAGAACCAACCGGGAAAGCATTCAATGAGTAACCGTTGACCACAACTTAAGATGTTTTGCTCAGCAAATAGGACCGAAACCAACCCAACATAGGTTCGTTGAAACCAAGGATGTTAAGTTTGTGAAGTAAGATATCGTGATTTACACGATCAAAGGCCTTACTAAAATCTGTGTAGATTGCGTCTACTGATGAACGTTCATCAAGAATGCGGGAAATTTTGTCAGTAAACAAAGTGAGGTTAGTATCTGTAGACCTGCCGTTCTTAAATCCGTGTTGGTGGGAGTCAATCAACTGTGTATAATGCCAGGACAGAATAGGGTCAAATAGATCGTTAGAATAGATGGTTGGTAGATCAAAAACTTTAGCAAAGACTCAGAAAATCGATATTGGCCTATAGTTATGTATAATTTCCTTAGGGCCAGTTTTAAATAAAGGGACAATCAAAGAGATTTTCCACTCAGATGGGAATGATCCTGTAGAAAGCGATTTATTGAAGATCATCGTTAAGGGTTTAGCTAAAGCAGTACACACACAGCACATTTAGGCACAAAGATCGAAGGCATACCATCTGAGCCAGCGCCTTTATGAATATCAAGTCTTTTTAACACTTTAAAAACTTGGTCGTCTTTGAATTTGATAGTGGGGTGGGTTGGTCGACAGTAAACCAAGCGTACACAATGAACCACGCGAATAACTGAGAAATGAGACGTTGCCATTTGGTGCAGCATACGTCAGGTGAGCTTCACTAGGAGCGCCCCTCCCTCCCCAGTCGGCAGCGAGCTAGCGACGCATACGCCCACGCACGTTGATTTTTTGTGTTTTCTCCCCAAAAAACGGAAAAAAAGCACGTGAGTAGAATTTAGTTTTATTATATGTGTGTATATAGTAACGGAGTGTTAATAGATATATTAGATAAGTCAGTTTTTGTACTTTTTATTGCGGTACTAACAATAAACACAACGAATTTATTTGGTCTTGTGGCTACATAACCTCAAAACTTAGAAGTGTGGGGTGTACAGAATGAACCACTTTGTAGGGGTACTAATTAAAAATGTAATACTGTTTTGGCAAATGTGAAACATAGATTAAGTTATTACCTCTGTGCTATAAAATGCTGTTTGTTTTCCAATAAATAAATTTAAAAAAATATATAATTAATAAATATACTTATTTGATTTATATGAATAGTACTTTTTTTTTTTTTGCTGAAAACTTGTGAGGAAAATGTGGGGAATTATTTTATTCTCCCTAAAATTGGGGATTTTCAGTTAGGTTTTTGGGTAATCCAGACCGTGTAAGTTGGCAACACTGGAGTACAGACTACTCTTTTTGGATACCTTGTTATTAAACAGGTTATATTCTTAAGTATCCGACTGTCAAGAACTGTCAAGTAAATAAGCAAGCAGCCTTCTTCCTCCCTACCTTTTTTATAAGAGAATGACAATTGCTGCGGTACATTTTTTTTTAATAGATAGCTCGGCAAATGACTCCATCCCACCTGCTGTTAAGTGAAAATAGAGTCCAGACGCGAAGATAACTGGTGCAGCGTGAAATCAAACGTAGCATCAGTAAACCTCACTCTGCCGGTTCACAAGGTGCTTCTTCACGCCTCTTTTGAAGGACCCCATATTATAGGAAGGAGGGACGTGTGCTGGTAGACTATTCCATCTTTCCATTAATGGAATGTAGAGTTTCAGAAGTTCGCCTATTTTCAAATGATAATAAATTATCATCTAGAATTGTCAATATCTCACACAATATGGTTATATCATGAAGAAGGCAGATTTTGCTTAAAACTGGTAAAGTTTCAAATTTAAAGAATTAAAGAAGGGGTTGCTTGCTCTATTAGCTTATGAGGCTTTGTACATTTCAGCCCTCCGCAGCATAATGTACAATACGCAAAATGTACACTACACGCAAAATGTAACAACCGGTAAATTGTACAATACGCAAAATGTACACAACGCTTAATGTGCACAAGCAAAATGTACAAAAAGCAAAATGTACATACGCAAAACGTACAAATCGGAAAATGCACACCTCTAGCAAAACGTACAATACGCTAAATGTGCAACATGCAAGTCGGCTTACACGCAAAATGTACAAACAGGTAAAAACGATGCTGACTAAAATTCAGTTTTCGCGTCGAGACGGCAGTCGTTTTGATGACATCGATTTTTATCAGGTCTACAGATTCCCAACTCTATAGATTTTCAATTCAACAGAATCCCATTTCTACAGAAGACCTAGGCCTAGTTAACCGTCCCTGAACATTGAAACACCCTCGCTTGATGTTTAAATAAGAACCGTACAACGTTGCACTCTAAACAGAGTATTATAAAACTAATTGGAAATTAGCATATTATAATTCGGACACTAGCAAAATACATACTTGCATATAAGCAAGGAGAAAAAGCCATTAGTTAGGAAAAAAAGGCCGAAAGAGAAGTCAACGATCTCCATAGTCTACTTAGTATTGACCCTGCCTTCCAAGCTGGAGGTCCCTCGAATCCTGGTATGTTTATTTGTGTGTTAACGAATATTTCTCCTGGCATAACATATCTATATATTTATTAATTTTCAAGGGACAGCGTCTCGTTTTGACTCCGAAAGTAACAATATCAGAAAATAGGCAGCGTGACAACAATTCAAAATGTCTATACCTATTTGTGTATTGACTGTACATTTTGCGTGTAAGCCGACTTGCATGTTGCACATTTAGCGTATTGTATGTTTTGCTAGTGGTGTGCATTTTCCGATTTGTACGTTTGGCGTATGTACATTTTGCTTTTTATACATTTCGCTTGTGCACATTAAGCGTTGTGTACATTTTGCGTATTGTACAATTTACCGGTTGTTACATTTTGCGTGTAGTGTACATTTTGCGTATTGTACATTATGCTGCAGAGGGCATTTCAGTATCCAAACAAACTTCAAAAATCAATATATATAATTTTAAAAAACATAATTTTAATATATTTTCTAATAAAACTTTATTTGCTTGAGAAAAATACAAAGATCCCAAAGATCTAGGGAGTTACTTTTTATGTTTATACGATTTAATAAAAGTCCTCTATGGGGAGTAGGGGTGTTTGAATATTATATTTGATAAATTTAAAATAGGTCTAGAAATAAAAATACTTGGTTATTATTATTAATATCATCATTATTATTCATTTAACCTATTATATAATCAGTATTTTACATAAAATTATGATGATTTCGAATATTTATATTATGAATATCACAAAATTCGAAGGAGGCGACGATTCCACGTTAATAAAAGAGTAAAAATATATTATAAAAGTAAAACTAGAGCAGGGCGCGACGAGCGCTAGCGAGGGGCGCCTAAGGCGCGGCGCTCGCGGCGCCCTCGCCCGGCGGTCCTCCGGCGGCACGCACAGATGAGTGAGTGAGAAAGAAGAGCCGACACCGCCCGGCGCCGGCGGAGGAGCGGGGCGCGGGACTAGCGGGCTTAGCGCTGGAACAGCGGGTTAGGGAAGTCAGGCGGGTGCGGCAGCGGCGCAGGTGGCGGGCGCGCGCGTCTCCATGCCACCAGCCAGCAGGCCACTGCGGCAGCCACTGCCACCAGGGCCAGCAGCGCCGTCAGCGCCAGGGCCACGGCCAGCCCGGCGGCCGACACGCACACCTCGCCGCCGCCCGCCGCGCCGCCCGCACCAGCGCCGCCCTCGCGCTGCCGGGCCGCTCGCGACGCGGAACGTAGCTCGAGAGTCAAGATCTGATTTGACTCCACCGTCACCTCCTCACGCAACTGGCCCTCTATACCCGACAGAGAGCCGTCGCTGTCGATCGCTTCTCGTTTTCTTCGTTTTCCGTAAGCATCTCTTCCGCGACAATTCACCTGTAATGTACAATATATATTATTTAAGTATAAGAATAGTAAACATTTATTTGGCTTTTAACCTTAAGATAAACATGCAAAAATAAAACATAGAAGTTACAACTAAGCTTAAAATAAATAACAAGTTAACATTGCACAGTATACAACAAAAAAATACAATAAAAGTTTAAAGGTCTGATCAGCTCAAGTTAATGTAGCGGCTAATGCCTCATCAACGCTGGTATTCTGCTGAACCCGTGATAAGGGAGGGGTTGAACATAACAAAAGTGAAGATGAAAATGTATTGTGCAGAACACGTCATAAAGTATTTGAGTGAACATATTATTCAATCTTATCTTGTTTGTGATAACCTCGCCCCATTTCATTGATCTGCTGAACTCACCGGTTGACATTTTCCGAAACAGATACGTATGTTGCACTGGAATCGGATGTTGTCACTGCTAGGGAACTTAAAGGCGTTGAACATGACGCGCAGCGCGCCGTCGTCATTGTGCTCCCACTCGCCGAAGATGGACGGGTCGGTGGCGCACCCATCCGCGTCCGTTACCGTATATTCATTCTCCACGTTAGTGGCTACTTCACTGGTCTTCGCGATACAGCTTCTAGCAAATCCACCGTAGATGCCTAGAAGGAGATTTAGCATATTAGTAACTTTATCACTCTAAAAGTAACATGGTTTTATAACAATGATACTGTTATTCGACGAGATACTCACTACTCGGCTGGACGTCGACTTGTAGACTAAGGTTCTCCCCGACCGTAGCTGAGCTGACCTCATCGCCGGTGCGGGTTACGATCCTCATGGAGCAGACGGGCGGCGGGCCCGTGTTGGCGATTGTGCCGGCTGTCGTCAGCATCGACACATTAAACGCTAAAGTCACGTTCTTCTCTCCGGTTTGGTAAATACATTTGATGTGGAACGCTTTGGCGTTCGATGTCACAAGTTTCAGATGATCTTGCATTACTAGGACAAAGCTCGCCAAACCCTGTTGAACAATTAATGAGAAGGGTTTATATTTAATTGTTTATGCTGAAGAATCCGAATAATAATTTATTGGGAAACTTGACAATTTCGACTCTGAAGTGCTATGTACTACAGGTTTTATCTATACCTACTAATATTATAACGAGGAATGCTTTGTATTTTTGCATTTTTGTTTGTAACGAATAAACTCAAAAGCTACTGGACCGATTAAAAAATTGTTTCACCATTAGAATGCTACATTAGCGTTGAGTAACATAGGCTATATTTATTACTAGAAAAAAAAATTGTTTAATGCTAAATAAATAGAAATACGATTTGTTTGTTTTGTTGTCATAGACACTGTCAAAGCGGCGCGAAGTCCGCCGGGTCAGCTATATAAAAGCACTAGCGGCCCGTCCCGATTTCGCACGGATAGACTTTTTTTAATATAGCCTTTGTTACTCAACGCTAATGTAGCATTCTAAAGTCGAAAGAGTTTTTTAAATCGGTCCTGTAGTTTTTCAGTGTATTCGTTGCAAACATATATATATATACAAAGAAGCCGCTGGATGCGAGCAGCACAAAACCGGTCGTTGTGGAGATCCTTGGGGAGGCCTTTGTCCAGCAGTGGACGTCTTTTGGCTGAGATGATGATGATGATGATGATATATACAAAAATACAAAGCTTTCCTCTTTAGAATATTAGTATAGAAGAGTAGATATATACTCATATACTCATACTATATATCATATATCTATGTCATATATCTATTGTTGAACCCAGACGCATACTCATGCGTCTGGGTTCAACATTAGATATATGTAGAAGTGTTTTAGACTGAAACATACATTAACGTGAACTAAGCCGCAGTTTCCGAACTGCACTGTGAAGTCCACTGGGCTCTCCTGGTTGACGGGTGTGTTGACAACCAGCCCGCAACGTTCATCTTTGCTGTAGCCCTTCACGTACAACAGTCCGTTAAAGCCGTCCTTGATCTTGAGGCTAACACGTATGCCATTGGCTAGGCAGTGAACCTGCAATTCAAGGAAAACATATTAGTATAAATGAGGAGCTCGATGGCGCAATGGTTAACGCGCCCGGTCTGCCGGTGCTGAGGTTAACAACTTTCGCAAAGGCCGGACATCGGATGGGTGACCAAAAATTTATCATCTCGAGCTCCTTCGTGCTTCGGATGGCACGTAAAGCCGTTGGACCCGGCTGCATTAGCAGTCGTTAACAACCACCATTTCGCACTGGGCCCGCGTGGTGGTTTATGGCATGTTCTCCCTATCCATCAATAGGGAAGGCTCGTGCCCCAGCAGTAGGGACATAAAATGAGCTGATGATGATTAGTCTAAATTAATTAATAAGTAATTAAGTAATTTATCAGTTCTTTTTAACATAATTTATTGTAACTGTGAATCAGACAAGGTACCACTTTAGGGATATAAAAAAAAACAATTACAATAACAATTAGGTTAAGTTACTTTTCGATTAATCGTTGTCGATCAATTGGCATTTGATATAGCGTAAGTAGGTAACTCAATCTTTAAAAAAAAAAAAAAAAAGAGACTGCATTTTACCTCTTTCAAAATATTTGCCTCAGTTTAGTACCCTAACTACAAAATTTTGGGCCTCATTAGGATACTAAAATATCATGATCATATGTGCATCGATTTACACGCATGGTTTATGGTGTTTAAAATCGATATTTTACAACAAAAAAAAATTGGTAACACGGAAACTAAAAACCCCAAATTTTTATTATGTTACGTTAAATTGGTATCATGCTTACCTGCATTTCGGGTAGGGGGAAGTCTGTGCGGTAATTGGTGATGTTTTTATTAATCTCGTTACACTGCACACGTGGATTGCCGGAATAGCCAGCAATGCAATCGCACCGTGAACGGTGGTTAGCGGCGTCGCAGACTGCGAACTTTCCGCAGGGTTCGGCCTCGCACGCGTCGACGCACATGCGGTTGAGGCAGCGCTCGCGGTCGCCGCACTCGCTGTCCGTGTAGCAGGTCACGCGCACGCAAACATTCCCGCGAGCCGCCCAGCCGCGCTCCGTGTCGCAGACGCAGCGCCCGCGAGCGTCCACTGTCCGCCCTTCATCGGAGCGGCATGGTGCGCATTCTCCTAGTGCGTTAAGTCCTTGTCCATCGACGCATTTGGCAGTCGGTGCTGAAATGTTCATTTCGTTAGAAATACTGAATGTTGGTTTGTTTAATTTTACATACACTTAATCTGTGCAATTACTCGTTCGACGATATAATACTGACGGAAATACGAACATTCAATAAAATGTGTCTAATAAAGCCATTTAAAAAAGTGTTGAAAAAATTCTTCGAGCGGGTAAGTTAGATATTGCGTAAAGTTATATCATATAACCACTAGCTGTGCTCCGCGGTTTCACTCGCGTTAATTGATTACCATAAAAAGGGTTATAGTGAGTCAACCTTAAAAGCTAGACATATTATGCTGTCGCGGACTTTTTTTAGAACTTTTAAAGGGGAACAATTTCGTAATGCATGATTTTTTGCGTCATTTTCACCGTTTACGCAGCGCACGCAAGGAAAGCTCTCAAAAAAATATTTTCCCGTTTTTGCAACATTTTTCATTCCTGCTCCACTCCTATTAGTCATAGCGTGATGTAATATAGCCTAATAGCCTTCCTCAATAAATGGACTATTCAACACAAAAATAATTGAAATGAAACAACTTTTACGGATCTACTCGCGTTTATTTTACACATTACTTATTTAATGTTTATCCTGACGTTTCGAACCTTTTGCAAAATTTTTTTGTAAAAGTTGTTTCATTTCAATGTGTAGTGTTCGCGTAAACTTTAGAAAACAATACAAAAATATTTTTTCAATTCGAACCAGTAGTTCCTGAGATTAGCGCGTTCAACCAAACAAACAAACAAACAAACTCTTCAGCTTTATAATATTAGTATAGATAATCATAATCTAAAGCCAGTCTATTTATCTACTACTTATTGAATAATTGACTATGTTTTGAGTTGTACTTACGAATGTTAGGTGTGCATTCGATGAGAGCGTTTCCTCGGTATCCGGCTATACACTCGCAGATCATAGTTCGAACAGGCTCAGTGTCAACAATGTTGCATTCGGCGTTCGTACCGCATGGTTTAGTTACCGTGCACGGGTTAACGCATTCGGCATTCAAGCAGGCGGTGCCAGGTGGACACTCACTATCAGACAGACACTGCTGTCGTTTTTCTTTCTCGCAGCCGGTATCCGTGCTGCGGTAGCCGGGTGGACATACACAATGAACCTCGTGCAGATGTACTCGGCATTCGGCTAGTTCCTCACAGGTCGTCGCTGAACATGGGCTTACACATTTTGAATTGATACACGCCTTTTCTGTTGGGCAATCGCTATTAGCTCGGCAGCCTATAGGTGTGCAAGCAATTGATGGATTACCGGTTGTACCAATCTTACAGCGGCAGGCGGCCCAGTGCTCTAAGCCGTAGCATTCGGCGGACCCTCCACAAATATCTGCCTCAACGGAACAAGCTGGAATGCAACGGTTGTTGATACAAGATTCGTCATCTGAACATTGTGAAGCAGACCGGCAAAACACTTTGTAACAGCCCGTACGAGGATCACCGATGAATCCAGGTTGGCAGGCGCATACCGGCTTATGGTCTTTTATCACACAGTCCGTATTAGGACCGCAATCACAAGGGTTTTTGCATAAAGATGTAATACATGCGTGATTAGATGTGCAATCTCTATCGATTTCACACACAACATCAGATATAGGGGTAGAAGGCTTACAGACACCTCCACCACTGCTTACGTAACCAGGTGGACATGTACATAGCATTGTGCGGACTGGTAGTGTTGGTGATACTTCGCATCGTGCGGGTGTTGAACATGGCCGTAGAGCTGTACAAGGATTGACGCATCTCGAATTAAGGCAAGCTGATTTCGACGGACAGTCAGCATCGACGGTGCATTCTGTCGTGATTTCGGCTCTGCACTCTACGTATGGGCTGCCAGTATAGCCATTTTCACATTTGCAAACTGAGTTATGATTACGAACCAGACATATGGCATTTATTCCGCAGGTGTGACCGGAGAAGCATGGATTAATGCATCTATGAGCATGACATTGCTTGTCCAAAGGACAGTCTCCGTTTGTTCTACATTCTATAGCATTACAACCCACATATGCATCACCTTCAAAGCCGTTTCGGCAGCGGCACAGTGGTCGATTTCTCTCTACAAGACATTCGGCATTAGCCCCACAAGTACTATTTAATAAGCAGGGACTGACGCAGTTCCCATTGATGCAAGCTTCCTTTGACTCACACTCAGAATCGGAACGGCAACCTACAATGCGGCATGAACGGTGTGGGTCTCCATCAAAACCTTCTCGGCAAGAGCAGACTGGTCGATGATCTCGGACAAAGCATTCTGCGTTTTCTCCACAATTGCATGGGTTACGGCAAATTCTGTTAACACAAGATTCTTGTTCACTGCAGTCTTGGTCCGAAGAGCAACTGGGAGCAGGTAATTGGGTTGATTTGCAGGAGCCTCCTTCTTCTGGAACGAATCCTTCGGGGCAGCGGCATACCAAGGTGCGGAATGGTACGCTGTCTGAGACTGAGCAACGAGAAATTCCAGTACATGGTTTCAGTTCAGTACACGCTTCACGACATTCATCTCGCAAGCATGCGTGGCTACTTGGGCAGTCACTGTCCAATCGGCATTCGGGTTCTCCAATCACTGATATTTTTTGGCAATGGGTCAAAGGATTTCCAAGAGGTAGTGCGGACGGACACTTGCAAGATGCAGCATGATTTCTAGCAAAACATTCAGCGTTGTTAGCACATGGATTTAGACTGTCATCTGAACAAGCATTGCGACAAACTCCTTTCACGCAAACACTATCGTCATTGCAGTCGTTGTCTATCTCACATTCTGCGGTTTGACATCTAGTGTATGGATCACCTATACTACCAGCAGGGCAGCGACAGTTTGGTCGGTGACTTTTGCCGTAACATTCTGCACTGATAGTACAAGGTGCTTCTAATACACATGGACTGACGCAAGCGCCATTATAGCAAGTATCGACATCGGCACATTCAGAATCCGAAGAACATCCAACTGAAAAGAAATAATTCAATTAGTAATTTGTTTTGAATGAATATCAGCTTTGAATTTTATTTTACAACACGTAAGCGCTTGGCCTTCATCTAACCTAAAGGTATAAATAAATAAGTAAATGAATATGATAAATGACGTTCAATTGGTGGTAGTTAGCCAGGTGAACTTTGTTCTAAGATCAAGCTTTACGATTGGTCGTAATTCGTAAGCCTCGTCGCAAGGTTGAAACTCGACACTTCTGGGGCTTATATATTTAGTAGTACTTTACCTTTAGTACATCCGGTGTATGCGTTGCCTGAGAATCCGCGTTCACAATAACAGACTGGATGATGTCTTACTACGGTACACTCAGCGTTTGGTCCACACGCGCACGGGTTGGCACATGCGCCATTTATACATGCTTGTGATAACGGACACTCGGAGTTTGCTTTGCAACCAACAGTTATTACTGATTTGTCTGAAGCTGTAAAATATAAAACGTATATACATAGGTATATAGGTGTGAACTCCACACATTAAATTACGTTTACAAAAGATAATTAAAAACTGTATCAATGTTAGAAACATAATTGAAAACGACTTTTAATCATGTATTTATTGTTTGTACCTACTCTGTTACTGCTCTATCAAAGATATATATAAACTCGCAACAAACAATCAAAACATTTGGCTTTTTCAAATCCAATTAAAAACATGTGGCTAATGTGAAAATTTAAAATGTGAATGATTCAATACTTACGTGGTACACATTGGTCAGTTGCTTCTCCAGTATATCCTCTTGGGCATGCGCAGTGCGGTTTATGGTCGATGACACGACATAATGCTCCTGGCCCGCATGCGTTACTACAAGGGTTGACACAGAACCGATCACGGCACGCTCGCTCTAGATGACACTCTTCATCAGTAAAACATTCTGGGAATAACTGTTTCGGTTCTACATTACATTCAACTCTCGGGTTCCCAATATATCCTGGGGCACATGTACAATGTGACGAATGGTCGATTGCTTCACAAAGCGAGTTTTGTCCGCATGGATCGGCTTTACAGGCGTCGACACAACTTCCTCGTCGGCATATTTGACTGAGGGCACAGTCTGAGTCCGCAGAACATTCAGGTTCCGGTGGAGATCTGCATCTACTGTCTGGGGCCACACGCCCACCATCGGGGCATACGCATGCAACCGCACGCAGAGGTAGTATGTCGACGGTTCTACAAAGAAGCCCAATATCACAGGGATTGGCCAGACATAAATCAGTGCATCGAGCGTTAACGCATGCAAGCGGCGCTGCACAGTCGGAGTCTCTTGTGCATTCAGTGGTAATTTCTTTGGTACATCCTCTAGCATTTGGATCTCCGGAGAGACCGGGTCTACACGAGCAAGTAGGGCGATGGTCACGAGCTGTGCAGACGGCACCTGGCGCACACGCATCGTCGAAGCAAGCTGGTTGGCATACTCGATTAAGGCGGTTGCAAGTTTGTGTGTTGTCGCAGTCTTCATTGTAGTGGCAAACTGCGGATATACAGGCCCGTCGTGGGTCACCCTGCGTGCCAGGTGGACAGCGGCATGTGGAAGCGTGAGCTACCACATCGCAGATAGCATCGCGGCCGCAAGGTGATCCGAGTGCGCATGGATCTTGACAATAATTTCTGACACAGGATTTGTCGAATGGACAGTTGTCGTCGTTAGTGCACTCGGCTGCAAACAAATGAATTGTTGAACCATCGATTGGAACAGAAAAAAGTACATAGTATTAAAAAATTGTCAAAAGGACTTTTTTTAAAGCGTTGTTTAAATTTCTTACGTGTATAACAAGCACGTGCAGGGTCTCCAGCCGTGCCGGGTGGGCAGCGGCAGTTGGCGCGGTGGTTGATAGGCGCACAGAGAGCGTTAGCTCCGCATGCGCCAGCGCACGCTGACACGCAGCGTCCGGAAATACAAGCCTCAGCTGCGCCGCAAAGATCGTCTGAAGTACATTCCGCTGACGGGCCCGCTAGAGAAACAAAAATACAATAAGTCCTGGTCACCAATAGTAATAATACGAAAGTTTTTCAGTAGTTTATGATCTCCCCATGTTATATTTCATGCGAGAAGGCCTGAGTCCAGCAATCGGACCTTATAAGCGTGACATTTTAAGATTATCCAATTTAAACCATGTAGAACCCGTTAATCGTTCAATCTTAAATAATAAAACAGTAAATCGTATTAAAATGTTACTAACGTGTCGTGCATCCAATTGCGGGGTTGCCTTGTAGTGGCGGCACGCAGTGGCAGGAAGCGGCGTGCCCGGCAGTGCGGCACTCTGCGCCGGCGCCGCACGCTGTGGCTGCGCATGCGTCAATGCAGCGACTGTTCAAACATGTCTCTTCTTCCCCACATTCGGAGTCTGAACTGCATTCACCTTCTAGATGAAATTAATGCACTTATTAATGACTTGTCCAGTAAATAAATATGCGACCTGTTCACTAAAAAACCAAATTATCAACAACCAAATTATTTGAGCCGATACTACAAATAACCAGTGTGTAATTTACAATTAACAGTGCTTAGTAGATGATTGAATAAAACCTTAATTTTATCCATAAAAACTTTCTTTAAAGTCGTTCGTCTATTTACCAGTGACTTATTTTAATTGCAATTGTGTATGCAGTTTACAGTGCTAAGAACAGTGCAATTGTTATGTACCTACATTGCACAAACGTAAAAGTTTTTACCATGGCGTGCGCTTGTACTACCGACGACTTACACTCGTATTGTATCCATTGCGTAAAAAAATGTCATCCACGATGAATGAAATATAAGCATGAAACGAAACTGCTTGTAAAAAGAAAAACAATTAAAAATGTTTTGCAATATACCTCACTATTTTGAAAAAGCTTAAGCTTTAATTTGAACACTAAGTGATTCTTACTCGGATTGCATTGTACGGATGCGTCGCCTGAGAGTGGTTTCGGGCATTCGCATACGAGGGTACGGAAAGGCAGCGTATTCGCGACCCGGCAGACGGCGCGGGCACCGCACGACGTCGCCTCGCACGGATTCTTACAGCTACCTTGCAGACATGCTAGGTCTGGGCCACAATCCGCGTCTTTTTCACATTCCACCGATTCTAGAACTATAGAAATATATGATTATTACATACTTATGCTCTCTGGATCATCAGACATCATTTATTTTGCATTCGAATGGTTACAAACCTGGTTGACATTCAATTTTCGGATTTCCACGAGTACCGCGTGGACATTCGCATGACGGTGCGTGGCGTATTACAGTACAAAGTGCTCCGGGAGCACAAGCTCCTGGGCATGGGTTCTGACAGTTTCCATTTCTGCAGGCTAGCCACGAGGCGCAATCGTCGTCTACCGTGCACTCGTCCCTACGGCAGCCGGTCCAGGGATTACCACGAGCGCCAGCATCACATTCGCATGACGCTGTGTGTCCACGGGCAACGCAGTGAGAGTTACTACCGCAGTGTATGCGTGTACACACTTTGATGCATGAGTTGCCTTCACAGCTCTCGTCTTCTGGACAATCGTTGTTACTGTGACATTGTACTGTAATATAAGTAAGCAATATGTTAATCAATTACTTTTTTTTAAATTTAGGAATGTCATTTATTCAAAACAATAATGAAACATAACATAACTAACTAAAGAAAAAATAAAGCAAAAAAAAATTAAGATAACTTAACTAAAGACAAAATAAAACCTTCATGGGAACGGTCCCAAAAATGCTGGCAACATTACCTCTTTGGATTGCCAAGCTAATACGTTGGCAGAGGTAGCTGCCAGCCTTCTTGTCACCGGAGTCTTCAACAAGGCGAGCAAATCTTACTCTTAATTACTTAACTTTGATAAATTCAAATATTCTAGTAGAAATTGATTTACCTGAATAACATCCTCTATAGGCATCTCCTTCATAATAAGGTAAGCATGCGCATTGTGCTCTATGTTGTTTGGCTAAGCAGCGAGCATTAGCACCACAGTTGCTAGGTCCACAGACTGGTACGCATCGTAAATCTACGCAAGCAGCACTGTCAGTACATTGGTAGTCACTGGTGCATTCAGGTTCCGGAGGTGGAGTTGATATTAAAACACGTTCACAACGAGTAAATGGAGATCCAGTAAATCCTTCAGGACAGGAACAGACAGCTGAATGCCTGACAACGGTACACAAACTGTTAAGTCCACAAGCGTTGACGCATGGATCTGTGCATTTTCGGTTCATGCAGGCTCGATCTCCGCTACAGTCATCATTGACAATACATTCTGGGTAGGTACAGAAACCGTCACGGCATGTTCCGTGTGGACCGCATGGGTTGGGGTGACACGGATCGTCATAAACTGATAATTCTGTAACAAAATATTGCAATCACATTTTGATTAGTAGCATTATCAGAGCTTAGTGACCAAGAAACTAAATCCAGGGAACTAGTTTTCGCGAGGAAATGCCTGTCAATGAAAACTTTATTGACTGCAGGAGAAAATTAAATAACAGTAATTGATTGTAATAAACTGTAGGTAGCCTATGGCTATCTCGAGGTTTCTATCTTAGTTCAATAACGTCAGTCCGGTGCTTTGTTTTATGGTATTTATGAGTGAGAACAAGTAAGGGTGTAAAAGCTATTGATTACAATGTTTACCTGTAACTGTGCATTCAAAGAAGGGATCGCCAGTGGTCAGTGAAGGGCACGAGCATATAGGAGCGTGGTCGATAACGCGACACATAGCACCATTACCGCAAGCACCGACGCATGGGTCGACGCATTTGTTACGCACGCAGGCGCGGTCGCGGGCGCATTCTGAGCTGACTACGCATTCGGGTCGGCAGCCGCCGGACGCCGCATCGCCGCTCGTGCCGCTCGGACACGAACACAGTGCGTTGTTTCCTAATACTGTGCAAATTGCACCAGGCCCACATGGTGATGGCGAACACGGTGGCGCTGTAAAGATAAACATTATATAAACAAAATTTAATAAGAATGTAAACATACGCTTATTAACAACGATATCGGTTGACTATTTGCTTACCCGAAACAATGATGTCACATCTGTTGAAGGCGTTTCCTCTAGTTCCAGTTGGACAAGAGCATAGGGGTATGTGGTTGACTGTTTCACAGTCTGCTCCTACACCGCAAGTACCCTCGCATGGGTTGCGACATTTGGAGCGGATGCAAGCTCGTGTAGGTGAGCAGTCTGAGTCAGCAAGACATTCTGGTCGACATCCAGTGTAGGGGTCACCGAAAAGCCCTGCCTCACATTCGCAAGACGCACCAGCTCCCCTAGCGCGGCAAATTGCGCCCGGACCACATGGAGATGGATTGCAAGGGTCGCTTGGTTGTTTTTCTGTAATTTAATTAAAAATTAAAATAGTATGTATCGTACTTTCAAACTGGTAAAACTAGGTAGTAGCGAGATAGAATAAAGCGCTTTTCTAAAGCGAACGAAAACGTCACGACTCAAAGCGGCTCACATAGTTTCACAAGTAAAACCCATGCCTAAGCTTTAAATGTGAAAACATATGATTGCCGCAATTGAGATACCCTCAACATCATGTGGAACAGATCTTTGTAAATTAACCTATTTGTTGTTCTGTACATTAGCAATAAAATATAACTTCAGCAGCATTTCATGTAAATCTATCTTACGGATGTTTTCGATTGGACGACATTCCAATAGTGGATTTCCAGTTGTTGAAGGAGGACAGTCGCAGTGAGGGTTGTGAACGACTGGCGTGCACTGCGCGCCGAACCCACACGCTCCGGGGCATGGGTCGACGCAACGCCTATTAAGGCACGTTCGACGGCTATCACAGTCGCTGGAACTGACACACTCATGACGACAGAACGGAGGAGAACCAAGGAAGCTTTCCTTGCAGCGGCATTGGTTGTTGATGCAATCGGCGTTAGGGCCGCAGTTAACGCATGCAGACTTTGGCTCCGTGTCGACAGGTGCTGCAGATAAATATCGTTTAATTAGTGTTGTTTAATTTTCTCAATAGCTTCTAAATTTGCCTATATTATGCAAAATGCAGGCGGAGTGTCAATGATTACCTGGTAGACATCGAATGAAAGGATCTCCGATGTAATTGAATGGGCAAGAGCAAATTGGAGAATGGAAGTTGGTGCGGCATATGGCGTGTGCGCCACAAGCCCCAAGGCAGGGGTCGCGGCACTTGTTGTTACGACAAGCGCGATCTGGCGTGCAGTCGCCATCGCTGCGGCACTCAGTCCGGCAGCCTGGACCGCTCTCCTCGCTCGTCGTAGGACGGCAGGAACAGTGTGCCACGGTACCCGCAGCGCGGCAGATGCTGTTGGGCCCGCACGGGTTAGGTGTGCAAGGCTCCGACACTGTCAGTTCTATAAAATTAACATAATTTTATAACACCTTTTTATCTGATATGCGTGCTTACGTAATCGTCGACATCATTGCCACAGCCTCCAGTCAAACTGGCATTAAAGAGACAAAGTAGAATAGTAACTTTATGAAAATGTTTTAGAAATAATAATTACTAGTACATAGAAAATATTAACTAGTATTAAAAACATTGATGACTGCTGCACTCTTCAAAAAGACATTGACATAGTTAAAGATTGGTACGTAATCAATAATATGTACCTAAATAATAATAAATGTTTTGTCATATCTTTTACAAGAAAACGAATACCACAAAATTATAACTACAAATTGAACAATTGCGCTTTGTCTCGATGCACTACTTACTGCAAAGGACCTTGGCATTATTTTTGATGATAAACTTTCATTCCCTAAACATTATGAACATGTGTTAAAAAGATGTATTGGTCTTTTGGGTTTATATTCAGATCCACAAAAGGTTTTAAGAAACCAAAAAGTATATTATGTCTTACAGCATAATACGTAGTATTTTAGAATATGGTTGTACAATTTGGAGCCCATTCTATAAAATACACATAGAAAGTATTGAAGGCATTAAGAAAAAGTGTTTAAAATTTCTATCATATCGCTTATATTTAGGCAGGTCTCTTCATTCTTACGAACTTCGAATGATTAAGATTGGTGTGATTTCACCTGCGGTTCGTCGAGAACAGTATGATTTAATTTACTTGTTTAAAATATTGCACTCAATAGTAGATTCCCCTGAATTGCTTTCTTTAATTCAAATAAATACTTTGTATCGAACCTGGGCGCCTAAGACTTTAGTACTAAATGTCTATAAAAATAATACCTCATATTACAATCCCATTGTCAGAATGTGCTGTCTGTACAATGAACTGGTTGCACTTAATAACAACGGCATATTTTCTATGAACATACATAAACTAAAAAAAAATGCTCGGTAAATTCTCGGCTCGGCATCTCCCACTTAGGTATTAAGAAAACTTCATAAAGTTGTCAACATTAACCTAGAATAAGTTTTAAATTTGTTGTATTTTTATTATTCACCATTCTATGTATATAATTAGTTTTTAATTGGATATAGTTTTAGATTAGGTAAATTTTAACATAGACGCTTATTATTAATCGTGTAGTGTACACATGTTTAAGATAGGAATTTAGCTCTTATACAAATTATCATGCTTTTTTGTTATTTTTTAAATTCTATCTGTTTTGTGTACCTAATAAATAACTAAATGAATAATATTTCGTATATTTTGATCATCAAGTTACTTACCAACTTTACGACGACACGCTAAGAAAGGATCTCCCTGCAATGGTGTTGGACATTCACATATTGCAAGGTGATTGTAGACGTTGCATACTGCGTCCAGACCACATGCATTAATACAAGGATTCACGCATTTATAATTCGCACAAGCCTGCTGTTTGGAACAGTCATTGTCATTTGTACATTCTGGACGGCATTCGATCCTAGAGTTGCCGTGATATCCGTTCATACAAGAGCAAGTGCCATTGTCACAAATTGCGTTGATTCCACAAGGTGATTGCGCGCAGGGATCCAGTGGTGTGGAAATGTCAGGCTCTAAATAAAATAATTTAATATTATTAGTTTGCTTTAACATTCAACTTTTTTAGTGTATAACGATTAATGACATACAATTCAAGCTTGTATTTAACATTAAATTGAAATAATATTTACCGTTTAATATATAACACCCTTCGAAAGAATTGCCTTGATAGCCAGTTAGACAAGTACATATTGCTAGATGGTTCATAGCTCGGCAGTTAGTATTTGGCCCACAAGAGCCAATGCAAGGATCTACGCATTTTTCACGCACGCAAGCTTTGTCATTGGGGCAGTCCTCATTAATTGTACATTCTGGTGCACAGCGTGGAGGTGCGCCGATATAGCCCACATTACAACTACATATTGCTGCACCGTTGACATCTCTGCATGTTGCAAAAAGACCACAAGGGCTGGGATTACAAGGAGAAATAGTGCTAATCGGAGGTTTCGCTGGTTTAATGCATCTACTGAATGGATCCCCTTCATAACCAGGTGTACAAGTACAGTATGGACTATGACGATGTACTCGACATTCTGCATTCTGACCACATGTTCCAACACATGGGTCAACGCATTTCTGCTGTACACATGCTTTGTCTAGTGGACATTCTGGACTTGACAAACATTCAGGGCGACAATTAGGAGGAATACCGGTATAGCTAGGTAAGCATGTACAGATAGCTTGGTTATTAGAAACTTGACACGTGCTGTAAGGGCCACAAGGTGATGGGCTGCAGGGGTTGATTGGCTTATCGTCTGTAAAAAAATATATAGTAATATTATTCTTATTTGTTAAGATAAAATACTCCAAATTCCGATAAGTAAATATTTCGAGTTACCTTGTCTAAGAACACAATTATCGTATGGATTCCCTATGTACCCAGAAATGCAAATGCAGTTTGGCATATGATTAACTATTTGGCAATGCGCATTTGTTCCGCAGAGCCCTGGACAAGGGTTTTGACACTTATTGTTGACACATGCTAAGTTGTCCGAGCAATCAGAATTCACAACACATTCTGGTCTACATCCTTCATAAGGATTTCCGAAGAATCCATTAGAACACGTGCAACTACCGACGCTATTGCGTTCCTGGCATATTGCGTTAAGACCACAAGGATTTGGTGTGCATGGTCTTACGGTTTCAGGTGGGGTTTGAGAGCGAACTGAAAGAAATGTTATAATGTTACAATTTCTACAATCAGATTATTTACAATTTGGGATTTAAATTTAAGTTTTAAAGACAGTTTAAATTTACTAAATTACTTACTGGGCACGCATTGATCAAAGGAATCTCCTTCATAGCCAGATCTACAAACGCATTGTGGCGAGTGACTGATGACCCGACAATCTGAATTCCTGCCACAAGCTCCGATGCATGGATCAACACATTTTTTGTTAATACACGCCTTATCGAAATTGCATTCACTGTTTGTAATACATTCTGGATGGCAATATGGGGGGTTTCCAAGAAATCCTGATGTACAAGAACATGATGGTAAATCTCCAACAACTCGGCATACAGCATTTGGTCCGCAGGGCGATGGTTCACAAGGTTCCCTTGGTCGCGGTGGATCGGCTGGTAAAAGAAAGAAAGGTTAATTGAAAAACGATAAAAAATACTGAAAAATGATCTTATAAGGTGTTGAACAACTTACAGTGTACAATTAATGTGCATTGAGTAAATGGATCACCATTATACCCATTGGCACAGTAACAAATCGGTTTATGGTTGTGAATTCTGCACTCAGAATGAAGTCCACAGGAACCTCGACACGGGTCGACGCATTTCTGGTTAGAACATGACATTGTGGTAGTACAGTCGGAATCTACCAAACATTCTGGTCGGCAGGAAGGCGGAGCACCAAAGTAACCGATCAGACACGAGCACATTGCTTGCTCGTACATTGTACGGCATACGCTATTAGGACCGCACGGAGAAGGTACACATGGATTTTTCCGTTCTGGTGGAACTGAAAGAAGGAAATTTATTAATAATAAAATTTGCGTATACATATTTTACAATAAAAGTTGACGTATTAGTAGTTCCATGTCTTACCTAGAATTGCAGAGCAAGAGAAGAAAGCATTTCCTGTTGTGTTTGTTGGACAACTACACATTGGAATATGATTGTAGACCTCACATAAGGCTCCTTGACCACACAGATTAATGCAAGGGTTGATACATTTGTTGTTTTGGCAGGCTAGATTCAATGAACAGTCCGAGTTAGTAGTACATTCTGGGCGACAACTTAAATAAGGATTGCCGAAATAATTAGGTTTGCAAGTACAGACTCCATCGTTACAGTCAGCGTTGGAACCACATGGGCTTGGATTGCACTTATCAAAAACTGTGGGTAATGGTTCTGAAAAAGAATTTTATTTTAATAAAAAACATTATAATTATATGTTTGTACCCACGCACTTTAAAATTAAATAATTATACATACCAATTTGCTCTACAACGTGACAACTCTGGAAAGGATTTCCAGTAAATCCTTCTCTGCAGCTGCATACAGCAGAATGTTGGTAGACGTGACACTCTGTTTGCAGTCCACACGAACCAATACAAGGGTCGCGACATTTATTATTGATGCAGGCTTTGTTACTGGGACAGTCTGAATTTATTGTACACTCAGGTCTACAGTTGGGTGGTGATCCCATGTAATTGTCCATGCAGGTACACGTTGGTATTTGATTTGTTGCTTGACAGAATGAGTTCGGACCACATGGTGATGGCACACACGGATTTAAATCCGGCGCCGGTAATTCTGTAATTTCATAATGAATTAAGAAATCTTAATCATAAAATTATATGAAATATTACTTAGTTTAAAAAAGGAGCTTACGTCTTATAGGCGAACATCGATAGAACGGGTTCCCTTCGAAGCCCTGTCTACAGCTGCAAATCGGTGCATGGTTTACAGTTCTACATTCAGCGTTTTCTCCACAGACTCCTACACATGGATTAGCACATTTTTGCTTGATGCAGCTCTTTGTAGCATCGCATTCCGAATTCACCGTACATTCAGGTCGGCAACTTGGAGGTGATCCAAAAAAGTCGGGCATACATGAACATGAGGCTTGACCATTATGGTTCTTGCAAATGGAATTGCTACCACATGGGTTTGGTAAGCATGGATCTTGCGTGGGAACTGCAATACAATAAAAAAACATTATTTTCGTACGAAAGGTTTTAAGAATCAAGATAATTAAACATGAAACAAGAATATTTTGTGACGTACTTGGTTCATTTACAATGATATGGCAATAGGTGTATGGATTTCCAGTATATCCAGTTGCGCAGCTGCATGATGGAACGTGATTTATGACTTGGCATATCGCCGTCGGCCCACAGACTCCTGGACATGGATCTTCACATTTATTTCTTAAGCACGCCTTGTTGAATGGACAGTCCGGATTTACTGTGCACTCTGGTCGACATAACTCGTATGGATTGCCAAAGTAGCCGGGTTCGCAAAGACACGCAGCAGCTCCGTTTGTAGACACTTTGCATCGAGCATTTGCGCCACAAATTGATGGATTGCATGGATCTACAGGTGTTGGCGTTGATATTATCTGATAACATGACGTAAATGGATCGCCAGTGTATCCACTCTGGCAAGAGCACATTGGGCTATGTAGATGAACGTTGCACACAGTATTGATACCGCATGAACCAGGACATGGATCCGAGCATTTATAATTGATACATGCTTTGTCTAAAGTACATTCCTCATTCGCTGCACATTCACGTCGACATTGCGGCGGTGACCCTTCAAATGTTGGTAGGCATGAACAAATATGGGAATTTCCGTCTCCTATAATTTTACATATACTGTTAGGACCACAAGGCGATGGTACGCAAGGGTTATTAAGTGGAGCTTCTTCTATGATCACTAAAATAAAAAAATCAAATTATTTATTACATATAACCTATAAAAAAAAACACAAATGTTGAAAAAATTTCCACGAGCAGGGTTTGAACCTGCACCCTTCTGACATACCGGGTCAGGTGCTCTTCCAATTGAGCTATCGTGGTTCTAACCAGCCCGCCGAAATTATTCAACACTATTTACTTTTTACTTTGAAAGCCTAAGGTGCCCATTCAATGTTAACAACTACCGTCATTAACATCCGATCATAATATTTTTACAAATTCTAAAGATCAGTTAAGAAGTAGGCAAGCTATTTATAAATGTTTATATAATTTTTAACGCAAATTTTGTTGCGAACAAATTACAAAAACACAAATGTTGAAAAAATTTCCACGAGCAGGGTTTGAACCTGCACCCTTCTGACATACCGGGTCAGGTGCTCTTCCAATTGAGCTATCGTGGTTCTAACCAGCCCGCCGAAATTATTCAACACTATTTACTTTTTACTTTGAAAGCCAAAGGCGCCCATTCAATGTTAACAACTACCGTCATTAACATCCGATCATAATATTTTTACAAATACTAAATATCAGTTAAGAAGTAGGCAAGCTATTTATAAATGTTTATATAATTTTTAACGCAAATTTTGTTGCGAACAAATTACAAAAACACAAATGTTGAAAAAATTTCCACGAGCAGGGTTTGAACCTGCACCCTTCTGACATACCGTTAAAAATTTTTTTCAACATTTGTGTTTTTGTAATTTGTTCGCAACAAAATTTGCAAATAGCTTGCCTACTTCTTAACTGATCTTTAGTATTTGTAAAAATATTATGATCGGATGTTAATGACGGTAGTTGTTAACATTGAATGGGCGCCTTTGGCTTTCAAAGTAAAAAGTAAATAGTGTTGAATAATTTCGGCGGGCTGGTTAGAACCACGATAGCTCAATTGGAAGAGCACCTGACCCGGTATGTCAGAAGGGTGCAGGTTCAAACCCTGCTCGTGGAAATTTTTTAACATTTGTGTTTTTGTAATTTGTTCGCAACAAAATTTGCGTTAAAAATTATATAAACATTTATATAACCTATATATCAAGTTAAAGTGATATCGATGAAACATTACCATCCTATATTCCTATCTGAGGCTACAAAAAGTTTATTAAGGAAAAAAAAGTAAAATATTTCAGTGGTTTCTCTTTGAATACAACATTAACCGTACCGTGTCTGTGAGACACTGCAAAGGGTTCATCATACCGACCGACGTCGGGATAGTATTTTATGAGAAATAGTAATAATTGTAGTGTTCGCGTAAATTTTAGCAATCAAAACTTTATACTTTATAACAATTTTTAATGGAAGGGTGTTAATGAGAAATGTAGTGTTTAAGTAGTATAGTTGTAAATGCTCTTACCGTAGCAATGCGTGAAAGGTGAACCACTATATTTTGCAGGACAGCTACAAATCGGATTATGGTTGTAAACATTGCAGATAGCATTGTTACCACAGGATCCAGGACAAGGATCTTGACACTTTTGATTTATGCAAGCTTCAGATGGCGGACAATCAGTGCTTTGAATACACTCCGGCCGACAGTTTGGTGGATTGCTAACGAATCCTTGAATGCAGGCGCAAACAGCTTGATTGTTGAGATCTCGACAAATACTGTTCGGTCCACATGGAGATGGTTGGCATGGATTTGAGATTGGTTCTGAAAAAAATATATTTTTGCTTTCATTGTTGCATTATGATGACAAAATCTGCCTTTAAATTTGGCAATTAAGATACTTACTTTCAATAGGTATGCACTGTGTAAATGCATTGCCAGACATACCACTTGGACAACTGCATATAGCTATGTGATTGTAAACATTGCATTCTGCATTAACACCGCACATATCACGGCACGGATTAACACATTTCGAACGTGAACATGCTTTGTCTAATGGACAGTCAGTGCTAAGTACACATTCAGGGCGGCAGCCGAAGTAAGGGTCTCCGTGATATTCAGGTAAACATTTGCAAGCACCATTATAACATTCAGCATTAGCACCGCAAGGTGACGGTTGGCAAGGATCGGCTGCTGGCTCTAATTCTAGAAACATGAATAAGTTTTGATTAATAACAATAACAAATATAGGTACATTTGCAATGCTAAGGTATTGCCATTTTATATATTGTATTATGGGGTTTCACCTTGTGGTTTAAGTCGGCATGCTGAAAATGGATCACCTTCGTATCCTGACAGACAAGAACAAATTGGAATATGCTTAACGACGTTACAAAATGCATTAACTCCACAAGAACCTAGACACGGGTTTTGACACTTCATATTTATACATGCTTTATCATTGCTGCAATCTTCGTTTATTACACATTCAGGTCTGCAATTAGGTGGACTACCGAAGAATCCGGTTGAGCAAATACATGATGCTATACCACCAATGTTTCGGCATTCGGCATTTAATCCACAAGGTGATGGTACACACGGATCTAGTGGTTCCATTTGTGTCGGCTCTCTATCAGGAATAATATAACAAATTGAGAATGGATCTCCGGTGTAACCCTGTCTACAGCTGCATATGGGGCTGTGTTTAATTACTCTACATTCTGTGTTTATTCCACAACTTCTAGGGCAAGGAGATACACATTTGAGATCTTGACAGACTTTGTCTTGTGGACATTCTGAGCTAGTTATGCATTCGGGCCGGCACATTGGAGGAGCTCCCTGATATCCGCTCAAACAAGTACATATAGCTAAGCCACTTTGAGTTTTGCATTTACTGTTTGGACCGCAGGGCGAGGGGTTGCATGGGTCTGTTATTTCAACTAAAATGAAAAAATATTATAATGATATATTGTTTGTAAAATAATAAAGTGTATGGTAGCGTTTCAGTGCTAAACTTATTCAAACTAGAGCTTTACTTACTTTGCGGTTTGAAATTGCATATTTTATACGGATCACCATAAAAATTTTCAATACATGAGCAACTTGGTATGTGATTGATAACGTTACATTGAGCATTTATACCGCAGGTACCAGGACATGGATCCCTGCATTTATTTTGATTACATGCAAGGTTCGAAGTACAATCGGAATCTAATGTGCACTCTGGCTTGCAAGTTTCATATGGATTTCCGAAATACCCTGGTAAACAAGTGCACGATCCCGCATTGTTGCGTTCTTTACATTCAGCGTTAGCGCCGCAAGGAGAAGGTACACATGGAGTAGGTCTTTCTTGAATTGAATTAGCAATCTCGATATTACAGGAAATGAATGGATCACCAATGAATCCAATCTGACATAGGCATATGGGTGTATGGCTTATTACTCTACACTCTGCATTTAACCCACAGGAACCAGGACAAGGATCTCTGCATTTCATGTTAATGCAAGCCATATTGTTTGAGCATTCACTGTTGCTTGTGCATTCGGGTCTGCAGCTAGGAGGTGCTCCTATGAATTCAGGCAAGCATCTACACTGTGCATTATCTCCATTTTCAGTGCATTCTGAATTAGGTCCACATGGTGAGGGTAGGCATGGATTTACTTTTACTGGCGGTGTCGCAGCTACAATAAAAAAATAATTGAAGTTTTATATCATTGTTTCGTTTTTTTTTAAATAATGATATAAATTAATATTTTTTAATAATTAATAAAAATAATATAAATTGAAATACTCACGAATAAACTGACAAATTGAAAATGGATCCCCAGAATATCCCGGACGACATGTGCAGACTGGATTATGGTTGACAACTAAACATTGAGTATTACGCCCACATGCTCCAGGACATGGATCAATACATTTTTGGTTGGAACATGCCTGATTTAATTTACATTCAGAACTGACTATGCATTCCGGTCTACAGTTTGGAGGGCTGCCAATATAGTTTGGCACACACACACAGACGGCATGTCCGTTCACTTCTCTACATTGGCTGTTTGGCCCACAAGGAGAAGGTTCACACAAATTTGTTGGTACTGATGGTTCTGAAATTGCAATAATATAATTCATAAATAGTAGAAAACAATATTAATGTTGTAACAATGTAAAAGTGACGTTAGCAGTTAGCAGAAATATGATAATTTATTTGGGTAAGAGTTGTTTATTATTCGTTTGCGAATCGAAAGTGTAAACTCACCACTTAATTGTGTACAATAATGGAATGGAGATCCAGTAAACCCAGGCGGACAAGAGCACATAGGAACATGATTGATAACTTCGCAAAAGGCCCCTGTTCCACAGGTTCCAACACAAGGATCTCCACATTTGTTCTTAATACAAGCCCGTTCTCGTTGGCAATCAGTATTCAGCACACATTCAGGTTTGCATCCAAAGTAAGGGTCACCATAATATTCTTGTAAACAGGAACAAGTTCCGTCCCGGCATATAGCATTAGAGCCACACGGTGATGGAGAACAGGGATTTACAGGCTCCATATCTTGAATGGACATGAAAACATAATACATTAAGTAATCTAAAAATTGTTGAGATTAAAAACGACTAAGTATTTTGGATAAAATCATATACATTTCATATACCTTGTTGTACAATGTCACAATTACTGAATGGATCACCAGAGTATCCTGGCAAACATGAACAAACCGGTCCATGATTATAAACATTACACTGCGCATTGTTTCCACAAGCTCCAGGGCATGGGTCAGCGCATTTACTGTTAATGCATGCTGTCACGGCACTACATTCCGAATTCACTGTACATTCTGGTCTGCATCGTGGAGGCGATCCTATATAGTTAGAGAGGCAAGTGCAACGTGCTATTCCATTATATTCTTGACATTGCGAGTTCGGACCACACGGTGAGGGCACGCAAGGACGTACGTTTGGTTCTGGAGACGGAAGTGATATGGGCACTGAAAAAATAAAAACAAAGTAAGTAACTGGCTTTAACAATCAAATTATTTAAAATATATTAACGAATAACTTACATGGTATACAATTTGTGAAGGGATCACCAGTGTAACGTTCTTGACACGAACACATCGGGTTATGAGCTATCACTTTGCAGTTAGCGTTCCTTGCACACTGACCTACGCAAGGATCAACGCATTTACGGTTGACACAAGCTTTATTTACTGCACATTCACTATTTATAGTGCATTCAGGTCGACAGTTTGGTGGAGTTCCCACGAAGTCAGCTTGGCAGCTGCACACCGCTTGTGAATTTACTTCTCGACATTGACTATTTGGACCACATGGCGAGGGGATACATGGTGTAGGTATCGTTAAGACTGAAATACATTTATCAACAGATTAATAATATAATTTCGATAAATGAAAAAGAAGAAAGAACAATTGACATAAAATAATGGAAACAAATAATACCTTCTATTTTCTCAACGCAATACGAATACGCATTGCCTGTTAATCCAGGAGGACAGAAACATGATGGTAAGTGGTTAACGACTTGACATATGCCATTCGATGCGCACACGCCAGGGCAAGGATCTTTGCATTTGTTTTGGATACACGCTAACATTGGAGGGCAATCACTATTTATAATACATTCCGGTCGACATCCTTCATAGGGATTACCAATATAAGAATTGACACATTTGCACGATCCAGCCCCATTCCTTTCGTTA
The DNA here is from genome assembly GCA_947562085.1 of Eudonia lacustrata. NCBI lineage: Eukaryota > Metazoa > Arthropoda > Insecta > Lepidoptera > Crambidae > Eudonia > Eudonia lacustrata. The sequence continues at coordinate 13,378,356 of OX387314.1, forward strand.
CATTCAGCATTAAGTCCACATGGAGAAGGTTCGCACGGTGAACTATATTCCATTACAACATCTAAAATAATAAATATAAGTTAACGATAAAAAAAAATCACAAATACGTTAAATGAAGTGGAAACAAATAATAGAAATAAAATAAAATTTACCTCGTATTGGATTACAAGACACCAGAGGATCGCCTGTTTGTCCGAAAGAACAAGTACAAACTAAGGCATGGCTTATCACTTTACAGTCCGCGTTGTAACCACAACTGCCTGGACAAGGATCTCTACATTTCTGATTAACACATGCAGTGTTGCTAGAACATTCAGAATTACTAACGCATTCTGGGCGGCAGTTAGGTGGAGATCCAATGAAATCTGATTGACAGGTACAAAATGGTGATTCTCCTATTACTTTGCATATAGAATATGGCCCACAAGGGGATGGCGTGCATGGATCAACAGGTGGTAAGGGTTCAGCCACTAAAAGGAAAAAATAGCAACGTTAGTTGTATGAATTCAATGATAAAGTGAAAATTATATTTAAATAACTTTTTACCGATTGCGAAACAGCGTGTAAACGGATCTCCTGTGTATTCAGATGGGCACGAACAAATTGGGTTATGATTTACAACTTCACATCGGGCCCCGTAACCACAAGTACCAAGACATGGATTAATGCATTTATGATTATTACATGCCTCGTTTCGAGGACATTCAGCACTAATTGTACATTCTGGTCTGCAAGTTGGTGGACTACCGATATAAGTAGGCAGACATGAACAGACTACTTGGTTATTTATTGGCCTGCACTGGCTGTTTGGTCCACATGGGTTCGGATTGCATGGCTCCACGTTCACAACTGAAATAAAGTAGAAAATGAATTATCTTAAAGTCAGAAAAGAATACATTGATATATACTACACTTCTATAAACAATGGATACTTACTTTCAATGGCATGACATTCGATAAAAGCATTTCCTGTTGTTCTTTCTAGGCATGTACAAATTGGTATATGATTATAGACGTTACACTGAGCACTTGGAGCACATGTTCCTGGACATGGATTCGTGCATTTGTTACCAGTGCAAACTTTGTCCAGAGGACAATCCATATTGGCTACACACTCTGGTTTACAACCAAAATAAGGATCTCCTTGATAGTTTGCTATGCACGTACATAACCCATCTCTACAGTTAGCATTAAATCCACATGGTGATGGATTGCATGGGTCAACAGAAGATTCATCTGTAATGTAAAAAAGTAAATACATTGAAAATATATTCATAGTTGATTGTCGTCGTTATTCTATAATTTCATTACTTATTTACCTAGAAGTGGTTGAAGTTCGAAACATTGAGAGAACGGATCGCCTGTGAAACCTTGCAAGCATGTACATGCTGGGTGATGATTGAATACGGTACACATTGTGTTTTGTCCACAGCTTCCAGGGCATGGATCACGGCACTTCATATTTATGCATGCTTTATCCGAGGGACAATCTTGATTTATTGCACACTCAGGACGGCAATTTGGTGGTAGACCTTGGTAGTTTTGCATACAAGCACATGACGGGTTTCCATTGACATCGCGGCAAATTGCATTGTCTCCACATGGGTTTGGCACACATGGATTTCTGACTGGTTCTGAAAGCAGCTGCGTTACCGCTGGTATAAAAAAAAAGTATTATATTATATAAGTGGTTTTTGAACATTTGTAATGTGAACATGAGAAATATTAAAATAGTATTATTCTTACGTTTTGGAAAGCAGCGGGTAAATGGATCGCCAACATATCCAGAAATACAGGAGCATATTGGACTGTGATTAATTACTCTACAGTTGCCGTTCAATCCACAATGTCCAGGGCATGGATCTACGCATTGTTTATTGATACATGCTTTATCGGGTGGACATTCAGAACTGACAGTGCACTGAGGTCGACAACCAGGAGGTGAACCGATGTAGTTAGGCATACATGAACAGGCACTTTGTTCGTTTGCTGGGCGACAAATGCTATTAGGGCCACACGGATTCGGTAAGCACGGCGTCGCTGGTGTAGGAATTGGACCTAAAAATGAAAAAGGAATCAAATATTACAAAAAATATAAATGCGTTAAGAGTATTTTTTCTGTTAACAACGGATACTCGTTCGGTAGAACTTACCTGCTTCAATACGACATTGTCCATAAGGATCACCTCCATATCCAGGAGGACATGTACAAACAGGTAAATGATTAATTACATCACAGGTTGCTATTGGACTACATGTACCAGGGCATGGATCTTGACATTTATTTCTTATGCATGACTTATTTGGTATACAATCAGTATTCACTGTACATTCCGGACGACATCCCTCATATGGATTTCCGATATAATCAGAGAGACAAATGCAAGATCCTGCGTTGTTATACTCTTTGCAGATAGCGTTTGCTCCACATGGCGATGGTTGGCATGGCGTTGGTTTTTCAATGAAGGTGTCTGGTTGTACATAGCAACTAGAAAAAGGATCGCCAGTATATCCGTTTTCACAGAAACACATCGGTGAATGACTAATAGTTTTGCATTGTGCGTTTATACCGCAAGCATTAATGCATGGGTTTTTACATCTTTGATTGATACATGCTTGATCAGATTGGCATTCACTATTACTAGTACATTCAGGCCTACAGTACGGAGGTGAACCAAAGAAGTTCAGCATACACGTACATGAAGGCGCTTCTCCAGCTACTTTACAAATAGAATTAGGACCACATGGTGATGGAACGCAAGGTGTTATATCGTCCGAAACTGGCCCTGTAAGTAAAGAAAAATACATTAAAATAAGCACGTTACCGTTTTGAAAAATGTGTATATTTAACAAAAATGAAATTTACTTACTAAACGGTACACATCGAAAGAACGGATCCCCGGTATATTTCGGGGGACATATACATATGGGATTGTGTTTTACTACGTCACATTTAGCACCAACACCACAAGATCCTGTGCATGGATTGATACATTTTTGATTGCTACAGGCTTTATTTGGCGGGCAGTCTGAACTAACGACGCATTCTGGTCGACATAGTGGTGGGCTACCCCTATAACCGGGTACGCAAGTACATACAGCCTGCCCATTTACTTCTCTGCATTGACTGTTGGGTCCACATGGCGATGGAAGACAAGGTTTTGTTGTTGCTGGAACTATAAACAGAAACTTATTATATGTATTATTATGTATACTATTAAGCATGTATCGTAAGACAGAAGTAAATAATAATTACCTTTGATTGGTTCGCAATTGTAAAAGGCATTGCCGGTCATTCCTTGAGGACAGCTACACATTGGAATGTGGTTTATAACATCGCAAATGGCATTAGCAGCACATGTTCCTCTGCATGGGTCGAAACACTTGTTTCTGGAGCATGCTTTATTTCTGGGACAGTCTGAGCTCAGCACGCATTCCGGTCGGCAGCTAATGTAAGGATTACCCTGATGATCTTGAATGCATGAACATATTCCATCATTGCAAATAGCATTGGGTCCACAAGGCGACGGGTTACATTTATCCACGACGATGTCATACTCTGAAAAAAAATCTTTAACGTTTATCTTTCATGTTTCTTAAAGACAGAAGAAATCAGAGCTTCTTAACTTTAAGCGCTGGACACACGGAACAGAAGTCGCTCGATAGTATAGCACCATGTAGTAAATATGTTAGTGAACTGTGAACTACTCGTATATCACAATATTTAAAATTACTGTTTAAATATAAAATAACATCATACCTGGTGGTTTTGGCGTACACACAGTAAAAGAGTCACCCGTGTATCCTTCCGGGCAAGAGCACAAAGGTACGTGTCGTGACACAGAGCATATAGCTCCTATGCCACAAGAACCTAAGCAAGGATCGCGACATTTCTGCTGAATGCATGCTTGAGAAGTAGGGCACTCTGCGTTAATCGTACACTCAGGCCGACAGTTTGGTGGACTTCCAATGTAATTGGACATGCATGTGCAAGATGGTCCATTTCCAATTTCTCTACAGATAGAGTTAGGACCACAAGGGGATGGAACACATGGGTTTCTGTACGGCTCCAGGTCCACGTTTGCTACAGGCGCTAAGAAACAAATAAGACATTTATAACATAAATCGACCGTGGATGATGACAAAAATGTAATAAACCTTATATTTAAATTGTTTTTCCTTTTGGTCAGTCTTATATTAAATTGAACTTACGTTGCATAGGATTACATCTTGTAAATGGATCCCCAGTATACCGTTGTGTGCATTGACAAATAGGACTGTGATTTATTACTCTACATTCCGTATTAAGTCCACATGCGTCAATACATGGATTCTGGCATTTCTGATTTATGCAGGCTTTATCTCTTGGACACTGTGAGCTTATTGTACACTCTGGCTGGCATCCTGGTGGGGTTCCAATATAGCCAGACAAACAAGAGCATGCAGCTTGTTGATTGACTTCTTGACACCTGCTGTTTGGGCCACATGGTGATGGTTGACAGACATTGACTGGTGTCTCATAAATTGCTAAAATAAAAATGTGATTAATTTTATTTATCTATAATTATAAATTTTAAAAACTTATTCTAAATAATAATATTATAACTTTGCATAATCATAATTATTTGTTGTAAAGCGCAGGTAACAGAAACAATACTTGTGTGTGCCTGCCAATGTTTTATTTTTATTTATAGCGTACAATACTTTAAAACCAAAATCATCGAATAAACTTACGTGCAGCAGTGCAAAACTGGAACGGATCACCAGTAAATCCACGTTCGCAAGAACATAATGGAGAATGGTTCACAACTTGACATAAGGCATTAGGGGCACAGGCGCCAGGGCATGGATCCATACATTTATTTCGTGTACACGCTTTGTTTGACGGACAATCGGTGTTTATGACACACTCTGGCCTGCAGCCTTCGTAAGGATTACCATAATATTCTGGCAAGCAAGAACAAGATCCAGCGCCATTGTATTCTTTACATACAGCATTGGCACCACACGGAGATGGTTGGCAAGGGGTGGCAATGTCTTGGATGATTTCAGTTCTATGGCATTCAATAAATGGATTGCCTGTATAGTCGGGTAAACAAGAACACGAAGGAGAATGACTTATAACATTACAATCCGTATTTATTCCACATGATCCTGGACATGGATCACTGCATTTTTCATTAATACAGGCACGATAAGAAGGGCACTCGTTATTACTTATGCATTCTGGCTTACAATAGGGTGGTGAGCCCAAAAAGCCAGCTATACAAGAGCATGAAGGATTTCCAGAAATTTCTTTGCAGATTGAATTGGGGCCGCACGGAGATGGTATGCAAGGATTTACCGGTTCTGGTGTAAATTCTTGTACAAGACACCTGACAAAAGGATTCCCAGTGTATCGCGTTGGGCAAGAGCAGATGGGATTGTGATTTATAACTTGACATTTAGCGTCAACCCCGCATGCCCCTTGGCATGGATTAATACATCGTCTGTTGCTACACGCTTGACTGGGTGAACAATCAGTGCTTACTATACATTCTGGCCTGCAGGACGGTGGACTTCCAATAAATCCAAGCAGGCAAGAACATACTGCCTGGCCATTAATTTCACGACACTGGCTATTTGGCCCGCATGGATTTGGTTGGCATGGTTCGGGACGAGCAACTGAAAATTATTATAATTATTAATATTATGTTTTTGTTGAGGAGTTATTAATAAAATCGTCATAGAATAATACATAAAATATATAATATTTTATGAAATGCTGAAATAATTACCTTCCATAGGTAAGCATTGAACGAAAGCGTTTCCTGTCATGCGCTCAGGACATCTGCACATTGGCACGTGGTTAATTACTTCACACAGTGCAGTCACTGCACAGACACCGCTATTACATGGGTTGACGCATTTATTTCGCAGACAAGCTTTGTCTTGAGGACAATCTGTGCTGAGAACACATTCTGGACGACATTCGAAGTATGGATCGCCGTGATATTCAGGCAAACAAGTACACTCCCCGTTATTGCATTCTGCATTTGAACCACATGGCGATGGATTGCATGGATCTATTTCATCTTGAATTATGTCTGCAATAGAATATACATTAAATATATGCTAAGTGAATTATACTGTGTTAATAAATAACAGTAACCCAAATATAATATTAGTAATAGCTACTAATTTCAAAGATGCTCTATTACAAGTAGCAAATAAAAATAAGGATTGTCTTTTTTTACTATCTGTTACATAAGTTGATCATAAAAAATAATCCAAAGAAGTACCTTGAGGTTTGCATTCCGTGAAAGCATCTCCTATATAGTTATCAAAGCAAGAACAAATGGGCGTGTTTCTATTAACAGTACACTGAGCATTTAGACCGCATGAACCTGGACAAGGATCGGCACATTTCTGATTTATGCATGCCAAATTGCTAGAGCAGTCAGTGTTTATTATACACTCAGGTCTACATGCTGGAGGTGCGCCTATATAGTTTGGTAAGCAAGTACAAGACGGAATATCTCCAATATCTCTGCATTCACTAAATGGCCCACAAGGTGATGGCAAACATGGATTTCTTGGGGGCTCTACTTGACTAGGAACGCCGACAGTTATAGGGTAGCATATACTGAATGGATCTCCAGTGTGCCGTTCCATACAAGAGCAAATGGGGCTGTGATTGATCACTTGACATTTAGCATTTTGTCCACATTGGCGTAAACAAGGATCAACACATTTCTGATTTGCACATGCTCGGTTTGCTAGACATTCGGCGCTGACAACACATTCAGGTCTACAGTTTGGAGGAGCCCCTTTGTATTCAGGCAGACAGCTGCACACTGCCTGATCATTAAGTACTTTGCAAATACTATTTGGTCCACAAGGTGAAGGTGTACATGGATTTGTGGGCTCCACTGTCATTTCTGAAATAAAAAAAATCCAATTTAGATAAAATGTATGAAATGCTATGTTACGATAACTAATGGAGTAATGTCAAGAACTTACGTTGTAAAATACATCTTTGGAACGGGTTTCCTGTGTATCCCGCTAAACATGTGCAAATGGGTATGTGGTTAACAGCTTGACATATAGCATTATAAGCACATGTGCCTGGACATGGATCTTGACATTTATTTTGTTGGCATATTTTGTTCGAAGGACAATCAGTGTTTACGGTACATTCCGGTCTACATCCTTCGTAGGGATTACCAAAGTAACCAGCCGAACAAATACACGATCCAACATTATTTCTTTCTTTGCATAAGGCGTTGCTTCCGCAAGGTGATGGAGAGCATGGTGTTAAATTTTCTGGAATACTATCGTGAGTTTGAATTTGGCATTGAACGAATGGATCTCCAAAATATCCTTGGGGACATGCACAGTTGGGTGTATGACTGGTCACTCGACATAACGCCATAAAACCACAAGCGCTGATACAAGGGTCAGCGCATTTGTTATTTATACACGCTAAGTTGTTGGAACATTCACTATTACTTGTGCATTCAGGTCGACAATTTGGTGGATTTCCTATAAATTCAGACATACACGAACACGATGGCGAATCGTTAATTGTTCTACATACTGAGTTTGGACCGCACGGTGATGGCAGACAAGGATTGATTTGCACTGGAACTTGCAGCGCTAAAATACAAACACAGTATAAGTCATTTATACATGTATAGTCATAACTTATTTAGTTTACATAAAATAAAATATAACAATTTTATGGCTACTAGGATTTTGCTATAAAACTTACGTCTTGTAATGCATCTTGTAAATGGATCTCCTGTGTAGTCTCTTGGACACGAACAAATCGGATTATGGTTTACAACTTCACAAAGAGCATTAATGCCGCAAGTTCCTCTGCATGGATCAATGCATTTGTAATTATTACATGCCTTGTTTAGTGGGCATTCAGCGCTGGTTGTGCAATCAGGCCTACACGTTGGTGGGTTCCCTGAGTAACCAGGTATACAAGAGCAAACTGCTATATTATTTATTTCTCTACACTGGCTATTAGGACCACATGGTGATGGATTGCATGGGTTTGATGGCAAAGGTGCTGAAAATAATAAAAAAATACAATTATAAGGAAAACTTGCACGTATGAACGTCTGTTATTGATTAAAATGATCGACGACACCTACCAGGATTTATATTGCAAGCCACGAAGGAGTTGCCGGTGTACCCCGTAGGACAGCTGCACATTGGGATATGGTTAATCACATCACAAATTGCATGTGTTCCACATGTATCTGGACAAGGATTTACGCATTTCATTTTTACGCAAATCTGATTTCTTTGGCAGTCTGCACTCACAGTGCATTCAGGTCGACAAGCTACGTAAGGATCTCCATTATACTCTGGTAAACATGTGCATTCACCGTTGTGACATTCTGCATTAGGTCCACATGGTGATGGATTACATAGGTCAACAGGTATATCTGCAAATAATAATATAAAATAATATACTTATTTTTTATTTCAGTAACAGAAATGTAAGTATGTTAACATTATTTACTCAATTGTGTACACGTACTCTGTATTGGTGCTGGTTGGCATCCGGTAAATGGGTCTCCAATATATCCTTCGTAACATGTACAAATTGAAATATGTTTCATCACGTTACATTGAGCATTTCGTCCACAAGATCCGGGGCATGGATCCCTACATTTTTCATTAATACATGCAAGGGAACTAATACATTCTTGGTTTGTTACGCACTCAGGCCTACAGTTCGGAGGGCTTCCAATATAATTGAGAGAACACGAGCACGATGCTTGTCTTCTAATGTTGCGACAATCTGCATTTGGGCCACATGGGGAAGGTATACATGGATCTTTCGTCTCATCCAGTAATGGTTGGAACACTGTAAAGTTTAAAAAGGACTTTTATAATTTGAATTCTTAAATATGAGACAAAAATATGATTGAATTTCAAATTACCTGGTTTCGTGTAACATCTAGAAAATGGATCTCCCGTATATCCTGATCTACAACTGCATATAGGGTTATGATTAAACACTCTGCATTCTGCTTTTTGACCACATGGGCCAGGACAAGGGTTGACACATTTTTGATTGATGCATGCTTTCTCTGCTGCACAATCGGAGTTTAGAGAGCACTCAGGCTTACATGATGGTGGTGTACCAATATAATTAGGCAAACAGCTACAGGCTGCTTGACCGTTAACTGTTCGGCATACACTATTAGGTCCACATGGACTCGGGTGGCAAACGTTGGTAGGAATGATGTCTTGAACTGAAAGTATTATTATACATAATATAAGATAATATATTTATTTTAAACATCTTGAACATTATTCTTACATTATTAAAATTTTCTACTTACTTGGTATTGGGTAGCATCGTCTAAACGCATCCCCTGTGTATCCTGTTAAACAAGTACATCTAGGAGAATGGTTAATAGTGATGCATTCAGCACTCATGCCGCAAGTTCCCGGGCATGGATCTTGACATTTAATATTAATGCACGCTCTGTTCCCTGGACAATCCGAGTCACTAACACATTCAGGTCGGCATCCCTCGTATGGGTTTCCAAAATAGCCTTCGTTACACACGCATGATCCAGCTTTATTTTGCTCTCTGCATACAGCATTTGAACCACAAGGAGATGGTCTACAAGGTGTTGGTACTTCAGTGATTGATATTGAGCATCGAGAGAAAGGATCTCCGTTATATCCTTGTGGGCATACACACATGGCAGAGTGACTAACGACTTGGCACTCTGCATTTACTCCACAAGCTTGCAGACAAGGGTCTTTACATTTTTTATTTACACATGCTAGATGTGAAGGACATTCACTATTGCTAATGCATTCTGGTTTGCAATATGGTGGAACCCCTTTGAATTCTGGTATGCAAGTGCAAGATGGAGTACCATTAGCGTCTTTACATATAGAGTTTGGTCCGCATGGTGATGGTTGACAGGGGTTGACTATAACAGCGGGAGTATCTAAAATGTAAAATATAAGTTGAATTACAAAAACCAATATTATAAAACAACTTGTTTCATCATCATCATCAACCCACTTTCGCCCACTATAGGGCGGAATATAAAAACAACTTGTTTATTTAATGTAATTGAGAAATGTAGAAAATACTTACTTTGAATAAAAATGCATTCAACAAATGGATCTCCAGAATACGTTGATGGACATGCACATACTGGGTTATGGTTAATGATTTCGCAAGTTGCACGTAGTCCACATGCACCAATACAAGGATTGATACATTTTTGTTTGACACATGCTCGATTTTGTGCACATTCGGCGCTTACAACGCATTCAGGTCGACAGGCTGGCGGTATGCCCAAATAAGTCGGAAGACATGAGCAGACAGCTTGATTATTTATTTCTCGACACTGACTATTAGGTCCGCAAACAGCACTGCTACATGGATGTTCTGTTGGTCGAACTGAAAAATATTAAAAATAATAATTAATAACTTTTTTCCAAAAAGTTACAAAAAGTAATCAAGACGTTATGATAACTTTTCAATAGCACTCATCGGTCCTTTACCAATGTACCGCCATTGGAACATTGGACATTAGTCATATTTTTTCTCATATATTAATTTACCTCTTATTTCATTACAGGTCACAAAAGCATTTCCTGTGTAACCACTTTGGCAGCTACACATAGGAATATGGTTTACAACTTGGCATATAGCATTTTGTCCGCAAGCACCAATACATGGATCTACGCATTTTCTTTGTACACAAGCTTGTTGCTGGGCACAATCTGCACTGAATACACATTCTGGCCGACAGTTGAAGTATGGGTCGCCCTGATATTCTGGTAAACAGACACATTGCCCGTTATTACATTCTGCATTGGGGCCGCATCGAATGCTGGTACAAGCATCGATAACAGTTGGTTCCACTGAAACATTAACATATTTTTATCGAACTGCAATTTTAAAGGCTATAAATAATTTGTAATGTAACGTTATGTAATAAATACCTTGTAATGGTTGTGGTTTACAAATAGTGAAAGGATCACCAATATATCCCTCATTACAAGTGCAGATGGGAATGTGGTTTTGAACGCTACATAAAGCAGAAATGCCGCAAGAACCTGGACATGGGTCTTGGCACTTGGAATTAATGCACGCGTGGTCACTAGAGCAATCAGAATGAATTGAGCATTCAGGTCTACAGTTTGGTGGACTGCCTATAAACGTTGGTAAGCAGGAACAAGACGGTGTATTTCCAATCTCTCTACATTCTGCATTCGGTCCACATGGGGACGGGTAGCAAGGATTAATATCAACAGGTACAAGTTCATCTAAAATTTGAAAATAATGAATTGTATTAGAAAATCGTGCACATGATCTTTGTCTTATAATAAAATCCAATTCTATGTTATCAATAAAAACTTACTTCTTATTGGAAGGCAAATAGTAAATGGATCTCCAGTATAAGCCGATTTACATGAACATATCGGACTGTGGTTTATTATTTTGCAGTTGGCATTGAGCCCACAAGGCTTAGGGCACGGGTTCGTACATTTATGTTTCACACAGGCCTTGTCATTGGGGCATTCAGAACTGACTACACATTCAGGACGACAATTTGGTGGGGACCCCACATATTCCACTAAACATGAACAAATCGCCTGGTTTTTGTTCGATTTACATTGACTATTTGGCCCACATGGCGATGGATAACACACATCCGAGGGAGTAGATAACGGTAGTGTTTCTGAAAGTAGATAATGTAAGATTATTGATTGCCACAGTGGATATTTATGTTTTTTTTTAATGAAAACGATAAATTATGTACCTTGGTATACACAGTATCTGAAAGGATCTCCTGTATATCCTGACATACATGTACATAAAGGTGCATGGCTCACTACTTGACAAATAGCATTTGCACCACAACTGCCAGGACATGGATCAACGCACTTGTTATTCAAACAGGCTCTATTAGATTGACAATCTGTGTTAACTATACACTCCGGTCTACAGCCTTCGTAAGGATTGCCGAGATATCCTTCAATACATGAACATGATCCAGCATTATTTCTCTCTTTGCATTCGGCATTTAAACCACAGGGTGAAGGTGAACAAGGGCTAGAAATTATTTCTGTGTGTACGATTTCTGGTACACACTGGAAGAATGGATCACCAGTTAAACCTTGTGAACATAAACAGATAGGCGAGTGGCTAACCACTCTGCATTCAGCATTTACAGCGCAAGTGCCTTCGCACGGATTTGTACACTTATTGTTAACACAAGAAAATTGTAAAGAGCATTCTTCGTTGCTGATACATTCTGGCCTACAGTAAGGTGGTTGACCGTGATAACCTTCTAAACAAGTACATGCTGGGGCGCCGTTGACTTCTCTACATTGCGAATTGGGGCCACATGGTGTAGGTGTACAAAGGTTTATTGGCTCAGGTAAGCTTTCCGCTGAAAATAAACGCAATTGAAGTTAAGCAGTAAGTAACAACATTGTGCTCGATGTAGTAAAAAAAGTAATTTAGTTCTTCAAATCAACCACACTTACCAAGTTTAAAGCATCGAGAAAATGGGTCTCCCGTAAAAGATGTCGGGCATGAACATATAGGGTTGTGGTTGACAACTTTACATTCTGCACTATAACCACAGGTACCTATGCATGGATTTACACAGCGCTGATTACTACATGCTTCGTTCAGCGGACATTCTGCACTAATCGTACATTCTGGACGACAATTTGGAGGAGCGCCTATGTTATTTGGAGCACAAGAACATGCTGCCTGGCCATTTATTTCTCGACACTGGCTATTGGGACCACATGGTGATGGTTGACAAGGATTGATCAAGATGGGTTCTGAAATGTTTAAAATATTATATTAAAAAGTAATGGTTCTAAAAATAATAATACTTTAACATTTTGAAGGTCTGGATTTCTTTTATCCTTATACATACCAAGCATGGGTCTACATTCGAAGAAGGCATTCCCTGTCATACGTTCTGGGCAGCTACACATTGGTATGTGATTAAAAACATTGCATAATGCATTCGGGGCGCAGGGTCCCGGGCAGGGGTTAACGCATTTATTTTTGATACAAGTTTTGTCTCGCTCACACTCCGAACTTTGGACACATTCAGGTCGACATCCAGAATAGGGATCTCCTTGAAATTCAGGAAGGCATGAACATTTTCCATTGTAACACTCCGCATTCGCTGCACATGGCGAGGGATTGCACGGGTCGTCTTGTTCTGGAAGTATACAATGTAGGTTTTACAATATAAATTATGTAAGTTCAAGGTTATATATTTAAAGCAGTTTTATGATCTATACCGTACCTATCTGTGGAATAGGACTGCACTGTGTAAATGCATTTCCTGTGTAACTCTCGAAGCATGTGCAGATAGATAAATGCTTTATAACTTGGCAATTTGCATTAATACCACAAGATCCGGGGCAAGGATCTCTGCATTTCTGATTTATACATGCGAAATTACTCGCACAATCTTCATTTATAGTACACTCCGGTCGACAAGTAGGTGGGCTGCCCTCATAAAGAGGTTGACAAGAACATGAAGGATTTCCATTCTGACTCCGGCACAATGAATTGGGCCCACAAGGCGATGGTGTACAGGGATCCCGTTCAATGGTAGGTAATACTACAGCTGCTAAAAATAATTTCATTCGTTATTTAGATCGTGAACTGAACCATATAAATTGCACAACTATAATTAACAGTGCAAGTTACCTGTCATTGTAAAACATCTTGTGAACGGATCTCCCGTATATTTATTTTTGCATGTACAAATAGGGCTGTGATTAATAATTCTGCAGTCAGTATTTTGACCACACGGGCCAGGACAAGGTGATATACATTTTTGGTTGATACAGGCTTTGTCGGAAGGACATTCTGCACTAACAACGCACTCGGGTCTACAATTTGGCGGAGATCCTCTGTATTCTGGTAGACAAGAGCACACACTTTGTCCATTTGTAACTCGACATTGACTATTAGGGCCACAAGGTGAAGGTTGGCAAGGATTCCTTTCTACATCATTTTCAACATCTGTAAAGGATAAAATATTGAGTTCGTTATTCTTAAAGTTACACCAACAACGTACGTTAAAATCATTTAGTAATAATACGTATTCACACAAGTACCATACTATCATACGAATATCACAAGTAATAAATACATAATAGATAACTTTACATGATCAAAATATAGTTCGTGAGTTCTTACTTTGCTTAATACATTGCCTGAAGGGATCTCCACTGTATCCGTTTCGACACGTACACATAGGCGAATGGTTTACCACTTGACAGTCAGCATTAGCCCCGCACGTACCAGGACAAGGGTCGATACATTTATTTCTGACACAAGTTCTTGCACTGGAACAGTCCGAATTCCCTAAGCATTCTGGACGACATCCTTCGTAAGGATTCCCAAAGTAGCCTTTCACGCAAAGACATGCCCCAGCCCCAGCTCTTTCTTCACATTCAGCATTTTGTCCACAAGGTGAAGGAGTACATGGAGATATCACATCATTGTATATTATATTATTGACAACACATTGCACAGAAGCATCACCAGTGTAACCTTCTGGACAAATACAAACTGGCGTGTGACTTACGACCCGGCACTCTGCGCTTCTGCCACAAGCCTGGGAGCACGGATCTTGACATCTCTTATTAATACAAGCCGTTAGTGGTAGACATTCACTGTTTGATATACATTCTGGCCGACAGTTTGGCGGCGAACCAATAAAATCTGCCATACATTGACATGATGGGGTTACACTGCCTCCTAGTTGGCATATAGAATTTGGTCCACATGGTGACGGTTGACATGGATTTAACGGCGTAGGAACATCGGCAACTGGAAATTATTAAAAAAATATATAAATAAACAATATACTAAATAAAAATAGAAATAAATGTATGAAAATATGCAGAAGTGCAGAACTTACTTGCAAAAGTACATCGTGTGAATGGGTCTCCAGACATTCCAGAAGGACAAGAACATAATGGATTATGTTTAATGACTTGACATAAAGCGCTAACACCACATGCTCCTTTGCATGGATTTATACATTTTTGGTTACTGCATGCTTTGTCAAGTGGGCAGTCTGAACTTGCAACACATTCCGGGCGGCAGGCAGGCGGCGCGCCGCGGTACCCTGCCAGGCATGAGCAGACAGCCTGCTTGTTGTATTCTCTACATTGACTGTGAGAACCACATGGGCTCGGTTGACAAGGATTACCTTGGACAACGTCTGAAAGATTTTTTAAATTATTATTTTAATTTTCTTTTTCTCGTAGCATTAATAGAGGGTCTTACAAAAATTTAAATACAATAAACCTAAATTCTTCGTCCAGTAATGAACTAATACGGGCTGGATGATAATGATAAAAACTAAAAATCTGTTATATTTAAAAAAAAAATTACGTTCGATCAAACCCCTTCCCAATAATAAGTCAATCAATCAAATATTTCCAAAATTGCCTATGAGAGAGAGAGGCTCATATGTTAGTGATCATCAGTTCACATAAGGGTTATATATTTTTTATCGAATATAAATGTTTTTCTATTTTGTTTTCTATATACGGAATCTTAGTCGTCGAGAGTAAAAGTGTACAAAGTTTACTACTTACCGAACTTTCTACATTCTATAAAGGCATTCCCTGTTGTTTTCGGCGGACATGTGCAGACTGCCATATGGTTTACAACTTGGCAAATGGCGTTTGTACCACACGCTTGGATACACGGATTTACACAATGGTTCTTGACGCAGGCTTTATCCATAGGACACTCTGAGCTTATGACGCACTCAGGACGACATCCGAAATATGGATCGCCATTGTAATCTGGCAAGCATGTGCAAATACCATCCCTGCAAGCTGCGTTTGATCCACATGGATTTGGATTGCATGGATCCGCAACAACAACTTCTGTTGGTAAGAATTTATAAATTTAACGACAATCGCAAAAATTCCACATTTATTTTAAATAAAAGTGTAGATAATATGTAGTTATTTACCTGTTTGGGATTTCAATACACATCTTGCAAATGGATCTCCTGTATAACCATCAATGCACGTGCATATCGAAATATGATTTTGGACTCTGCAATTCGCATTCAAACCACATAATCCCGGGCAAGGATCGACACACTTCTCATTTATACAAGCCTTAGCGTTCGGGCAATCTGTGTTTATGGTGCATTCGGGCCTGCAGTTGGGAGGACTGCCATTATATTGTGGCAAACATGAACAAGATGGCGAACCACTGACATCACGGCATTGTGAAAAAGGTCCACATGGAGATGGTAAACAAGGATCGATCTGTACAACTATGGCATCAGCTGCAAATAAAAAAATATCTTTAGTGTTATTATAAAATTATTAAGCATTGCATATTAATATAACATAGTCATATTTTACCTTGGTATGGATAACATCGACTGAATGGATCACCAGTGTATTGAAGTCGACATGAACAAATAGGACTATGATTGATTACTTTGCATTCTGTGTTTAGTCCACATACTCCCGCACAAGGATTTTTGCATTTTTTGTTAATGCAAGCCTGTTGTTGATTACATTCAGAGCTAACGAGACATTCTGGCCGGCACACTGGTGGTGTCCCTATGAACTCAGGCTGACAAGTGCAGACAGCTTGATCGTTAGTCACTTTGCAAATGCTATTGGGCCCGCACGGTGATGGACTGCATGGATTTCTTCTGATAATAGGTTGATCTAAAACAGCGAGATACATTGTAAGATTTACATTTTAACATAAATAAATAAATAAATAAACATACTTTATTAAATGTTATTCATTTATTCAACATTACTGTGAAATATATGACGTAGTCTTACCTAACACTTTTTCATAGCAGCTTTGGTAAGGATTTCCGATGAGTCCTGGTAGACAATCACATTTTGGAGCATGGTTGATGACGTTACACATAGCATTTGTCCCGCAGATATTATTGCAAGGATTTTGGCACTTATTTTGTATACACGCCAAGTTTGTTGCACAGTCTGAATTGACAATACATTCAGGTCTACAACCCTCATAGGGGTTGCCTATGTAGTCCGGTAAGCACACGCAAGCTCCAGCACCACGAAGCTCATTACAAACTGCATTAGGTCCACAAGGTGATGGCGAACATGGTCTTATGATTACGTCCATGACCCTACATTCAATGAAAGCGTTGCCAGTGTAACCAGAACTGCATAAACATTGTGGAGTGTGACTTATAACTCTACATTCAGCACCCGTTCCACAAGAGCCTGCGCAAGGGTCTTTGCATTTGCTATTAATGCACGCCAAGTTGTCAGCACATTCCGAATTAGCAATACATTCTGGTCGACAGTTTGGTGGAGTTCCTTTAAACTCTGATATACAAGCACAAGATGGAGAACTGTTAATTACTTTGCATTCTGAGTTTGACCCACATGGTGAAGGTATACAAGGATTTTCATAAACAGGCGGCTGCGAATCTAAAATGAAAATTTATAATTAGAGTCGACATTAACGCATTACTAACTGATAAATATGTAAAAAATCTATACTATTAAATTTTATTACCTTCAAATACGCATCTACTAAATGGATCTCCTGTAAAGCCTTGAGGACATGAACAAATTGGATTATGATTGATAACTTGACAGATAGCTCTTGCACCGCAGTTTCCTATACAGGGATCAATGCAGCGTTGATTTGAACAAGCCTTATTTAATGCGCACTCTGCACTGGAGACGCACTCAGGTCTACACGTTGGAGGTGCTCCTTTGTAGTCAGGTAGACAGGTGCAAATAGCTTGCCCATTTACTTCACGGCATTGGCTATTAGGTCCACACGGAGATGGACTACACGGGGTCAGGTTCTCTACAACTGTGATACGTCTGCATTCAAAGAAGGCGTTTCCAGAAAAGCCAGTTGGACATGTACACATTGGCACATGATTATAAACATTACACACGGCTAAGGTGCCGCACATGCCATCGCAAGGATCTATACATTTATTCCTTAAACATGCTTTGTTTTGTGGACAATCCGTGTTCATTAAACATTCTGGTCGACATCCAAAGTATGGATCGCCTTGATATTCCGGCAAACATGTGCATGCGCCATTATTACATACAGCGTTCGCTCCACAAGGGGATGGGTTGCAAGGATCTAGCTCTGTGTAAGTATCTGTGAAAAATACACTTTTATTTCAGGATAAAATTATATGCATGTATGCAATACATAAATCATTACTATCGTCAAGTTAGCAGCCTCACCACGGAATTAGATGGTTTTGAATACGTCAAAAAATAGTGACGTATAGCATATAAATATTGATACTATGGTTCAAAAGATATTTGAGTATCTTGGTGAGGCTGCTAACTTGATGTCAAGCTAGCAGGAGCCTTAGGAAATACAGTTCGTATCAATATGATTTATATGTCAAAAAACTGTGCATAAATAGTGAATCGTATAGGTACGCAAGATTTCAATAATAGTACTTCAATGCCAGCCGAGATATTACGGTCTTTAAGTGGACTGCTAGTTTGACGTTTCTTGCGATGGCGATTCCAGAGAAACGGGTACAAATTTTAAACAAATAAATACATGAAAAAATTGTGCGTGAAATTGTGAATCTTACGATATAAATTAAAAAAAGAATTCTTCTTTGCTATTTTCCAAAAATCTAATGTAAACTTCTACATAATATTCTTTATATAGGCTGTCGATCAATGTTGAACTTTACTCCACAGTAATAAGGTTTAAACTTTATTTTAATCATGAGGTGGGTACTATCAAGCAAAAAAGTGAAATATATACTTTTTGACTGTGTCAATACTTATCCTCGGTTCAATGCTATTGATTTAGTATCTATTTAAACAAATATTT
Organism: Eudonia lacustrata; assembly: GCA_947562085.1. Taxonomy (NCBI): domain Eukaryota; kingdom Metazoa; phylum Arthropoda; class Insecta; order Lepidoptera; family Crambidae; genus Eudonia; species Eudonia lacustrata. The sequence continues at coordinate 13,397,242 of OX387314.1, forward strand.
TTCTACCCACTTTTTAAAGTATATATCTACTGTTATTTTTAATAAATCTCATCAAATTTTTATTGTGTTAATACTCTACTCTCTGTTTAATATTATTTATTCGTGATAAACAAATAATTATACATACATCATTTATACACACTTTACTTATGCCGATCTTGTTCAAGTACAGCTTTAAATACTTAGTCGTAAAAGACTAGGCAGGTAACTTTAATATTTAATGCACTAGGGATATACTTAACTAGGTAACTTTACGAAAGATTAGCTAGGTACTTCTGAAGTTATACATACTACTCAACCAACATAATTAGACGCATGTCAGCTAGACATTTATCGCAGTTGTTCAATGATTTACAAACTAAACGCATCTTCTTAATACCAGACATAATAGAAATTCAATTTTGGTCGGTCAAATGGCGTTTAAGGTGTTAAAAATGTACGTTGTTATTAAATGACTTTAACACAAACAAATAAAACTTTTCGCGCACCATTCTCGTATCAGCGCACGTAAACAAAATCACGCCATCTCTCGGCGTTTCTTTGTGCTACGTCAGGAACACTCGTTCGCCGTTCACGACACTCGTTCGGCCACCAATATCAGAGACTTTTAATTCGAGTCAATAGAATGACAATTGTTTGACTTATGTTTTTGGGTCAGAGTGTCGTTCCATAGAAATAATGTCAAGCTGATATTACAAGGAAAGATATTTAGACTTTATGTCAGTCAGTGCGTCTATAAATAAAATTGTGCACGATTGTACTTAAAATCGAATGTATGGTATAAGTTTACATTAGATTTTTGGAAAATAGCTAAGAAAAGATATTTTTTTAATTAATATCGTAAGATTCACAATTTCACGCACAATTTTATCATGTATTTATTTGTTTAAAACTTGTACCCGTTTCTCTGGAATCGCCATCGCAAGAAACGTCAAGTTAGCAGCCCACTTAACCCTATACTTGGCAGAGTTTTTTTTGTGGAATTATATGTTTTTTTTTTATAAAATGTGGTTTTTTTTTACTACTCGAAACTTTTGTAAGTTAAGAGTCTCAAATAATCCACTATGCCAAAAATAGGGCTAAAGACAGACATATCTCGACTTGTATTGAAGTACTATTATTGAAATTTTGCGTATACGATTCACTATTTATGCACAGTTTTTTGACATACAGAATTTTTATTTTTTCTGGGCGCATGATTTTTTATATTAAAGAGTAACTTAATGTAGAGCTACAGATTTAATTTTAATTTTTTTAAGTGAAAAATAAAGAAAATATTGATCAAACATATCCACAAAAATACCGTTGATCATAGTCAATCGACCGCGACCTCGCAATTGAACTCTGACACATTACGATACCACAGGATACCGTTAGGTATTTCATAATTTTGTGAACATACCTACAATGATACCAATTCCGGTGGGAGAAGGGTAGAGGTACCATGCGGCCGGGAGGGTCAATGCACATGCACCGACACATGACCTTTCGTTCGCCCAGTATCCACTAGTTATTTTTTATTGTGCCGGACAAATTAAATAAATAATTAATAATAAATAAATTTAAAAAAAATGAAAATGATATCTATTAAAGTTACTGAATGATATAAAAAAATATGCGCACAGATAAAAAAATTGTCCTGTATAAATCACATTGATACGAACTCTATTTCTTAAGGCTCCTGCTAGCTTGAAGTCAAGTTAGCAGCCTCAGCAAGATACTCAAATATCTTTTGAACCATAGTATCACTATTTATATGCTATACGTCACTATTTATCACTATTTATACACATTTTTTTGATGTAGTCAAAACCATCTAATTCCGTGGTGAGGAACTTGACGCTAGTAAATTACTTGGTTTTGTATATTAATTTAAAATGAGGGTATTAATTTTCATCAATAATCTACTTCTTGTTATATTTACCATCTTGTTCTGGAACTCGTGTACATTGCTGAAATGGATCCCCTGTATACTGTTCAACGCATGCGCACTGAGCAATATGGTTTAAGATTGTGCATCGAGCATTGAATCCACAAGCTCCAAGGCAAGGATCACTGCATCGTTCATTTATACAGGCTTGGTTACTCGGACATTCTGAGTTGATGGTACACTCTGGCCGGCAGTTCGGTGGGTTGCCGACATAGTTTTGGAGGCAGCTGCATGAAGGCACACCTCTTATATTGCGGCATTCTGCATATAAACCACATGGAGAAGGAACGCAAGGATCTTCATGAGGCGTATGCTGTGGCTGGGACACTAAAATGATAAAGAAAATATTTGCCAATGTTGATTCTTATTATTTCATTCTGTCATCGAACCTACTATTGAATAATTTTAAATCGTAGAAAAACTTACTGATTAGTGGATAGCACCTGGTGAATGGATTTCCAGTTAAACCTTGTTTACAAACGCAGATTGGACTGTGGTTTATAACGTTACAGTTTGCATGTTCTCCGCATGCGCCAACACAAGGATTTTCACATTTTTGGGCGATGCAAGCTAAATTAAACGGGCATTCGGAGCTCACTATACACTCCGGTCGGCAATCCGGTGGCGTACCGATAAAGTTGACCACGCAAGAACATACCGCTTGTCCATAAATTTCTTTGCATTGACTATTGGCTCCACATGGTGATGGACTGCATGGATTTGTCTCTTCAAGTAAAGCTGAAATAATAATAAGCAATTGACAAATAAAATATATAGATTTAATAGAATTTTTGAACTGTGTCAAGATATTTTTTATTTTAAAATTAAAATGATAATATTTTAATATTTTTTATTTAAAATTTTAAATACTTACGTTCTTGTACAATAGCGCAGTAACTAAATGGATTACCAGTGTATCCTGATTGGCAAATACACATCGGCATATGATTATTGACATGGCATAGAGCATTCTGTCCACAAGTGCCCGGGCAGGGGTCCGTGCACTTCATTCGTGAACAAGCCTTATTAAGCGGACAATCGGAGTTGACTACACATTCTGGTCTACATCCTTCATATGGGTTTCCTAAATAACCGTCCACACATTGACAGGCCCCGACACCGTTTTTTTCTTTACAAATCGCATTTGAACCGCATGGACTTGGACTGCAGGGTGTCAAAACTTCAACTTGCTCCACTTGAGCTTGACAATAAGAAAATGGATCTCCATTGTATCCTAATTGACATATACACAAGGGTGCATGGCTCACTACTTTGCATTCTGCGTTAGATCCACAAGTTCCCACACACGGATCCGAACATTTATTATTAAGGCAGGCCAAGTTATAATCACACTCGCTGTTACTAATACACTCTGGCCTACAATTTGGAGGAGAACCTTTATAAGTTGGTAGGCAAGCACAAAGCGGTCCTTCGCCATTGATTTTGCAAACAGAATGTGGTCCACAAGGCGATGGTTCACATGGATTAATCGTAGGTGTATCACTCTCTAAAACAAATTACATAAAATTTATTATATAAGCATTTTAAATTCCAAAAATATCAAAAACAATGACATTTGGATATCCGTCTAAATACTTTCGGAAGATGAAAAAAACTAACCTTTCACGATACATCTCACAAAAGGATCCCCAGTCATAAGTGGTGGGCACATACAGATTGGGTTGTGATTGATTACGTCGCATATCGCTCCTGAACCGCATGCGCCGATACAGGGGTTGACGCATTTCTGATTATTACAAGCTTCCTTAAAGGAACATTCCAGGCTTACTAGACACTCGGGTCTGCAAGTAGGAGGATTACCCTGGTATCCAGGTACACAAGAGCACACTGCTTGCCCATTAATTTGTCTGCATTGACTGTTTGGACCACATGGTGATGGATTGCAGGGATTTTCAACAGCAACTAAAACATTAAAATCATGTTGTTAAAAATATTGTTTAGTCTTTAAATAATCAATATTACAGTTATGAATTTTTTTGATATGTTTATGTTTTTACCTGCAGAAGGACGGCATTCTATGAAAGCGTTTCCTATCATTCCTTTGTAACATGTACACATCGGAATGTGGTTTGTAACAACACAAACGGCGTTTACGCCACAAGTTCCAATACATGGATTTACGCATTTATTTTGCTGACAACCCTTATCATTTGGACAATCAGAATTATAAATACACTCGGGACGACATCCTAGATTAGGATCACCATGATATCCTTCTGCACATACACATACGCCATTGTTACATACGGTGTTCGGACCGCAAGATCGACTGGCGCAAGGGTCAATAGAAATTACAGGATTATCTGGAAGGAGAAAGTTTTATTGTAAGCAGGCTTAAAAACTTTACGTAAGTTGATTAATTATATACTTTGACTGAGTAACTCATAGTAGCATACCTTCTAATGGTTTAAAAATACATTCCCTGAAAGGATCTCCAGTGAAGCCGTCTGGACATAAACAAACAGGAACATGATTGTTAACAAAGCAATTTGCATATAGTCCGCATGATCCATCGCAGGGATTTCGGCACTTTTCAGCTACGCATGCTCGGTCACTAGAACAATCTGAGTGTACCACGCATTCCGGTTTACAGAATGGTGGAGATCCAATGTAGGATGACAGACATGAACACGATGCTAAACCATTGATATTTCTACATTCAGCGTTTAGTCCACATGGTGACGGCATACAAGGATCTGTCGGTGCTGCAATACTTGGTAACATTTCTAAAAATATATAAATGTGTCATTGGAAATAAGTTAATTTAGTTAGTACAATAAACTGTATTACTTTTTAAAAATACTTACGCAATACTAATGTGCACATTGTAAACGGATCTCCAGAAAATCCCGGTCGACAAGTACATACTGGACTATGCCGAATCACTTTACATTCTGTGTTTTGGCCACAAGGTCTAGGGCATGGATTTACACATCTCTGATTGACACATGCTCTGTTTGATTTACATTCTGAATTAACAATACATTCAGGCTTACAATTTGGTGGTGAATCAATGTAGTTTGGGAGGCATGAGCAAACTGGCTGATCATTAACTTTTCTACACACCGAATTGGCTCCACATGGTGAAGGGTTGCAAACGTTAACCACTGAAATGTCTCTAACTAAAAGATAAAACAAGGTTATTTTAAAAATTCAAATACACGACGGTCTTGTATAACTATTTAGAAGCTTATAACTGTATGAAAACTCACCAGGCATTAAAGAACATACTGACAATGGATTCCCACTATAGCCTACTTTACAATTGCACGTTGGCTTATGATTATTAACGTAACATTCCGCATTGTATCCGCACACTCCAGGGCACGGATCGATACATTTGTTCCTGATACATGCTGACATCAAGGAACAGTCGGAATCAGCCAAACACTCAGGTCTGCAGCTTCGATATGGATCACCAAAATGGTCTGGCAGGCATGTACATGATCCAGCGTTCCCAAGAACCTTACATTCAGCATTAGCGCCGCAGGGTGAAGGCTCACATGGGTTTATGTATTCAACCTTCGACGGAGCTGAAATATTGTTTCAGAAAATAAATTGACTTACCGATACACATCTCTTTCACCGTAGAAGCACCTCCTTGGTTCCGAAGCGTTAATCGAAGCTTGCTCGGCTCGGCGACGTTTAGTGACCTCCATATTCCGGCGACAGCGTCACTATACTAGCGGCACCGTCCTAAAGCGGCCGCCGCGACGGACGACCCAAGCTTACTGTAAGTGCTAGGTTATCTCCGCGCGTTCCGATGCAAGCAAAGGCATTAATTTCACATAAACAGTTATTTTAAAGATGTTACGTCCCTTCTGGAAGCAGTACAAAATCTAAATTATTATAATTATGTTTTCATTTTCACCGTCCGGATCCGAAGGCTTATATTTAAAGCACTTATTGAATAAGAAAGCATTGTAGAGTTACTTTCTAACCAAGCGATGGGCATGGTCACCACTCAGTCCCAAAGTAAAACCACAAATACAGCCGTATTCATTTATACATTAGTAAATCGTGTGAGGCGTGACCATAAATGGGTACAACTTATTTAAAAATAAAAGCACCTCTGAAGCATGAATTATCACGCTTTGCAAAGCGGAGGGTTATATGCAGTTTCCAATTTTATAACCATTTCTGACCTTTGATTTCATTACCTTCACTATAAAAAATAGACTTTCTAAAAATTTAAATGATTCATGTACCTATTTTTAACAAATAACACATTTACAGTTTTTTTTTCTTACCTTTTGGAGGAGAACAACCCTGGAACGGATCGCCCTCTAGACCTGGTTCACAAGCGCAGGTAGCACGATGATCTACTACTGAACAAATAGCTCTTGGGCCACAAGCTTGCTCGCAAGGATCTTTACACCGCTGGGCAACACAAGCAAGGGCCGCAGGGCATTCAGCGCTTATTGTACATTCAGGTCGACAGTTCGGTGGAATTCCGATGTAGCTAGGCTGACAACTGCACGCTGGCGTATTGTCTGCTTTTACGCAAATGGAATTCGGCCCACAAGGTGATGGCTGGCACGGATCAATAACCTCCGGTGGTGCTAAAATCATATATTAAAATATTGTTACTAATTATTTTTTATTCTCTTTAAATCAGAAACATGCTCTGAATTAAGTTTACCTGGAGTTGGGAAACAATATGTGAAAGGATCTCCAGTGAAACCATCATTGCAAGTGCATATCGGTGAATGAGCTATAACTTGGCATTTCGCACCACGTCCGCAAGCGCCCTCACAAGGGTCGCGACAACGACGATCAATGCAAGCCAACTGTAGCCTGCACTCGGAGCTGACGAGGCATTCAGGCCGGCAAGATGGCGGTGACCCGATGTGACCGGCACGGCAAGAACATGCCGCTGCACCGTTGGGCCTCACAGTACATTCGCTGTAAGGGCCGCAAGGTGAAGGCGAGCAAGCTGATCGCATATCTGTAAATTTTAATTTCAAATTTCAGATACCACTCTACTTAATTTGTTTTAATTTAAATTGATATTATCTACAATATTAACAAAAACGTTTATTTGATCCATCCAATACATTTCACGTAATCCAGAATATTACAAACAAAAAAATTGATGATATTCCTACATACACCCACCCACACACTTACCGGTTTCAACAAATATTTCTGTACAGAAAGAAAATGGATCTCCGGACGTCTTAGGTGGACAGGTACAAGATGGAATATGGTTGTTAACTGAGCATCTTGCTCCAGTACCACAGGCTCCTGGACATGGGTCTACACATTTTCCGCCTTGGCAAGACCGGGTCGGTGAGCATTCGCCATTCGTTGCACATTCATGGCGACATCCGGTGTAGGGGTCCCCAAAGAAACCAGGTGCACATGAGCAAATTCCAACATCACAAAGGGAATTGCTACCACAAGGTGATGGATTACAAGGGTCTTGAGAAGGCTTTATGGAAACTGTCAAAAAAAGAGTAAGATTAATATTGCTTAATATCCAGTATGGTAAAAAATTATCGAGTTTGGGTTGACAGGTCTAATAAAAGTTATTCATGAAAAGGAGCCTTTTCATCGTACATGATAAAAATATATTTTGTAAAATATTGTTTGTAGTAAAATTGTGATTCATTTACTTACCAATAGTTTCTACACACTGTATGAATGGATCCCCAGAATAACCAGTAGGGCAACTGCAAATTGGGATGTGATCATGAACACGACATTCTGCCCTGAATCCACAAGAGCCTTCACATGGGTTTCTACATTTTTCTGCAATACATGCTTGATGTGATGGACAATCTGTATTGACTAAACATTCGGGGTGGCAATTTGGCGGCGTGCCTATGTATCCAATATTGCAAGAGCACGACGGATTGCCATTGACCGGACGGCATTCACTATAAGGTCCACAAGGGTTGGGTTGGCACGGATGTATAGGTACATCTGGTGCGAGTGACACTTCATAACATCTTGAGAATGGATCACCACTTGTGCCTGCTGGACAGCTACACAGTGGACTATGGTTTATAACTTGGCAATGAGCACCAATACCACATGTACCGCGACAAGGATCCGCACATTTTAGCTTGTGACAAGCCCGATCTGAAGGACATTCACTACTAACTGTGCATTCTGGTCTACAATCCGGCGGTGCTCCTCTATAATCGGGAAGACATTCACATGATGCCAATCCAGCGTTTTCTCTGCAAATACTATTAGGGCCACAAGGAGATGGGTGACATGGTCTTATTTCTTCTACCTCTTTAGTCCTTCTACATTGCTCGAACGGATTTCCCGAATATCCTTTTACACAAGCACAGGCTGGAACGTGATTTATAACTGTACATTCAGCATTAGAGCCACAAATTCCTGGGCAAGGATTAGCACATTTGTTTCTCATACAAGCTTTATCAGCTGGACAATCGGAGCTGAGAACACATTCTGGTCGACAACCTTCATAAGGATTGCCTTGATATCCATTTAAACAAGAACAGGAGCCTGCTCCATCTCTTTGATTACAAATAGCATTTGCTCCGCAAGGGGACGGATCACAAGGCTGCGTTACGACTTCTGAAAATAAAAGTTGGTTACGGAAGCGTAATAACGGGTGAGTGTGGCACGAAAAACTAAAATACATTCGTGTCGTAACACTTTAAATATTTATTCCACAAAACTGTCACAATCATACATGTACGTTAATAAAATTTCGATAGAAGTTCGTGCTAAGCCTACTATAAGTTACATATACATTTTGAACATATTTATATTTACCTTCATGGGGTACACATTGTTGGAATGGATTACCCGTGTATTTTTCTCTGCATATGCATGAGACCATATGGTTTACGATCACACAATCAGCATTTATTCCACATGATCCTGGACACGGATCTATGCACTTATTTATGACACATGCTTGAGTTGAAGGGCAGTCTGAGTTAATGACACATTCTGGTCTACAATTTGGAGGTTGACCTACATAATTATCAACGCATCTACAATTTGGTTTTCCACTCCTTTCAATGCATACAGAATTTGGACCACATGGTGATGGATTACATACGTCTATAGGTTCTGGAGGTACTTGAACAATGTCATAGCAGTTCTTAAAGGGATCACCAGTTTGCCCTGGATTACAACTGCAGATAGGACTGTGGTTAATTACTTCACACCTTGCAGATAATCCACATGCATTAATACAAGGATTTATGCATTTTTGATTTACACAAGCTTTTGTAGATGAACATTCAGAACTGATGACACACTCTGGCCGGCACATAGGTGGTGCTCCCTGGAAGCCCGTAATACAAGCACATACTGCCGTATTATTGTGATCTTTACATATACTGTTTGGTCCACATTGAGACGGATGACATGGATCTTTAGAACTTTGCTTTACTTCTTCTATAGGTTGGCAATAAATAAATGGGTTTCCAGTATATCCTGTCATACAAGAGCATGTTGGAATGTGATTTATAACGTCGCACTTAGAATTTTGTCCACAAACACCAGGGCATGGATCACGGCATTTATTTCTGAAGCAAGCTTTATCTCTTGGGCATTCTTGGCTACCCGTGCATTCTGGACGACATGATTCATAAGGATTTCCACTAAATTCAGGTAAGCAACTACACAACCCATTATCACACTGTGCATTCGGTCCGCATGGCGAAGGATTACATGGATCAGATGGAGTGGCAGTTGTTGGCGCTGGAAAAATAAATTTAATTACATTACTGAAATAGGACCTGCTGAAAAAAAAAACCATGCAAACTGCCATGTAGAGAACAACCGTAACAAACTCTTGTTGTTAAACAAATACAGTAAGTGCTATAAATACATTTAAAATGCAAATGAGTATTGAAAATTGTATCGCTAACCTTCGCTGATGGGCAAACACCTCGTGAATGGATCACCAGTATGTCCTTCATTGCATAAACATACAGCTACATGATTCAAGACGTGACAATTGGCATCGACACCACATGACCCAGGGCATGGATCGTCACATTTTTGTCGTAAACACGCAAGCGAAGCCGGACATTCAGAATTTATAGTACATTCGGGACGGCAAGAAGGCGGTGATCCTACATATCCAGGTAAACATGAACATGCTGGTCCAGTTGCTAATAATTGACAACGTGAATGAGGGCCACATGGTGATGGATTACAAGATGGTGGTCGTTCTGTTACTTGTGGAATAGCTAAAAATAAGAAAATACATATTGTAAGGTATAGGCTGTAATGTAAACTATGATGATTTCAAATTTAATAATATTACTTAAATGAACGATATTTTTTTAAAGATTTACTTACGATAACATTGTGTGAAAGGATCTCCAGTCATGCCGGCTGGACATGTACATATGGGGTTATGATTTTTAACTAAACAGTGAGCTCGTAATCCGCACGTATTTGGACAAGGGTCATCACATCTTTGATTTACACAAGCTTTGGATGCATCACATTCACTATTGACGACACATTCTGGCCTACATGATGGAGGTAGACCTACATAATTTGGAATGCAGGAACAAACTGCTTGCATGTTAATTTGCTGACACAAACTGTTAGGCCCACAAGGGTTTGGCTCGCATGGAAATTGTGGTGGTGGAGCTGTAAGAACGTTCAGATCATATGAATATATTTATTAATAAATAATTAATTTCATAGGTAAAATTGCTTCTTAATAGTTATACTTACGAGTCAAAGGTTCATGTTTGCATTCAAAGAATGGATCTCCCGAATAACCTCTTGGACAAGTGCAAATGGGGACATGCTTCTCTACTATACATTGTGCCATTTGACCACATGTTCTTGGACAGGGGTCGATACATTTAAATCGTATACAAGCCAAATTCGGTGTACAGTCATCATTATTTTCACATTCCCTGCGACATCCTTGAGGGCTGTAGGGGTCACCTTCGTACCCATCTGAGCACACACATGCCCCTGCTCCATTATGTTCACGGCACTCGGCGTTAGGTCCACATGGGGAAGGCGAACACGGACTGGACGTAGGTGTTACTTCGGTAACTGTAAAATATAAATAAATAATAATATATCAAAATATTCTAGTACTACCATGCGACTAAATACATTCATATGATTTATATCACTAGTGGTCGCCCAGTGGTCGAAATTCGACTGTAATTTTATTAAGGCTGCACGAATTGTATCCTAAGCAATGAAAAATTAAAAAAGATAGAATTTGAGTTTGGATTGGCATTGACAGATCTCGGCTGCTACTCTTCCATTTTTGAATTTTTTGAAAAGAGTACAGAGGACATATTCTCAGTATCTATTTGTTGTCAGTATCACTATAAAAATTGTAGAGTAGTGTGTTTGTTTCATATACGTGTGTGTCAAATACATGGTAGTGTGAGTAATGTTTGTTTTATTGATTTAATGTATGTTTATGCATAATTTAAAAAAAAATTAACTTTCGTATAACCTTCCCTATATAAACTATAAGTGTGCGAAATTTCATACTCCTCCGTCCGCGCAATTTTCGTAAAAAAGGGGTACAAAGTTTTTGCTTCACGTATTAATATATAAATACATTACAAAAAATAAACGATTATTATTATTTTACACACAAATTACCGTTACAAATTACCTCCGCTTCTATTTTTTATGTATTTAACATTGCTTATTTAATTTACTGTATTTGTTAAACATATTATACAGTTTACGTTTAGGGTTCTCTATAAAAAAATAACTATATCAAATCTCACACTGCTCCATATGCGCAATTTGCTTATAAAGGGTCACGAAGTTTTCGCTTCACGTATTAACATACATAATAAATAATAGATAACTTGTATAGTACCTGAGAAAACTATTTCAATGCATTTTATCGAAGCTTCTCCGGTGTATCCTTGTTGGCAACTGCAAACTGGTTTGTGGTAAACAGTTACGCATAGAGCATTCAAGCCGCAAGCGCCTTGACATGGATCTTTGCAACGTTCGTTAATGCAAGCCGTGTTACTGGGGCACTCAGCGTCTATAGTACACTCTGGTCTACAATTTGGTACTCTTCCAATATAATTGGGAAGACAAGAGCAAGCTGCTTGATCTCCAATAACTCGACACTCTGAATTCGGTCCACACGGAGAAGGCGAGCAAGGTTTTGAATCAAGGACTTTAGCTGAAACACAAATATAGACATTGTTACTGGCGTATAAATAAAAAGAAAAAAGTTCCTGGTATTGAAGTAAAAATAGAAAAAAGAAAAAATCTTTAATCTTAATTGAGTTTTAGTTTATGTAGAGTGACTCATAGAGTTGTATGAAAAGCGAAAATCAATTGGTTGTGTAACAACTATATGTATAGATACAGATCATTTAATTGTTTTAGTTACTTAAGTTTCTTATTAAATTATTTGTAAAATTTTAATAAAGGTTTATTAATACTTAATTGCATAAACATGCGTGCAATCATGGTGACAATAATAGGAATATATACACAACATGTTTTACCAGTGGCGGTAAGCAAAACTGAGAAGGTACCATGTAGGCAGATTTTTGAGCAATAGGTAATTATTAAAATCAACATTATTTACAAAACGAGATAAGCTTAGATTATAAATAAAAAAAAATATGGAAGACAGCTTCTTCTGGTTTACCAGTTCCAATTAATAGTTTAAGCCATGGTTAAGGGGCAAAAAAATACAAAAAATAATTTAAAAAATCAACTCACTTTCTTCACGATCACATCTAGTAAATGGATCGCCAGTAAATCCTGGAGAGCAACTGCATATTGGATTATGGGTGATAACTTGACAACGAGCGTTGAGACCACAAGTGTTCGGACAAGGATCTATGCATTTCTTATTGACGCAGGCTTTATCTTGTGGACATTCTGAGCTTACAATGCATTCTGGGCGGCAAGATGGAGGAGTCCCGATGTAGCTGATTTCGCAAGTGCACACACTGTGACCATTTACCACGCGACATAGACTGTTGGGTCCACATGGAGACGGTTGGCATGGATCTAATGGTTTGCCTGAAATAACTGTTGAAAAAAATGTTTAACTTTTTTTCTTTCGAAAAAATAAGAAATTGATTGGATAAATAACAATAATTAATTTACTCACTTTCTGATTCGCATTTCACCAAAGGATTTCCCGTGTATCCATTCAAGCAGGTACAGATTGGCGAGTGATTCACTGTTCTACACTCGGCGTTGATTCCACAAGCACCCGGGCAAGGATCTTTACATCTGTTGTTTGAACAGGCTTTATTTCGGTCACAGTCTGAATTAGATACGCATTCCGGACGACAACCAGTATATGGATCTCCGAAGTATTCTGGCAGACATGTGCATGACCCAATCCCATTTCTTTCTTTACATAACGCATTTGCACCACATGGCGAAGGGTTACATGGATTTGGTGGTGGTTCCGACACATCTGTGAAATAAATTAATTTAAAATTACAAACTAGATCTTAAGATATTTCTGTGTAATATGAATATCATGATCACTTACATTCTATCTGCGAACATCCGCTGAAAGGGTCACCCCTATATCCTGGTATGCAATTACAAAGTGCTACATGATTTGCTACTGAACATTCAGCATTGAAACCGCATGAACCCGGACATGGATCTACACATTTTTCATTTTGGCATGCAAGACTACCAGGACATTCTGCATTGATAGAACATTCAGGTCTACAATTTGGTGCAACACCTATATAACTTGGTAAGCATGAACATGCAGGCGCTTCTCCAACTACTTTACACTGCGAATATGGACCACACGGTGAAGGTACACATGGATTTCCTTTAGGCCCCATAGTGATAGTTTCTAAGAAAGAAAACATGATAGATTAAGAAAAAAGAAGGTAACAACTTGAAAAATAAAATAAAAGATTTAAGAATATGAAAGAAATTATAAATAAAATAATTATTATAAATATATTTCAAATCAAAGATCGTTTTTTTTTTTTTTTTATTCTTTCTATTTTAATGTTCTTACTTTTCTCTAACTGGCATGTTACAAACGGGTCTCCAGTAAATCCTGCTTTGCATGTACAAATTGGGTTATGATTGATTGTCTGGCAACGAGCATTTATACCGCATGTTCCTGGACATGGGTCTTTACATTTCTGTTGAATACAAGCTTGATGCTGAGGACAATCTGTGCTGATCACACACTCCGGTCTACATGTAGGTGGAGAACCAACGTATCCCTCTTGACACGAACATACGCCATGGTCATTGATAACTTTGCATGTACTATATGGGCCACAGGGTGACGGCACGCACGGGTTGATATTTTCTATAGGCGCTACAAAAGAAATATAATTGTATGTTTTACGTTCATTATTTCTTATTATAATATCAATGTATTTATAAATAGGACTTCAACTCACGCTGTCTTTGTGGATGACAAGAAATAACTGGATTTCCATCATAGCCCTCAATACATAAGCACACCGGTGTATGATGGGCAACAGAGCATTGCGCATTTATACCGCATGCACCTTGGCACGGGTCTTCACACTTATTGTTTTTACATGCTCTACTTATTGGGCAATCATTATTTGTTACGCATTCAGGACGACAGCCGAGGTACGGGTCTCCAAAATATCCAGGCTGGCAAGTGCATGCTCCAGCGTGTGATCTTTCTGTACACAATGAATTTGGTCCACATGGAGATGGGTTGCATGGATTTGTTTCATCCTCACTAGGGACATTGACTAAAAACATGTTTAAGGAAATAATTAATTTAAGACTTTGAATCAGATATCTAGTTATAAATAAAAATGGTGTAGGTATTTATATTACCAATAAAACGACATCCTCTAAATGGATCACCCGTATAACTTTCACGACAGTGACACACGGCTTTATGATTAATAACAACACATTCAGCGTTTGAACCACATGAGCCCTCACATGGACTGACACATTTTTCGCGCACACAGGCCAAATTACTAGGGCACTCTTCGTCATATATACATTCTGGGCGACAGTTAGGTGCACGCCCAATATAGTCAGGCTGACATGAACAAGCTGGAGTTTCTCCTATTACCCGACATAATGAGTTTGGTCCACATGGCGACGGTATACATGGATTTCCAGATGGTGTTGTTGGTGGTGCTAAAATACAGATATTGTTTTATTAATTATCATTACATATTATTATTTATTATTATTATTTTTATTATTATTGTTAAGTATTCCGAGGACTGTTTTACTTATAAATACTGAATTTTGTTGTAGAACTTACTTTTTTTCTCTAATGTGCAATGTACAAATGGATCACCGTTATAATTTGGTGGACAACTACATAATGCGTTATGATTAACAACGGTGCACTTCGCATTACTTCCACATGATCCTATACATGGATCTGCACATTTTTGATTGATACAGGCTCTATTTGGCATACATTCGCTGCTAACCATACATTCAGGACGGCAAAAAGGTGGTGACCCATAATATTGTTCCTGGCAAGAACATATTGCATGACCATCGTTAATCCGGCATACGCTGTATGCACCACAAGGGGAAGGCGAGCACGGATCTATTGGTATATCAATATTCCCTAAAATATAAATGAAGTGTTAGAATCGTTTTATCATCATCATCGTAAAGTAATAACAAAGTATTGTAAATATATCAAATAGCGAAACACCATCAACAACGTACTTATGTAACAGGATGTAAATGGGTTGCCTTCATATCCAGGTAGACATGCACATGATGGAGCATGGTTATGAACTCTACACTCGGCGTTCATGCCACAGACTCCAGGACAAGGATCTTTACATTTCTGGTTAGTGCAAGCTTTTTCTTTAGAACAATCAGAGTTCAATACACATTCTGGCCGGCATTCAACATACGGATCACCATAATAATTAGAAAGACATGTACAAGATCCTACACTGTGTCTTTCTTTGCATATAGCATTAGCTCCACATGGAGACCGTGCGCATGGGCTAACGTCCTGAGGTTCAATAACTAAAAAGAAAAATAAAAATATTGAGTCAAATATCGTTATAAATTGTTTGGTAATGTTATATTATATTGTGTTAGTTTTGTTTCTTTTTTATCTCTACTTACAAAGTATAGCAGAACATCCTGAAAACGGATCACCAGTATATCCATTATCACAAACACATATGGGTACGTGTTTTACGACACTACATGTGGCATGGAATCCACAAGAGCCCGGACAAGGGTCACTGCATTTTTCTGCTATACAAGCTAAGTTTCCTGGGCATTCGACATCTATTACACATTCTGGTCTACAGTTTGGAGGTCTACCCACATAGTTAATCAAGCATGAACAAACTGGAACCCCATTAATTTCATTGCATTGCGAATTTGGTCCACATGGACTAGGAACACAGGGGTTCAAAGGGCTCATCTGTCCTGTTAAAGAAATTTTGATATTTATTATAGATTTGAGCTTTCGTTTATATTTTCACAACAAAATTTAAAAAAAAATCAACTTACTATCGTTTATGAAGCATTTTACGAACGGATCACCGGTATAACCACTATTACAACTACATATAGGATTATGGTTTACAACTTGACATAGAGCGTTTATTCCACACATTCCACAACAGGGATCTTGACATTTTTGGTTAATACACGCTTTATCAGGTTGACAATCGGAACTGACAATACATTCAGGTCGACAATGCGGCGGAGAACCAATACACTTATCTAGGCACGTGCAAACAGCATGTCCATTAAATATACGACATTGACTGTAGGGTCCACACGGAGATGGTTGGCAAGGATCAACTGGCTCCGGTAAAACTAGATATAATATAAAAGAAAGAAGAGATATAAGTACAGGGAAAAAAAGTAAAACAGAATAATATAGAATAGTATAGAAAGAAAGTCTTACTCAGAGCAGGAGAACATGCATGAAGAGGGTTCCCATTAAATCCTGGCAAGCAAGAGCAAGACGGTGCGTGGTTCGTAACTCTGCACTCTGCATTTTGTCCACAAGTGCCAGAACATGGGTTTACACATCTATTGTTAAAGCAGGATCTGTCTTTTGGGCAGTCGGTGTTCATAACACATTCTGGGCGACAACCCAAGTATGGGTCTCCGTAGAAATCATCGAGACAAGTACACGAACCAGCACCATTTCTTTCACGGCAAATGGCATTGGGTCCACATGGTGATGGATTGCAAGGATGACGTGGTACTTCTTTAGGAGCTGAAAATTGTTTACACTATTCATGCTTTCTATAAAACATCATGCAGATTGTGTATAATATAAAAACAACCGTGTAAGATAAGCAGACAACGCATAAAACCATTACTTTCATAATCTACTTACTTTCAACAGGACTGCAACCAGCAAACGGGTCTCCAGAATATCCGTCATTACACGAACAAATTGGCTGATGGTTTTGCACGACACAACGTGCATTGAATCCACAAGAGCCAACACAAGGGTTGACGCAAGATCCAGCTAGACACGCAAGTGCAAGAGGGCAGTCTTGATTGATCACACATTGTCGTCGGCACGTAGGCGGAGCACCCAGCATGCCCAGTTCGCAGGAACAAACTGGTTCGCCGTTATTGTTGCGGCAAATGGAATAGGGTCCGCACGGAGATGGAAGACATGGATCAGGGGCAGGATACATAATATCTGTTGGCATAAACATTTTTATTAGGTTACAATTTTAAACTTGTACACAAGAAGAGCACAACTAGGAGTTTCTTGGTCTTCGTACAAAAAGAAGTGAGCGCGCTTGACAACTTCGATCGCAAAATCCTCCCTTAACAAATAGAGGGTGGACTCCATGTATGCGTCCACCATGGATGGTTTAACTCTTGAGACACTAGTCTTATGAGTACTAGATAAAGAATGCACTATGACGGGTTCTAATCTGGCTTTAATAAATATAACCTAACATGGATGGTCCCCCTCTGGCACTTCTCATATTACCTAAACGGTTGGCATGGTAGTAAGGCCAGCACAAATTAAAATTCTGAAACCAAGAGGATGTATTTCAAATATCACAGGGTTTATTTAGTTTTGAAATTTATGGTTTAAGTCCAAAATTAACTCTTACGCACAGAATATCTTAAAGTGCCACGAAACAACGCTATTTATAACAGTGTGGTGCGGGAAATAAACCCGTGACTCTTTGCATATAAAGTTTAACACTATTTTGTATACACTTTTCTAAAGATCACCTAAAAAGTATTTACTTATTGCCTAATCGCAACCAAGGTGGCACTGTGCCTCCTAGGCTAGTTTAACTATTTGCTTACTACTAAGTTATGTATACTTGCCTTTTCTGAAGCATTTAATGAATGGATCTCCTTCAGGCAGGTTTTCTGGGCATGTACATATTGGATTGTGACCAACAACGTGGCACCTTGCATCAAGACCACAGCTATGAACACATGGATCTTTGCATTTTAGGTTAATACACGCTTTGTTCGATGGGCAATCAGAATTGACAGCACATTCTGGACGACATGCAGGAGGAGCTCCCAGGAAACCAGAATAACAGACACAAGCAGCCCGTTCGTTTACAATATGACATTCGCTATTTGGCCCGCATGGTGATGGTTCACAGGGATTGAATTTAGTAGCTGAAAATAAAAGTCATATATAATAATAATATAAAACTATGTCAGTACTAACTGAGTCCTCTAGAATAGCAAGTAGACAGAAATAATAAAATAAAAGCTTACTTGGTTTATATCGTTCACGGCACGATGAGAACGGGTTGCCCTCATATCCTTTAAAGCAAGTGCAAACTGGAACATGATTGGTGACAGTACATTCAGCATTCACGCCACATAAGTCCTTGCAGGGGTTTCGACAATGGTTTGCTAAGCAAGATAGATGATTGGGGCAGTCAGAGTTTATGGTGCACTCTGGTCTGCAACCACCCGCATAGGGGTTTCCTATATTGGGCGGAATGCATGTACAGCTTGCCTGGTTGTTCGTTACTGTACACATTGTATTTTCTCCACAGGGTGATGGATTGCATGGACTTGAAGATTCGGTTTTTGATATAGCAATACAGCCAATAAAGGCATCTCCCCTATATCCTTCTAAACAACTGCATAGTGGTGTATGATTGACAACATTGCATCTGGCATTATTGCCACAGGCGCTTATACATGGATCTACACATTTTTCGCTAATGCAAGCCTGGTTTGAGGGACATTCTTGGCTTATTACACATTCTGGTCTACAATATGGAGGTTTACCAGAATAATTCGGCCGACATGAACACACAGGGTGATTTGTTTTTACTTCACAAACTGAATTTGGTCCGCAAGGTGAAGGCACACAAGGATTCTTTTCAATCGGTATATTGATGTAATCGATTTCTGCACATGCTACGAAAGGATCGCCTGTTTGATGTTGGCCACAGCTACATACTGGATTGTGATTTACTACGATACAATTGGCATTGACGCCACAGCTGCCTTGACATGGGTTAGAGCATCTCTGATTTATACAAGTCTCTGTTTGTTGACAGTCAGAGTTACTAACACATTCTGGTTGGCACATAGGTGCTACTCCTCTGTGTCCAGGCAAACACGAACAAACTGCAAAACCAGACGGTGCTACAAGACACCGGCTGTACGGACCACAGGGTGACGGGTCACAAGTTGTTAACACAGGCGGGGCTATTGGTGTGGTTTTACATCTTATATACGGATCTCCAGTAAAACCTGGTTCACAATAGCAAACTGCATGATGATTAACTGTATTGCATAGAGCTCCAATACCACAGACGTTTTGACAAGGATTTTCACATTTATTATTTAAGCACGCTAAATCTGGAGAGCAGTCACTATTGACAACACATTGTGGTCGACAGGAAAGATAAGGATTGCCATAGGAATTAGGGAGACATTGGCATGATAGAGCGCCATTTATGTCTTTACATATGGCATTGTCTCCGCAACGAACATTATCGCAAGTTTCTTTTACTACCGCTGAAAAAATAAATATATTGTTAAGTATAAATTCCTAATTTCAGTATTACAAAAAATATTTGACGCATTAAATAGAGTATTTAAAACTTACGTCTGATACTTGGTTTACATAGTTCATAGGGATTTCCTTCAAAGCCATCTCCACAAAGACAAATAGGTTCATGGTGATAGACCATGCAATCAGCATTTACACCACAGGAACCTGGACATGGGTCAACACATCTATTTCCCAAACAGGCTTTATTATATGCGCATTCAGAACTAAGTACGCACTCTGGTCTGCAGCCTGGATTATTTATAGCACTCGGTCCCATACATGCATCACAGATTGCAAATTGATTTCCATATGGTTCACATGGTGCAATCGGATTGCAAGGATTTGATGAGCATGGTTGCATTGTTGTATTATCTGATGGGATAATAATAGCTGAAATTTAAAATTTTAATGTATTTCAAAGAAACACAAAGTCCAAATAAAATTAGTCACAATATGATTTAAACTTACGTCGATATATACAATGAGTCATTGGGTCCCCTATATATCCGTCTGGGCATAAACACGATACAGTGTGTTCGGAGCATAAGCAAACTGCGTTTATTCCACATATACTATTTAGTGTACACGGATCTTTGCATTTGTTATTAATACAAGCTTCATTTGAAGAACAATCCGAGTTCATTAGACATTCGGGTTTGCATTCAATGGTCGGATCACCATAGAATTCAGGAAGACATGAACATAAAGCTTCATTTCCAACATCATGACATATTGCATTTATACCACACTGCACTTTGTTGCAGGGTCCTATAGATTTTTGGTCTTCTGGTGGTAAGCAGCATATCAAAGGATTGCCAATAAGTCCATCTTCACACTCACATACAGGACGATGATTTTCAATAAAGCATTTAGTATTGAGCCCGCAAACTCCAGGACATGGATCCCGACACGTGTAGCCAATGCACGCTTTATTTAGACTGCATTCATCGTCAACGTCACATTCGTGAGTGTGACAACCCCTGATACCATATGGATCTCCAGAACTTCCTTCAGAACATGTGCAAACAGCTAGTCCTTCAAAGTTTGAGTTGCAGATTGCTTGTGGTCCACATGGGTTGGGAGTACATGGATTACTTTGTGGTTGACAACCAGTATAAGGGTTACCCATAAATCCAGTTGTACAGAAACACATTTCTGTATTGCTGCTAACATAACAGTCCGCGTTTATGCCACATGGCCCTGGCTGGCAAAGCACAGCAGGAGGTAAATAACCTCGGTTGCATGATACATAGGGATTTCCAACAGAGCTGTCTGGGCAATAACAAGCGGGATTTCTGTTTGGGTCACATCGTGCACCAACTCCACACATATTAGGTTCACAAGGATTACGAGCTTCTACACAACCTCGAACTGTATTTGGACTTTCGATATAGCCATCTAAACAGGTACATTTTGCAAATCCATTCGATAGAACTGTACACTGTGTATTCGGCCCGCAAGGAGAGGGGTTACAAGGGTTAGTAGGGAGTCTGCAAGGCTGAGTTGGAGGGTTCCCTTCGTAGTTTGGCAGACAAAAACAAGCGGGCTTGTCTTCTATTAATCGACAGCCAGAAAATGAACCGCATGGGTTTGGTTCACATTCATTTCCTTCAGGTACTGAAACAAAGTAGAAAATAAATTGTATTATTTAATTTTAAACTTTTTCCGTTAAGGCGACGCATCGCTAAACAATAAATCTCATACGTTTTGATACGAGCGTTTGCGCCCCGTATCATAAGAAAAACGGTTTTTTTTCCTTCAAATTAATTAAAAAAATGAACTACAATTTTAAAGTGTGTGTTAAGATTAATTTACTAAGAAAATGTTTATGCTTAAATCGGTCTGGTTAGCCTGTAAAATGTGAATCTATGTTTTAAAAGAGGTTACTTTGATATTTTTTTCTCTGTTATAAAAGTTGAAAAATCGTGTTTCTGCAACTAACAAAATGAAGTCAGTTAAACGAAAAATCATGTCATCAAATATCACTTTCATATGTTTTGTAATTGTTGAGAAAAATCAAGATCCCCGCCACGTAAATTACCAATGCGTCGTCTTAAGCCTCATAAAAATACTACTCTGAATCCGACTTAAAACAGCGCATGCATCGAGTCTTTACAACTGATCTGAATGAGTGCTCAAAAACGGAATACCACAATCAATACTTACTGCAGTTCATAAATGGATTTCCTGTTAATCCTTTAGGGCAGAAACAAATAGGGTTCTCGTTGTCAATTTCGCATAAAGCATTAATACCACAAGGGTTGGGATTGCATGGATTTTTCGGCGGCTCACAACCAAGAGTAGGGTTTCCAGTGTATCCTGGAGCACATTTGCACGATGCCCTGTGATTTATGACATCACAAACTGCATTTACTCCGCATCGACATGGTGAACCACAATGATTGTTAATACAAGCTTCTGAATTTGCACATTCATTGTCCGCACGGCATCCTTGAACTAAAAGTAACGTTACATTTATAAATAGTTCAATGATCTATTAAATTCAACATAGATAGTTAAGAATATAAATTGTATAAAAATACCTTGATAGCATTCGAGAAAAGGATTTCCTGTAAATCCAGCGTAACATTTGCATTGGATGCCATGATTTGATGCAATGCATTCTGCATTGTCACCACATTTATTAGCACCACAAGGACTTATACAGACTCTGTTTAATTTATCACACAGAAGTTCTGGTGGACAATCTTCATTATATTGACATACAGATTTAGACTCAATTACTAAAACAAAAAAAAAATTAGTGTGCTGTTCTTTTTATTTGTTAGCCCGTATTTGATGGATTATTATGAAAAGTAGCATACCTGGCACGCAGCCGACGTATCCGTTGCCTTGAAAACCTTCTGCGCAACTACAATCTGAACCATGTTTTGTGTTTATACATACGGCATTTTGTGCGCAGGGATTGTGTATAGCACATGGGTGCTGACATGCATTATTTATACAAGCTTCAGTCAGTTGACAATCTTCATTCCGAGAGCAACCAACTGAATAAAATGTAAAGGATAGGTAAATACACTATTGACATTCTCAATATATATATAGTTTTTTATATTTTTTTCTATTTACACGTAAAATTAAAATCCATGACCAAACAAAGTTATTAACATATTTAGTTTTTTACCGTTACAAATATTAATTACGTAGTAGTAACCTTCATTATTTATTAGTTATAAGTGATAGCTTACTTTTTTTAGGTGAACATTTAACAGCCGGATCTCCATCGTGTCCGGTGGGACATGAACACATTGGCCTCTGCAATATGGGCTGGCAATTGGCTCCGATACCACATACGTTAAATTCACAAGGATTTTGGCACAATCCCATAAAGCAGGCTTCCGTTTCTATACAGTCCCGATCAGATTGACAAGGTTCTGGTGCCTTAGGTGTCCCAGGTGATTCTATGTTAATGTTAGAATTAAATTAGTAAGTTATATTAGAAGTTGAAGCGGTGTATTTATTTACATGTAATTTTATTTTTATGTATGTACACATTTGTCCGATAAAACATTCACTTAAAGTAAAATGATGTTCAAGTTCAATACAATACATTACAAATTAAAAAACCCTATTATAGGTATGCCAAATAGTGTACTTATGAAAATGCATACCTCGTACACAGAAGTCCCCAGCTTCCTGACCGCATAAACAGACAGCGGCGTGGTTGACTACTTTACAGGCAGTGTTAAGGATGCAGCGACTCGACATCACCTCACACGGATTCTGGCATACTCCGTTTAAGCAGGCCTTATCCAATGGACAGTGAGAATTCATTTTGCACTTTTTGCCTAAGTCCGTAGTGAGACTAGCGTCTGTAGAAGTCGAGTCAGGAAAAGGGGTAGAGTCAGTCCAAGCAAAAATGTCAACATCTTTGCTGCGTGATGATAAATTATCAGTAGAAGTACTAATGTTAGGTATTCCTATTACTACTGAAGAGTTTACTTTCTTCACCACGTTAACAGTTGAGGTCTCAAAGTCTGTCATCGAAGTGGTAGGCGTTTTGTTAGGATAAGAAGTAACGGTTTGGATGTTTAATATAGTTTTTGGAAAAGTTTCATTCTTTACTACGATCTTGAAAATTTGATCTAAGCTCGACGTAGTTTTGCTGTCCAAGAACGGTGTAGTAAGTAGGCCGTTTTTGGTAACATTTTGATTTTGGTTGTAAGACAAATCCGTTTCATTGTTGATTGCTTGTATGTATGACTCTGTTGTAGTCTCGTTTCCTGCTTTTTGATCAAAAAAAAATAACTCCTTAGAAGTCGTCGTATAAAAAGCTGTTGTTCTTGATTGTGTATTTTTAATGTATTTCATAACAGAGTCCGTAGTGAAATCTTGTAGCAAATCTGATGTATTAGTTTCTATAAAAGAGCTTTCAGATGTTGTTATTTCTGGTGGCATTGTAACCACGTTTTCTATTGTTGATTCAACGTTAAACCCACTAAAATCCGTAGATTTTTCAGTAGTTTCAACTGTGGCAGCTTCACTGTTTATAAAGTTAGTGTCAATGGTAATACCATTGGGTGTTGAAGATAATTCTAGTGAACTTTCCACAGCTATATTTGTAGTTTCAAAGGTATTCATGGAATTCAAGGTTTCATTTACAACACTTTGTTTTTTATCTAAAATTATTGTTCCACTATCTGTGGTAAACGCTTTTGAGTCTAAAATATTATCTGTAGCGTCAACCAAATTATTGTTTGATTTAGTGTTGTTTTCATCTGTGTAATCAGTAGTACTTAACTTATTTTCTAACGTTGTAGAAGGTTGTGTATTTGAGTAGACATTTGTAGTAACAATATTGTCCAAACTGCTAATTGTACTTGCTGAGTTTATTATATCACTAATGTTGATTGTTTCAGAAGTACTAACAAGATCATTTAAACCATTTAGTTCATAAATTAATGTCGTTTTAGACTCTGAACTTATATCATTCGTTTTTTTCATTAAAGTTTCAATGTTACTTGTTGGATTAATCGATTCCTGTGACGTGGTTTCAATGTAGGTGACCAAGTTTTCAGAAGTGGTGTATATTGGAGTATTACTGAAAACTTCATCATTGTATTTGTCAGTATCATGTTTTTCTTGCCTAGGTGTGCTGTCTTCAAGTACAGTTGTAGTGACTAAAACAGTTTCTTTATCTACAGCTATTGTAGAAGAATTATTTTTGGTTATGTATCTTAACGAATTTTCAGTGGTGTTTATGTCTTCTGTGGTATTAGAATTATCGATATTATTTTGTGTTGTAAGATGCACTTGTATATGTTCGGTGTTAGTGCTTAAATCATTAAATGAACTATCTGTCACGGTAATCGATGTCATAGAGTCCTTTACTTGTAAAACAGATCCAACTGTAGTATGCGCAGTTTTTACATTTAGACTGTATTCCATTGTAGTTTCAGTATTTTTTGAATCTGTCATATGATTCTTTTCATTATTATTATATCTGGTCGTTTTCTGATCTTCTAAAGTTGTGCTTTTGACTCCTGTATCTATTGTTAACACAGTTTCTGTAGCAAGTGTTGCTTCATAAATAACGTCATTTTGGTTACCTTTCATTACTTGATTTATTTCTGTATTTGTATATTTGGTACTGCTATAATCATTAGTGTAGAAGTCTAAACTATCTACAACATTAACTGTAGTAAGTATTGCGCCAAGAGTTGTTTTACTCTTATCTTTGTCACTTGACGTAATGCCAAAGCTTTCCGTTGTACCGATATCAAAGGTATTCTGATTATGTTTAGATGTACTTTCAATGTTTACTGAATTCATTGATTTTTCGTCGTTTATGTGATTTATATCTTCAATATGGATTATTTTATTTTCAGACTTGGTAGTTAACGTGTCCAATAAGTCTTTGCCAAGCTGTGATGCCTGGTCTAACTCTGTTTCCATGTTGGTGTTTGTTGTACTAAAGTCTTTTTTCATACTTAAAACCAAATTAGTGCTTAAATTCTCACCACTCTGTATGTCGTTGATATTTTCTGTGGAACTTCCAATATCATCGTGATTTGATTGGTCAGCATAAATTTTCGTTGTAATATCAAAGCTTTCATTGAATTTATTGTTCATTGTACTGGCCGTATTTAGTGACAAACCTTCAAACTCTTCATTATTATTTTTAGAACTTGTTATATCTCTCAAAGTTGTATCAAAACTTTTTTCGGTACTGCTTACTGCTTGATCTTTAAGGTTGAAGTTACTAGTTTTAGTACTAAGTAATAAGTTGAAATCTTTGATTTCTTGTTCGGTGTTTCCAGAACTAACCGCATAACTGTCGGTAGTTAGTAGCATGTCATTTAATTGAGTTTCTGTTTTTGAAGAAACTGCACTTTCACTAGTACCCATTTTTATAGTAATATCTGGTTTAGTGTATTTTTCGATGAAAGGATAAGTAACCGCATCGGCTTTTTTATTTGTGTTTGTACTCTGTCCAATAGTGTTCATTACTTGATTATTTTTTTCAGTATTTGTTTCCATGGTTTTGTATCTCAAAGTTGAAGTAGATATTTCAAAATCTATTTCGGTACTGCCTACTACACCGGCATTTTTTGTTACACGTTCGGTAGATCCAAAATCCGTTGTGAAGCTTTCATTAGTCTGCATGTCAGTTAATTGAGTTTCTGATTTAGTGTTAGTTGTAGTTACACTGATATCACTTTTTAAACTTACGTCTGTTTTAGTGTATTCTTCTGTGGTAGAATAAATACTAACGTCGTTATTTTTATTTATGTTTGTGTTCTGTTCAATATTATTGAGCACTTGATTATTATCTTCATAATTTGTTTGCAGTGTTAAAGTAGATTTACCTAAATACATTTCCGTACTGCTTATTACACTATTATCGTGGTATTTAGGGTTGAAATTACTGGTCGTGGTGTCAAACAACACATTAACATCGTTTATTTCCTGTTTGGTTTTTCCAGACCCATCTGAGTAATTTTCAGTAGTCTGCAAGTCTTTAAATTGAGTTTCTAATTTTGTGAAAGTTGTAGTTTTACTAGTAACACTTTTTTCATCATACGTGTTAGTGTATGCTTTGATAGAACTATATGTATCAGCCTCGTTCTTTTTATTTGACTTTGTACTTTGCTCAATCGTATGAAGATCTGAATCATTATTTTCAGAATTAGTTTGCGTGGTTTCATCTCCCAAAGTTAAAGTAGATTTATCAAAAAATATTTCGGTACTAGTTACTTCACTAATATCTTTGTCAATAGGGTTAAAATTATGGGTCGTGGTATCAAACAATAACTTTACATCCATTGTTTCTCGTTCGGTGATCATGTAACTTTCGGTAGTCTGTGTGTCTTTGAATTGAGTTTCTGGTTTTGTGTAGGTTGTAGTTTCACTAAAATCACTTTTCACTATTACATTTGTTTTATTATATGCTTCGGTGATAGAATAAGTAGTGGCATCTTTCTCCTTAATTGTATTTGTGTTCTGCTCAACAGTTTCAGTTGAATTTATATTTGTCAGTTTCAGCAACAAGGTTGTTGTTTCCAATTCCTCGTTAAAATCCTGATCCGTTAAAGTAGTCGTTTCTGTTTTCTGGTTTATAAAGTCAGTATTACTACTAACTTCGAAGTGTGAATAACTTGTAGTCGATGCTTTATCATAAGACCTTGAATCTTCAGTTTTGGTAGGATTGGTTTCGTTTCCATAATTATGGTTTTCATTGTTCTTAGGATTTTGGTTGTTAGTATTTTCGCTACTAGTTGATGTTTCGTAACTTGTCAATGATGTATTTAATATAGTAGTGTTTTTAGACATATTGAAATCATAATTTGACGTGGATTCTGTTGTTTGCTGAGTGATGCTATTATCCGTATCTACTTCAGTTCCTAAATCAAACTTTGAAGACTTCGATATGTCTGTTGAAAATGTTGATAATGTGTTATGAGTTACCGAGCTCGTGCGTTCTTGTGTAAAACTATGTTCGTCTTGTTCTGAAAAAGAGTTAGTCAATGTATAAGTTGGCTCTACTGAAGATAATTTGTTGGCGTCGAACGAAGTGATAAGATAGTTACTGTCAGTGGTTGTTTCACCTTGCCCTGTGTTTAATTTTTTTCTGGCTGTTGTTTCAGTGAATCCGGCACTTGAACCAGAACTTACATTATTATCAGTTACTGTAGATAACCGATTTTTATTCGTATGTGAGTAGGTTTCATTATATAAACCAAAAAGAGTTGTAGTATATTCAATTTCAGTGACTTTGTCGAGAATAAGAGTGGTCATTTTTACAGCTTCTGTGATTTCTGTATCGCCATCATTGGTTGTAAATTCATTTATACTGTTATTGTTCTCTGATGATATCATTATTTCAGTTTCATTGGCGAAACTATTTATTTTAATAAACTGCGTGGATTCATTCCTATTTGACGATATTTGTTCAGTTGCCGTGTGGGTCAAAGGGAGTTCGCTGGTAGACAAATCAGGTTGAGTATTCGTAATTTTATTTTTTGAAGCCGATGTTATGGTTTTGTGGGTACTGCTAATTATTTCTGAATTTGGTGTTGTCGTAATAGTTGTGATGTTGGTTAAAAAAATCACGTTGGCTTTTGTTGTTGAATATAAAATATTATTAGTAAAATTGTTTAGCTTTCGTTGATTTTCTGGGGTTTTCGTGTTTTTGCTTTCATTAGTTAAATATGTTTCATTCAATTCGGGTCGTTTGGAATTGAGTGGTTTAATAGTACTTTCAACGTGAATAGTGCTGCTGCTGTGGACTAATTCATCCGATTCTAAAGCAGGGTGAATTTCATAACTACCATCCGTATATAGAGGCGCTGTGGTTGTCATGTCTTCTCTTTGACTGCTCTCCGAGGTTAACGAAAAAGTCGAGTCTACCAAATATGGTTTTGTAGCAAAAGTTGTTCGTCTATTTGTGTCTGATAACATTGCATTGTTATTATTAGTTATGTCTGTGGTGTAGGTAATATGTGTGTAATCTTTGAATACTGTACTAGAAATCTCATCTATTGTTGTTCCCAAATCAGTTTCATGAGAAGGTGGCAAGATGGTTACTTCATATTTAATACTAGTATCGTTTTTAATATTCAATATCGTATGTTCCGTCGAAGTATCTAAAGAATTAGTAGAGACTCTGAGAGTATTGATATTTTCCTCTATATTATTTTTTACAATAAAAGGTGTTGTTGTTTCATAAAAGTCTGTTAAAGTCTTGTCTTCACTAATACTCTCTGTTTGAATAAACATCGTTGTTGGTTGTGAATAAACATTTATGTATGAAGTAATATCACTATTACTTAATGTAGTTGGCTTTGAATCGGTTTCTTGAGAGGGTTTTGGAATAACAGATGTTGTTGTATCTATCTTAATTGAAGATTCTGTAGTTTTAAATTCTTCGGTGGTAATAGGATTAAAGGTGTCAAATTCATAATATGTTAGATTGTCAGGCGTGACTTCAGTTTCTCTTTCCATTGGAGTAGTGGCAGTATCGGAGAATGTTTCGGTTAGTGGGATTTTAGGACGTTCATCTGTTAATAGGAATGCAATAACATATCGTTAATCAAAAATTAATATGTAAAAGAATTTAAATATTTTACTTAGTTTTACTCAACTCAAATTAATGGTAGAAAGGTGTATTTTCAAAACATAGGTATGTAATAATAATAGTTTTTATTATAGTAAATATTATGTGATTTATTTATACGAAGAGGTGTACAATAATTTGCTACATCATGCTCATGTATATAATATATAAATTTAAAAGTGCTACGCTACATAAAGAAAAAAGCATGTAAATCCAGATAGAAAGAGTTAGAAATGTCGCTTCAAAAAAGTGTCATATGATGAAGCAGTCGTATTTAGATTTAAATCACCGACTCGCTGTTACTCTTTTAAGTATGTTATATTCGAGTCGGTTTTTAAGTCTACATACGTAAGAAAAATAAGGAAATTATTCTAATAGGTGCTAGAAGTAAACTACGTATTGTAACTTGAACATCTACGTCTCAAAGTATGTCAAGAAAAGACAATATTTATAAATAACTTGCCTGCCGGGTCTGCCGAGTCATCTTGCCAGTACTGTGTGGCGTTTTATCGGACCAATGGTATGCCAAAATTATAGCAGTAACCAGTTCATCTGGAGTTAGTAATAATAATAGCCGTAGACTATCTAGTATTATAGTAGAAGTCCACGATATTTTAATTATATGAAATGGTATATATGAATATTGTTATAAGGTAATTATATCTGTATAGGAATGTGAATCCATAATCTATACAGTAAGCTGAATCACAAAAGAAAAATTTAATAAATTACTAAACCCATGTTAAATTTTACAATTGATTAATACTTTTAAGTTGGCTTTAAAATAACATGTTGAATAGTACTTACTTTCCATGCAGGCTCCAGAGAATGGATCACAAGGAACGCCAGGTCGACAATGAGCACAATTTGCTACTGGCTGACCACCTAAATGGAAATTTTAAGTTTTTTAGCTCTAGCGGTTTAATAATACAATAGAAAAAAATCAAAATATATTAACGTCATAACTGATTTCACCTATTTGATTTCAAATATTAAGTTTGTTTTATTTGTTAAGACTAATTAAAAATTACAAAACACATTCATTTTCTGCATTATGACATTAAATTCCATCTAAAGCATTAATCCGTTCTGATAACTTATATTATTATAACTATTTTAATGAAGTTTTGATATGATAACAATAAAAATATAATGTTTACCTTGTTTACAGGCGCAACCATCACAGTATGTGTTGGGATATCTAGCACAATCAGCAGCTGTTTGACACTGGCACACTAAATGAAAGAAAAAAATCCGAGTAAGTAACATAAGATACATTTCATATAAACTTTGGCACTAAACTTGAAATCGTGCCTTTAGTTTTACAATTAAGCAGCTCTTAACTGCTCGCCTGTGCGAAGTAACTGACAGGCGAGCTAGTTGTTTTATTTATAATTGAATTGTTATTAATATTATGTTTTATTTTATTTTTGTTGATGTTTATTAATAAATATATTATATATTAAGCAGCAGTCAGCAAGCGATAGCAGATGCTAACAAAACATTAAGGGTGCGCCGACAAAAAAATGCCAAAAATGCAGCTACGGTTAAGTAGATATAATTGAAAATACTATCGTATTAAATGAAAAAAATATATATTTAGTATCATAGGGAATGTGTTTACAATTTGTCAGAACCATAAATTCATAACACGCTATAGTTTTTTCTACAATATCATTTAAAGTTGGACAAAAATCATGAAAACGAGTGGCGGCGTTTAGTAGATTTCTTATAGTTTATCTAAATTATTGTACCTCTGATTTTGCCTAAACAATCATCAATGGATAAACTATAAATTGCTAGACTACATTTTCGATTCATCAAGTGGTTATTTAAATAATTATTTTTTATTAAGCACCTTAAATTCCCCATACAAAATTAGTATGGCCGCGCGGCATCAAATAAATATGGACGACGACATTTCAAATAAAACATATGACACTTGTCACTTATGGACGGCGCACCCTTAATAATGTCGTAAAAAAGGTATATATTTTCAAACTAATTGATTGACGAATATTTTGATTTCGATATTTAGACCAGTAAATAACCAGTAAAATATCCAAAGCTTGTTTCACACTAGTAGAATAATCTAACGGTATAGGTACTCGTATGTTGATATAGGTCTTGTAACAGACAAAACAACTCTTCATTGTTACATGTTAAGTTTAAATTTGATTCTATCAAGCTTAATTTCATAAAGAGTCTGTTTGCAAAAGCTTGTATCGTACCTTTAGAGCAGACCGGCTGGTGGTTGACAACGGCGCAGTGCTGGCCGAGGACGCAAGGGCCGCCGCGCGCGCACGGGTCGTCGCACCGGCCTTCCATGCACGCCATCCCCACCGCGCATTGCTCGTGCGCCTCGCATGCCACCGCTGCGCAACCATTTACATTAGTATGTGTAACTGATGTCGCACTTTTTGTCTCAACATAGTTAATTAAACTTTTTTTAGAACTTTATGTTGAAGTAGCACGACAAAAAAGTGCATTTCTTTATTTTGCAATTATTAGAAAGGATCATGTCGTTTTACGTTTCAGGCAACGATCAATTCAAATCAAAATTAATAACTGTTAGAGTTTTCTGGTTTAAAAAGTGGAGACGAAATGTGCTGATCGATTAAGAAGGACAAAATTCACATTATACTTAATTTTACTTGATTGGAATTGATATAACGAGTAAGCCAGCTAGAAGTTCATTAGACCTACGTGGATTTTTAATGTCAAACCGAAAGTTTAGGAGTCTTACATTAAAGAGGTTTTTAATTAACTTATTGATCAAGCTGCCTTTAATTTTGATTTAAATGTTATTTATATAACTTATCTTTACTTTTCTATATAAAACAGGTAATATATACATCCAAAGGATTGAATAAATAATAGAGAATACGTTGTCTTAAGTGCACACCAACTTAGTATATTCGCTGGCACAGCTATTAAATACATAAAATATATTATTCTACGGCATCACATAAAGAAATTAAATAACATAAAATCACACATATATTAATAAATCAAACATTGTAGTCAGTAAGCTTTATAATTACGTTCTGCAAACTCTGTCTCGTGGCAGCTTTGTTGCATGTCATATTAGCGCTGAAGCACTGAAAGCGTTAGTGATAGTAAGTATACGCAACCAACACCCATTAATAGTGAGTTATTATAATTGAAATGATACAATGCACGTATTTACATTGTGGTTTGAGAAACAAAAAATAATACAATATACCATGCTTGAAGATCTACCTGATACAGAAGAAATTCAAACTGTGGAAGAAGACATAAATGAACATGCTAGAAATAAAAGAAAAGAACAGCAAAAGAATTGAAAGTTATGAAGTAGGTAGGAACTATCAACATATTTCCTGTAATATGAAGAACAACAATAAGAATTATTAAGGTCATATAGTCGCTAAATATACTAGATGGCACACTAATATTTGAAATTTTCTACTCTCTGTAGAAATTACCTTTAATGCAGCCTCGTTTTTCATCGTGTGTGAATCCATTAGGACAAAACTTGCACACAGGGTGGTGGTCTTCTACTGTACATGGCGCACCACTGCAAGCGTTTTTACAAGGATCTTTGCATTCGAAATCTATGCACGCTAAGTTATTTGGACAGCCCTTATCTCTAAGGCATATTGATAACATCGGCTGACAATCTTTCACGCATATACACAGAGCGCGATGTTCTTGAACTTCACATTGTTTGCCCTCAGGGCACACTGGTTCTTTAGTTGCTAAACATGGATTCACACACTTGGTATTACGACATGCAGCATTGGATGGACACTGATCGTCTCTTGTACATTCCGCGTGTTCTGATGCGCATGTCAATTCCCCTCTTTCATTTAATGCAAATCCATTCCGGCATACACAAATAGGTTTGTGGTTTCTAACTTCACATTTTTGATTTCGTCTACAATTCTTGTATCCCAGACATGGATTGCGGCATTGACTGGTGGCAAGATCGCAAGCCAATTTTGAGGGGCATGCTTTGGTTTCTGAGCATGTGAACGTGGAGTTTAAGTCGGCGGTTGGCTTGCACGTTGAGTCGAGGCGACAGGCGAGCCGGGGCTGGCCCACGTAGCACTGTGGGCACGAGCACTGCGCACGGTGCATGAGAGGCACGCACAGAGCATCCTCTCCGCAAGCACCGCGCACCGTACAGGGATCCACACAGTGCAAACTGAGACACGCTCTGTCTACGGAGCAGTGCTTGTCGCTCGTGCATTCGACACCTAGGAAGATGTGAAAGAAGAAAGCAGAGTCGAAAGAGCGGTACCTTCAGCCGCGAAGAGGAAACTTTCTCACGAGACAGTGCATGCTTTTTGAAACTGATAGTTTATGACCAGAGATATTATGTATACAACGAAATATAATACAAGCGATATGTACATGAAGCCGAACATATTGTTACTGACTGTTTGATTATAATCAAGCACGAACGGTGAGAATGCTTCCACTAATGTCAATAAATAAGTTTAGGTACAGATATGTTATACCTTTGAAAAAAAAACATATTTGTACCTACATTTACATTTTACACTACCTAAAGTACCAAGGACCTGTGTTTATGTTTTATGTTTATATCTTACAATATAATTAGTTAGGGATTTTCAGGTATAAATTCTCAAACTACTTAATAACATCTATGGTGGATCATAGTATCAACAATAAAGTTCCTTTATCACCAAATCTAAACATAGTTGCTTCATACATAAATTTCAATAAATTATGTACATTCCAATAAAGTTCAATTTATTAAATTTCTAGTTCCCGAGAGTGAAATGAAATTATGACTTTACAGATCATAGTGCATTTTTACATGGTGTCAAGACAAATGATAAAGATCTGACGATTATGTTAGTATACTCACTAGTATGACACTCGATGTCTGCCTGTCCTTCGGTTCCAGGGATGCAATGACATACGAATTCACCACCTTCTCTTAAACATTCTCCATTTATGCCACAACCTGTGGTCCGGCAATCTACAACGCTACGTTCTAGGGCACCTAAAAACATATTGCACATGTTATCTTTAATCTATATATATTAAAGTTTGATTCAATATAATCAAATCAAGAATGCTTGTTTGAATATATTTTAAGTTAATATTATCATATGTACACAACTCATGTATTTATTCTATCCATATTAAAAGTAACACAGCGATGGAATAAATAATGAGTTCCGCTCACTGAGCACTGAGCAGTTACTTACATTCTATATTAGGGTCTCCGTTAGGATAGTTACGTGGGCAATAGCACTGTGCTTCTCTGTTCTTTCCAATGCGACAGTGTGCATTTGTGCCACAAGTTTTATAAGCACAAGGCTCCATAGCTCCACAGTAACACTGTCTTTGAGGATTACCAGCGCATCCTGGTGGACATGTGCATTCATAACTGCCATCATCTAAATCCCGGCATCGAGCATTTAATCCACAAGGGTTACGCAAGCAACTCCCAGCGGCGGGCTTTGTGCATTCAATTTTTGGATTTCCTATATAGTTAGGTGGGCACGAACATTGTGGCGTTCGATTTATTGGACGACATATTGCATTAATACCGCATGTTCCTGCGCACACATTCTTACATTTTCCATCGTCCAGACAGTCTTCGTCAGCGCCGCAATCATAATTTTTAAGGCATTCGTATGACTTACATTCTTTTAGTGGATCTCCCGAAAAGCCGCTAGGACAACTGCACACAGCTCGATGTCTGGTCGCTAAACATTGAGCATCTTTCCCGCATGAATCATCGCGACAGGCGCTAATACAAAGTTTCGATGAGCACAGCATGTCGTCTCCACAATCTCTATCGCTATTGCAACCAGGAACGCATGCACCTCTAACACATAATTGTCTTTCAGGGCATTTATTTCTTGGAGAACACTGTAATCGGCAGCCACCGTTATAACATTTCTCTCCACAGGCGCAATCTCTGTTATCTTCGCACAATGAAATGCAATATCCACTCTCATCACAGGGACAAAAACCGTCACATGCTACGGTTTTTTTTTTACATTCCACAAGTGAATTCCCGGTGTAATTATTTGAACAACTGCATTGAACACGATGATTTTGTACTTTACATTCTGAACATATACCACAAATATTTCCATCTTTACAGGGATCTGTAAGGAGATTGTAAGAAACGTCAGGACAGTTTTCAAAGGATTCCTTTATTTTTTAGATGAGATTGCAGGATTTAAAGATTTTATGTAAAATCGCTTTCCTTAACCGGGTATCAAACTAACAAAAGTGCTAAATACATACGTCTGTAATTGTCATCATTCAATAATACTCAATGAATTATAAAAATAATTTTAAGAAACTTTATGGTCTTAAATAAAGCATTGTCTAAATATTTAAAGCTATTCCTACGTAAAAGTTTTCTTTTAGCTTACCCTTGCATTGTCCGCTTATACAAGCTTGATTTACATCACACGCGTTGTCATCACGGCAACCTTGTTTGCATATTCTATTCTCACAAATATGGCTTTCACTGCATGCATCATCACTATTGCATACAACTCTACATATTCCTCGAATGCACTTTTCGTTCGATAAACAAACAATGTCACTGTAATTCAAACGAAACAAATTACTATGTATTTAACATACTTATAATAATAATTAATTGTTATTTTTACTGTAAATACCGTTACCTTCTACAGGACGGATGACACGAGTCCCCGTAACAGTTAAAACCTTCTGGACAGTTTTTTTTGGTATCGCAAGGTATTGGTACCCTTCGACATACAGCTTTTGGGTCCCCAACTAATGACGATGGACATGTACAGATAGGCTGGTGATTCTTCGCTGCACATAAAGCGTTGGCACCACACGTTCCAGGCTCTATACAAGGGTCTACACACTGTCCAGAAATGCATGCAAGATTATTAGCGCAGTGAGAATTCGACCTGCATCCGGTAATGCATAACCGTCCATCACATACTTCATCATCAGAACAATGTTCATCAGAAGTGCAAGCGTAGCGACACACTCCTGAATCGCATCTTTCTCCTTGTAAGCATTCTGAACCTCCAATAGTACATGCAGGTCTACAACGATCGTCCTCGCATCTCCACCCGTTAATACAGTCAGTGCGCTTGCTGCATTTCGATGACGGGGCTCTTACACAGCCAATGTTTGGTGTTGGATTGGGTATTAAATCTTCCATACATGAACATACAGCTTTCCTCCCTAGTACCGTGCAAACAGCATTAGGTCCACATGGGTTGACTTCATTGCCGCATGGATTTTCACAATAATTATTATTGCATAATTCATCTGGTCCACAATCTTCGTTATGTCTGCATCCATATTGACAACTATTTTCCAAACAAATATGTCCTAAGAAGCAGTCGTTATCCACTCGGCAGGTTACTGTTAACAATTAATAGGACTTAATTACACTGCAAGATTAAAAAGATAATACCAATTTATTTGACTATATTTCGGTGCACACTTACGCAGGCAAACACCGCGTGAGCATCTCTCGTTCATAGCGCATTCTTCGTCAGCTTTGCATATAGGTAAGCACATGGAATCTTGACATGAGAACCCATTTTCGCATTCACCAGCTCCACCACATAATCTTGGCACTGTAATTATATACAACTTATAGTTTTGAAATCTTTATGACCAACTAACTAAGTAGGTTTTTATACTTAGAAAGTCATTAGGTGTAATTGTATGGTCATTTTCTTATACTTTTTTAACGTTTATTAAACTCAAAGGCAGCCGTGGCAAAAATATGTAACTGTAATACTTACTTCTAA
Source organism: Eudonia lacustrata (assembly GCA_947562085.1). Classification (NCBI taxonomy): domain Eukaryota; kingdom Metazoa; phylum Arthropoda; class Insecta; order Lepidoptera; family Crambidae; genus Eudonia; species Eudonia lacustrata. The sequence continues at coordinate 13,434,531 of OX387314.1, forward strand.
CACATTCGACGTCTTGATTTCCGGTAAATCCATTTGCACAACTGCATTGTAATATGTGATTTTCAGTACGACACAGCGCATTCAAACCACACGCTTTTTCCGTTTGACAAGGATCTTCACATTGACCATTGAAACACTTTTCGGTTGAACCACATTCTTCGTCCATAAGGCATAACCCTGAAATCATAGTAATTGCTTATTAAATCAGTCACTAATAAAACAATACTTCAATAGATGACTGACATTTTTTTTGGACCATGATATTCAGTTTTAGTTTTACATTAATTATAGCGATATTCACCCTCTTATTTCTTTTGAGATTAGTTTATAGCCGTACCTTTACAAATTCTTTTATGACAATACTGGTCACCAGGGCAATCGGACCTCTTAGAACAAGATACTTCACGAAGGCGACAACCATTTTCACCCAATGCATTTCCTACGTATCCTGGTTTACATTTGCATTGTCCTATATGTCGTGTTGCAATACATTCAGAATTCGCACCGCATTTCATATTTTCACAAGCATCTGAGAAAGAAGTAAAAGTTATAGGACCATGAAGCGAAATGGGTTTAATTTCCAAAAAATTTACGAGAAAGTAGTACCTGTGCATTTGCGTATACCATCTACGACAGTACATCGAGCTACTGCAGGACAATCCCGATTTAATCTGCATTCTTGTGACTTACGGCATCCTTCGCCATAAGGGTCACCTATGGCACCATCCGGACAAGTGCATTGTGCACGATCCCTCGTGTTCTTACATTCAGCCCCATTTCCACAGGGTTTTGATGTGCACCAGTCTATTACTTTACATCCTTTCAAAGGATCCCCTGCATAGCCAGGCTGACAATAACAAACATGTTTATGCTTTTCGGACGAACAAATTGTGTTATCGCCGCAATCATTTCCCACTAAACAAGCAATTTTGCACATATTGTTGTCACATAATTTGTCATCGGTACAGTCTGTGTCGACATCACATTGTTTTCTTTTACAACCTTGCAGCGGATCTCCAAAGAAACCCTGCCGGCATGAACAAACCGGTCGATGATTTTCTCCGGTGCATGAAGCTTGTCTTCCACAAGGATGTTTGTCGCACACATTTATACACTGTGGTATACCGTTTCTGCCCATTGTGCATTGTTCATCATCAGAACAATCACCAGCCGACAAGCAATGCATTTCTTTACTGCAGATTCGGTTTAAACAATATTGAAATTCAGGACATGTGCTGTTAAATTCGCATGTTAAACGACATGTTCCTTGAATACAAACTTGGTCGTTTAGGCAGTCCCTTGAATTTTTGCATAGGCCTGAAATAGAAATTAGTTATTAGCGCATTTTTTTAAATATTAAGAGTACAAAGCAGCACATGGTTTAATTCATATAACTTAAATACACAAAATATTTAAAAGTTCTAATGTAAATATCACTTAGAGTATATCGACTTGAACCTTCAATATTTCGCAATCCTGGCGACCTACGGAGTCGAAGGTTTCCATTTCGTCTTTTTTAGTAAATTTAATAGTTATAAATCATTAACTTAAACTTACCAACACACAGGTTGTCTATACACCGAGTTCCAGATGGGCATCTTCTATCATCTGTACAAACTTGAATCGGAACACACCCTAAAACGGGATCCCCAGTATAACCAGGTGAACATGTGCAATGTCCTATGTGATTTCTAGAAAAACAATCCGCGTTTTTACCACACGCCCTAGGTATACTGCATGAATCTTTGCATTTATAATTGACACAGGCTTCTTCTAATGAACAGTCAATATCTTTTGTGCATTCAAATTTAATACACTTTTTATACGGGTCTCCTTGACTATCTTGAGGGCATTCACATGAAGGGTTATGTTTGATGACAACACACTCGGCGCCTTGGCCACAATGTGATTGTTTTTCACAAGGGTTTATGCAATGATTATTATAACATTTAGTTTTTTCTGAACAGTCATCGTCAGAAAAACAGTCTCCAGGTACTCTGCAGTCACCACTTATATTATCCAAAATAGTTCCATTTACGCAACTACAGGAGTATGATCCGGGTGTATTTTCACAATTAGCATTTAGAGGGCATGGATTGTTCAAACATTCGTTTATATCTTCGCAGACATTATTAGCTAAGTCATATCCTGATGAACATGTGCACAGTGCTTTGTGATTTTCAATGTTACAAGTACCGCCTTGACAAAGTAACTCGTCACATTTATCTAAAACAGAATAATTGTAATATTAATTATATTAACAAAATTAGTTAACGAAAACACTAAATTAAGTTTGTATTTATTTTAAAAATGTGCATCTGGCTTACCAGAACACTTGTTGTTCCGAAGATTGCAGTATTTTTCATTGGTACAATCAGAGTCTTCGACGCATTCTACTTTAAAGCATCCTATATTTTTATCAATTGGATTACCAATATAGCCTTTCTCACATGCGCATGTCACTTGATGTTTAACCACTGAACATATTGCATTCAGTTCACAAACTTTGCCCTGACAAGGATTCGAACATTTGCCCTGTATACAGGCAAATAATTCCTGACATTGATTATCATTTTGACATTGATTCGCTAATAAGCAGCCAGATTTGTATGGATCTCCTACAGCACCCGTCGAGCATATACATTTATAAGAGCCAGGTACATCGACACATTGTGCCAAGGGATGGCAAGGGGTGCTGTCACACTCGTTGATGTTAACACATTCATCTCCAATCATTTGAAATCCTTTAGCACACTGACATTTTGACATTATGCACAGTTGATTATTGAGACAGTCGGTATCTGCTTTGCAACCCGCTATACATATTCCAGAACTGCAGTGTTCTCCATGTAAACAGTTACTACTTGAATGGCATATTTTATGACATTTACTATCACTGCATTTTTCGCCAATAGCACAGTCCGAAGTACCACGACATGGCACTTGGCATAAATGTCCTATGCACATATGTTCTGGTGGACATTCTGATGTCCGTATACATGAAGTAGGTTTTCGCACACAGCCCTGTTGAGGGCTAGGTGTACCCTCGAATCCTAAGGGGCACTCACATTTTATACTGTGATTAATCCTTGAACATATTGCATTGGGGCCACATACTCGCGATGCTAGACAAGGGTTAACACATTTATTGTTAACACATGATTCGTCAATACGACAATCTTCGTTGTTTCTACAACCAATTAAACATTGACCATTGACACAAGCTTGACCAATTCCACATTGAGTATGTTTACTGCACTGATTAATACACAAATTTTGGATACATGTATCTCCTGGATCACATTGACTTGAGTCTTTACAGGCCATAAAACACTGACCATTTGAACATATATCTCCTTCACAGTCTAGTTCACTGTTACATACAAGTAATTTTTTCTTGCAAGCACTTCCACCTTGTATGCTTTCGTATCCTTCAGGACAAAGGCAAATTGCTTTACGATCAACTATTTTACATAAAGAATTAAGACCACAGGCCCCATCACAAGGATTGACACAACGCCCGTTAATACATGTAGCTTCTGCCGGGCAATCCTGATCACCTTTGATACATTCGCCTTGTTTTTGACAGCCAGATCCTTGGGCATCTCCTACAAGTCCAGGAGGGCATTTACATACGTAAGAAGAAAGACGCGGTTCACATATAGCAGTAGAGTGACAAGGATTTGGATTACATGATTCAATTTTTTTACAGTTTACCTCTGGTAGCGGATCAGATTTAAAGCCACTTGGGCATTGACATGTAGGTTTATGATTTTCACCTATGCACACAGCATTGTCGCCACAAGTATCGTCGCTGCAAACGTTCATGCAAGTATACGTCATTCTGTTACAAATCTCATGAGAAGGACAGTCGGCATTGTATATGCATGGTACGGATTCGCAACCTTTTTCCAGGTCATTTGGATTTCCAGCAAAAGGACCTGACGGACATTGACAATTCGCAACATGATTATTAGTAACACAAAGTGCGTTAGGGCCACATGTTATTTGTTGACAAGCTGGTACACATTTTTTTGCATTTCCGACAGTTTTACAGATCTCACTTTCTCGGCACTGGGCATCATCTGTGCATTGGTTTTTGTTAATGAGAACGCAACCATCTCGATCATTCGGGTTGCCAGCAAATCCAGCTAAACATTCGCATTGACTTTTATGGTTCTTTGTAGTGCATTTTGAATTTTGTGGACACGAGAACAATAAGCAGTTATCTTCACATTTGTTCACGCCGAGAACATCTTTTTGACAAGATTTATGGTCATCACAATCTTCATCTTTTTTACAGTCAGGTGTAGAGGGTTGTTGACATGAAGAGCTGACTGGATTCCACAAAAAGCCATCTTTGCAGTCGCACCGTGCGATATTTTCAACGACTCTGCATATTTCATTTGCACTACAAGCAATAGTAGAGCATATATCCAAACATTTATTCGCTGATCCGTCTACTGAAAAACACACTTGAGGCTCTAAACAATCACTGTTTTCATTACATTCTATTTCATTGGGCTCTGCTTGTTTTAAATGACACCCTATTTTAATGTCAGTTGGTTTACCGATATAACCTTCTGCACAAATGCAATGTGCTTGATGATTCGCACCGATACATAATGAATTTGGTCCACATTGCAGCTTACTGCAAGAATCTACACATTTACGAACGTTTTTAGCAATCTGGAAGCATATTTCTGAATCTTTACAATCTCCATCCGTCATGCATTTTCCATCTGAAATACAACCTCTTTGCAAATCATTAGGGTTGCCTACGTGTCCAGGGAGGCACAGACAATTACCTTCTTCACATGTAGCTTTGGGACCACACATTACAGTACGACATACGTCGACACATTTAGACCTTTCACACACATAGCCATCAGGGCATGTTGCATTATGTGAGCAAGTGCAGATACTGCCCTCAAGGCATTTGGGAATAATAACTTGTGAGCATAGCTCGTATGGATTGCCAACATATTTACTTTTACAGATGCAACTGAAGCTTCCTGGGGTGTTTATACAAATAGCGTTTTCGGCGCAAGGTCTTGAGCTGCATTCATCAATATCTATACATTGTATGTTAGGGTTTCCTACATATCCAGGTGGGCATAAGCACTCTACGTGAGATCTTGTTTGTTGGCAGACTGCATTGGTACCGCAAGAAGTTTTAGCACAAGTTATCAGTCTTCGAGGCAGGCATTGTTTGTATGGATTTCCTGTATAGCCTTTGTCACATTTACATGCATTTGTTGTTCCATAAACACAATGTGAATTTTCCGCGCATCCGGGATCACATGCTGGCGGAGATATAGCTGAAAAATAAAAGTGATAATAATGTGTGAATTGTGAAAAACTATGTAAAATATTTATAAGAAACTGGAAATCATTTTACTTACGTGGCATACACAATAAATCTGGATTTCCAACAAAGAAAGCATTGCACACACATCTGCCAGTTTTTTGATTACAAGAAGCTCCAATTCCACATACTACGCCATCGCAGCGTTGCCTACATCTTCCCGCAACACAAGTTAATGGTTCCTCGCATGGTATTCCAGATCCACAAACATCTCGCCTACATACTCCTCCCGGAAACGGATTACCAACTGTACCTTCTGGACAAACACAAGTTGGTCCAGTCTTTGATATTATACACTGTGCGCCAGCAACACATGAGTATGTGTCACATCCTAAAACCAAAAGAAAAATAATTCAAAACGCCAGCCTAAATATATAAAAGTTAAATGAATAAATGTCAACACACTTAGTTTTTCTTTATTGAACATTAGAGATAGTTTGTAATACAAGTTTTTTTTTATTGATCATCGATATCAACTTACCAGAAATACATTTTCCGCCTTTAGGTTTAGTATAACCAGGATTACAGCGGCACCAAGCCGCATGATTCTCAACTTCGCAGAAGGCGTTAGACCCACACAAAACACTACTACAGGGTGAAACACATGTGTTGTTTAAACATGCTAGTGTATTGGGACATTGGTTATCTGAAGTACATAATTGCTTTTGTGTTGGTCCATCGTCATTAGTACCTGTTAAATGATTGAAATTAGAAAATAATCAATTCCGATTTTTTGATAATTACTTTGCATAAATGATAAAGATTACTTACATCCTGATTTATATGGATCTCCAACCATATTTGGGGGACAAGCACATTGGTATCCCCCTTTCCTGTCGTGACAGATAGCGCCGTAAGCGCATGGCGCACTATGACATTCATTTCTGTTTGTACAACCTATGTATGGATCACCTTCATATCCAGTCATGCACATACATCGCGGTGGATCACTTGGTGTACATTTGGCATTAATACCGCAAGTGAACCTTTCACAAGGACTCTTACATTTTTGTCCATCAGTGACATCCAAGTAAAATGGAGGAGGGCAGATGCATTGCCCTGGTTGTATGCACTTTTCATTCGGAAAACAGTCAGAATCACTTATACATCGCTTCTGATTTAAGGCACAATGCCCCGATGTAGGATCTTTGCTATAACCAGATGGACATTTGCATATAAATGAACCAACTGTGTTTACACATTCTGCGCCAAAACCACACACTGGCTGACCAGAAGTACATTCGTCTTTATCCTCACAGGCTCCGTCTACCGTTTGAGTAAAGCCCGCTGGACAAGCACAATAACTTACTCCATCTGATATTACAATACACTCTGCTCCTTTTCCACATTTCTTATCCTTTGAGCATCCAGAAAGCACGCAGTTGCCGTCGACCACCTTGTATGGCGGTTGACATTGGCAAGTTATATCACTGCAAAGTTCACAGAGGTTGTAGGGATTGCCACTATATTCGAATGGACATTTACATTCGTAGCTACCAGGTAAATTTTTGCAAATAGCATTTAAACCACAAGGCGATCGCCCGTGTTGAGTGCATTCATTGATGTCTTCACACAACCCATTCGCCGTGCTTCGAGAAAATCCTTGAGAGCAAATACAAACATGCTCTCCTTCATGCAAAATACACTGTTCCCCTTGTGGACATGGATTAGTGGCACTACATTCCGTTGAAATTTTTCCAGGTGTACAACCATCAACATACGGATCGCCACTAAAAGCACCAGGACATTCGCATAAGAAATGACCGGGTAAATTTTTACAGACAGCTCCTGAACCACACGGATTTTCCTCACATTCGTTAAAGTCTTGACAACCATTTGGCGATAAAGGATCACCATTGTAACCGCTACGACAAGTGCATTGTGCTATTTGATCATGTAACAGGCACTCTGAGTTGCTTCCACATTGTAAGGTTTCACAAGGATCTGAAATGCAAGTAAATGTATTAAATGTATTTATGATTTATCTTTGATTTTGAAGCTTGCCAATTATCAAAATACCAAAGAAAAATAAAGATAAAAATTCTATTGTATGAATAATGAGTGACTGATCAAAGAGTTACATCAACTTGTGTTTTTCTATGGGTGTCAGAGGATGTGACTCATGGTTTCTTAAGATTCGGATTATCTTTTTAAAACAGATGTGATATTATGTATGTGTGAATTTAATGAACTTACGTCGACAATCATTCCCAACATTCGGTTCAGGACATAAACACCTCGAATTTGAATCGCATAAAGCGTTTCCTGGACAGTCATTGTCATTTTTACAGGCTAATATTTCAGCACATCGTATGTGTGGGTCTGGGTCAGGAATAGATCCTTCAGGACATTCACAAGAAAATGATCCTTTTCGATTAACACAATCTGCACCAATGCCACATAAACCTTCCATTTGGCATTCATCGATATCGACACATTGTTTATAAGCATCTCCAGTGAACCCTTCAGGACATTGACACATAAAGCTACCAGGAGAGTTGGTACACCTTGCATTTGCGCCACAACGTCCGACTGGACCGACTGACGTATCACATTCATCTATATCGATGCATCCCGCAGCTATATCATTCGGATCGAATGTCCAGCCTTCTTCACACATACAATATGCTTCAGAGCCATCAGGTTTACAAAAGGCGTGTTCACCACATTTGACATCTTCACATGGGGCGCGACAAGTTACTCGAGGTGGAGTTCCTATAAAACCAGCAGCGCATTCACAGTTGTAGCCACCGGGTGTGTTGATACATAAAGCATTTTCTCCACATGTTGTTGTTTTCGTGACACATTCATCGATATCGACGCAAACTGATCCTTTGGCATCGAATCCATCTTTACAGAAACATTGGTCGTCAATACATTCTGCATTGTTGGTACAGTCAAAATTTGATTTACATAATGTGTTTACATCGACCTGTAAAAGAAAAGCATGTCGAAAATTATCCTAGTTACTTTTTTAACTATATTTATATTTTTAATTGCATACCTGTGCACAAGCAATCTGTGGATCCGGTTTAGCTCTATATCCTTGAGGGCATAAGCAGTTGTATCCAGGGTCCGCATTCTCACAAATAGCATGTGTGCCACAGGGTCGTTCATATACTTCACACTCGTTGAGGTCGTGACAGCCACCCTGTGCGCGTGCGTCTCCTGTATACTCCGGCGCGCACACGCACACATAGCTGCCAATGGTGTTAGTACACACCGCGTGTAAGCTGCACACTGGCTCGTTACTCTTACATTCATCCACGTCTGGTGTAACAAACAACGCACATCTAATTACATCTGCCGCTTTTGCGAGCTTTGACACAATACGCACATGGTAGGTACGCCGGCAGCCACTACGAAGAAGAAGAAAGTAACACAGAGCCGCCAAAACAGCATTCCATAAGACGACGAAAGAAGAGAGATCAAGAAAAGGCAAAGGTCCTTGTTGTCCTGTCACTTGTAAGACAACAAAGTGCATGATTTGTTGAGCAGTCCTTTTGCAGCCGATTATAAATTTACATCTCTGCAATGATTGCTTTTTGCTGAAATCGTAACATCGATTTATTAAACAACAATTTTTTTGATGAATGAATTAGTAGAAGCGTGATCTACCGCGCGCCCATAGAGCGGTAGTTTACAGCGCAACTTGTTAAGAGTGTATAGGTAAGTAAAAGAAGCGTTAGAGACGTTAGTTAAAACCATGACAGACGAAGGTTTAGAGTTCGTCACACCTACTGGCGTACCGGCAGCGAATCTTACCAATGCACTGGACGTCGGGATCGCCTTCGAAGCCTTGCGGGCAAGTACATCGGAAGCCGCCGGATAGATTCTCGCAGAGGGCGTCACGGCCGCAGGGGGCGCGCGAGCACTCGTCGTGGTCGCGGCAGCTGACGCGCGGGTCGCCCTCGTAGCCTGGTGGGCAGCTGCACTCGTACCCGCCTTCCAGGTTTCGGCACACCGCGCCCGTACCGCACGCCTCCGCGTTCAAGCACTCGTCAACATCAACGCACTACAGAATTTGACAATAATCATTAGCTAGCATCGCAATTCTATCATTTTTTACTGCAATATACATTGCAAAGTTCAAGATTAAATTTTCTGTATATAAAATAAATAACTCCCGTGATTACTTACGCCATCAAATGGGTTTCCGGTATAACCAGCTGCACATGCACATGTATAATTTCCTGGGTAGTTCTGGCAAACAGTGTGAACGCCACAAGCGCCTTGTCTTCTGCACTCGTCAATATCTACAACATTAATAACTGATGTGTATTGTGAAAAAATAGTCTATTGTATTCATCATCATCATCATCTCAGCCCTTTGGCTGAGATGATGATGATGATGACGTCTTTACGTCCACTGCTGGAAAAAGGCCTCCCCCAAGGATATGCGGGGTATTTGCCGTAATCGCCACGCTTGGCAAGCGGGTTGGCGATCGCAGTAGGTTGAGGGTAACCTCAGAGAGATGCTGCTGCCCATCCTCTGGAATGGTCCCTTAGTCGGCTCTTACGACACCCACAGGAAGAGATGGGGTGGTGCAATTCTTTATCCCCGGCACCACACAGGGAGTCTATTGTATTGTCTATTGTATTATTGCCATCTAATTTGCAATGACTTATTAGCCTAAAAGAAATCGGCAAAATGCTAGTTGAACTAGTGCGGTAAAGTGTTCCATATTCTGATGTAATAGCATTTTTTTTTAATAAATGTATTCCTAATAATGAGCAAAAGGAAATATTTGTCATACTTTTAACTTTTTTAACTTCATTTATTTATATTTTATTCAGTTGTTAAATACCTGGGAAAGTCAGTTGACCTGACAAAATTATATACTAAGTGGTCTTAGTTTACTTTAAATGTTTGGACTTAGACAAAACAATAGGCATGTCTGTGATAATTATAAGATAAAGTAGTTAATTTTGGGTTTGTACCTCGACACTCTTCTTCGCCATCGCCTTCGAAACCCCGGTTACATTTGCAAATAAAATGAGCGGGCAAATTACAGCACTCTGCATTCTCAACACAGCGGGCCGCAATGTCAGGATCTTCGCATTCATTTATGTCTGTAGTAAATTAAAAATATATATAAAAAATATTTAAATACTAAATGCTACTTTTTAAGGCACTGGCAGCTGTGAAATGCGCTTGACTTATGCATGGTTTAAATAAAAATTATACAACATTCAACGCATTGAAAAATATGTTATTATTTGCAACAATGTTATTGTTTCCAAAATTCAGAAATATGAAATTTCACCGACAGACAAAAATCCAAAGCTCTAAGTAGTATCTATTTTATATGAATATTTTTTCATTCACTAAACTACGTCAATGAAATTAAGTAAGTATACTGATTCATAATATTTTTGAAAAAATGCTGTTTGATGCTTATATTTTTTTTTATAAAACATCTAGATTTTAAATGAATAGCGTTTTTCGAACTTTCTGACTTAAATTATTGATCATGCACTATTTGCATCCCTTTTGGTTGTATGCAGATCGACAGCGAGCGCTGTTTCGTGTTGTTAGTACCTTAACCAGTATTATAGAATGTTACCTTTGCAACTGAAACCGTCGCCGACGTAGCCAGGGAAACACGAACATTGAAAACTACCGACAGTATTTGTACAGTGAGCAAAAACGTCGCATGGCCTATCCTTGCATTCGTTTACATCTGGAAGTTGTTCGAAACAGTTAGCTTAATGTGTGCGATTGATTCATTTCAATTTTAAAATTCGTTCGTTTTAAAGGTATACATACCGAGTTCCTGACAGTTACATCCACCGAAACCATCGTTACAATGGCACACACCGTTTAGACAGGCACCATTTATGCAACGCGCTCCATCGTCTTTGGTACAATCATCTAAAACATCAATTTATATATTGTAAGGACAATTAGTACGACTATAGTAATGATATGTTAAAACTAGCATTACGAGTTATACTTAAGTATTATATTTGTTACATAATTACGAGCACGCGAGCCGACGCGATGCCAACGAATCACGTGTGTGGGTTTTGTAGTACTCATCATTTTCATTCATAAAATCGTGACGTATTATGGTGTAACAATAGCTTGTATCTATTATAGCCATTCAAAACAATTATTTTATCTCTTCAATAAGACCCCTTTGACTGTGTTTATTAATTTAGTTTTAACTGTGTTTATTTATTATGTTAAATAGTCTGTTGAAATTTTACAAATAGAATGCAGAACGATGATTGATATACACTGTGATGTTGTTTTGTCAATATATTTTTTTGCTAAGTCTAGAACACTTTGACTTAAAGTAGGTACCTATCTTGTATTCTAAACTGTATTACGAAAATGACCGGCATCATCATCTCAGCAAACAAACATTGCGAAACATAGGCCTCTTAAAATGATTTTTACAAGGACCGGTCGTGCGATATTCGCATTCTTCGGCTTCCCTTGTCTCTCAGTCAATTTTGCCATTTGAGAACATTTCCAACAACAGAGTGCCAAAAGCAACTTTTATATGCCATTGAATAGATAACAAAAAACTCGCACTACGCATCCAAGCGTCGGTCAGCTTTTGTTGAAGACCTATATTCCCACTCTGCGTCTTCCGATACGTGATTGTCATTCGAGAACTTTCTTGCTCCAACGACTACATATAAAGGTTAGTAGATGCTACTTAATAACAAATATATGAAAAGATGTATATTACCTGTGCATTTTAACTCTGACTTGAGCTCGTCGGATGCCTTATAACAGTCCGGCACGCCGTCGCATAATTTAGATAATTCATATAATTGTAATATTTGTGTCGATTCGTTTACTTGACAACCAAAATAGCCGTCTTCTAAATTTAAGAAAAATACTTCTCGTTTTATTCCTAATCCTATTCCATATTGGTTTTGTGTCGCTACCTGTGGAAGAAAGTTTTACATTTGCATATATACCAATTAACCAAATTTTATTATGAATTAAGATATGGGAAGGTAACACATTTACTAGAAATATATTGTGAGAGTACTTACATTTGTCGTTGTGACTAAGAGCGTCCAAACCACAAGCGGTAAGGTTTCTATGTACATTGTTTCTGTAACAAAAGAAAAATATATTAATTATTGGTTCTCAGAAATTTATGAATATTTTTGTGACAAACACTGATTGCGCTTTTTATCTTTTAATTATTATGAAGAAAACATTCACTGAAGATTAATATTCACTGAAGATTGTTCTGAACTGAATTAATAATTAATTGCGAGAAATTTATGACTCGAGATTTGCAAGATTTGGAGAAGATTCTTAGTCGAATGTCTTGCCCAGGGATTGTACGAGCAATTTGAATTTACATGGAAGTGCTCATGGGCACGGTAGGCAAAATGCATGCAATGCATTCTGTGTTAATAGAATGCTCTATGAGAATACGCTAAATTACATGTTTCACGTGCAGCATAACTTTTAGTCTCCATAAACGCTCCATACGGTATGAACTCTATAAGTACGAGTATATCAAACATTTAAGAGTTAAATAGCGTTATACTTTCGTCTGATTAATGTTTACCGCAAAAAGAAAATAATGGAAAACACTGCCGTCAAAACAAAACAAAAACACAAAAAAAGCTTAAAGTTTTTGGAGTCGGTGCCAAACAAAGTATCTACTTAAACTGCGTCTCAGATCTGTACATTTCTACATTTCTTTAACTTTTGTACCTTTGTAAGTAATGTAAATTCCATTGACAGAGAAATCGATGAACATACATAAAAAAATACAAACAGCGGAACATAGAACCTCCTCCTTTTTTGAAGTTGGTTAAAAAGTGGTGTTAGTGGATTTTTTATGTCAAACTAATTTTTTTTACACCTGCAACCATTCCAACTAAGTTTTGCGAAACGAAGCACACCCAGTCGAAGCACACCTAAAGTAAGGGAGGAATGTATGTCACGTTCGGTCAGTCTAACGTCTAACGAGGTTGGAGGAAATTTTTAATTCTCTTAGTAAATATTTAACTCCTACCCGTACATTTCGGCTTCAAAAGAAAGTAATGCGCATGTGGGATTGATTTTAAATTTCATGTTTTTTTTTTATTAAAGGGTAGTGAAACTGTAAAAGGTCGCTTTATAGAATAAGAAAATATTTTCTACTAATTAATAGGCGTGCGCATATGTAGGTAATTTTAAATTTGTAAATTATGTAAATTTGTTACCTATAAGATTACCTTATTGATAAATAAATAGATAAGAGTTTACAATATACTGGGGTAAAAAGGAGCTAGTAAAGTTAATACCTATGCACTGATTCGTTACGCAACATTCATCAGTTCAAAAATCCCTTTCTATAAAGAATAAGCATAAGCTTCATTGAACCTGGCATATCCTACTAATATTATAAACGCGAAATTTTGTAAGTATGGATGGATGTTTGTTACTCTTTCACGTAAAAACTACTGAATGGATTTGAATGAAATTCGGCATACAGATAGTTTATAACCTGGATTAACGTATAGGATGCTTTTTATCCCGATATTCCCACGGGAACGGGAACCACGCTGGTGAAACCGCGAGCGGCCGCTAGTATAATATTATGTTAATGTAAGTTCACTGTTCAGGTAGTACACACGCCTGCACATCAGACGACCAGAAACTTTAAAATTTTCTCAATAGACTTTAAACTTTATTTATTTGACTTATGGTTGAACATTTCTTAAAGTAATTTGACAGTTTTGCATAGGTTGATGCGCAGGCGTCTGTACCTATAATAGTACCTACATAAAGTAGTCCAGGCTGAGCATTGAATTTGTATTTTGAAGTAAATAAATTCAAGATTCAAGTGTGTAATTTCAGAATATTTTAACGTCTTCCAGTAGTGTTAGATTTGAAAGAGCCTTACGAAGGTGCGGGTGTCGTTCACTCTGGTGTGCGTGTGTACTTCATCAGGGCAATCCATGAGAATGCTGGCAAGGAAGGTACGCAGGTGCACAAAGAACTATAAACTAAAATACTTTATCTACACTAATGTTGTAATATTCTACTTATGTTTCCAATACTTGACTCATAATTACTACTGTTAGAGCGCAGACAACAAAACACTCAATTTAAGCAATTTCACATGATGGTATAATATCCACATCGATATCGTAAAATCTCATTATAACATCAATAAAACGCGACCAATTATCCTGGCGAGCCTTATGTCAAAATCCTCATACAAGTTGTATAAAATTTTGATATTAGGCTGGCTTTTGAAAACAGTTGGGTTATACGTGAAAACTTCGTCGAAACTACTAAACTTACATACACAAAACTCTGGTAAGATCTTGTGCCAATAAAATAAAAAAAGAACAGCGCGCGCTCGCTCCTGATTGGCCCTGCGCGCACAGCTGCGCTCTCATTGGTTAGATTTTAATGGCGGCAAGTTCACTGTGACAATACACGTACGCGTGAATTTAATGTTTCGCAATGTGTTTTGTTTTTAAAATACAAATTAAAAGTTAAAAATGGACAGCGACGATGATATTTGTACGCCTCCGGATATTCTAGAATTGGCAACAAAAGTAACTCACAATCTTTTGCCAGAAAAATCTAGAAAATTATATGAAAAGAATATAATCTCAAACTCAATACCTACTTAATGTAATTAATATGAAATGATTAAATTAATAGTTACTCTATTGTATTGGGTTAATCCTGTAATGATAGATGTAAGTGTGGAAATAAATAAATAAATAAATAAAATAAATAAATAAATAAAAAATAATAACTTTTTGGCATGGAAGATCGAAAAGAAAACTACATCATTTTCTGAAAATGTCATTCTTGTGTATCTCAAAGACCTCTCCGACAAATTCAAGCCATCTTCTATGTGGGCTAAATATTCTATGCTCAAGTCCACACTGAGTATCTACAACAATATTGATATCACGAAGTATTCAAAAGTCATAGCGTTCCTGAAACGCAGTTCAGAAGGACACAAGGAAAAAAAGTCCTTGACGTTTACATCAGGTCAAATAAAGATGTTCCTGAAAGAATCACCAGATATTTTGTATCTTTTTGAAAAGGTAAGTGTATTTTAGTTCTGTTATTTAATCTACCTAGTACTTACGTACTACACACGCAAGTTATCTAGACACTCCGTTTAAGCGCTTTGTGTATAAATTAGGTAGTAGGTACCTACACTTTACTACTTCATAAATCATAGTTTTTGCCTTGGCTATGTATCTCAAGCTTATTATATCGTTTATTGTTACAGGTTGCACTAATCTTCGGCATAATGGGGGCATGCCGAAGGCAAGAGCTATAACAACATCCAGTTCGATGAAGTCTCTAACATAGACGACAGTACAATCATGGTGAAAGTTTCGAAAACAAAAACGAAAATAGATCGTTCTTTCGTTGTGACGGGCAACTGCTATGCCGTATGTAAAAAATACATGGAACTTCGACCCACCCCCTGTCGAAACCCTGCCTTTTTCTTGAGCTATAGATCGGGGAAGTGCGTCGATCAAAGAACTGGTATTAATAAATTTGGTGCTCTGGGAAAAACTATCGCAAGTTTTTTGAATCTGCCTAACCCAGCGTTGTACACGGGGCATTGCTTCCGGCGCACCTCGGCGACCCTTCTCATAGATAGCGGTGGTGATTTGACCGCACTGAAACGACACGGGGGGTGGAAGTCTTCTACTGTGGCTGAAAGCTACATTGATGAGTCTTTAATGAATAAAATTCAAGTCTCAAATACGATCTTGAACAGTATAGAAAACAAGACGAATGAAGTAATTATAAATATTCCAACTCCGTCTACGAGCTCTACTGCTTGCCCCGCGACCGCTACAGCTGCTGGATCAATAATTAACATTAACTTTCAAAATTGTACCATCCAAAATTTGAACAATTATTATAAATAAACTATTGTCAGCTTTTACTCTTGTTGTTTGACTAATTGCATTAGTGAAGATAAAGTAGTGTATGCAACTGCATATAACACGGGTATTAAAACACTCGTTACTATTATGAAACTCGCTGCGCTCGTTTCATAAACTCACACTCGTGTTTTAATACCCTTCATTATATGACAGTTGCATAAACTACTATTATCAGGCGGATAAGTGGATATGTATTATAAATCTTATTAAAATCAAAAAGTTTGGAAGTCATAATGTTGAAATACCGAATATCAAAATACGAGTACATTCGTGCTTCCAGTACTCTTTCGCACTGCCACAAAATAAATAATGTTGTTATTTAGCATTGTTAATGTTTATTGGTATCAAACAATTGAAATATTTAATAATTACTAAACTTAACAGTAAATTAACAATTTTATTTTATAAAGTCAAGAAGTACCTAGTGATATCCAGTAGCCAGTATCAGGAAAGCTCAGGTGGGGGAGGAAAATAAATGAAAATAACAACTGTGTACATAAGTTTACTCCTTCTGTTATTGTTATGCCCTTACGGGGCGCTACAGTGTTTATTTTAACACCTTGTACCTATTTATTTAATTACTATGTACACCAATGTGGCATGCAATAAATAATTTTTAATTTGAATTTGATATATGAGTAAAAAAATAGTAACCCTAAGATAAGTTATTTATGTATTAATACGTGAAGGTAAAACTTTACTTAAGCCCGTTTTTTCAATCCTTACATCATTATCATTACAGATTTTCTTTAGAAAATATGTCACAATGACAATGTTATTCGTTGGATAAAACTTATCTGAGGATTGAAAAATCGGGCCTAAATAAGTTAAGCATATTGCGCGCACGTATACGAGACGTATGAGATTTTGATTTGTTAAAGTTCACATCGAGAAGGAGTGCAGAAACATAAAATGTATGTATAATTAAGTGTTATTACATTGTATAAACATAATAACGAACGGTCAAGTTCGACTACTGGGCGACCACTCGTTAATTTAAATTGTCATTTCTTCAGTCACTTTTCAATAATCATTACACGAGACGAGTGCCTGCTTTGAAATGAGCAGGCAAACAGCTGATGTCATGTTTAGTTTGAGTGTCAGTTTATTTTGAATATTGATTGATAGTGTGAATGGTCTATAAGCAATACGCTAGCTTCCGTTTATAATTACCGGCGCGACAAAGGCGAAGGCTGCGGCGCGAGGTCAGATAACTGTGTGAGAGGTATTTTTTCGTAGCAAACTTATGTCATTACTTAATCTATAGCTGTGTATTGAGAACTCATTTCTCATTATGTACGGTTGTACGTGTAAAGCGTTCGTTAATATTTTGAAGAATACTGTTAGATTTTGGAAAAGTGTTGAAAATTTTTCTGCGAACGGTATTCGAACCTGCACCCTCTGCGGATCCTGCTTGCGGTTCTTTTTTCAACGATTTTCCAAATCGTAATTTGTTCGCAACAAAATCTTCGTAACATTATGTGTAAAATCATAATTATAAATACTGTTAGTGCTTTGGGAATATCTCGCGGCTACATACACCTTTCTATTGAGCTACCGTTTTATATATTATTTTTTACATATATTAATAATTAAATATATATATATATTAATAATTAATTAATACTACGAAAAAACACTTAGCCTAATGGTAAGCTGAGGATTCAAGCACTCTATTCCCAGAGTGCTTGAATCCTCAGCTTATTCAACTCAAAACTCGGAATATAGCCAGTTAGTTATTTTAGTACTAACTGACTTAATATGATGGTGGTAGTTCCTACAACAAGCTCTACCACCAACCAAACCGAGCTTATAATGTAGGTAACCCGGAACTGAGTCTGAGCTTGGGTCTAAAAGGTCTAGGTCTCTGAAAGTCGTTTTCATAAATATCCTACTTAATACTATAAATGCGAAAGTGAGTTTGTTTGTTTGTCTTTTTTTTTACATATTATTATTATTTTGTTTTTTTTAGGATTATTAATTAACTTTATAGTCACTGTTTTTAGGTATGTGTTCACGTCAGGTAGTCCCACAGTCAAAGTGCGTTAATAACCTAATATAATGTTTTATGATACGTTTTTAGGGTTCCGTAGTCAACAAGGAACCCTTATAGTTTCGCCATGTCCGTCTGTCCGTCTGTCTGTTTGTCTGTCTGTCTGTCCCCAGCCTAGCTCATGGACCCTTAGTACTAGAAAGCTGTAATAGGCATGGATATACATATTAATCACGCCGACAAATTGGTGAAGTAAAATTTTGAAAAATATTTTTTTTAGGTTTCCCCTACACGTGAAGTTGGGATGTAATTTTTAAAGGGTTTTATTTAGTTTGTTTACCTTTAAAGTGCAAAATTAAATTTTGTTAGAGTGTGTCCTCCCCGCCAGCCAAATGGTTGTTTTTGGATACTTTATTTATGATGGCGCAACGGCAAACCTTATGATTACGATTCATTAGATGTCGCTAAACCGCCACTTGTTTTGCAGCTGAGTTTCTAGCTAAATGATAATTCTTATTTATTCTAGTTGGAGGAGCTCGATGGCGCAGTGTTTAACGCGCCCGGTCTGCGAGTGCTGAGGTTAAGCAGTTAAGCAACTTTCGCAAAGGCCGGTCATCCGATCCGATCCGAACCCTTCGGAGACTCTGGAAGGGCACGGGGACGCGCACTTTTAAGTGTGCGATGCCGTACCCCTCTAGAAATCCTCCGAAGGTGATTCGTTTCAACACGGCTTGAGGTACCCTTTACGTACCTCGCCGCCCCTAAAACAAGCCCGGTGAAGCTGAAAATGCCCCTCGGCAATCAGCAGTCTCTCTCAAAAAAAAAAAAAAAGGCCGGTTATCGGATGGGTGACCAAAAATTTATCGTCTCGAGCTCCTCCGTGCTTCGGAAGGCAAGAAAAGCAACATAACAACCGCCAATCCGTACTGGGCCCGCGTGGTGGTTTATGGCCCGTTCTCCCTATCCATCCAATGAGCTGATGATGATGAGTTATTCTAGTTATAATTTATAATAGGTATAACATCGTGATTGGAGTGCACTGACTGTGCAGTTCTCTGACAATTTAAGTCACTTCATAAAGTTAAAAATTCTTTATTGTAGGGATATATTTCGGACAAGCACTGTTAAACTTTTTGATTCAAACAAAACTAGACTTTAAAAACTGACGTGTAAAAATATTTTTTGACCGAGGTGGTATGTTAATCACGCGTAATGATCATTGAATCTCCTCTAGACAGAACAAACGCATCGGTGGCCGGGTTGCAAAGCGCGCGGCCCAATACCCGAAGGTCCTAGATAGATAGATAAACACTTTATTGCTTACACAATTATACACAAAACAAATAACAGGAAATTTTAAAATCATCATCATCATCAGCTAATTCTTATGTCCCCACTGCTGGGGCACGAGCCTTCCCTATGGATGGATAGGGAGAACGGGCCATAAACCACCACGCGGGCCCAGTGCGGATTGGTGGTTGTTAACGACTGCTAATGCGTGGCGCTGCGAGCGGTAACACGGTCGTAGCACGTTAGCGTATTTTAGTGAACAAAAATATTTAAAATCCCTAGTTTGTCGTGAAATGTGTGTCAATCTGTGCTACGGTTTTTAGTGCACAAGTGATAGTGTTCGTGTCGCTGATAACAAGCAGGCGGCATACCGCGCTTGGATCAGGGGTAAAGCTCTTGGGGATCCCGAAACCCGCTCGCTGAAAGCAGCCTATAATAATGCCACCAAGTCCTGCAAAAGAGCTTACATTAGAGCGGATGCCCAGCGCGTTGCACGAGTCGGCCAAGAACTACTGACGCATCCTACGGGCAGCCGTAGCTACTGGCGTCTGGCCAAAGCCGTGCAATCGAACTTCTGCCAACCCTCGCTGCCACCATTGAGATGTCCTGATGGAACTTTAGCTCACAAGCCGCAGGAGAAAGTCGATCTCCTGGCCAAACTCTTTGCGGCTAACTCCCGAGTCGATGACTGCAATGCACAGCCACCTACAATTTCTCACTGTGGCCACACAATGCCCGATTTTAAAATCAGGCAGCGTGACGTCCGTGCGGAGCTGCAGTCAATCGATGTCCGGAAAGCTAATGGTCCTGATGGCATCCCTCCAATAGTCCTAAAAATGTGTGCAGCGGAGTTGTCCCCCGTGTTAACGCGCCTTTACCGTCTCTCGCTCTCTTCAGGTTGTGTGCCGGAATCTTGGAGAGAAGCTAATGTGCAACCGGTCCCCAAAAAAGGAGATCGGTCAGATTCATCGAATTACCGCCCCATAGCCGTAACTTCAGTTTTGTGCAAAGTAATGGAGCGCATTTTAAATAAACAACTTGTCCACTACCTAGAAGAACACTCCATAATTCACGATCGCCAATACGGGTTTCGGCCGAAACGGTCAACGGGTGATCTTCTAGCATACGTTGCACATCTTTGGGGTGAGGCTATTGACAAGCATGGTGAGTCGGTGGCTGTTAGCCTTGACATAGCCAAGGCTTTTGATCGGGTCTGGCACAAAGCTCTTCTCTCCAAGCTCCCGGCATACGGTCTGCCTGCTCAGTTCTGCAACTGGGTCGCTGGCTTCCTGCATGAGCGCAGAATCCGTGTTATATCTGATGGATGCGCTTCGCGGCTCATGTCAGTGAACGCTGGTGTCCCTCAGGGGTCCGTTCTATCCCCCACGCTGTTCCTTCTGCATATCAATGATATGCTTCCACTTGGAAATATTCATTGCTATGCAGATGATAGTACGGTCCATGGAGGATATAACGGTCACCCAGCGGCTGGGCGGGTCGAAACCGAAGTGAATCGAGTTAATCTTGTCATTGAGCTCAATCGGGTATTGGACCTCATATCTAATTGGGGCACCAATAATCTGGTTGAGTTCAATGCCAAGAAAACACAGGTGTGCGCGTTCACGGCAAAAAAGTCACCATTCCTTCCCCTTCCATCTCTTCAGGGTACATCTCTACGCCTGCAGAGCAGTATCAACATGCTCGGTATGACGATACGCTGCGATCTGAACCAAAGGGACTACATCGAAGCCGTGATCAAAACAGCCTCACGAAAACTCGGAATTCTGAACAGAGTGCGGCGATTCTTTACGCCGGACCAGTTGTGCCTTTTGTACAAGACACAGGTACGGTTTTGCGTGGAGTATTGCTCGCACATCTGGGACGGTTCCGCTAAGTACCTTCTCGATGCCTTGGACAGATTGCAGCGTCGCGCTGAACGCATTATCGGCAATGCAGAAGTGGTAAATACTCTCGAATCTCTGCAATTGCGTAGAGACGTTGCGTCACTCAGCGTGTTTTACCGCTTATACCATGGCGAGTGCTCTGAAGAGCTCTTTGACCTCATCCCACCTTCTCCCTTTCTTCATAGGAGTACACGTGCTGCTCTTCGGAGTCACCGATTCACTGTCTCAAGTATCCCATCACGCACAAAGAAATTTAGTGACTCGTTTCTTTGTCGCACCTCCAAAAGATGGAATAGTCTACCAGCACACGTTTTCCCTCCTTCCTATGATATGGGGTCCTTCAAGAGAGGCGTGAAGAAGCACCTTGTGGGCCGGTAGAGTGAAGTTAACTGATGCTACGTTTGTTTCCACGCTGCACCAGTTGTCTTCGCGTCTGGACTTCATTTCCACTTAGGGGCAAGTGTGTTTTGGATTTTTCGATGCATAACCCGGGATTTTGATACCCAACCCGCATTTAGCAAACGTGGTGATTAAGCCGTTTCCTATCCATTGTATTGATGACTTGATTTGAATGATGCCTTTGCCCAGCAGTGGGACAGTTATAGGCTATTAACTTATCTAGACAGAACTTCATTCAAATACAGTAATACTCTCATATAATATGCCTATTTCTACAACCACACTGGAATGATACTAAGCATAGAGCTTAAGGCATCGCCTCTACTAAAGCCTTAGAATCAAGTGTTTGCTATATGACCACTTCCTATTAACCCCCACGACGACCGGTCAACCCGAACCGAGGTCCTCTAGCCTTTAGAGGCGCCCTAGGGTTGTTCTGCTCGCTCCCGTTCCGATCGAACCCCTCGGAGAATCTAGTAGGAAACGGGGGGAAACTAGTGCGTGATGCCAATACCTCTGATGGTGCTTCGTTTTACACGGCTTGAGGTACCCTTTAAATATTTATAAAATTTATTAGTGGCCGCTCGCGGTTTCACCCGCGTGGTTCCCGTTCCTGTGGGAATATCGGGATAAAAAGTAATCTATGTGTTAATCCAGGTTATAAACTATATGTATGCCGAATTTCATCCAAATCCATTTAGTAGTTTTTACGTAAAAACGTTCGCGTTTATAATATTAGTAGGATTAGTAGGATAAAATACAGTGAAAAAATGAATCGCCTACCCAACCCAACCAGAAATTGAACTTGGGTCTTCCGCAATCCCGGCGGCTGCACTGACCTCTATGCTACCGGGAAGGCAGACGTAGCGCTGAATTTTGTCACTGCTTTTTTAATTTTTTAAGTGCTAATAGCGGCACAGTGCGCCATCTACCTAACGGGCATTGCAACCGACGTATTTTATAAATTTTATAAATATTTAATTTAGCTTCAGTGCAGCAATTAGCACTTGAAAATAAAAAGTAAAAATGTACCCTTTGTTTCTCGCCGCCTCCAAAATAGTACAGTGACGCTAAAATGCCCAATCTCTCTCCAAAAACAAAAAAAACTTCCTATTAGTAGGCTCGTATTATTTCTTGTTTATCGATCAGTTTCCATACCTCAGGTATAGCATATGAGCTCATGCTCATAAAGCATTATTACTGAAATATTATTGCAGTTGTGAAAATATGACGCGTGTATACATATACGCCGCTATACGCGTCTCGTTCATAACCGCTACAATACTGCTGCATTACTGCTTTAGGAGCCCATGGTAAGCGGTGGCAATGCGCATTAATATTGCTTTATGTCATAAACTGGTGAGTTTATGACATAAGGCAATATTAATGCGCATAGAAATCAATTTCAAAGAAATCTTAAACGTTTCTTAATGCAGCTACGAGTATATAAGTACATCTCGCAAGGTTCTTTGGTGACATAATAAGCCATCTGCAAAGTAGACAGAGACCAATTATAAGCCGGTAAGGTCATACGAATACTAGCAACCTTAAGTATTAACTATATCGGTAAACCTTGACATATCAAAATCAGTTGTGACGAACATTATATTTTATTGTACAGTGGACAATAGTTAAGTTTAAGTAAAACTGAAGTGTCTCAAATATGCAGAAAATCATTAATTAGTCTCGTAGAAGCAATTAACATTTTGTTAAGTCCTATTTTTAGCTTTACCTTGATAATGTAGCCCTAAAAGTTGATTGTTAAAAGCTTTGGTTAAAAAAGTTTAAGAGTTCGATTCCTGGTAGAGACATAGTTTGTATGACGACCACTGTCTATTGCTGAGTGTTAAATGTTTGTATTTCTATTCAAAATTTACTACATAAAAGCACATGACGTGCTTGACATGAAAGTGACGATAACGCCAGACGTAGGAATCGTCATCTAATAGCAACATACATATTATAATATTAAAAATCAATTCAACAAATGAGTAATGAGTATGTTTATTTATACTTATTTGTCCTTCTGTCTAATATGGAAGAAACGCAAATGCATTTTTTATTTTGTGTTTTTTTTATCAATGAACGTATTTTCGAGGGTTTTCCACGGTGCACGTTGGTTTATTAAGTTTGAACAAAACAACTTCTATTAAAGATTGACAATGTATGAAATATCTACCTTTATTTGTACTAAAAGGTTATAGAGATCTTATTACACACAACACAGTCATTTTACATGATATAAATAAGATAACTTTCTACGCAAAAACGTTATCTCTAACTGCCACAAAGTGTCCAGAGACGTAATTAAAGTTTTTTTTCTAAACATATAAACATTTAATGTTTTAAAAATAACTAAAACTCACATACACTTATACTAAAATATTAATAATATTATTATTATTATTATTTATTATATTTTATTACGAATTTTGTATTATCAGCCTGGTTTTTATTTACATCCTCTAAATTATATTAGTCCAGAATCACTTCATATGTCTTAAGACTGCCGCTATAGTTTTCCTATAATATCTTGGCAACAACAAACCGTTTCGTTTGATGCCTCACAAGTTTCACTTTGACAAACATCGCTACCCGCACTATTTAAGTACTAAGTATCTATCAGTATCACTAATTTCCAAAGTTAAAAAAAATATTAATTACATTACTTAGTAAACACGGAATAGTTATAGGTCTACGTCTCGTAGAGACACATCGATATTTTTCCGTAGACTCTACGAAGCTTAGCAGATGAGTCTTAGTGAGTATAAGCCAAGTCTCTGTAATCATAACATTACAAAAAATACTATTAAAGAATTTGATCTAGACACGAAATGGAAAATTAAATAATAACATAAGCTACACTAATCTTACAATAACTACACCATTATTAATCGTATTCAGTAAAAGACAAATCAATTGAGGTTTATTATGAGAATTTAGTTCATTGTTCGAACCTATTGTCGCAACCCTGACATGATCAATACTTACGCGTAGCCGAAACCGATCGGAAGAAAGTAATTTGTTACAGAGAGTGAAATAAGTATCTGTGATTCAATATGATCGAAGGCGTGGTGGTGTTAGTGCACACTCATCATCATGCGCCACTGCTATCAATCTTACGTCACGATCTAAGCTGACATGCGGGTTCGCGTGTACGAATGTGGTATCACAGTACGCGCGTCCGCGGGCTAAGCGTGAGCTTGCCATTCACTTTCACGCAGAGTTGTTCGCCGTGCGTCGCGCCGCCCGCGCTCGCCGCCTCGGAAAGTAGGCTGCGAACAATGCCTCCACGCCGGTTTTCTCTCTTGAGAAACGATTCCCTGTTATAAACGTGTCCACTTCTTATCAACATCCTGCGCTCTTTCAACTTACTTACACGTTTACGTCTACGGTGTATTCTTGAACACAAAGTTCGCTAGGTCACTCACAGTCAACGTTTTTAGTATTCCTTGTGTATGTTTAAGTTATGGACCTAGTAATAAATTGGGGCATTATGAATAATGACAAGCTACTTAGGGCTACCTGATTATAATTTGAACTTCCTTATTTATCACATTGCCTAGACTTTATGAATATTGTTATGTTGTTTTCGGGCAATCTAATAATACCCTGTGTATTTACATTGCACAGGGTGCGGGGTCAGGGAGGAGAACAAGGAGTTCTATAATGTTTTAGACACAATTCAATAGTCAATTTTCATTCCACAAGCAACATTAGCATTTCATTTCACAAACTATGGCATCGAAACATAAACATTCAAACTTTTATAATTTATAAATTTTATAATTCAATCTTTTATTTTATTTTAAAGTAGAAACTGACGTCAATATTTTTTCAGAAAACAAAAGGTACGTTTTACAAATAATTAATTTGACCAAGTGAGGAGCTCGATGGCGCAGTGGTTAACGCCCCCGGTCTGCAAGTGCTGAGGTTAAGCAACTTTCGCAAAGGCCGGACATTGGATGGATGACCAAAAATGTATCATCTCGAGCTCCTCCGTGCTTCGGAAGGAACGTAAAGCCGTTGGTCCCGGCTGCATTAGCAGTCGGTAACAACCACCAATCCGCACTAGGCTCGCATGGTGGTTTATGGCCCGTTCTCCCTATCCATCCATAGGGAAGGCTCGTGCCCCAACAGTGGGGACATAAAATGATGATGATGATGAATTTGACCAAAATACAACATATATATTTTTTAAACAATATTTAAAAGTTTGTTTCTGGCGCTTCTACGGCCGGCCGCTGCCGCAGCACGCTCGCTTCGCTTGCTCGGCTCGCGCTTTGTTTTGGTCACTGATCTAACCTAACCTAACCACTCCAAACCTTACAAACCCTTACCTTCCTGTTCTTTGTGACGGGGGACTTCGACCCGCGAGCCCCCCTAGTATCCTGCCCGTCCCCTTGCTCTCCGTTCTTCCTGGCCGGAATATTGCCTAATGCTTTACTGATCAGGTAACTAATATATTAAATTAAAATTGATTAATAGATCTTCGTCCATTTGACGAGCCTAAAATATTTATTACTCTTGCCTAAATATATTATTTCTTACTTGTTTGTGATAAAATGTGCAGTTTATTTATTTTATGTATTTAATCTTTATTGCACAATAAACTAGGTAGGTAGGTAGTACAAAAGGCGGACTTAATGCCACATGGCATTGGCTACCAGTCGAGTTTATGAATAATTGATTAATTTATATTATTGGGCAACGTACATTACGAAAAGGAGGCTTTAAACGTTAGCAAGTTGTTGATACACATTCAGCGTTTCAAAAAGTAGTTACACAGTTGTTGTTGACCCGCAACGTACTAACCTTTTTGGCCTAAATTCTTTAATGTAAAAAAGAAAGCAAATTAAATTATTTTTTCTACTAATGTTATAGTTGTGGTATAGTTACACAGACTATACTCGTAGTATGTGGTATAGTTAAGCCATTATCTACAAAAACCATCTTTACGAGTCTTGTGCATGTTATTTCTTCTTTAAATTATTTTAACAATAATAAATTAATAATATGGGTTTAAAATAATGGTGTCACAAATATCTCAAATCAAATTAAATATATGTATTGCGAATACAAGTGGTAACTCTACATATTACTAAATCGTGATATTACTTTTCAAGTTATTATGAAGTGCAAAACACAATAATTGCTTAAAAACATTCTATAAACTTTACTGGAGTCATGATTCAGCGTTCATAGGTTTGCGTGAAAGTTTAATGTTCGTCCTTGGCAGCAGTAAGCAGCAGGACCGGTTCCAGTATGTTACCACAAAAAGTTTAAAGTTCAAAATATAATGCGCACCTACGTAAGCATTATTTATTACATATTTATTGTAGGTAATCTATCGGTTTGATCTGCGGTATTTGGATAAAAATGAAGGCAATGAAATAACAAGCTTTACGGTGAATGTACTTGGTTGGATAGCGATAGTTGAGCACGAAATTGCGTTGTATTATCGATAATAATCGTTCAAAGTGAGTGGCTGGCGTATCATTGTGAACGGTACGAGTAGTAACGCTAGCGGTACAGAACAACTGTTTCAAAAACTCATTGCGAGTTGGATACTGTTGTGTCTTTGTATTGTTAATTTTGAAAAAATATAACTATTATCTGTTTCGATAACTTCTGTTAGATTAAGCTAGAAAATGGTTGCTATCAGCAAATCATGTGCTTGCACTTAAAAAAAATTGCTGTGATTTGTAGATGTTTTAGACCGAACTTGCCCGAATGTTTAAGCGGGTCAAGAACCTTAACGTCCGTCCGGTGACGCTGAAAATGCCGCAGAGGCATAAGCAAATCCTTAAAAAACAAATGTTTTATAAAGTATAAAAGGTGATTATTCTATATTATAGTGACCGCTGCCAAGAGTGCTAACAACTAGGAACAAGTTATATATACTGGCTATCTGTATACTACGAGACTAGCTAGCGAATGCTCAAGAGAATTTCGAAAAATCCCGTCTTATATTTTGTCAGGACGTTGATGAGCCAGTCAGCGAATAATTGAGGGCTCTTCTTTATTTATTTATTGATTATTTATAGCTATTGATTAATATTTGTCATATTTCCATGTTATTAGTTAGTTATTTATAAGCAACATGCTACGACAGCTGTCTGTTAAAGTCGTTCTACGATAACGTAATGGAAATCTTAGAAGTTGTTTCAGTACAAGTTACAACAAAAGTGGAAGTAACAATTTTCGAGTGAACATCGTGCAAATGTTGTAATGTTGGTGGAAAAAACCTTCGGTTATCAGTTGGTTGGTCGCCACGTTATTTAGTGTCTGTGCGACAGTGCGAGTGCGGTAATTAACTACGATTTACTCAAACTTCCTGTTTTGTAACAATGTCCTTTAAAACATTTAACAGGCATTTGCACGGTTTTTCTTTTACTAGTTGTAAAAATGAGAGACTCATAATGAAAAAACCCTACAAAGTTGAGTTGGTGTGTTGCGTTAATGGCTTTTATACTTTATTGTTTTTTTTTTCAGAGAAATGTAGAGGATACTTGGCGTGGTTGAAACAGAGCTAGTCGTTGTTTACATGTGTCTACACCCAGCGGGATCCCATGTCTGGGAGACTTGACTTGACTGAGTGATGCAGAGAATTAAATCTGGATATGTTCTACTGAATTATGCTGAAAACAGAATTTGTTCCGTATAAAAAACGGAATATAAACTTTTCTAACCGACCTCTAGCCAGCGGGATATTTACCAAAGTTACGTCTGATGAACTATTAACTTTTAGATCTGTAATTGTTCTGTTCACCAAAACAAAAAACATTCTTCTAACGTCCTTATTTCAGCCACAATGAAGCTGCAGAGAAACCTCCAGTCAGCGGACTTTTTCTCTTAAGGACAACTTGTAACTTTTACACTAAATTAATAAAATTTAAACTATTTACAACTATAATTTTACTTAAATTACCTATTCGTACATCTTGTGTTAAAATTAAAAGTATAGAATTTGAAAGCTATTATGTGGGTAATAGAATACAAAATAATCTCACCAGTCTTCATTAACTTACTAATATTAATATTATAAATTCGAATGTTTGTGACGATGGATATTAGTATACATATTTATATGTTTGTTACTCTTTCACGCAAAAACTACTGAACGGATTTAGATGAAACTTCACAGTAATACTCGTATATCTTATATGTACATCAGAATAACACATAGGCTACAATTTATAAAGATTCTACGCGTTCGAAGCCGCGGGAAAAAGCTAGTTGATAATAATGCCGCAATTCTATGGGATGATATGTGTCACCGAACCCATTCTATTTGAAAAATATATAACTGAATGCAAAAGTGACTATTCATCTCCAGAGCATCATGTATAAGTTAAATAAAATATCAATAGTTAACTTTGGTGGATGGATGCGAGCAGCACAAAACCGGTCGTGGTGGAGATCCTTGGGGAGGCCTTTGTCCAGCAGTGGACGTCTTTTGGCTGATGATGATGTTGAACTTTGGTAAGTTTACATTCCCGTTTTTTATACGGAACAAATTTTGTTTTCAGCATAGCTCAGTAGAATATCCAGATCTATTCCTCTGCATTTTTCATAAGTCTCCCAGACACGGGATCCCTCTGGGTGTAGACACATGTTTTTTACTTATTTATTGGCTTGGTGCTGTTTAAAAAATTAATCCAGTATCAAGTAGGGAGACATTCTTAAATCCTTTCTTTGTTTAATAAAAGATAATAATGGTAGAAAAGTTTTATGATAAACTAGCTGTGCTCGCGACTTCGTCCGCGTGGAATAGTGACTTTCGGCAGCATTTTTAATTTTTTAGGCTCTTTTCCCGTTTTTGCAACATTTTTCACTGATGCTTCGCTCCTATTGGTCGCAGCGTGATGTTATATAGCCTAAAGCCTTCCTCGATAAATGGACTATCCAACACAAAAAGAATTATTCAATTCGAACCAGTAGTTCCTGAGATTAGCGCGTTCAAACAAACAAACAAACAAACAAACAAACTCTTCAGCTTTATAATATTAGTATAGATTATATCCTCTCAAACTATAGAAGTATCAGTAAAGATGTGGGACTTAAATTAAATCTGACGTGAACTTTTTGACAGGTGGAGGATTTTTGTAATATGATATTGCACTGTATTGCTTAATTTGCCAACAGACGTTCACCATTATTTCACGTCAATATTCGACAAAATATAAATATTACTAAATAAAACAAAACTGCATTTATTACTCTTCACTCTCACGCCAAGAAATACCAACTAATCGTTTTCAATTTGTAAATTAGAATAACGTTTTTAATTAATTTTTGTTCGAAAATATTTTAATACATTAAAATAATATTAAAATTAAAAATAGAAAATAGAACAAAAGGGTTAGATAG
Organism: Eudonia lacustrata; assembly: GCA_947562085.1. Lineage (NCBI taxonomy): Eukaryota > Metazoa > Arthropoda > Insecta > Lepidoptera > Crambidae > Eudonia > Eudonia lacustrata. The sequence goes on from OX387314.1 coordinate 13,464,763, forward strand.
TGCGTTGTAAGTCGTCAAAATTATCAGAAAATGTTCCTTATTGTTTTTTTTTTCATTTTTAATTGATTTAATAATTATATCAGCTTTTATGAGTTCCATTGAATTCATATTAGATTTTAAAAAATGTTTTTCTTTATATTTGCTTGATGAATATCATGAACTTTCTTAAAACAATAAAATCCTTTTAAAGTGAAACGGTTTCGGCGAGTTGTGATCTGCCACGTCTCGTCGTGTTTCATTTTATGGTAATTTCCGAAGCGTTCGGTTGAAAGGCTCTCATTGTCCGGCGTGACGCGACATCGTGCGTATACTGATACCATCGACAAAGGAAGGCTGTCCGTTCTCAAGGAGGGTTGTCGAATGTCTGGGACTTTGCACCGAATACCATTTGTGCAAAAGGTATTTACGCTTTTAGTCACTAAAAACGAAAATTTTAAATTTTTCCGATTTTTCCTTACCAAGTATAGTTTAAGGCGACGCATTGGAAATTTACGTGGCGGGGATTTGAGTTTTCCCAACAATTACAAAACATATGAAAGTGATATTTAATGACATGATTTTTCATTTAATTGACTTCATTTTGCTAGTTGCAGAAACACGATTTGTTAACTTTTATAATAGAGAAAAAATATCAAAACCTCTTTTAAAACATAGATTTGCATTTTACAGTAAACCAGACCGATTAATTAAGCATCTAAATATTCTTAGTACATTAGTCGTAACACATACTTCAATATGCTAGTTCATTTTTTTAAACTTATTTGTAGTTTTAATTGGAAAGAAATTAAAAGAGTTTTTCTTATGGTACGCGGCGCAAACGCTCCGTATTAGATTAATTGTTTAGCGAAGCGTCGCCTTAATTAAAAGTAAGTAAAAAAAAATATCTGCTAAAGGACATTAAATATGAGGAATTTTTATATGTAACCTACAACAAAATGTCCTCCAGACTGCACGTCAGATGGTGAAAACTTGATCGTATGTAACATAATAAAAATATGCAAGGTTAATATAATTAATATAACTAAAATAAACTGACTTGAGTTATTATTACTCAGCAGCAAGTTTTATTTGCTTTTCGATCACATTACCAAAAACGACAATTTGTATGGTATTGAACAGCGCGAGCTTTCTTTTCTGTTTTTGAATTTTATTTTTTTATTACAAATACGCTTTTTGTTCAAATTTATTTGCGAATCCGATTGAAGGAGCTGTTTTTTATTTAATTTTGAAATTGAGCTCATCCGTAGCAGCCCTACTCAGAGTTCCGGTGCGGCAGCGGCCGGCGACAGCGCTTGCGCCACGAATATACAAACAGGCCCGCCGCCCATTGTGAGCCGGCAGCCCGCCACTCGTCCCAGCCTGCCACCGCTTGCACAAAATAAGGAGACTGCAGAAGGAAAGCTTCATACAACGCTCGAGCAACGTACACATAGACAACCTCTATCACGGACACGGAAACAGCAACAAAATGCATTGTTTTCACATATTTTAATTTATTTTAGTAGGTGTTCGAAGTGACCACCGTTTTTTTCAATACAATATTCAACACGTTTAGGTAACGATCTTACAATTACAAAACCAGCAAAGAGGTGAGCAACCAGCAAACCAGGAGAGGAGGAGGACCAACAACCGTAGAGACAATTTTACATGCCTGAACTTGTTGAATGTAACGGTGGTCACTTCGAACACCTACTAAAATAAATGAAAGTATGTGAAAACAATGCATTTTATTAATTTTAGACATCATGTTTCATAGAGCCATTTACTGCTTAAGCCCTACACAATCGATATCTAAATAGAAATAGTGTAAGTTTGTTTTTTTCAAAACAACCGGGTTCGATTCCCGAGCTGAGTACAGGTTTTTTTAAATGTATGAATGCAGTTTTTCTTCTTATTAAAATCAATGACATGGTTCCTAAGAACAGATTTTCGTATGTCTTATAGTTTCAGACTATCCCATACTGACCGATTTAAATGAGACACCCTGTATAAGAACAAGTGTTAAACTTTTTAATGTTGTCAGTACCGGTAAAAAAAATCTTTAATTTTTTATATTTTTTTTACCAGAATTAACCGAATATCCCGCTATATCGGCCCGATTAGCTCGTATCCGATTAAGGGTTAAGCTGACCTCCTGGGTCTCCTTATTTTATGCCGCTTATGCGCAACCTGACATTTCCTAAAACTGCCACGTCCGTTGTACTTAGTGAATCATTTGCTCCAACGTAACCTGCGGACGGATGCGAATAAATTTTGATTTCCGTAGTCGCAAAGAAATTAAAAATAGATTTGGAATAATTTGTGAGTCAGAAAGCTTTGATATTTTAATGGCTATCCCGTCTTAAGATCTCTTCGGTACTGGAACAAGTTCAGAATAAATAGTAGCCTAATACAGGTGTATTAAACTTAACTTTTTATCTACACTGACTAATTGTTCTTATAATTTTATCATCATCAGTCAATATACGTCCCAGTGCTATGTTTAGGCTTTCCCATACGAAAAAAAGCACACATAGAGATAGTACCTACGTGGTACATACCATAAGACACCATTCTGGCCCAATACGAGTTGGTGGGTTTAAACAACTGTCTCCTCACAATAACATCTGGAACCAACGGCTTAACGCGCATTCCAGAACACGCAGAACTGTAGAATTTGGTCTACCATCCGGTGAGCAGGCATTGCGAACGTTGTTTTACTTGCAAAATCGCAAAACGAACACGCTAACATCTGTGCCATTGAGCTTCCCATGACCTCTGTGCTTCTACAAGTTAAATAAACATGTTTAGAGCGACTTTTAGGATCGGTATGTTGAAACAATTTACTCTTATGGGAAAAAACGAGCCCTCTATGAAAGTATGAAACAATGAAACGTAAAGCGTACTCTCGGGTTAGAACCGCTATGTTCAACATGTATCTTCTTATTATATCCGCCTTCTGTAATAACGCATATCTAATTGTTAATAACAACGCCTACCAAAAGCTAACATGCAAATATGATACTTAACGCTATGTGTACAAAGTTCTAAATATCGCAGTAAAACAGCAGTACCAGATGGTTAAATGTTTTCATAAAAGTGTTACATTCGTATCTTACGAGAAAAAGTCTTTCGTGGTCTATGACACAGGCACAATTTGCAATTAGTTTATAATAACAGTATGTACAATAAACATTTTTGAAGACACATACAGCTTCTAGAAACAATAGATCTTCAGAAAAATCGTATACCTATTCGTTTTTATCAAAGGTTTGGCAATTCCGGATACATATTTTTTTATCAGCTAACATTTACCTATAACATTTAAAACCTTCTTATTTTTGTCCCCAAATACATGCCTACAAAAAATTAAACAAAAATTATGGCAATATTCCCATTAGTAATTTAAACAACAACATTTTTTTTGTTGTGGAAATCTTTGGGGTAGGCCCTTGTCCAGCTGTGGGCGTCTTTTGGCTGAGAAGATGATGATGATGACGACTTTTTCTTAGTCATTTCAAAAAAAAAATTGTCAAGGGTCATCATCAAAATTATTATTAGTATTTTTCATTAATTATTCATTAACTCTACAACATCAACATCAACAAACACCAACAAACGTAGGGTCCACTACTAAAAACTATGCGCGTAGAAATTTCTCACAGGTCTTGTGAGATTGATGGCTAATGCGTGAGAGCATGGGATAGTGGTGGCATTATATTGGTATTACGGAATGACATAACGGGCCCGTGTCGCCCGTCCGAGCGCCTGACAGGTGCGCGGGCGCCGGTCGCACCATCTGCGAGGTAATTGACGCTATCTACCTGTTCTTGAGCTATCGGGTATCGTGTGATAGGTTGGCGCTATTTCCAAAACTTTGACCTTTATTTTGTTATATCCAAAATACGCTGCTTGCATGTTAAGTTTAAATTAGGCATCATGTTAAAATAGCTATTTTATTGTAGAGTACCTACTGATTGGGTTTCTAACTTTTATTTTTATTAGAACTTTCTTTTACTATTATATTATTATTTATTAATTTTCTTTGTATTTTAGAACGACGTTTATGTGATGCACACTTTAAATGTTTAATATACCGAATCTCAATGTCAGGTACTTCAAATAAATTTTATTACTTATCTTAAAGAATTCCAATAGTTTAAGTTTTCGAAACATGAGCTATTCTTCACATGTCAGCATGGATAATTAATTATTAACTTAATTAAAACAGTACATCAGGCGCAGCATTAAGATGCCGTGCGAATCGTCTATACATTCTCAACATGGTAAAGAATAGCATCTATTTCGAAATGTCAGAAAAAACCTTCTTGATCCGTTGTTGATTACAGCCAACCGCTTTGTGGGAACAGATAGCAAATAACAATGAGGCCTTGGAACAGCAGCCGTTTGTTTAGAGGCGCCACGCACGGGCGAAACCTGGGTACCCAACACTACTCATGCTGAGCCTTTGTTTTACTCAATGCATATGTTGTGTTGGCAAAAGCAACGGCAAGTGCTGTATCGATTTAGAAAGCGATTGCAAGAATTACGGATGAAAGTAAACTGCTGATCACTTTATAAGCTCTTTTGGCAACGAAACTTTTTGAACAGTTAACAGTAACAGTTAACAGTAGTGCTTTGTCAGCAGAAAAACCAAGATCCGCGTTTACAAAACTGTCATTAGACCGGTCTTGATGTACGGTTGCGAGACCTGGACACTAACACTCAAGGAGGAGGAGAAGCTGTTGGTGGCAGAGAGAAAAATGTTCCGAAAAATCCTGGGGCCGACCAAACGCAAAGACGGGACTTGGAGACTGAGGAAGAATGCCGAGATAGAAGAGCTCGTGGCCGAGCCGAACATAATGGGCGAAACAAAGTCGGCTAGACTGCGCTGGCTCGGCCACGTCGAGAGAATGGAGTCGGATCGGGCTTCGAAGAGAACATACCTGGGCCGACCAACCGGGAAGTGCCCGGTGGGACGCCCCAGGTATCGCTGGATAGACCAGGTTGAGAAGGATCTTAGCCACTTCCAACGGCCGGACTAGCGAGAGGTGGCTGAGGACAGACCAGAATGGCGAAATATCGTGTCGGAGGCCAAGATCCACTTCGGGTCCCTGAGCCAGCGCAGTAAGTAAGTAAGTACCTAAGTGCTTTGTCAGAACAACTCAATAATCTATCAGGTTCTTGTCTACTAACGCTATTTTGACATGGTACTAAAGTCAGTGACTTTGGTAGCTAATGGTACGTTTATTATTAGAAATACTCAAATTTAAAGGCAATACTTAAGTTACTATTCCGAAAATTTTATCCAATCTAAACATTTACCTTTGCTTTAAACGTGCAGAGAGTCCGTTCCGTATTAAACATTGCTAAAAACGAGGAATTTTAATAGAGGTCAATAATAATTGTTAGCTTTCCGCATTTGGTAGTTAGTATCGTTGATTGATTACGCATGGCTGATTTACAAAAAGTCCGGTTTCTTTATTCAGCAATTTTATACCTAGCACTCCATGATTCACAAAGTTTTACCTTATACATACTAGGTGTACGTATGTCCACAAAATTTTCTTAACTTTTATGTCAACAACAAGAAGTTGGAAGTTTCAAATGTTTGCACATGAACGCTGTGGCAATTCTCAAGCTATGACTGGTGAAAATATCGTGTAAAAAAGAACGAATGCGAGTGAGAACTGTGTATTGTTCGGTAAATATCCGTTTAACACACGTTGGCCAAGGCTGCTGGCCATATTTGAACGCGGCACTGATTTTACCGACGAACAGGTATTTATTTATTTCTTTTGGCGACAGGTTGTATGAATATCTTAACAATGACGCCCAGTAAAGTTAATGCTTTTAGTCAGTTTTTTTATGAGTAAAAGGAGAGCGTTTTTTCATTACTTAGTCAATGAACATCTTTAAAACTTGTTAAAAAAGTTGACCCTGGGCCCTAAATCAATATTGATGTGTGAAATGTCACAAACTGGCATTGTTAGAAATATTTGAATTGTTTTTTCGTTTCAATTTTATCTTTGTTTGTCAAGCCTTATGAATATTTAATGAACCTCTTTCTATTCACTACAAATCACTACAGTATACTTTACACTACAAAAAATTACAGATTAAGATTGTTCTTATGTCGGAACATCAAGTATGTTTTTCTGAAGAAGCATTTGAATTGTCATCTTGTAATTTACGTTCTTCGGCTTAATTAAATTGGTTGAAAACGCCTTAAAAGCAAGCGACAAATTACATACTGTATTATGATGCAAGGTTTCAACATTTAAGACTCATGAAGTTGATAATTTATTGTATAAATCTCAGAAGACCTCGATTGGAGCGCTTGGCAATTGACTAGTTTTGGTTGAGCCGCCCGCACTGCTCATGACCATGTTCCACCTACAGACATATTAAAGTCACTCCTACTTTTTAATTCTTTCTTGTGTTGAATCTCTTAAAATCATTTGTAAACTACTTTTATTTAAGACTAGCACCTTAACCGCGAATTCGTCCGCGTGGATTTAAAATTTTCAAAAGAAACGCTTTTTGAAACAAATTATAGTCTATGTTACCCGCAAGGAATGTAGCATTCGATCAGTAAAAGAGTTTTTGGAATTGGACATGTAGTTACCAGAGTTTACCCTTCGCAAACAAACAACGTCACAAACTATACTTCTTTATCAATAGTATCTATATATTAATACGTGAAGCAAAAACTTTGTACCCCTTCTTTACGAAAATTGTGCGGACGGAGGAGTATGAAATTTCGCACGCTTAAAGTTTATATAGAAAAGGTTATCCGAATGTTAATATTTTTTTAAATTATGCATAAAACATACATTACACACACTACCATGTATTTGACACACAGGCATAATTAAACTCCTTTCAAAAATTTCAAAAATGGAAGAGGATCGGCCAAAATCTGTCAATGCCAATCCAAACTCACATTCTATCTTTTTTAATTTTTCATTGCTTAGGGTGCAATCCGTGCAGCCTTTTACGGTTGAATATCGACCACTGGGCGACCACTAGTAGATATAAATTAGATAAAAAAACAATTAAATTTTGCATAAAATTACAACATTACCATTAATGTCATCAAGTTATAGTTATATATCCTATGCAGAGAAATTATGATTGGCTGCCTGTACCTGTCTCACCAATGCAGAGCCAAACTACTGAATGTAATATGCGATTTGAAACTTTCCATAGCGGACGGTAAATCAGTCAATAACTAATATATGAATTTAGTTGCACAAACTTGTTGTTTTTTGTGTTTTCTACTGTCTATTGTATATTTTGTAAAGTTTCATTAAAATTAGGTTATTAGTTGACATTTTCGAACTTCATTTTTGTATGGGATTAAGGCTCTTTAGTTAGAAACACATAAATAAAAAAATAATAACGTTTATAAAAATATAAGTCTCGACTAAAGAACTCTCAACATGACACAGGCCCAAACTGCTGGACCTTTTATTAGTTTGTCGTCGAGGTAATCCTATTACACCAGTAAGCCGGTACAAGCCCACTGGTTTCGTGGCGACTTTTCTATTAGAAACCACACCTATGACAAACACATTACCAAAACCTAAAACGCTAATATGTTGCAGGCTGGTTCAGTGCGTAAGTCAATTATGTTGATAAAACGGGATTATCCGAAATTTCTTCGGGTTCACGAAATATGGGTCTTTACGCATGCAAATTCGCGGGCGGCCGCCAGGTACTTCTAAATTGCAAATTAAGTACTTAAAAAAACATCATTAAGACGATGTCATCCTTATATGACTAGATTAACAGCTGCCATTTCAATTTTAACAGGTTGACCGCTGCCGCCAATTTTAGAAATTCAATTGTTTGTCGGTCAAACGGCGTTTAAGGTGTTAAAACATAACAATTTCCTACTATGTTATTCTCATATGATAAAAAAGGAAGTATATAGCCTTTAAATATCCCATTCATACAACGAAATCAAGTCATCGCTACAATTGATGGGTATTGGTGTAAACACCACGGTTGCCTAATGGGGGTTGGCGATCACAAACCCGGGCTATGATCCAAAAATTTGAAACACACATTGCCCAAACCGGGAATTTGCCTTGGCACTCAGCCACTTGTGTTTATTCTAATTTATAACAAAATTTCAGTAATAAATAGTTATGCAGCATTACAAGGTAAAAAGGCCGGTATGTGCATTGGTCGTTGCATCATATGTCGCAACGCATGCTCTGACGGCCGGATGCAACTAAGGTAAAACGGCTCTACTCTCCCAGTATGGAGATGTGCAGGTTACATAAACATACAGGCGCCGCTGAGTGAAACTAACAGCTCCGTGTTGCAATGCATTACTAATCCTTTGCGGTGCGAACGCGCCCAAGTTTCTATGTCCTTATGTAATGTCACCATTTTGGAGCGTCGCGTGTCATCGTGTGGCCATCCGTCTGTTTAAAAATCACCGTGAATAGCACTTTCTATAAGAGTGTTGTGTTAAAAAAAAGCTTAACAAAATCATAATTGGCAAAAAGTTTTAATTCAAGAAAGATTTAAATAAATAGACAGTGAGAGACGTTTAGAATTGTCATATAATGCAGGGTCGATTACTTTCGTTTTTTGATTGTTTATTACATAAACGTGTCATAAAATCGTTATGCAAACTTTATCAGAGGAGATATATGTATCATATGCGTTTGTTTTGGTTATTGGATGTCATTTTAAGTTAAATGCTTTATGTGGGCATAAAATAACTTAATAAATAATAAGTTTAAAAAATATCTTAGATCATGGGTACTACATAAGCGTCCCACTGCTGGCCAGACTTTTAGCACATGGGGAGATAAGCCATATAGCCTACCACAATTGTTCAATCCTGGTTGTAGGCTTTTAACGACTTAGAAAACAACCGGGGCCAATATCTTTACTTTTTAAAATATGCAGGAGCTCAAGACACAGCATTGCAAAAGCTGTTTAGTTTGCAAGATTGCAACCGTAACGCGTAAGCCACTGCGCCAACTAGCTGCTCATAGCGTCATAGGACTACCATACTGAAGAACTAATATTGTAAACCATTTGACATAAGCTGTCCTCGCGTTTGAACCCATTTCAACTTACCATCAGGTGGTGAGGAGTCATTTGCCTCCTCTAATATATAAAAAGGTTGTTTAGAGTGATAGCAATGATTTGTTTAAAGGCGACGCATCGCTAAACAATTAATCTAATACGGAGCGTTTGCGAAGAAAACTGTTTTTTTTTCCTTCAAATTAAAACTACAAATTATTTAAAAAAAAATGAACTAGCATATTCAAGTGTGTGTTAAGACTAATCTACTAAGAAAATTTAGATGCTTAAATCGGTCTGGTTTGCCTGTAAAATGCAAATCTATGTTTTAAAAGAGGTTACTTTGATATTTTTTTCTCTGTTATAAAAGTTGACAAATCGTGTTTCTGCAACTAGCAAAATGAAATCAATTAAATGAAAAATCATGTCATCAAATATCACTTTCATATGTTTTGTAATTGTTGGGAAAATTCAAGATCCCCGCCACGTTTTTCATGCGTCGCCTTAATGTACTTCGCAGAATAAGATATTATTCGTCATGGTGTGTTTGTTTTTTTTATAGACTGGGCCTCGATTTTACAGTGGTTTAGTGTCATGATTTTGACATTTTCGCCAATGTACAAATGTCAAATCGCGCTGCTTAGACACTATTGTGGACGTTTTAAAAAAGCAGAAATGACGCCACGTTAGGCAATTATGTTAATTCAATGACGTTTCATTAGTGTGTCGTTAACTTGATTTTGACATTTGAACTTTGGCGAAAATGTTATTAAGAAAATGACGAAGTCGTCCTGAGCGATCAGGTCATCTTCACACTTTGTGGACGTATCAAAAAAGCGGAATTGCAGTAAGCTGTTCACTCGACCGCTCACATCTTCTCTACGGCCAAGGAGTTCCTTAAATTACTTTTAAAAATATAGTCAATTGTGGTTTAAAAAACGACATCAATAGCATATCAAGGATGACACCATCTCTCGAATTACTTTTAATATTCGACCGGTTACATGGTAACCTCAAAATACCTCTTATTTAGTGATATCATATTCTTAAACTCGATTTTAATGTCTCTACACCAACCCACCGCATCATGAATATTAATTGGTATCAGTCGCGGTACACAAACAACTATTCAGAACGGATTCATTAACAATTCCATGGTCTTGGAAATCCCACACTCAGCTGATTGACACAATCCGATGCTATCTTCAAATTTAACGCTGGCAAATATTTTACATGAAGTTATGAATTAATTACTTATTTTCGCGATACTAATACTAATCGTATGATTTTAACTATTACATCACCTGCTCATTTTATGACCCCACTGGTGGGGCGTGACCTTTCCCTATGGATGGATATAAAGAAGGGGCCCTAAACTACCAGCACGCGAGCCAAGTATGAATTGGTTTTGGTTAATGACTGTTAATGCAGCCGGTACCAACAGCTTTACGTGCCCTACTTCGTATGGAGGAGCTAGAGATGATAAATGTATGGTTACCCATCCGACGACTGGCCTCTGCGAAAGTTGCTTAACCTGAGCAATCGCAGATCGGGCGCGTTAACGACTGCGCCATCGAGCTCCTTATAAACTTTATAAATAAGTTTTAAGTGCATTGAGCAGCTTTATGACTTCTGCAACCTGAACGGTTGCGATCTTGTAAGTTAAGCAACTTACGCAATGCTGGTCGCCGGATGGGTGACCAAAGTAAGCTATCACAAGCACCTCTGTTTGAAAGGCACGTCATGCCATTAGTCCCGGGTGATGATATGTGATGGCAATTTTTAAAACCTACCAACGATTGGGCCAGATGGTGGGTCTTGGCCCAATCCCACCATGTGCTATTGTTAATTTAGCAAGACCAGAGCCTAGCAGTGGGCATTTATAGGCTTTACAGGCCGACTAAAGTAAGAAAAATGTTAAAAATGAAAAATTTAAAATTTAGACTTAATTGCTTAGGTAATTCCTTACTAAAAAATATAAATACAGTTGTGTAGTTAGTTATTCTTAGTGAAGAGCGGCTCTCTTCCAATACAGGTTATTGTTTAACTTAAAAGGAGGGAGTCCATCTGTATTTACCAAACCTGCATTTTTGTGAATAAAATATTTGATATTTGATTTGATTTTGACGATGATAATTAAGCTAGCTATTTGTAGTCGTCGTAATCGAAGTTTCTATTTTGACCTTTGAGTTGGTAGAGTTCGCACGGGTCGTAATAAAGTACTTTGTTATTTTTTTGTTTATACTTCTAACTTCACGTTTTAACTCTTTACCTGTCAAAACTATTTGTTTTATATTGAATATGTACATTTTTAATACATGATTCAATCTATAAATAATACTGTTGTTATTATTTCTGATTAGATTAATAATAAGACTAATCCAATTGGACTTATTAGAATTCGAATTCTGTGATCTTGAAACAGAATTATGTTTCCCTCTTTGCAAATGGCAGACAATGCGAATTTTCCGGATTCGAAACCAGCGATGAATGCTATTGGAATGAGATCAGATAGAGAATGTATCGAGAGAATGCGAGCGCGGTCGCGGGGTCGCGGCGTGCTGCGTTACGACACAGTTTCATACGGCGTCGCGGGTGAGTGCGAGCCGAAAAGTGGTTCGATGTCGATGCCAACCTTGAGATCATCGGTGAGTGCAGGTTCGGTGGTGTACGGGGCTCATTCCTCCCGGTTGTAGCGATCCGCCTTCCCTCGCTGTCAGGCGAACAGCCGTTAGATAAACTCCGTGGAACTCGCCACACACCGCTGGCAGTGGGACTTTATAGCGATACACTTCAAATTGTATGGCCAAAAACACACTATCACTGAACACTGCAACGATACTCCAACGATCGGAGCGAACCGTTCTCGCTTAACGGGCACTCGGACGACAAATGAAGTAGCGACAAAACCGTTTTGGTCAGGACGCGCGACCGAGACTTCGGTCGGACAATGACTGAGCGGCGGGCGCAGGCTGCAGCGCGCGCGCAGGCCGCCCTGCCCCCCTTCCCCCGCCCGCGCGCCCCCCCGCCGCTCCGCTGCAGCTTCGCCCTCAAGCGCGTTTTCCTCTGCCCGAGCTTTTGCCAGCCCTGCTCTACACCAGTTACGTACTAAAACTGCAAGGGCGATGGAACGAACTCCAAACCTGTTTCAAACCTTATCAAGTCAAAAAGACCGCCGAGATTTCTTCTAGGCAATTATAATTTGTGGATATCCGAGAAAAGTTACCAGACTATAAAAAGTTAACAAAACTTCAAATTCCAATCTTTGAAATATGAGGCTTAACATTTTATGAAGATGATCCGCTGAGCGTCGTATTAAATGAAGACATGTAAAAAATGTATGTTGCTTCTGTGTGGCTATTAACATCCTCCCCGGGCCGAGCCCGCCGAGGCTCGGATCAATAAGCGCGCTTCGTTTTTTTCTCATCACCAATTACAACTATTTTTATAGGTCCATTGAAAAACACAATCGCAGTAATGGCTCTACAATTCGATTGTGTGTGGCGAGTACGCCTCTGAAGATATTCAATTCAAAGCTCAGCGATAAACATAAAATTGAATACAAAATAACACAGGTTGGTGTTGCAGTCGGGCTTTGGAATTAAGTGTTTGTAATAAAAGCAAGTAGTATACGTAGTCCTACAGGAATATCGATTTAAACTTTTATTTTAATGCTACGGAGAGTGCAAGTTGTCATTAATGCGGTTAAGTGACATATTATACATAGTTATCCTTTTTCTTTTTTCGTTTACTGCACACATCAAAGAATTTTAATTTGTACATGGCCTGCAATCAAAGGATTAATTTATAGTCGTTCATCTATTACTGGAAATTACTATTTATGACCAAACCACAACGATTTCGCTAGGAGATACAACCTCATAATAATAAGATAAAAACGTACCAAGAGCCGACTGCAATTTGTACTGATGAGTAAGTATCATTATTAGCCATTTAGCGTATCACAAAAACATTGTAATGCTTTTAAGTCGCTTGAAAGCCTGATGGCAGTCAAAAAATGCTCGAGCCACTTTATACAACACGTTCCTCGCGCAACACACAGTGCCCTCTTTAATTGTCCCATATTTAAGACATCAACGCGCGCGCTTTTCCAGAATTTATAATGTTTTTGAGTTTTATATCAACATTTTAGATTTTTTATAGTGGTTCTCTTAAAATAAAAAAAGATGCTATATGTAATTTTATACTGATTGTATTGCGTGCTCATATCAGGTGCATATTATACAAAACATTTTGTTTTAGCCGTCTTTTCTCCCATAACTCCCCGTAGCTGTTAAATACTATGTAATGTTTTTTTTATTATCAACACAAAGAAAGCCTTTACTTTTTGTTTAGTTGGTTTCTAATGAATGTATGATTATACATAAGTTAATTTTAATTTTATTTATAATTATTTTCCTCATATATTATACTTAAGTTATATCTTAAATTAGCTAAATGATCTCTAAGAAATTATTATGAAAACATTTTACCTAGGGTATGGTATATGGTTAACGTCAGTAAGGCAAACAGGTTTGTTGCGTGTATATTAACTCCATATTGGGCAGACATTCTTTCAAGATTATCCTGATACTTGTTCTTGTATGGATGCCATCCGACAATTATGTAATAAAATTGCCACAATTATCCATTATTGCTATTTTATAGCAAGTTTCTACACTTTTTTGTATTAAAACAGTCTTATCTTAATTAGTAATTATGTAGTTTCAAAACTACACCTTTTGTGTAAATTTATTGTAGTAAGAAATACAATAATTTTAACACGTTTTATACGGTGTTACTTAGTTATGACAATAATAAAGCACACGTAATTCACTTAGTACTAAATAAACTAAAGTACGATACATTAGAGATAATGTTCTTGGATTATCGACATAATCGTTATGCAATAGATAATCGCAGCGAATTGGCGGCGCCTGCCGAATGCACAAACGTGGTACTATTAGCGAGGTCACCGAGCGCCGCAGTTCTCCCCGCGCGCTCCGACGCGCTCCAGCCCTCATTTCCTGCAGGATTGCTGCAATCCAGATAATCGCTCCAAAACGTTATAGCTTACCACTCTGGGCAGAAATACTTTGTTAATAACCTGAACTGTAAACGCCGCTATCTAAGACAAATTACACCATAAACCACTCTAGGTGAATCCACGTAAGAAGTTGCAACCGTTCGTCGTTGCGTGACTTTTATAGCGATCCGCGAATGTGGACCGTTCGCATTCGACACCAAAATGCTGCGAGTGAACCGTTCTTATTTCTGATTCCCAACGGTTTGAATATTGTAGTAATTCTCCACGGCGTGGCACCGGTGTGCGGCGTAGCGGTGACCGGCTAACGGTCGCGGAGGTACTCACACTCGCAGGGCAGACTCCCGGCCGCGCTCGCACCGAAACCCGACAATGCTAGTACGAGTTGTCATTATCGTAGTCAGCGCCAGTGTCACGGCCGGGCTGCCATCGCAATTGCACGCCACGCAACAAGGTTGCACTCGCGTACGTAAGTACATAATGTTATGCCATATCGTCCGTTGCCGGTGCACCATGTCATTACCGCATGGGAAACGCTTTATACACAGATCGTTCCATGATGTTGTTATCTACTAACACTAGTATCGTTATTCGGATAGGTTGTAATTCTGTAAAGCGTTCATTAACGAAGGCAGATTGATAAGCCTCCGTAACGAGCAACCTCTCGGGCACAACTTGACCAATTAAATACTTTTTGGTGTTTATTTAAGTGAATACCTACTGACAGTTGACTATGCTAATTATATATAATTATATATCAGAAGTTATACATATAAATTACAGGAGTGACTCATTTCCGATACTTTACAACCGGTCCTAGTATGTTAGCATAATACAATGAATACTCCAAAGTTTACTGAAAACGCTGATGTAGTCTAATGCAATATTTTTCTTAGTGAGAAAAGCTTAAGAAAACGTCATCTTTGAGAAAAGATGCTCTTTTATGATACATTATGATAAAAACCTTTATGTCAAAGCTTAAGCTTAAAGCAAATTCAATACTTTATGAGGAAAACCTCTCAGAGTCCTTGCTTAGATGACACCATCTTTCTGCAGAACAGATCGAAGATACAAATAAGTGACATCAATAAAACAAACTGAATATCCTTGATACAAATAGGTGGGGATAAAAATTGTTTACGAACGAGAAACAACTTTTACTTGTCTCAATTAAGTTTCCATTTAGGCAGTGAGAGGGGATTTCGAAAAGATTTGGCACACAGGTTGTGGGTGTGATGTGGTTTCACCAGGTCACTGCAAACTTTCTCCGTGTGTTGCAAGCGCGGACGTCACAACCAGCAGGCATCTGCGCACGCGCAACGAACGATTTCGATTATCAAGTGACATTTAAAATATCACCGTCCAAATATCAAGGCAGGCCGGTCTGATGTACCATCCGACTTTGGCGAATAATAACCGGATTACTAATACCTTTTCCGCTCGTTTCGTTTCAAGCGTTGCGAATAACATGTGATTCACCAAGTGTGGAGGTGTTCAAATAGGAAACTTGAATATCGCTTTTGCCTAAAAGAACTTAATTTATAAAACTTTTATGGGCATAGTTAAATTATATCTCACGGTTGCTATGCCATTTCAGAAATATTGAGTCATCGTACCCTCAATGGTTATATTTTTTAAACTTTTGTATTCGCCTTAGCAAACAAACAGACCTTATTGTAATCAGTCACTACCTCACTACCGCCCAATGGGTATTTATAAATCGTGCGTGTAGGGTGTACCTTAGCGCCCTGATGTTTTTATGCCTAGTTATTCATTGGATCACATACCCTTTACGCCTAAACACAATAATGTAGGACACAATAATGCTGCATTTCAGTAGAATTGGATATAAAGATGGTAACCATCCAAGATGGGTTCTCTACCACCGGCTAATTTGAAAACAGTAATGTAAGTGATCAATTCAAATTATGTTTGACTAATTACTTACTACATTCCTGTCCTTAATAACACCCAAGTATCACTAATGTTAAAATGCTAACAATTTTCTGTTGAAGTTTGAAAACAAAGTCTGCTATCATTACAAGAGAGTTGCACTAAAATAAAAAATAGTGGGCAAAGGATTGCCGATATCTGATATGTCTCAAGTAGGTTGTATATCTTCTTTACCTAGAAAGAGACGTAACAATTGAACAAAGGTTGTTGCACAAACGTCAGTGACATTTCGTAATGGCAGGGCCGTGGGCAGAGTCCTCGGCGCGGCAGCGTGGGCGCAGCGAGCGGTGCCGGCACCCGCGCCTAGCCCACGCGTGGGAGTAACGTGAAACTCGCCATTGACAAAGTTTTTGCTCATACCTCAACTCTTTTCAATGTTGGACGATCTATTTATTCAATGTATATCCTAAAGATTCCTAATAAGGCCATATTTTTATCGGTGGGGTGGTGACTTTTATTTTTTGTTAGACCACCTTAACCACCGCCAAGATATTGAACAGTAACTTATTGACAATCAGTAGCCTGAAAATAGTTAGTTTTCTGTTTATAATTCAAATACTTGTTACATCATAAACTTCCTGTGAACCAATGTCTACAAACGAGTACAATTATTATTTCTTATATTATGACATGCATATACAAAAATTCAGAAATAACTAGATATTTGAACATCAATATCTACCGCAACGCAAGCTTTTTTAGTTTTTAGTTAGCTAATAAATGGTTCTATAATGTTTCACACACAACTCATTAGCAAATTTTCATTTCACAAACTATTGCTTTAACGATGGCATCAAAACCTAAACATTCAAATGGCAAGCTGTCATTTTTAAAATTATTATTCTATTTTATTTTAAAAGATATACTGACATGTCAACATTCTTCAGAAAACAAAAGGTACGTTTTACAAATAACTTATTTCACCAAAATACAATTGTGTATACAATGTTATTTTTAGTTTATACGAAACCTGAAAACTGTTTGTTCAGGATCAGTAATAGAATCAATTTCAATATTTTTTATACCATGTTACATTTTGACCAAATAATACATATTTACAAAATCTCAATTATAGTATACCCTACTAAAAACACACAACGGCACAGCACAAAAAGCTTGTAACTTCGTGAGTTTTCAAGATATTATTTAAATTTTTTTTGTACTGATTCTTTAAATGAAAATATTTGACCCGTGTTTCGGTTTTCGTATAAACTAAAAATAAGGTTGTATATATATTTTTAAACAATACAATAATAATCTTCAAAAGTACGTTTCTGGTTTTGGTAACTGATCTAACCTAACCTCTCTGAACCCTACCAACCCCACTTTTTATTCTTTGTGGCCACCACAGGCAAAATAAATTCAAACAAACCATCCATTTTTTAATTCGTCTAGCCAACACTAGACCAGTCGTGCTATTCCAATTTACATAGAGTTAAAACTAACAATGGCCACTAACGTGGCCGCGAGTCGTGAGTCGCCGCGACTAAACCCCAGCACATTACGCGATCAGACGCGCTTCAATGTACATATATTTACCGTAAATAGGAATTCTACCGTCCGGCGAAATTCTAAGAATAAATCTTTTCAAAATTTGAATACAAAGAAATTTTTGAAGTAAGAGGTATTCAAATAAAATGATAAAAATTACTTTGACCTTAATCACTTGACGTGCAAAGAGGGTGATGCGATTAAATAGTTTGAGTTTGCAGTTTTTTTGGCAAGAAAAGCGTTAACTATAGTTATAGTTAAATAAATAAACAAGTTAGCCAGTCCTCAGTAGTGTAAACTAGAAGTGCACTTCCACTTTCGGCTATGTCGTCACTCACCATTAGGTGAGATAAAGGCGGAACACGTGTCTGCTATATGCATAGTGGTTCGACCCAGGTTCGATACCCATTGGGAGAGTACATAATGTACTCAGTAATCATTAAGATAACCTTTACATAAATTTTTTTATGTGTTTGACTATTGGCTAATAGGCTAATGGCCAGTAGGAGAATACTTGTGATCGCCTAACATGATCTGTGCTAACCTTCTGTTGCCAAATCACAAACACGTTGCAAGATCTTGGTGAGTAATCGATTGATGTATTCATTGACAAAATAACTGCCTACACCTACATATCAAAACGTGATTGCAAGCAATGGGCACGCCATACTTTTACATGAAACCAATAGTTCCGGGTCTGGGATCTTTTATAAGTACCTACTCCTTGATCCAAGGTCCGTTATTCTCTATATTCACTTGTATAGCTATGCCCATAGGCACTTGCCTATTTTATTTCATCAGCATCAGTTAAGTAGTAACATGCCTATTATTGACTCACTTAAGATTGACTTGATAATTCTAACTCTAACGTATAAGGACGTAAGAAGTTATTCGTCAACCTTTTAGTACAATAGGTGATAACTTGACAAATGAGGTGAAACATTTCAAACTACTTTATGCCTGAAATAAAGGTATTGACACAATGTGTTGAATTATCTGGGTCATGGTTACCGCTTACTTGTATAGATTTAGAGAATCGTCAACGCAGTGACTGAATTGTGCACATAAACCTATTATGTGTGGGTTATAATGTACATTGTATTGCGATGTGATTTACCAAGCGGGTTAACTGCTGTAAAACTTACAATTTCATTGCTAAGCGCATATACTCAATCGTAAAGTGTCTTTTGAAAATGTTTTATAGCACCCATTTTGTTGGACTACAATAAAATGGTACCATGTTGTAAATATGCTAATATAACAAAGCCAACAAAAAACGCCTCTTATCTGCTATTCAGGAAACAAAATAATAAAAGCTCTAATCTTTATCTCTCTCAGTCGAGAGCAGTCGTCATCATCACATTCACAGCCATGTCACTGACACTAGCATGAGAAGTATAATATGCATAACAAATCGATAAGTAAGGTCCAACGAACCGCAATCATTAGCTGTTCTACTGCAAAAAATATCAAATTATACCATCAAGCATCTAACGCCACGTTCATATTATTTATACTCGTTGGCATTAGTGTCATGGAAGGGCGCCGCGTCACATGCCAATGACATCATGACAGGCCACTTACTGTTACAGACTGTATACGTGATCAGAGTAAAAAATGGCCTTTGTTATTCATTTCATATCCAACTGCATGTATAGAAAGGTACTGTGAAAGCCAAAGATCATTGGTATGCACTTTAACTCTTTACAAAAATGGTATTGTCATGCCATTTCCATTTGAGTATTATAATTGTAATTGAAGTTTATCAAAAGTCGGTTATACTCGTATAGTCTTATGATTAATATATTGATACGAAACACTTTACTCGGATCTTTTCGCTTAAACTTCTCCAGACTTCCGCCGGTGGCTATGGACCCTGCAAAGAGTTCGAAACCTTTCAATTTATTGCGTTTGCGTTAACTTGGAGATTAACGTATAGTTTATACTCGTATTTGCACAAACTTTAAAGAAGATAGCTAATATATTATTTCAAGTGGTATAGAACGTCGTAACATTATAACGAGTCCCAAGTCACAAGTGAAGGCAATTACTCCACATAATAACATTTAAAAAAAGTTGCGTCATTACATTTTATACTTTATTGGTGTTCCCGGGCCGCATATCAGCGGAGTAAACGTTTCGCATGCACGAGTGGGGCGCAACGAGCGGTGGCGGTGACACAGCGCTAAAAATAGAGCCTACCCGATGCGCGGGCGCGCGGCCAGACCAGTCCAGCCCCTTCCCTCCCATCCACCCGCCATTTTGTAGCTCGCAGACCGTGGCAGACCACTCCGCCATCCCTGCCGGACACCAAGGACGTCCCGATTATCAAGCTAAACAAATAAAACCACGACAATTATGCCCCAAGTGTTATCGACCTGCCAGTGAAACCGTTAGTTATATGTTTTACCAAA
Organism: Eudonia lacustrata; assembly: GCA_947562085.1. Lineage (NCBI taxonomy): Eukaryota > Metazoa > Arthropoda > Insecta > Lepidoptera > Crambidae > Eudonia > Eudonia lacustrata. Next base: position 13,484,695 of record OX387314.1, read on the forward strand.
TCAATATTTAGTTTAATTGCTGTAATTTGATGTGATCCGCGGTCGACTCGGCGTAAATTTATCTAATAATGAACATACTATCGAACTGAGAGAAACTTAAATGTGGTTGCATAATAAAAAGTGAACCGGTTCACAAGTCCTCTTAGTACAATCAATCTGTCTTGGCGTAGGTTTTTTTAAGCGTCATATAAATTTCTGATAGAAATCACTTCTTCATAAAGTTATTTTTATGCAGTAATAGATTAATCATTCCATTCAGAAAATCATAGTTAACAATGTGTCCACACACGGCCTCTGCAATTACACTCGCGGATATCACGATGATTATTTATTGTTTCCTTCAATTCGGCTGCAAGGTCGACATAATAAGCAGACGCGCTGCTTGCGCTCATTAGCGTTGGACGTAAAAAATAAACAATACATGTACAATACGGATACTTATTTCTATTCAGAACTATTGTTTTGTATATTACATGCCGCAACGAATTAAACTTAAAGATAAGCAGATAGTTTTTTGTTTTGTTTAAATTAGTTACGTATCGTAAATATACGATTTAAATCTCAATCTACTAAAGATTGAGATTTAAATCGTATATTTACGATAAACATTACAATAATGTGTTCTATCTGTTGCATAGCTAAAAACAAAATAAGACAGACACAATAGTTGTTATAGATCATACTAATAATATTATAAAGAGGAAAGCTTTGTATTTTTGTATGTTTGGAACGAATAAACTCGAAAACTACTGGACCGATTTAAAAAATTCTTTCACCATTACAATGCTACATTAGCGCTGAGTAACATAGGCTATATTCAAAAAGAAATGTCCACCCGTGCGAAGCCGAGACGCTAGTAGTAAATAATTTTATATGTAAGAACAGATAGAGCTTCGTCTGACACTTACACTTTCAAACATAAGACACAATGTGCTTAGTTTAACATGAAAATAATAAATTTTGTGACAAACATTAAATTGGAAATGGATATTCCCTCTTGCAGCAGGAAGATGATGTCATACCTTTGACTGGTTCTGCTTATTATTCGACCGGTGCTTAACGGAGAAGCGAATATATTAGGCGCTCAATCTGTAGTCTAATAAAAATTGTTTGTCCAGATAAGATGATTAATGTGTCTCTTTCTCTATAAGGTTGTTACTAATGAGTTGGATTAATTATCGATACATGACATTTAAATGGTAAAGACATTTTTACAGCTTTGAAATTGTAAAAAGACATTTTAAAAGTATACTGTGTCTACCTACTACTACCTAAAGTATTTGCCCTATTAATATTGTTTAGTAGTCACGCAATCGATGTTTTGGATTTGAGATTTGAGATTTCGGTAAAACATCGATTGCGTGACTACTAAACAATATTTAAATTTAAACAATGTCTAAAAGAGACGCTGTCCCTTTTGTGCCAATGAGAGAGACACAATATTTTAAGCACGAGTTTCAATTTTAACACCGTTTTGTAGTTAGGCCCCAAGCCATCAAATAGATAGATAGATTTTTTTAATTGTTCAATTTATTTTACAAAACACAGTTTAGTACATTACAATAGTTCTAACACGGAAACCTTATTAGGTTTATCTGTGTAGGAGAGCCACTCTAGATAGAAAGGGCAAAAACCTACAAGCTAGTTCTTTTTAAATACTTAATGTAAACGTTATATTTTAAAAGCAGTGTTTTATGAGATTTTCAAGGACGTGTCCTCCTCTATTTTGATTTAATAGCAGTCCATTCGGAGGCAAAGCTCAAGGGTTTAATGTCGAAGAGAATCTTGCCGCCACACGGCACTCGCGCCATTCTCGGAACTTTAATTCCCGGTGCCCTCAGCGACATTGAGATCATTCTCCAAACGGGATACCACTTAGAATTTTTTCTATCTTATTACACTTAACTGCTAGCTTTAGTGACTTACAGCGACACCGGGCATGCAAAAAGAAAAAGCAATGCATATCTAAAAGGTCGTTCGAAGAGCTTACAATAAAATGGCATCTAAAAATAACAAACAAATATAATAGCATTCGGATTTAATACCCTCACGACTTTTTCTTCGTTTTGATTTCTTTTATCGGATTCTGACTGACCGTCAAAGAGCCTTGTGCAAACCTTTTATATCAAATTAATTGAACATGCATGTGCAATCAGAATCAATTATACATTGCAATACGAAGATTGAGGTGCACATCATTATAATAATGCTCGCTACTGCCATGAAAGAACCCAAGCCAATATAACTAATGAAAAAAATAATATTGAGAGAAGGTCTTCTACAGAATGAGATCATCGAAGACCTCGACTGATGACACAAGACGTGATTCAATAACGCTGGCAGGTCTGGAAACGAAAAACAATTCATAAATTCAATTCGTCTTTTACAAATGTAGGCAGTCAACAAAAACTATGAGAGAACTTTTAATTTGCGGTTTTACCATCGGGCTAAACGTATTCGCGCTCGGAATAGCATCAGCTTTGTATAACCAAAAAAGAACATTATGGAACCATAATGATAGTTAATTTAAAAAATACTACATACATTTGCAACCAGCTATCACTCCCATTTATCTTTTTGTAACATATTTGTATTCTGTGTTGTTGCCTATCTATAAGTTACAACCTCGTAGTTATGTACCGTTTTCAGTTCTGTTTTACTTATCTCCTGTTTTACCAGATTTAAGTAATTTTATGTATCTGTTGAAAGTAAAAAAAATCATAATGTTAAAATGTATAAATCTAAATAGTACTCGTATATCTTTAATATGAATAACGTAAATATGCATAACTTTTAAAAGATATAAAGTTATTACACATAATTTTGAAACTCATAAATAGTATAACTTTTTAAACTATCATGGTCACTTACATTAGAATAAATATTATTAACGGGATTATTACCATGTTTATTGTAGTGTTTGAGTATCCGATATTTCGGCACAGTTCCATGCGCCATGATCACGGATGATGCATCCGCAACTGTGCCGAAATATCGGATACTCAAACACTACAATAAACATGGTAATAATCCCGTTAATAATATTTATTCATAAATAGTAAAACCCATAACCTTAATAAGTATTGTGAAAAAACTCTTTAAACTTTAATTTGGTTCTGGCACTTCGCCGGCCACTGCCGCGACACGCTCTCTTCGCTCGTTCGGCTCGTGCTTTTTCTTTATGTCCATCTAACATGCTCATCGCTTCGCTCCTCACTACCCATTATTTTTATGTTATTATCGCATTTGTTATTATGCCATGGCAACTAATGATATGGCGAACTGAAAATGATAATTAATTACAAAATAGTACTTGCTATACCATGCCCTCAGACGTTAGGTATTTTTATAATTATGGATTTTTATGTATGTGAATATTCAAGTTATGTTTTTTCAAATAAGGGTTTTTAAAATTATGGATTTTTATGTTTATGCCGAATAATATTCTTTTAATAACATATAATACATTTTATAAATATTTAATTTAGCTTTAGTGCAGAAATTAGCACTTGAAAATAAAAAGTTAAAATTTACTATAGCGTTGTGTTATCAAATTTGTGGTATTTCATCTGCAAAGATGAATCTGCATAGCCATCGGTTGCAATAACCGTTGGATAGATGGCGCACTGTGCCGCTATTAGCACTCAAAAAATTAAAAAGGCAGTGACAAAATTCAGCGCTTACGTCAGCCTTCCCGGTAGCATAGCGGTCAGTGCAGCCGCCCGGATTGCGGAAGACCCAGGTTTGATTCCTGGCTGGGTCGGGAGTAGGCGTTTAATTTTTTCACTGTATTTTATAAATTTTATAAATATAAATACATTCTTATTGTTATGCAAATCAAAGTAATGGCAAACATTTTAGGGATTTAATAAATAGGACAATTAATTTTATACTTTTTAGGGACACGTCACCAGTTGAAGACCAATTGAGGTGTAGGTAGGTAACCGAATTAAAATATCTCGATCTCCGCCGTGCTTTTAATGTTGAAGGAAAAACTCTTATCTTAATTATTATTGTTTTTTTTGTATATATAACGCTATTTACACCGAAAATAGTACAACAAAAACAGTACTTACTACTGCGTTTTGTCATTTTCTTCTATTAATTAATTATGATGTTAAAGTACTCGTCTTCTCAAAATCATAAAAACGAAACTGATGATATTGTATTCGGTTAAGCCTTAATCGTTAAGGTAACGTGTATTATAAATCACATTAAAACTAAGAATTTTTATGTAGTTATATAACTTACATTCTGAATAATATCAGCTGATATTATCAACATTGTTCAGGTTATTTCCTTCTTTTAATTATACCGGCAGCAAGGCGTTGTCCGTCACAATATTATTTTATTACTAATGATACCATGAATACTTAATTACTTGTTCTGTTTTCCAAGTAAATAATAAAATAACGCAATACTGGCAAATGTTTTACTGGAAAATTTAATGTGTAGCTGGTTTAACAGTTTAATGTTAGTGAACGAAGATTATAGAAAACACAAGGGCTCACTATTTTTCAAATTCTCTCAAGAAGTTTATCAGCAGAGGGAATAACATCAATCAGTCTTACAAAACACAAACTTGTAGCAAAATTACTCAAATACTAAACAGGAGTACATTGTCATACGTTCAAATGTGTAAAATCAAACGTACAGACAGCTTTGGTAGAAATTGTTCTGTGTTCAATGGACCCTGGAACAGAAAGACATCAGGGTGGCTAAGGCCATCGGCAAACTCTCTCTAAAATTTGTAGGCAAAAATGTACTCTCTTTGTTTGTATTCATTCATCTACAACTGCATTTTGGAGCTATGCGAAATTAAGAGATCATCATCATCATCATCAGCCTATACTAGTCCACTGCTGGACATAGGCCTCTCCAAGTGCACGCCACCGAGCACGATCCGCGGCTACTCTCATCCAGCTCTTGCCAGCCACCTTGCGAAGATCGTCGCTCCACCTAGTCTGAGGGCGTCCTACACTACGTTTGCCGATACGCGGTCTCCACTCGAGAACTCGTTTACGCCAACGGTTGTCGGTTCTGCGGCTAATATGACCGGCCCACTTAAGAGATGCTCTTTGAGAATTGCGAGGCTCAAGATTCGCTCACTTCTTTTGACGTGGAGCTATAAGTTTACGGAGACTTTCATGGAGGTACTAAAGTAGTAAGTATATGCGAATGTGATGCACCTTTTTACAACAATTTATAACTTTATTTTTATTTTTTATTTTATTATTATTACTGCTTGCACCCGTTTAACTTTTGAAAACGTTTTACTTGACCGCCACAGGTCAGGCAGTGCCTAGTGTGGGGCCATAGAAAATCTCAGCCTCCTTGAAAATTATGCTTATATTTAGGTAACGCTATTTACGACTGTATTTTTAAGTTTGTTAGTAAGCATTTATCAAATAAATTTATTTGTATTTGTATTTGTATCCAGTTGCTTCAATGTCATACAAATTCTTGATTCGTTAACGCTGTTGAGCGGTAACTAAAACTCGCACTAGGCACTCAGGATAAAATAAAATAAAATAATGTGAAACAAATGCGAGTAGACCCGTATAAATTGTTTTCAATGTTTAGTGTTCGCGTGTACTTAACGTAGAGATTTAAGATTTTTTAAGGTTTCGGTCACGTTTGTCTAGTTGTTTAGCGCCTAGTGGTCAGTGTTTAAACATCAAACAGCTCGTGTGGGTGTAGGCAAAGAAAGAATGGCCCCGTGCTCTATCCGCTAGCTGTCGAAATCGCCACTTACGCAACGCATCTTTGAACCGGTAAACTAGAATTTAAACAAGCGCGTCGCGACGTCTGCGTAAGATTTGTTTCACGTAGTTTTCATTGTGAATGCGACACATGTTTTAGCCTACTTAAACAGGAATCGAACGAAATAAAGCTGCATCGGATTTTTTTAACGAATTTACATATGTGATGTTTTCGTTGTATTCTTATTCACTTGGTCACATTCGCTTACTTTTGGACTTAATTTATTTACCTTATCAATTTGTTTTAAAAATGCAAGAGCTTATTTTCGTGTAAACATTAGTCTTATTTGATTGATTTGGGGGTTTAGAAATTTGAATACCTAACCTTGTACCAAAAAAGAACACCTCAAACTAATTATTTCTATTACAAGTATAAATATTTACAATGTTAATACCTACTTACATAAGGCTTAAAATCTACGACAAACAAATTCCTGTAAGTATCAATAGCTCAATCAAAAGATCAGCCATCCATATAAGTGATTCACGTTACTTCACGTACATCTGAGGCAGTCGCTTTTTTAAGTGTATCATTTACTATAATAGCATCAATTTTAATGCGACATCTTACAAGTCAATACACTTACATAAACGACGGCGTAGCGCTTTATGTGCCCACTGCTGGGGCACGCGTCTTCGTTATAAATGGATATGGAGAACAGGCCATAAACCACCACGCGGCCGCAGTGCTGATTGGTGGTCGCTAACGACTGCTAAAGCAGCTGAGACCAACGACTTTAAGTGCCTTCCGAAGTACGTCGTAGCTCGAGATAATACGTTTTTGGTCATACATCCGATGACTGGCCTTTGTGAAAGTTGCTTAACTTAGCAATCGCAAACCGGGCGCGTTAACCACTGCGCCTTCGAGCTCCACAAAAATAATGTAATTATCATCATCATCATCATCTCAGCCAAAAGACGTCCACTGCTGGACAAAGGCCCCCCCAAGGATCTTTACAACGACCGGTTTTGTGCTGCTCGCATCCATCGCTCCTATGTTATTATACATATATATTTATATAATAACATTATTTTATAATATAATATATTTAAAGACAACACATAATTTGTTACGAAGGAGTACCTGTTTGAATGCAGAGTTGAAGAAATCGGGAACGGCTACGGGAAATTACCGTTTGTAACGCTCTGCCGAGCAACGTAATACGGGAAACAATATGATTCGTAGCGCGCCGGCCGGCGCCGGCGCCGGCAGCGAATCTTTTTACAAAACTTGACTCTTCAACATGTCAGGGTTTTTTCCTGTACTTGTCTATAATTTTCAAGAAAATACAATATGTGACTAGAACTGTTAGCTTCACATAATTATAACGTTTTATTAACGCACGTGATTAATTTAAAACCAATTACATTATATCATAAAAAATCGAACAGTAACCACTCGAAAGTTATAATGATAACTAAGTAGATTTAACGATGGCTTAAGTGACGTTATAGTTATTGTTAAAAAGTACAGAAGTTTACGTAGGTATTCACTTTTGATTTCAACTGCACGTCATTATTTTTTGTGTAGCCGGCAGATGAATACTTATCATTATTAGATTTCGCATAGTAATACAAAAATTCAAGGTTGTCACACAAGCCAAATTCGTTAGTCATTGCAAAAACCAAAGTAAACAAAGGTCATGTGGAATATGTCAACATAACACTTTAAATGTCATTTGTAGCGAATAGAACATAAAATAGCTTTTCTATATTAAGTTATAGTTTTTCTTTTTTTATATATATCTATTTCTTTTTTTAACAAGATGTTAATATTTATTTGGTTTGACTTGAGTGGGTCTGAAGTGTTACCTGCGCTCCTTGCCGTATTACGGGTTGTTTCCTAACTCGGCAACAGATACATAATTTAAAATTACTTGCTACTTAGTTTAAGTTGTCATCATCATCTCGGCTCTTTTTAGGGCCCCACTGCTGGGGCTCGAGCCTTCCCTATGGATGGATAGTGAGAACGGGCCATAAACCACCACGCGGGCCCAGTGCGTATTGGCGGTTGTTAACGACTAGCAGTCGTTAACAAATGCAGCCGGGACCAACGGCTTTACTTGCCTTCTTGAGCACGGAGGAGCTCGAGACGAAAAAATTTTTGGTCACCCATCCGATGACCGGCCTTTGCGAAAGTTGCTTAACCTCAGCACTTGCAGACCGGGCGCGTTAACCACTGTGCCATCGAGCTCATCGAAGTTTAAGTTGTATTTGTACTATAATCTTTGTAATGTTTTGGATGAATAAACTAAACTAATAAATGTTTATATAATTTTTAACGCAAATTTTGTTGCGAACAAATTACAAAAACACAAATGTTGAAAAAATCAGAAGGGTGCAGGTTCAAACCCTGCTCGTGGAAATTTTTTTCAACATTTTTTCAACATTTGTGTTTAACTAAACTAATAATTACAATTTAATATTTTTGTAACTATGTGAATGTATTGGCATATAAATATTTTTTGAACATAGTGTTCATGTCCATAGTGGCACTAAAAGTATGTACCTACTTTTTATTTAATAAGCCCATCAGAAGTGGACAGGAATTCTTAAATCGCAAGCTTGGATAAGTCCTATTAAACGTAGTGCTATATGTAGATAGGTTGCGGAGGTACGAAGCGCTGCATAATGCATAAGCGAAGAGCAATGGCCGTTGCAATCTGCTAGTAATTAGTCCGGGCTGAGCGGCCGGGCGCTGCCCGACCCCGGTGCCTTCTACGTGGTGCGTTCCCGACCCACTATTACGCGAGAGTAGCTCTATCAGATTGCTCTTCACTGTACACGAGAAGTATTTACTTCTTCAATTGTTTGTAGCATATTTATGCTACAAACAATTGTAGGAATCATAAAAAGAAGACTTTGATACCTTTTTGGCTACATAGATGGACAACAGAGTGCATAGTGCGAAGATTTTAACTCTTCTATATTTTTAACTGGAGGACGTACTTCAATGCCATACAAATCCTCGTTTTCAGTAACGTGATCGAATGGCAAGTACAAGTACTTGAAGTACAAGTCGCACCTTAAAGATGACAAAAGCGTTATAATTAGCTTTCGCTATTTGGGACCTTAAACGTTTTACAGAGTTTCTTTTTAGAAAAGAGTTGAAAAAATTTCCACAAGCGGAATTAAAACTTTTTTTTACTCTTTTGAATTATCAGTCTAGTTTTTCTAACACAATCAGTAAATCCTGCTGGCAGCCAGGAGCGAACCATTCCAGATGGGTTCTCACGCGACGTCACTTAACATACTTACAAGCTACTGCTCCGCCTACGACCCGGCCGCCTATCACCTAGACTTCGCTCCGTTAGGAATTCTCTAACATTTTTCCACTAGATTTAATTCTATGTAAATTTTAACCCATTCAAAGTATGAATGAATTATGAACGACTAATATTTTTTTGCTTTACTTGTAACAGACACATGCAACTTTTTTGCAGATAGATACACTACACTACATCCATGCAAAAATTATATACAACTTAAGCGTTATATTATCGAAACATTAAGAGTTGTACAATAAGTTCTCCTAAAATTCTAACTGTTTCAGTCTGCAACAATATCGAGTCATTGTTAGGATCAAGTTTGGTGTTAAATTTTTGACCTCTACAATCAAGTTAAGATCTTTCGGCCGTCTAAGTACCTAAGTCTTGACACTCATGTACCAGTCAGTTGAAATTCAAGGCAATCACGACTTTAATGATTGCACGCAATTATATCAATATTACACTTAGCGACCAGTTTCCCTTAGAATTTTTACTTTGAGCCCTGGAAACCTCTGGGATTAAAGGCAACAAGCAATTGAACATAAACCGGACGTTCAATAATTGGTTCTTGGGAGATGAAGAGTTACACGTTAACGAACTATAAAAAAATAAACATCGATTCCATAAAAGTGACTGATATATATTTGCTTAACTAGCTAGCTATACGGTATTCTAATGTATGTATTCTTCATTTGTTTAAAATAAAAGTTTCGTTTCACAAGTTTACTATTAAATTAGTATCACAGTCAATAATCTCGTAGTGAAAATCGAATTTGTTAAATATGGCATAAATTTGAAATAGCTATTTAAATATTTTTATATATTAGTGCACCTGTATCTGTTAACATGGTGTATAGAAGGTACAAACTTTGTGTTCTTTCTCTTTCTTTACTTTCCGTCATGCTTTTGAAACTATGAAGAGGAAGTGTTCATTTTACGTTCGAATGAGTTAGCTTTTTACAATACAAAAAGTGAAAAACCGGTTCTTGATCGACAGTAGATCTCATTGGGTGTTTGAACCTGTGCTCTACAATTAACTCTTCATAACAACAAAACAAAAAACGTTAAGGCATTATCAGACGCTGCACCGTTGCCTTCACATTGACATAACCTGATCAAAAAATCAAAGTCTGAACGTTTCTTAGCAGAGAAAATGTATTACATAATATACACTAATAAATAATTTACGCTTTTATACATTATATAAGTTGTCATAAGTAGACATATTACTTCATTCCGTCCGAAATATTAATAACATTTAAATTCTGCTATACTTAACTTAGTAAGTAATATTATTTGCTACGATTACGTAATCCATTCTTGTTCTCATCCTCACTTCCTGCAACGAATACAAGAGCAATGAGGTCATATGTTTTTAACATCGCTGCAAGAAACTTTATAAAAAATCATAATGCTATAAATGTGGACAGATTATCATACATAGTATTCAATGAAAAGGTTATGTTGTTAAACACACAGTAGATGAGATGAAGTTTATTCTGCGACAGCAACGAGATGAGTAATGACAATTAATTGTACAACTAATTAGCTAGAGGAAGGAATAGCTATCAAACGCAGCACGCAACTTGACCAGTCTGCCTCGACATTGTTCCATTGGGTAACCGAGAATAATAATCTAGATTTAGATACGTCTGAATCCGCTAAGATCTTATCTTCTTAGTAGTATCGCTATCTAAATTACTTGATTGAGTTGCGTGAAACAATACGAATTGTCTTTGTCTTTTGTACTCCATTGAATTAACTTAAAACAAAAAGTCATTTGATTTTAGATGAATTTTGTTAAGAACAATCGCTAATACTTTACACAAATTTTGCGGGTGTGTAATGTATAATATAACAACATATCGTATAATGATCAAAACATATACAATCAAATGATATAGTTTTGTTTAATATAACACTTATTTAATACAATAATTTAATAGCTTAATATGATATTTACATGATATCATTAAAACACATAACATTTATCTGGTATAAGAACATTTAATATAACATTCATTTACGATAACACTATTTTTTTATAATACTTAAAACATATAATGATTACTTAATATAAAATCCAATTCATATAATATCGTTTATCTTGCTTTTTCATTTATTTAGTGCAGACAAGCATGCATGCAGGCAAGCATGCAGCATGCAAGCAAGCATGCAGCATGCAAGCAAGCATGCAGCATGCAAGCAAGCATGCAGCATGCAAGCAAGCATGCATAATGCAAGCAAGTAAGCAAGCACGCAACAAACATAGTTTCTGTCACGGCTCCGGCGCTGCGGGGCTCTGGCGATGGCGGTCCCACGCGAGCTTATCGTCGCAGATGATTTCCGCTCACCACTGCAGCTTCGGCTTGCTAGCCGGGTCGGCCAGCCAGCCTCAGACGCGGTGGCGAGCTTTTAGAACCACCTGCTCCTCAGCTCGCGGGCCGCCTCGCCCCTCCGCGCCTACGTGGGCTTAAATTACACTCTAGGAGTAGGGCAGACAAGACTGGGTGGAGTTGCAGCGATTCGTTTCTGTCACTGACACTGACCCTGATAGGTAGGGTATGGCAGCTGGAACTACGGGTCCGGCTGTCTTTTCAAGGGTACCACGGGAGTTCCGGATCCTAGGCCCCCTGCCGGTTATGCCTTCGCGGGCGTCTCCGGCAGGCCCCGGATATGGGTTGGACTCGTGGTGGCATGTGGTTAGCTATAGAAGTGGGAATGTTCGTCTGCCTGGTTGATCTGGCCAGGCTTCCATTTCGTGCATAGCGAGCGGGTCTTAGTAGCGGTCCGGTGGGGGCCTGAAGCGAAAAGATCTGCGGGGTACGTGAGTTACCCTTAGTTGGTGTGGTGCTCGGTGGTTTTCTCTGAGTAGTTAGTCCAACATCTCCGGCACTAGTCTGGAGAACTAGTAGAAGTTCCCGCTAGATGCAAATGCCTCCGGTTTAATCAGCCGCGTAGGAATTTGGAATTGATCAGGTGCCTGGATGGGTACCGAGAAGTGAGTGTGCTTACAACTCCGCCACCAAAGAGGACATTTGGTAGTTGGCTTTAGAGCTGACGGCCCAAGCAGTGGAATACTGCGAGTTGTGCTCTTAGTGCAACGAGAAGTGAGCGAGCTTACAGCTCCGGTGACCTATCTGGATATTAGGTAGTGGACTATACGTGTCCACGGGGCGACTAGCTTGAGACACTAGTCTTAAAAGTACTGGATGAAGGATGCGTACCGGCGTGTTCTGATCTGGCGTTATGACCTGACGTAGATGGTCCCTTGTGCTTGCGCAAGGTTATTCTGACACCTACTTTGTAACCGGAAGGTTGGTAGGGGGTGTCAGTATAAACTTTAAAGTAGTGTATAGCGGGTTTTCACTGACACTGTATACCAACAGATTATTATGTCAATTGATTGTTATACCAAGTGAAGATTATATCAATCAATCATTATTTGAAACGCTATTATCTTAAATAATATAAGTAAAATGACGCGTAGGTATATCAAACTAAATAATATGAAATGAACGATATATTAAATGAGTTTAATTTCACATAGCATTATTCGTTATGAACGTTATACTAAATGGTATAACATAAAATGAACATTATATAAAGTGAACGTTATGATAAATAAAATTATATTAAGTGTTGGTTTAACAAATGATTATTATGTAAAATGAACGTTATTAAAGTTGAATTATATCAAATGTTGTTATCAAGTGAGACGCACTGAAATTTTGCCTTAGCTGTCTAGCTAGCGTGCGTTGTATATTAAAACTAGTTTTACCCGTGATTCTGTCCGCGAGACCTGTTGCTTCTGCATAGTCTTTTTCAACATCATCAAGCATACATTTTTGTGTTAGATAAAAACATTAAAGTTGAAGGTAAGTAAATCTTTTTATAATTCTATATTTTAAAATAAATATAAGCAGAATATCTATAATACTATATTTACAGTTAGACCAATCATATAATATCAAGGTTTCTAAAGCGTTCTAACTTAAAATTTGGTAGGTGGGTCTACCACATTAATAAAGAAAAAACGTTAAGGCATTATCAGACGCTGCACCGTTGCCTTCACATTGACATAACCTGAATAAAAAAATTAAAGTGTGAACGTTCCTTAGCAGAGAAGATGATGCAATAAATGACTATGACTATGACATTTAGTGTAGATATCCGCTAACAAAGGATTTTTGAAATTATCCGAGATAACGGGATACGAATATATATATTTTACATGGACGAAGGCGGCAAAAAAACTACAAACACAGGTACTTTGATCTCCTATTTCTTTCTTTTTCCGGGATAAAGATTAGTCTTAATATTGGTATTATAGATAAGCCATCACTATGTTAAGTTTCGTTAATGATGTCTAGTAGTTTTTGCGTGTAAGTAACGAGACTGACAGACAGACAAATACACAAAAAATATATGCTACTTAAACGATACATCAATATCAACTCCAACAATTTATTTATTTTTAAACGACTTACGCTCTAAAGGTTTATTTTATTTTTTATAAATTTATTATCGTTATAAATTTTATTATAATTAATTAATCCTTATAGATTTTGTTTACTGTTTAAGGAAGTTGTTTACTGTTTTGCCGTCTCTGCGGTCTATTAGTGGTTGGCTAGCACGTACCTACCGGGCCCAACCCTGTGGTCCCGGATTCGATTTCCAAGTAGGGCTTGTTTTAAGGCCGCTTACCATAACAACAAAATTAATAGCCTTATTGTGTTCCGGCAGTTAGACAGTATAGCCAGTTACTCGGTAGATGAAGATTCCGGGTGCAGTGCGTCGATCTTATCGTCACTTATAAACAATATTTTTTGGTTTCCTATTTTCATTTACAATCAAACGTCGTATTTACATTGAAAAAAAATTACGATCCTCTTTCTTCAAAACACTTAACAACAATTTTTAAACAAAAAGATTTTAATATAAACGGCTTACGCTTGATACAGACAAGAAAAACGAGATATGCTCCGCCTATTAAAAAGTGAAGCACCAATCTATGTCTGTGTGAGTAAATTTAATGTCATAAGGTGCCCTTGGCACAATGCCCGCTTATAGGCGTATGTGTAAGACACCCTGCTACACACTTTAAAGTTTATACTGACACCCCCCACCAACCTATCGGTTATTTATAAAGTTAGGTGTCAGACATCCTTATGCAAGCACAAGGGACCATCTACGTCAGGTCATAACGCCAGATCAGAACACGCCGGTTACGAATCCTTCATCCGGTACTTTTAAGACTACTTAGTGTCTCGAGCTAGTTGCCCCGTGAACACGTATAGTTCACTATCTAATATCCAGATAGGTTACCGGAGCTCTAAGCTCGCTCACTTCTCGTAATCGTTTGTCTTCTCGTATGTGTAAGACAGTGTTTATAATTATTATTTAACTGCTCCTGTGGTCTAGCGGCTAGATCACCGATCTCATAACCAGAGCACCCCGGTTTGATTCCCAGCGGGAATGTGCGCGAGACGTGTATTGTTATTGTTCTCAGTTTGGCTGATAGTTGGACTTGTTTCAGCAATAACGTTAATGGCATTGTTGTATTCCGATAGTTGGAGATAAGGTAGCCTGTTCCTCAGTAGTTAGAAATTCTGTATGCTCTGACTTTTGACCTTATCGTCTTATTATCAGGTGAGAAGAAGTCAAAGAGCTTACTGTTTTAGAATTTAAAAAAAAGTTCATTCGGCTTACCGGTACTTCACTTTTGAACGTACCTAATGGAATTCACATTTTTTTCGTCCGCAACTTAATATAATAACTAATGAGTTCTTACTGCAATTAAACTAACATAGCGTGAAAATAAGCCGCTGCTTCACCTACTCTTTTAACAAATGAAAACGGGTTTTGAAACGAATCTGACGCTCATTTATTTTCCACGTTGAACATACTATAAAAACTGCATATTATCAAGGTACCTAACGTTGTTTGAATCTCATCAGGCCTTTCTACGTGTGGTCGGTCGTTAGGCATGACATCAGCGTGCCGCATCACCGCCCGCGACATCGCCTGCGAAGCTGCCACTCAATGCTCAAGGTGACGAGCTTTGTTCTTCGAGTGCATCCTTAACCCAAACGATTCGCGTACTAGACGCAGCGATTATTTATTTCAGTGATTAAACTCAAACGCAACTGTAAAAATAATAAGCTGCAGACGGCAGACGGCAATTGTTTAGCGTTATCCAAAACATAATTATTTAAACTGATGCAGACAATGACGTATAACGTTTTCTTATATAAACTGCAACTGCAACACTTTACGTAAAATCAATGAATTAATCATCAGGTAAAAGTAGTAGCAGACAGAAAGTGGAATTCAGCGTATTTTAATAAATTATTTGATTTAGAATTAAGAAACAAAAACGCCATACGTTTAAATGCAGCACTGCGATCAATAGGTTTATAAACAAGCAATTTGTTAGAACCTACACAATAAACAAAACTTGTATAAAATTTGATGTAAGACAGAAATGAGTACCTAAGGAAATTCAAGTTAGTTTTTTTTTGATAGAAGAGACGCAAATTTATTTTAATTGTACTGATACAATATGTCTTGTCTCGATATAATAGGATTTAATATCGTGAAACATGGTCCATTTTAACAACAGAATATGAACCGTGTTTTTAACGATAATCGCAGTGTGATCAGATTGACCATGATTACGTTTCAACTTTTGACTCGAGTACAATAAGAATTCTGTTTTGGATGGACAATAGCATGTTTTATTTGAAGCAATAATATAACATGGATAAAATTGTCTTCCATAGTAAAAATAAGAAGCATTAAAAGGTATGGGTCATTTCCAGACCTCCATGAATTTATTGCCAGCACTTCCCCGCTACCCTATTGTGGGAAAGAGAATAATGTATGATATTAAATAGTCGTGGAGGTCATGGGAACTAAAGGATGAAATTTTATTTTTGAGAACAATTGCGCCTTTGGATGTCTTTGAATAACCCAGAAAAACAAAGAAAAAAATGATATTTTTCTAAAACTTATAATATTTTTTTCTCGAAAAGAAACTCGGTTTGTTACTTAAAATCATGGTATATCGAGTAGGAACATATTATATATTAAAATTATATCACATTATTTCTCATTACTGATCATCCGTTGAATTGTTTCATGACAGCAGTCAATAAATTCGTCTTTGAAACATTTACATAAGGTCTATTACTTACACTACCCTTTGACATCAAATGTATGCAATGGAACATCAAACGGATACTATTTATAGACTATAAATATTGTAATAAGCTCGTTACTGAACCAGCGGTCGCGGATCTGCATTCAGAAGCAATAACAGTAGTCAGCATTCCGGGCAACAAGCCTCGTTAATAGAGTATAAGCATATAGAATTTGCAGTAGGGCCCTACCTTACGCCGCGATTCCTACAGAAACCAATACGGTACTTGATTTTATATAGGCATGATGACGCATATTAAGAATGATAAAATTACATATGAATATGTTGATGCTGTAAGACACGCTTTTTTATTTACTTACATGATCACATAAGCTAATGACAATAAGTGTGAGCTAATATTATGTAGTATCCTTTGGCACGACTTCTCGGCGATTTGTCGAAGATGATGTCAGCTGGCCACGATGACGGAAATGTATTCAAGGTAAAGCAGAGAAATAGGTAGGTACTGTGTCGACGCCTATCCGCGCAAGCACGGTAGCATATGTTCGGCTCGCCTATGCCGGCGGGCGCTGCCAGTGGGCGAGGGCCTCGACCGCTTTTTCGTGGGCCTGTCACTTGTACAATATGTTTATGCAAACCGCTGACAAAGTCTGCTCGCACTGGTTAGTAAACAGACTTAAAATTTTAATGTTGACACTGTTTACACAAGACCTCCATTCACATACGTATACACAAAAAAAATCCTGCCGTTTTTATAAATTAACACTCGCCAAGAAAACCATTAAACTTGAAACGAAACAGGTTTGGATTGTTATGTTTTTTTTATGTTTACCTGATAATTAAAACCTTATACAGATAAAATCTAGGATCGTATTACGACGACGATGCGGCTGCAAAAGTGTTTTATTTTTTGTAAAATGTATGCTATTTCATAATAAAAATAAAAACTAACATTTAAAAATTTTCCAATTTCTTTCAATGTAAAATTGGCACACGATGTAATAAAGGATATAAAAACGTTGTTGGAACAAATCTGACCACAACTATAGACAAGCAAACTTTAATGATGGCTGGCCAAATAATCATCATTACCAATAACATTTTTTATGTCATCACAGCGCAGCGGGTTTATTCAAATCTAATCTTATCCTAAGATTGCGTCAAAGCGTTCAAAGTCGTGAGGTTTGCAAGAGCATTGTAATTAAACAAGCGAGTGTCGGGGACCAGTTTGTTCAAATGTGGATATCACGGGGGTTCAACGCTCGAGAGCGGTCGGGCTCGCCGGCGCTGGTGCGGCCCGGGCGGCGTCACACGCGACTTATCGTGCCACTGTCTCTTATCCGCGATCGCATAATGGCACATTAAAACAGTAAATGACTTTGTGTCGCATATGCTCTACAAGTTCGTTTCCCACATGGAGAAAACTGTTCTAGAAAAAGAACAAAATATACTTTCATTGCTCTCCCATTTCTTTAATAACTAGCCAAAGTAGCTATATTCAATATAGAATACTGTTTTAACACACATGTGTATAAATAGTTCATAATAATTGCTGAAACAACACTTAAACAATTTTCTTTCCAATAAGTTGGTAGTTTGTTCTTTCAAAGGAATCATATTTTACAAATCTTAGAACTATAATCTTGAGATATTTATAAGTTTATTGCCTTAGGGCCGATAGCCCATACAAAAATAGATTTCAATGCAGAGCTCAACACACGACTGCGCAGTGAAATTAAATCAACCGATAATTGCTGATTCAGAATCACGTTTCCCGTTGAACTCTTTTGTAAGAGCGGTCGCCTGCCGGCGCGCGGCTAGCCTTCATAGGCCCTTGGCGCTCGCGGCTCCTTCAAAATAATGAGTAAAATACCGAATCCGTCACACAACAGTTTAAGGCGTTATTAGGAAACTGGACGCTACAGATTTCATCACAGATACCATCCCGCGGTGCATCAATCAAGCAGGTATTTATCGAGCTGCCATTACGCCTGCCAGCGGAAGAAAGTGTAGATAAGGATCAATCTCGTCATTAGACATGAGAAGGCAACTGGAAAGATGATGAAATTACTAGTCCATGATTAAGTAAGTAGTCGATTAAGCAATTAATAAAATATACCTACGTCTTCCTGCAATATAAAAAAAACAATGAGAACGCACTTAACTAATACTTACTGAATGAATAACAAAATATGAAAAGTCCTTTCATAGATTGGAGTTAGTACAGACAACAGCAAAGACAGCAGAATATAAATAGTATTGATACCAATGGTAGGATTTGGTAGGTGTACATACTGGTGCGATGTCTGCCAAAAAAAAACAATACTTAAGTTATCAAAATTAAGTTAATATTCGCTGGTATGCAGTTACACTTTTTTACATACAGTTACACTTTTGTTTCGTCTATAATGGCAGGTTATGATCATCGGTTTTTGCTGTTGACTGTACGTATATATAAAAACATATAATTTTCTGATGCTGAATTGCACAATTAAACGAGCTCGTCGTTTAATAGTGCTGTATAGTGTAGTAATGTTGCTTTTAATATTAGCAAAATATTAATTTAATCCATGCAAAGATTTTTTTAAATGAACATAGACATATACGTTAGAAATTGGTTTGTTTCGTGTGTTCTACGCAAGAGTGACTGTTATGTACTAAATTTTAACATATTAAGAAACACATACCTATGTAAAAAATGCTGAATCAATTCAGTAGTTGATTTGGGTGTGCTGCTATAATATCACATGTTGTTGTGTGTGTACCCATATGTATTCAGTAGGTACACATATGATAAAATTGGGGTTTTCCTACACAATACACAGAACAATGGAAATATATTAAATACTAGGTTGCGACGAAATACTTATTACGTTTTGTTATTGGTATATTTAAAATGTTTGTCGTGAATTACTTCAGTAAATTTGAAGTCACGAAACGATGTTACTTTGTGACTCTTGAGTAAATTATGTACCTACATTGGCAATACAGGTTGTCTAGTGTGAGTTTTGTTTACTATCCGTATTCATTCGATTACGTTTACGAAAACGAAAATTAGTATGGCATTGAAGCAGCGCCTCCTGGCGACATACGAGAAGAGTTAACATTTTGCCATACAAAGTCTCGTTTTCGTAAACGTGATCGAATGACGAACTAAACTCGCACTAGGCACCCAGAATTAGCTCGTAACTTTCAATAGCCATCGTTGTGGTAGGTTTAAATATTCACTCCTCTCCATAACTGCCTATCACGCCTGGCAATTTGCCCTATCCTTACAAGTAACTGGAAATTCCGTATTTCTTACAAGACGGTTGTAATGCTTTCGAGATTCCAATCAGCCTTTTTAGTATTCATTACATGCCATTACTTTATTATCGCGTGAAGTACAGCTCAATACTCAAAAGCACTTTGTTATAGGATTGATTACGTAATGCAACTTGTACTGTGAATATTCAGCGAAAGGTCACGATGTGCGGTGACCGTGCCGGCCAGAGGGTATGGGCGGCTTTGAGGAGGGGGAGTGACGTACCTACGTCGTGACACCATCTACAATGTTATATAGTGGTTTGCTATCTTAGTTATTGGCCTATATATTGTCCCATTGCTGGGCAAAGACCTCCATCTTTGGCGGTGAGTTTGCATTACATTTAAATGGCTATTTAACTGTATCATTAGCAGCGGCAAGACAAATTTTCCACAAGACAGCCGCATGGGACCTATTATCGCATTGATTATATGCAAACGGCCGGTCCGTGGCATTACCCAGGATATGGCTGCTTCCGCCGCTCTGTAACGGCTAATGGTCGCAACCTCTATAAATGCCAACGATTCTCTTCGGGAAAAATTAATCTAATGACACCAGAAAATCGCACCCACTTTTGTTGCGTTTGTGATTCGCTGTGCCTAGCCGAGCTTGGGAATAAAACCTTTCCTTCAATCCCTGAGATCCTGCTATTATTACCACAATCATACGTTTGTGTTAGTTTCTTACATGAAATATTATTATGTTTACTGTACTGACCACATGCAAAGTTTGTAATAGAAAACTAACGTTTTCGCAGAAACGATTAAGTACATTCGATGTTTAGAGTTTTGTGATATTGTCCTGCTAAGTATCAAAATACTTCTTACGAAGTTGTTACTTTTGGTCAGAAATATTTTGGTCTTTCGAAATGCAAAATATCGAACTGACGTTGTCTGCAGTACATTATGCAAAAAATATAAGGTTAGCTGCAAAAACTCGAGCGATTTATAAAAAAGTTGGATTAGTATGGATGGATAGTAACTAAGATTTTCAAAATCTTTAATAATAACAAATAAATGATGATACCGTTAGTGATTTAACAAAAGAAAATACAGCAATACGAATATCAAACAATATCGCTATTTAACTCCTATAAACAAAAAAAAACAGAAGCCGTCAAACAGCTGTTTATTATTTGAGTTATTTGATCATTACGTATAGTTTATACTTATGAAATTGAAAGATATCCTAATTAATTATTTGATTTCGTCCAATTATTTATATAATACTCAATAAATAGTTATTGGCAATTGTAGTGCGAAAATAAATTAATAATGAGAGATTACCTCATTCTTGAAATTATTTGCTACGCTTTTTTAGTACTTACACAAAATAGATTTATATATATTATTTAATGTAATAGAATTTAGCGAAGTAACTGCCTATGAATTTATTTCGTAAAAGAACACACTTTAACTATAGCTTTTACTGAACTGAACGTTCAAGATGTTTCTCATTTATTTGCTAACAATAAAATGGCATCGCTTGAATATGGCAATAAATGTAAATTACATGAAACATTCATCGTCGTCCTATGCCGGCAATTTGCGAATGCGCAGTAAACATTTTATATGGTTGTTGAACAAAAAATAAATTATTGGTCTGCAGAGCTCCATCCTGCGTCTTGTCTTGGTCCATCATTGCTAGTATTGGTAGAGGCATAGTTTTAAATACGTTCTCTTATAAAGGGACGTTCAACAAGTGATGAATAATTTTCTAATAAGGGTTTACTAAGTTATAATATTTTTATTTGGTTTTCATGTAGCTGTTTATTAACGTAGCCACTACTCAAAGTAGGTGCCTATAATTTGTACACACGGCGGCAGATCAACCTACCCAAACCTGTCAAATTTCTCCAATGAATATGGATTCTTATAACCAAACATTAAAGTTTAAAATTGATTGTAGAAATTTGACAGTTTTGAGTAGGTTGATGCCGCCGTGTGTACATTCGAAATTATGAAGCTTGAACAACTAGTATATATATTCCATGTACATTTTCGCTTCATCAACGATATCCGAGTGGTTTTTGTGTGGCGTTGTTAGTTGGCTAAATAATGAGTCGATAGATGAAGACTCTGCTTCGAAAATGTATACGTGACACAGTGACGTCAGCCCTCGCAACGTTAGGTACTTAAAAGGTTCCCCACATTCAACATTTTATCACCGGCATATTTATAGCCGGCAAACGAACAAACAGTCATCTGATGCAAAACGGCCTGGAATAACCCTGAAGTTTCATTTCTTACGCTTCTTTGCTCTGTAATGTCACTATATCTTTATTTATTTATTTTATTTTGTTCAGAACACCAACAGCACTTATACAATATAGGGATACATTTCTATAAATCTACTTATCTATTAACAGGTATTCATATATCTTTACCTTTCTTACCGGTAACACAGTAATGCAAAACTGTTGGGCGGCCTAAATTGGTAAGGTTTGAAGACGTACAGTCAGATTCTAGGCTGAATCCTACCACCAGGAACATAGGGAGTGGCACCAATGTTCGTCACTTTAAGCCCAGCGTTCGACACAATTTTTATTTTAAGCCCAGCGTTTGACAAATTAATATGAAATTAAAATTAGTGCTGTCCGTCTGTGGAATGCATTGCCTGAAAAAGTCAAGAATGCAAAATCCTCGGATAGTTTTAAGCAACAAGTTAAGGAGCACTATCTATCTTTGTCACTTTAATATTATTTATTGTCCATTCCTTTATAATGTAATACTTTGTCCATTTTACATTATATATTTAGTTTATATGTGAGTATGTATTAAATTTATATAGATGTATGTAGGTACACGCATTGTATGTATGATAATTAAGTATTTTTTGTATTGTGTGTTAGTACACGTCAATTAATATTTCGGAAAACACCATTAACCGCTCATTTCTTAGTTTTTTGTCCAGTTCAACACATGGTTGCCTGGAAGAAATTGCTTTTTAGCGATAAGGCCATTTGTACTACTTCTTGTATTGTCCTCTCGTCTTTTGTATGGTGTACAATAAATAGTATTTTCATTTCATTTTCATTTTCATTTCATTACATTTTCATAAAATTTAATTAAAATTTTACTGGATGACAGATAGGAAGCAGGTGGTGTGTATTAAATGGTTGCTAAGTCGCTGACCCCATTTGAAATGATTACAGGAAAAAACTGTCGACCACTGGTTCCTGTCGAATACTGGTACCACTACCATACCTTAACAAATGTTAATAATTTATCTTGTAACTATATATAGCAGGGTTTAATATTGAGTGGGCCCTGCCTGTAAAACGACACACCAACCGACCGAGCCAACGGCCGGGCGGCGCGGGCGGGCGACTGACGTCGGACAGATCGAAAACGCGGGCGGCGCGCATGCTGAAACTTTGTTTGTTATTTGAATTTCGTAGAGGTGGGTCCTGAGTTTGTAAACATGTATTTGATGGGTCGTAGCCCAGACAACTTTGGGAACCCCTGATATATTTATTATTATACAGCTTTGTGAAAGCAAAATATAAAAAAAAAATATTTTTAAATTGTGTTAGGAGTCCACTCATATAGCTAACGAGTAGCTTAGCTTTATGCTTTGCCAGCTCCAAACATGCCGTTGCACTCAATGTCTGCAAGAGGTGCTTTACTATCCATTAAGTACTCTATTGTCAACGGTTTAAGGTTGAGGTTAAATGTTTTTCGGTTCGGTTTTTCACCTCACCATGCGACGCTCAAATAGTACTTGACTGCAGCATCACTGCAATCACATAAAATTTTACAACATAAACGCTTGCCTGTCGATAAAATAGCGCTGTTTAAGCCTGCGAAAAATGCATTTAGATTTAATGGCGACAAAATAATAAAAAATGTGTTTTTTATTATTTTGTCGCCATTGAAAAATAATAAGAAACACATTTTTTTATTACTATGTCGTTTGTGGTAGATTTTAGTTCCATAGAGATGCCCATTACATTTGCCCATTACATTTGATGGTGGTTTCCATAAGAAAGATAAAATAGGTACGTACGTACGTTATATTTGTCAAATATTTTTATGTAAATAAACGCAGATGTATAGTTATAAAATGATTATAACATCTACATCACTTACTGTTTTGGCAGGATATAAAGAAACAATAATTTTGTTTTCATTTAGTAACTTGGTCGTAATAGGAGTTCCATTTGTCCTATTGTTTTATATCAAAATGCAGATTGAAAGTCGAATTGTAACAGATACAATTGTGTCGTAAATATTTTTGTTTGTAAGCTTGAAGAGCCCGAAGGAGCGTGTTCGTGCGCACGAGGCGGGAACGGGCGTGAGGCGGCGGCAAGGTCTTGTCCCAACGGCCACTTCACTAAAATCGCATAGGAAAAAATTGCCATCTATTATTCACACATCAATGAGTGTCTGTAGTATAGAAATGTACCAACCAGTTCTAGTTTTTCTTTAAATGTTTTTTTTTTATTTTCTCGACATTTAGTTCATGCTTCTGTTTATGGTGAGGCTTGTTACCATATCTAAATTTGGCGCCATTGAAGTATTGTAGATTTTCCAATATCTACATGTTTTGTTCGGAAATTTAAAAAAAATATTAAAGGCTTTAACTTTCATATAAACCAGATGTTACAATTAGTTGTAGTGACATTCCTAAGATTCATCTTTATCAGTCTATTAACATGTTATTGCTGGACTCAGACTTTCCCAGTCGAGCAATAACGTAGAGAAAACAGGTCATACCCACCACGCTAGCCCAATGCGGTTAAGTGGGTTATTCCTAAAAGGATAATTATGTTAAAAAGCACTTAAAAAACGCGGTAAGATTTCGTTTATACTTAATTAGGTACTCTAACTACCATACTCAGAGACGTCAATTAATTTTAATGACAATTAAATGTCTTTCCCTCTCTATTTAGCACTATGAAAAAGTGACAGCAAGTGATTTAATTGTCATTAAAACTTAATTGACGTCTCTGAGTACGGCAGTAAGTGTATATACTTAATATTTAAAAAACTTATATTCCTAAAAAATATAAACGTTTGTTAAAATGTCACCATGATAAATTAATAGGTATTTAGCCAGTAAAGTTATGGTTTGAGTTAAGCTGGGTTTTATAATGACTTTATAAACTTCACAGCTCAGTCTTTTGTTTTAATTAAATGTACTCGTAAACAGCATATGATCGTGAACTAAACGAATAATTTCAGGACGATTTCTTACAGTATATAATAAGATAGCTTGCTACCTTTTTAGTGTGAACTTTCATTAATCATTTGAAAGCTAACGGTGATAAGTGCGTGGGAGTCAATTGCTGATAAATTGACATCGTCAATGTAACGAGTGTTCTCAATACTGAATTTGAATGAAAGTGAAACTGATTCAATTTAAACATCAAAATATACGACGACTTCTGTGGTCAAGACAAGCAGGGCTGTTATAGATCTAGTTTCGGCTTAGTGAACCAAATTTCATGGTACGAAAGGATCGTCCACTATATAGAAGATACCGCCTTCTACCTTGGTTACCTTGGCTTCGAAAATATTGGTAGGTTTTTCTTTATTTATTGTTTCATCTTTCACTAAACTTATCTGTAGGAGTTAAGAACCAACTAATATTTACCACCACCACCATCACGCTTGCCAAATGTAAGTTGGTGATCATAGACCTGGGCTGTGCATCAGATAACCTGAATCACGCTTTGCGTGGCCTCACCTGGGAACTGAACCGAGGACCTCCGTATATCGAGCCGAGCCCTCAACCACACGGTAAAAAAGTAAAGTAAATCTGACATAAGCCAATGCTAATGTACCTATACTTATTTATGGAAATTACAGTTAGTTGACTTAATTTTTTTTTAATATTCTTAGGTACCCCACTGAAAATTGTTGTATCCAAGCTGATTATCCCAATAGCCTCCCCGGTCGTGGGTAATGCAGCGCGGCGCAGCGACGGGAGGCGGGCGCGCGGGCGGCGAGTCCCGCGGATGCGCGGGTTCAATACCCGCGCCCGTTCCATCGCTACCATCCACAATGGCGGCATACCATACTTAACTTTAGCCCGGTAAACCACCGCTCGGCTCTAGTCATGTTTTACGCACTGATTAAACGTTTTCAAGGGTGCAATAAAATATCAATTTTATTTTTTTAGCAAAGCACTTACACGATTGCCTTCCTTTTTACAACCTATTGAAAAGATCTGGTATTTGACTTTGCTATAAAAAACAGTAAATAATTTTAAAAACACTTAAGATTAATTAAAAGAACATTTTTCTTATCCCTAGCTAAGTAGCTAAAGCAATTGTTTGATGGAAATCAGAAACAATGAAGTTACCACGACACGCAGAGCCGAGTTAATTCGGACCCAGTTCGCATTCTTGATTTGATCCGTACCTACCGCCGATCAAAATTCTAGATCGGCTGCGGTGCCAAACCCGCTAGCTGTTTGGCTACGGAGGCACAGAAGAAATAATAGTATTACGGAGGTCGAAGTTGAGCGAGAGGATTTCGTACTACGTACTTAATAACTTTGTTGTAAAATAGTTGGTAGTGCACCTGACCTGGCGCCCGCCCGCCTACCTAACCGATCGCTTTGACTTCGTGTGTGGTTTATGACGTCATGTTGTCGTTCGTGCCGCCTATAAAAGCAATAATGAAAGCTATAGCCTTTAGCTTTTGATATTGCTTTCATAGGCGGTTCGAGATGGCAAGATGACGTCATAAACTATAGGCTTAGTCAAAGCGATCGGTTAGGCGGTTGGGGGGCAGGTATGTCATGTGGTGCGGGTTCGAGTCCCGCTCGTGGAAATTTTCTTATAAGTATATCAAATCGGCATGCGAATAACATTCTTCTTTCACAAAAAAAATATTCTTGGACATAATACTTTAGATTGTTCATCGACCCGAGTATAACAATACTCGGGTCGATGAACAATCTCTTTGATTCCTTTTGCGACTTCAACGACATGCTTTACTTCCTTTTAAAACAAATTTAAAGAAATTATGTTTAATTCTCGATTGTGTTTACGAGTTTATGAAATGTAAAACTATTTCCGGGACCCGGATAAAGAAGATTTGGTGGTTTTAACCACTCTTAGTCATGTCTTGTAGGCAACTTTAGGTATTTTAGCCCTCCTTTCATTCCGTTCACTGCTCATAAAGCTCTGAACTTCCCCACACTGACCCATTTGGATTGTCCAGCCTGTAGGTGTAATATAGACGCAGTTGTCAGTAATCTACCTCGTCTGTTCTTACTGCTAACTCTATACCTATGTGAATAAATAAAGTGACCACGAGTGGGCGTTATTTACTGATTAGCTTAAAACCTGCTTATATAACTTAGTCATCATATCAAGCCAACAGTAAAGGCAAATATACTTTTGCAAATCTACTTTTCTTTTGTTTATTTAGATGTAAAGATTCAGCTAATAAATTTGCCCTATTATAAATCTACTATGATTTTAAATAAGTGGCCTTGATTTTTTTACTAGTGAATGCACATTTTGCATAGTAAGTATCTCATAATATTCTTTGTTAACATTTTCTTTACAACTTTGTTAGCATTATAGTCATATTAAGATTTGTCTTTCCAGCACTGATCCTAAGCCCGATGACGCTGAAAATGCCAAATTGAGGCAATCGGCAATCTCTCTCAAAAAAAACTGATAATCCACGATACGGTACAGACTGTAAGGATAGATAGACATATGAACAAAACTAAACTGTAATGTTCCTGATTTGCTACGGTACCCTAAAGCTAAGTGAAAGGATGGCGAACGGATCATGTACCTACACCTCATAAACAAAGAGACTGCTAATTGTTTTAAACATTTCAAATTAAAGCGGAAACGAGAGTCTTATAGTATAAAAAACTATGCCACAGCTGTGAAATACAATATATAACGATAGCTACAATGAGTTCGCAATAAGTACGCAGGCCAAATGTGTGAACTCTATTGATTGTGGTTCATATTTCTTTGCCATAACGCTTTCGAATATTTACCTACTGATATTTCTTTGTTTAACGGAAAATAGAGAAGTCAAATATATAATACAGGGCGTGTCTCTTTGTCTATTTGCTAACAAAGAATATGAGAAGAACTCAATATACTTAATGCCCATTGCCCCCTTTGAACTAAAGGTAAGTCTTAGTTTTACTTAGTATTGGTTTTTTAACTTGTAATATAGCCTGTGTTTTGGAGAATATAAATTTGTTTAAATTTTGTAAGTAACTTGATTTTTTAAACCGAAGAACATCTCTTCTACTACGAAATTCTACATTTTTATTACAAAAACAGACAGGTGCACACATTCTAACTTCGAAGTGAGTAAAACATAAGCTAAACATACAGATCACCGCCACCGGTCTCATACCAAGATGTTTGTGTACTCGGTTTGGTTGGTTATAGGGCTTGCTTGTCTGCCTGGCTAGCTACCACCATCTTATTACTTATTAACTTATTTAGGTATAAATAAGTTAAGGTAAACTAATTTTACTTTTTATCTTTAAGTGCTAATTGCTGCACTGAAGCTAAACTAAATATTTATAAAATTTATAAAATACAGTGAAAAAATTAAACGCCTACCCGATCCAGCTAGAAATCGAACCTGGGTCTTCCGCAATCCGGGCGGCTGCACTGACCGCTATGCTACCAGGAAGGCTGACGTAAGCGCGCGCGGTAGGCGTTTAATTTTTTACTGTATTTTATAAATTTTATAATTTTTTAAAGTTAAGTTACATAAACTTAGCTTGAATTTCAATACAGGTGATGAAATATATCTATGATAAAAAAGAACTAGAAAAAATCAACCAGTCTTAAGAAGCTTGAATGGGTATTGAACCCACGACCTATGGATACCGGCCCAATGCTCTGACCGCTAAGCTACCGAGACCACAGAGTAGATATTATGTATTAGGATATTTACTCATGTGCCGAGACCCCAGAAGACTCGTTAAATTTTTCTTGTAGTTTGTGATTTACGCTGCTATATATTTACTGTATACTAGCGGCCGCTCGCGGTTACACCCGCGCGTGGTTCCCGTTCCCATGGGAATATCGGGATAAAAACTATCCTATATGTTAATCCAGGTTATAAACTATCTGTATGCCGAATTTCATCTAAATCCATTCGGTAGTTTTTACGTGAAAGAGTAACAAACATCCATCCATACTTACAAACTTTCGCGTTTATAATATTAGTAGGATTGATCTTGTAACTGTCATAGCACTGTTAATGCAAAATTCAAAATAATAAAAATATATAGTTAAGAGTTATAAAAACACAGTAAATATAAAGAACAGCCTTTATCATAAAAGTAGAGCAACGAAATTTTCTACTTAACTGAACCAATACATATCATCACAACATTGTAATAAATGAAATTGTTGGTACAAGTGCACAGCAGTGTGATGAAGAAATAGGGAGCAGTGTTCCTTAACACACCGCATACTTAAATTACCTGTTCAAATGCATTGAAATACTTTCACAATATTTTGTTAACGTAGATGCTAATAACGAGAAACACTTTTGTTCTTTACTTTTGTTCGTTTGTTCGTTAACGCAATGAAAGTACCTATAGAAGTAAAATGATGATGTTACAAGCGCCCCGAAGACGTTCCGAACAAAAGAAGGCATTGTATCCTTTTGCTTTTGAAAAAGGAGACGGACAACGCTGATCAGTTAACAGTTCCGGTAAAAAAAATCCCAAATTCAGATGTAGTTTTCGTTAGGGAAATGCGGAATAACCAAACACTAGCTTTAATATTACCCTATCCCTTTTACATCATTTATATAACTAAGTTGGATTTAAAATGTGTATCTGGGAAGCAATTATTAAACAGGGTGCCTAGTGTGAGTTTTGTTAACTATCCGTTTTCATTCGATTACGTTTACGAAAACGAAAATTAGTATGGCATTGAAGCAGCGTCTCGTTTTCGTTAACGTGATCGAATGGCGAATGAAACTCGCACTTGGCACCCTGGTGACTTACTCTCATGCTATGATATCAATTAACATTACTCCTTTTCACTCCTATTCTGGTACCAAACTGGTAACAAAGTGTTAACACCGAAAATTCTCAAACGGTATGTATATGTATAATTGACCAAACATAGCAATTTTTTTCAAGTCATTAATTAAAGCTTTCTGCGTAGATATAGCTTAGTTATTCATTGGTTTTACTTTTTAAGCGTGTCTTTTAAGGTCATAATAGCTGTCACGTGTAGGATGTCAGAAAATCATACAAATTACACACAAATCCTGTGGGTAGAAGCCTATAAGGTCAGCCTTGCACCCACACGTACCTTATAAGTTAAGTCTAAAATGATATCTAATAAAATGAAAAGAGCTCAAAGAGCTGTTAATTTCTATTCAATATGATACACTATTATTAGGTGAGATAAGGTTGAATATGACATCCAGTTTTACGACTGATAACGATTTATTAATTCTTTTAAAGCTCGATTTGCAACATTCACCTTTGCCATAAGAGGCAAGCGGATTTTAGAACGTAAGACAGTGGGCGATAGTTGTAAGTGGGGGGAAACAGCCGCTCTGGCGAGTGTTATGAAGCAAACCGTTCGCATGAACACTTTACTAGGTATTATCTAGGTTTCCTGGATGGAGCATAAGCGTAGCCAGGTGTGACAGGGGAAAGTGCCCCGCCCTAAGTCTGGATGCAGCTGTAGCTGCAACTTTCGCAGTGGCTGGTCATCGGATGGGTGAACAAAACTTATCATATCGAGCTTCTTGATTCTTCGGAAAGCACGTAAAGCCGTTAGCAGTCGTTAACAACCGCCAGTCTGCTTTGAGCCTTTGAAACTTTCCATTCAGTAGCAATCCTTAAAGCGAGTGCTTGTCTTCCCTTTCGTCACCTGACGTTCAATACGTATCAATCCTGGGATGTACTCACAGTTAGGCAATCGTTTATCTTAGCCACTATTCTAGAAAACTATTTTAAAAAAAAGCACCAAATACGATCCCAGTTGTCTTAAGAAGAAGCGACGTAAAGGAAAAGTCTGTCCTACTGTGACGAGATTTAAAACGAGCTTCGCTCATAAGTTTCTTTGTTATCTTGGAGGTTACCTATATAATAAAACTAATTCATTTCTGTGAGATTACCTCATACCTAGACACACTTCTAAGAAAACCGTCGTTTACTGCCTTAAGACATTAAATTACGAAGCTACTGAGAATATATTAACAACAATGAAATGACAGGTTATTTTAATACTACTCGTAACGAAAGGTAGTAAACATCATATAATTTCCAATCTTATTTATTTATTATATTTATTCGCCAACAAATTTCACACATATATAAAAATAAATTTTATATAACTATGTAAACCAACATAATGTTTGAATATGTAAACATATAACAATATATACTATAATGATGATGCGCTAATTTCAAGAACATACTTTATCACCTCTTTTACTTTTAGTATACTCACCTAAAATACTTTTTTTGCGATTGTTTTAGTTTAAGTTGAATCTCTCAATTCATCTGAATTTGAACACTAGTTCAAAAACATTGACGGGCGGAGTGAGCCTGTTGACCTGTTTAACAGGGGGATCTAATCCTACCTAGCTCGGGCAGCAGTTATTATAGGCATCGCGCCCCGGCATCGGCAGTGGGGACATAAAATGAACGGTGAAGTGACCGGCCATTGGTATTTGTGTTTATCACTTTCAACCCCACCTAAGAGTTAAATTGAAAAGGTATCCACTAACTTATCTAATCAATGCTAAGGCTGCCAGAGAAATCTGCTTTCCTCTGTCTGTCCCTATTTGAAATATGATAGATTATTAGCTTTAGTTATTGTTCTGAGGATTATAAGTAGTATGTACAGTATTCGAAAAGTCATTTGGACGCGCCACTATACACGGTACACAAACCACAATCCTTATTTTATTATATAGTATATCTACCCTTTTTTATTTGGTCTCCCACCTGGCTGAAATATTATAAAAAAAGATAACAATTTGACATAAAATTTGATTTTTTAACGCTTTTTGTGTTCTAGTTGTACATTATAATTTACTAGCGGCCGCTCGCGGTTTCACCCGCGTTACCGTTAACACTTTGTTACCAGTTTGGTTCCCGTTCCCGTGGGAATATCGGGATAAAAACTATCCTATGTGTTAATCCTGTATGCCGAATTTCATCAAATCCATTCAGTAGTTTTTACGTGGAAGAGTAACAAACATCCATCATACTTACAAACATAATATTAGTAGGATTGTTAAAAAGTGCCATGGGTTGCATTATATGCGTACCTTCTAAGTACTTTCTAAGTTGGCTTAACGACCCAAAGTGAGTTTTGGATACTTACCTATATCTAGGATTTATACATCTACAGTAAAAGTAGTACGAGAGAGTTTTATTCGGTTTGGTTGACTACGTCTAATTCCCCGAATGTCTAGTCGCCATACATCCATTCTCCGGATGTCAAGTCGCCATACGTCTATGCGTCCGTGATTTGTGCCATCGCACAGCGTGATACTGACTAAACTTAGGAGTGCTTAGGGCGAGTTATATATGCCATTTGGACACATTAAGGAAAATGAGAGTTTATGTGGCAAAATTTTAATTATTCTTCGTATTTCACGTAACGTTCGTATGAGGCGCTGCTTCAATACCAATACCATACAAATTCCTGTTTTCGTTAACATGATCAAGGCCCTCAGAGCGCTGAGTGCTGGTTTTTCAACCATTCAAGTTCTCGAGTTCTCTACTGCTATTTTTTTAGAAGCACAGCAGCGCTACCTGTTGACGAACTTGTGAAACCAACATGCCACTAGGTGGCGCTGCTTCGTAAAGATTCGCACAAGAAAGAAAAATCTCATTACGTACCTATCCGAAAACTAAGGAATTAATTTATCTAAGTTGAGTGTAGATTATATTATAGTGCAATCTTGTGCAATCTTGTGCAATAGATAGAATCATTTGCTAAAGGATTTTTGAAGTGAAAACTTCTTTAGCGGCGTTGTACACTTTTTTTGTAATGGGTAAAAAATGTTAAATTCGCGTCAAGACACGTGACCTGATCGAAAATTCGTAAGACGGATGACAGCCGGCGCGGCGTAGGAGAGAAAGTATCCCCCTCTCTTTCTAAGGCGCGGCGAAAATGTATGCATGCTGTTTCGTTTACGCGGCGCAGGGCGCTTGCGCGAATGTTCGAGTGCTTTTTAATGTAATATAAATTGTCATGTTTGTGTACGATAGCGCAATAAATAAATATTGTATTCTACCACATAAATGATAGTACCTACTTTTATACTGATAATTGAAGCAATTCGTGCAAAATTGTTCCCTAACCATTCCAAAATATCAAAAATGCACAACGTTAATACTCAAGTTTTCACTTCTGCCGGCACTCCCGGAGTGCAACCCGTCGTTTTTTTTTCTTTGAAAGGTACCTAACTTATGATTGCGACGGGCCCGTTGCAAAATAGATCTAGTCCACTTACGTCAGCTGCCATTTATTTTAGGTCACTTTTTTTTTTCATACATCAAAATTTATGAAATTCCATAAAGGTCAGAAAATCAAAATAGCTGACGTAAGTGAAATGTTTTAATCTGAGGTTTTAATGCCAATTTCGTCAGATCCAGTTAGGACAGAACTTTTTATTCCACTTATGTCAGTTTCCAGTTAGGTCAGTTTTTCATGCCACATACGTCAGTTTCCAGTTAGGACAGATATAAGATATATATATAAGATCCTAACAAATCAAGCGCAAATATAGCAGCTAGGTTAGTTTAGCTCTAACGTCTGGTAAACTTTTATAAACTTTGTCTTCATGCCTCTTATTGTTACTCCAGAACCATCACATAGAAACGAGACAGACACATACACCAAAGTCTGCCACACACTAATTTTGTGATCGATTGAAGTAATTAATTAATTATCTTAATTAATGGCTTCGCGTGTAGCATTTAGCCAATTTCAAGTGTTTTTTAATTATAAGTAGTAAGGGTACAATTTGTACGGTAGTTAGAAATTAAAATGGAGTCTCACAACAGTCACAACACATGTTACGGAAAGAACTCTGGTGAAACTTTCGATTGAAGTAACTTTTCAATTGATCTAACTGACAACGATAAGTAATGATGACTACCACTACACTAGAATTCGTCTTTATTGTCTATAGTTAAAATGGCAGGTGACGATAGTGACAGGTTAGTAAATACTGATGAAAATTCTTATAAAACCGATTATTTTTAATAGATTATTCGTTGATTATAAACCACAGTAACTCTTTATTTTAACCCGTTTCAAAGATGATTTACGACAATGATTTGTTTTTGTATCTTGATGATAAATAAATTTTACAGTGATCTGAAGCCATCGAGTGTTGCGATCATCAGAGAAGTTTACGATAGTGAAAATGCCCACATTAAATTTGAAATGGAACTGGAAAGAGCACTGGAGGCCGGCGTGAGCGTCATTGTAATAGAACCAGAACCACTTGGAGAAGAAACAGCACGATGGATTTATGTTGGAAATCTCTTACATAAAGTTTCTGTTTACAGTGGACTCTGCAGTATTGCGTCAGGTATTATTGCTAATATATTACCTTTAATATAATTGCTCATATGAAAAAGTTTGCAATAGCTGAGGATATCCAACAAAGAACCAATTACCTCTAAACAAAGCATAATATAATTTATTTTTAAAACCTTCCTTTGTTTCTTTGTGTAGGTACACAGATATTTCTATTGTTTGTGGATTTTATAGCAGAACAATAATTATTGGATCGTTATGTAGTGAAGTGAAGAAAGTGTTTGTCAAGAAATGCACATTTTAAAATTAAACAGTCTATCATTGAACTGTGAAGTAAACCTGGTGTTAGTTTCAGTCAGTGATTAAAGTCTCTGCCATGGCTTTTAGTCTCTAATCTTTTCAACGCAGCCAAGGCCAACAGCTTATTATGCTTTCTGTTGCACAAAGGAAAATCAAAACCAAATCTTTTTACTTCAATAAAGTACCAATCATAACAATTTTGCAAAATTGACATGACCACTTGACACTAACCTCAACCAAAGATATTAATATTATAACTAAATTATTAAATATTTTCAATGGATTTCTTATCATTTAAACTGAATTTTTCAGGTCTTGCTTGGAGTTCATTAGCATGCACACCATTTGGAATAGTATCAGTCCTGTGTGCTGGTTGCTATACTCTTTCATGGCAATGGGATCCTTGCTGCAAATACCAAGAGGAAAAAGACCATCGGCATTTAGCAACACTACCAGTACTGAGCGATCTAACATCAGCAACTCCAGTAGTTCTCGTTCACAAGGACAATAGAAGAAAGATACTGTTTCATAACACGGTTTCATTAGCTGCTGCAGCTGTATGCTTGTGGAGATTATACAACACATTCAAATAATTTTTAGTCCTCATGTAGCATGATTATTTGTGTTAATTTAGACACTAGCGGTTACAATGTTCTCAAATTGTGAATTGTTAAAGACTTTTACTAACTTCTTAGTGCTTGCTAATTTGTTATTTCTGTAGATATCAAAAGTCTACCGTAATTAGTGGTTGTAGGAAGCAGTCAGTGTAAAAATTGTTATAAAAATATTTTATTATTGATAGAACTAGATAAAAAAAAACTTGTACAAAAGATATTTTCTTTATATTATAAGGAGCTTCTTAGTTAAGTGTGAAAGCGGTTTGTTGGAAGATTATGTTATACAATAACAGTGATTGTGTTCTAGGTCACTGTTATACAATAAAAGGTAAACATTTTATATGATATATTTATTAGCAAAGTACCTATTATTAATTATACCCTTAAACAAATAATAAGTTAACTTTACACTGCCCTCAAAGGACTGTTTACCATATGTAACCATAAAAAAATCTCAATTTACGAAATAATATAAAGAATATGGCTTATCATATCATCCATCTAACCCTATTTTCCACATGTTACTGCGAAAAGAATCAAACCCGCGATTTTCTATTTTAAGAAACTAGAATTAGATACTGATTGAAGTGTACCCTTATCTAATTCCTTGCTGACTGTCATTGATGTTTGAAGTGAGCATGTTATTGTGTCATCTACAATTATAAAACTTTATAAACAGTCATAAATTACTCTCACTAATAATTAAGCCTCTTATAGTAAAAGTAGTATCCTTAAACCATGTAACAAATATACATACATAATATCATATCACTATCTATGCCTGTTACAAAATGCTAGTTTCGATCACAAAACCAACTAAGGCCCAGCATCCACCAAAGCGTTATAAACCAATAAGCACAACAGAGACAGCCAATGAGGTTTCATTGAAACGAATTGGTTATTTTCGACACATTTGCTCTTTCGAAGAGTACCCATACCTGCTTTGGTGGATACTGGGTCTTTAAGTATCAGGTAGCCTGGTAAGTTTGAGTGTGGAGACTGTGTTTTAGTCCTGACTAAACCACAGTCTCCACACTCAAACTTATTATAAGTTTGATAACTTCTAATTTGTTTTCACAGCTCTCTTTTCCATTAACCAGAAATAAACAGATGGTGCAAAATGTCTCAAGAAAATTGCAAATTTTGGTATAAGTTGACTAACAACTAATTCATTCTCTTTGTTTACTATTGTGTCCAGCATCTTCTCAGCAGCATACTCTGGTGTGAAACCAGCAGCGGTGCTTGTATCCATTACTGAAAAATATATAATATATTTTGAATTTATGTATATTCATACAGTTTTAAATGTAAAATTTTTTTTTAACCTTTTTACCGCCAACAACTTCTATAGAAGTTCGAAATTTTCGTGCCGTCCACGCCAGCACTTCTATAGAAGTTCTTCTTTGTACCTACTTTATTAAAATACATTTATACGTTGGCGTACAGCGGGACATCGCGTGCACGATAGTTGGGCGGCGAAAAGGTTAAAAATTTACCTATGGCTTAAATTGTCAAAAAAGGAAGAGGAAAAATATGTTGATACATAACATAGGAGTCAATAGTAAATTTTTACTTGTATCAGTGTTTATCTTGTTAATTGTCTTAATAAATTTAAAAAAAAATATTAATGAAACAATGAAAAATAACATAAAAGATATCTGACTGTAGAATGCACATAGGCAAACTAATATAAAATAACCTGTGCCTAATTCGTCTTATCAATAGAAACAAAACCAGGCAATAAATTTTCTCATTCATACCTCCATGATTGGAACCAGCTTCATTAAAAGCATTTATTGAAATTGCAGTCTTAATGTATCCTGGGCTGACTACTGTCACATTGATGTTGTGTTGTTTCATTTCAGCACGTAAGGAATCTCCAAATGCTTGCATAGCGTGCTTAGATGCGGCATATGCAGCACGATCTGGTATAGCAATAAGTCCTTGGACTGAGCTAACAAAAACAACATGTCCACTTTTATTTTCAACCATTTTGGGTAAAACAGCTAAAAAAGAAAAATTATTGTCAGTTTACAGTTTTTTCCAAATATCATGGTTGCAACTGCCTGAAATAGGAAGGATTCTAGGAGTGGATAGCGGACTTATTATCATATAATAAGAACAGCTTTTTAACATTTATTCACTTTAAAATAGTTACACAACTTACAATATGACTACTAGGATAACCAATGAAACTACTTCCACTGGACCATTTGATTGACTCATTGTTATGAGTCAATCAAATGGTCAAAATCAAATTTTGTAAATAATATACATACCTACATGGCATTATTGAACAATGAAGATATGACTATAAATTGAAAGAAACTTAAATAATCATAATCAGTAAATAATGGTACCAAAATTTTTGATGCTGTTATTAAACAACAATAGGTACAATCAATAAGTTGTAGCTTTTCTACAAAATTTTTTGATTTCAATGTTTACCATTTGTTAAGAGTTCTACTCAATCATCATCATCATCAGCTCATTTTCTCCCCACTGCTGGGGCACGGGCCTTTCCTATGGATGGATAGGAAGAACAGGCCATAAACCACCATGCTGACCCAGTGCAGATTGGTGGTTGTTAACGACTGCTAATGCAGCCAGGACCAACGGTTAAGTGTCCTCTGAAGCACAGAGCAGCTTGAGATGATAAACTTTTGGTCACCCATCCAATGATAGGCCTTTGCGAAAGTTGCTTAGCACTTGCAGACCGGGCGCTTTAACCACTCTGCCATCGAGCTCCTCAATAATGTATAACAATGGTTAAATCAATTGTTAGCGACCGGTGGCCTGTGGTTTGACAGTGGAGGGGTTAAAGGTGATTCACCTACCTTTAGTTAGTCCAATAGATCCAAAATAATTGATATACATAATTTGTTTGAACACTTCCATTTTTGAGTGCAATATGGATCCACGATGGGATACTCCACCATTATTGATCAAAATATCAATTTTACCAGTTAAACCGTAAACTTTTTGGATAAAACTGTCTAAAGAATCAAGATCTGCAAGATCTAATACGATAGTGACAGGTTCAAACGTTGAGATAGGCTGAAATTAATAAAGAACATAGTATTTACTAATTAGAAAATTTACTACATAAAAATAATACACTTTATATTGATCATGAAATCAAGAAGGCCTTGGGTCTTCCTATTGACCACAAACCCTGCAATGGGTTAAAAACATAAGGATTAAATTATTATAAAAAGAGAGCTATTTATAATCTTCCATCCAGCTTTTATGTAAATTTTAGAAAACAATATTTAATTCCATTTGTTCACTTTATTCAATTTACCAGTTTTTTCGACTGAAGATCTTGTTTTACTCTTTCTAGTTCAGTGGCACGGCGAGCTGCTAAGACAACTTTACTTCCTTGCTCATAAAAGGCATGAGCCAACGCTTCTCCAATACCAGAGCTTGCACCAGTTATAACCACAACCTGTAAAAAGATTACACAAATTACTTCTCAAAAACTAAGTAGTTCTACTTGCACAAGAATGTTTAATTAAATTAAAAGAAATCTTGGGTCATTTATTCAAAAATTCTATAACAACAAATGACATTCACAAGTGTTAAAAGTAACTAATCTGTGGGTTGCTGTGCACATAACACAACTGAATTTTAATTGTTTGGTGCCAACAATTATCACCAAACAGCTTTAATACCTAATCATCATCATCATTGTCAACCAATACTAGTCCACTGCTGGTGATAGGCCTCCAAGTGCACACCACCGAGCACCACCAGATGGCTGGCAAGAGCTGGATAAGAAAATACTTAGTATTTCTTTTAACATACAATCAACAAAGATTCCAAAGACTAAACTAAAGTAAAATATAGTAATATTTATTATAAATCAGAAAGAATGGATTACCTTCCCTTTTAACGCAGAGCGTCGTTTTTTAACACATATTTGATTCACTAGAGCAAATACAGCTACTCCTACAGTTAATGGTATCCCAACATACTTTAGATACCAATTAGTCGAATTTAAACTTGCGATAAACTGTTTCATTGTAGGTCAATAAAATTTCTCTAAAAAATAAATAATTATTATATTTGTATGCAAAGTTATCTAGGACAATGACTTATCTTTTATATGGTTAAAGATAAGGAGTTTGTGAACTTTGTTCTATCGCATAACTTATAAAACATAGAGCAACAACATAACGAATGATTAGGCCCTGGGAGTTAAGATGTTGAATAATAACTCACTTTTCAACCGAATACCAATAATTAGAGTAAATAAATAAGTTAAAATACGATAACTTTAAATACAATGTTTTTGTTCTCTTGGTTTTCTCAAGAGTTTTCAAATCACAAAAAGTCAGTCAATGTCAAAATCAAATGTTCTATTTTATTTGTTTTTTTCTATTTCTCATTTATGAAAATAGAGGATCTAGCCAATTCAGCCAAATCTTCAATGATAAATGGGGATAGATAAATAATGATTATGATTGGTGTGGTGTGATCTTAGAGCATGTGATCTAAGCTCAGAACAATAAATAACTAAAGCTAGATCTAAGCCATGAAGCTGTAGGTATATCTGGATAGGCCTGTTAATCTGTTAATCTACAGCTTGTTGTTAGTTGAAGCCTTCGAATATATATTTTTTTTTAGTTGATGGCTTCGTGCGGTCTGCACATTTCAAATACAACCAACATACATAAACAATATTTCCTAACTGTATGATGGTGATGATGGATGAATGATAATAGAAATGGGAAGTGAGAAATGATATACCGCCCAACCCCTCGAGTACCTCAGTAAAAATAGGACTTTACTAAGTCCTCACGCGGAATTCTTTTGAGAGAACTTGAAAAGTGACATTGCACTGTTCTGTTTCATTTGCGTTGGCAATCCGCAGACATTACTCTTCACTTTCCCGCCAAGAAGTTCAGAAGAAAGAAAGTTTTTTTTTTAAACATGACATCGCACGGTTCTCTTGTTTGGTGGGTAGGTATTCATCTTAGGTATTCAAAGTCAATAAATCAAATCTGCCAATAAATGGAGAACTAAAATAAAATTATCACTATTAAGTAAACTAAAAAAAAACCGACTCCAAAAAAGTAAACTGATAAAATTGCACTAAAAAGTAAAAAACAAGCGTTAGACTTATATAGACAATAATTTTATTAGGAAAATATATAGATACATTATTGTTATTTTTGGAGCCGGTGCCAGCCAACGATGTTTTTGGAGCCGGTGCCAGTCCGCGTTTGTAGTCAAAATTTCATGCATAAGATTGAATGTAGGTATTATTATGATTTTAATATATAGTATGTCTTTAAATGTGTATGTTAAAGTTACCTTGGCTGGCACCGACTCCAAAATAACAACAATTGTACCTATATATTTTCCTAATAAAATTATTGTCTATATAAGTCTAACGCTTGTTTTTTACTTTTTTTTTGTTAAAACTTTTGTTTATTTCTCTCTTTTTAGTGATTTGTTTCGATCTATTTATCAAAAGCGACTTCTAAAAGAAAATTGTGCTTTTATCAATTTTCTTCTAGAAGTCCCAAAACGATTTTACTGTGTTTGTAATTCGAGTGGCGCGGGCGGTAAGAAGGAAACGTATGAAATAAAACACGTGCTTAAAAAATAAGAATAGTTTATTTAGAAAGATTTTTCAGAAGACAATTAATTGTATGTACTTACATATTAATACAATTTTTATTATCGTTATTGCATCTTTTTATAAGAATATTATTACATTTTTACAACAGTCAATAATGCAACTTACATGATGATGTTTATGTTTAAAAGCCATAGGTAAGTGGTTTTAATGCTATCTTTATCTAGATTTACAATAAAAGGGCTCATTACGCTAGCTAACAAAGGAATATGTTTTAAAAAAATCTTGCTAGCATAACTTGGAGTTATAGAAAAATCATCACCAAGTTCTCGTTATAAGTGAGCTAATGAGTTATTTAATCAATTTTTTTTTAAACACAAGTATATGAGGAGCAATTTATTTATATTTTTTTCAAGCCTCCTCCTTTTTTTGAAGTCGGTTAAAAATAAGATCGCACATGCAATTTAAACTAATAAAACTAATATAATATTAGACGGAAATTTAAAAAACTTTTTAAATTTTTACGTATTTTCATAACATTACCCTGTTCCGTGAACTGTATGTAATCTACAATATAATACTGACTTTTAGGGACCTAGTCATGTGGGCAATACCGGCCGCTACCCGAAAACTAATAACTTTCGGCCATCCGTAAGGTAGGTTAATTTGTTGTAATTTGGCTGCCCTATCACGTCCAGCCAGGAATACGACGAGTTTCCAGATATTTATGTCACCGCTTGAATGGTCAGCGCGCACCCCCGAGAGCTCCTTGACGGCCATGTCATTCGACACTTAATGGCGGCGTTGGGTTTTGCTCAGAATAATAACTAGTATTAGTAAGTGTCAACCATTTGTTGCACTCCAACCTCCTTTTCTAGCCATAAGATAGAACGGAACTAAACATAGTTGCACGATTTTTATTTTAGCCATCCTTCTATAGCTTTAGTTATTGTTCTGAGGGGTATTGTTTACAAAAAAGTTATTTATGACTGCGTTGGCGGGAATGTCGTTTAAGTGGTGTTTTAATTGAAGCGGATAAAATTACTTTACATCTGTTAGAGTGATGTTTAGATTTATAGATTCTTATGGAAAATAATCAGCACTAAAGTAGGAAAATAGCGATTTTTGACATTTTGCTTAATACTTATGTTCCAAAACCTAAAGCGATGACCTATACATTTAATATTTTTAAAAGCATTGTAAACAAATTCCTTAGCAATATTAATAAAAAACACGCATAGTCCTGGGGAAAACTTTTAGTTAAAGAATATTTTTTTTTAAATTTAATCTAATTGATTTTTCAATGAACCTGGCACCTACGAATGAAATAATAATATCACCATTAAACGTATTTAATACTTTAACAGATTCATAAAAATGAGCAATTATAATTAAAAAAAAAAAAAACAAAAAAAAACAAAAACAACTTTAATTTAATTTAGTTTTAATTTTGTTGGTTGTTCTTTTAATTAAAATAAAGTAAATAATTCAAAGATTACTAAATTATGTAATTTCAAAGAATTTCAAAGACAAGTTCAACCAGTCCCGGAAAAATAATAAATATATATTTTTTTTAATTTTACTACGTAAATATTATAAATGAAATAAATAAAACAATAACATCATTAAATACTGTATTTAATAGGCTTTCTAACAATGTATTACACTTCTTTTTACAATAATACCAAAAATGCAGTTTATTTCACAAAAACACACTACTTGACACAACACACTATGACAATGGCAGATGACAGATGACATATTTCAAACGCTCTTGTATTTTAAGCATCGATTAAACCATCCGATAAATAGGACACTAACTCACTTAGGA
Source organism: Eudonia lacustrata (assembly GCA_947562085.1). Taxonomy (NCBI): domain Eukaryota; kingdom Metazoa; phylum Arthropoda; class Insecta; order Lepidoptera; family Crambidae; genus Eudonia; species Eudonia lacustrata. The sequence continues at coordinate 13,527,015 of OX387314.1, forward strand.
TCCTGAATTAGGATGGTGTAATCGCTGTTAGTCAGTTAGTGTCCTTAGCAAGGACGATCGGAAGAGCCCGACCGTCCTATCTCCTAAGTAGTGTCCTAACTAGGATAGTGTAATCGCATCGCAGTAAGGAAGTAAGGACGCTCAGTCGCCGCGCGGTATTGCATGCGAGAGGGTGTGTCGTGTCGTCTGTCGCAGAGTACCTGCCTACCTTCTTTGTATCGAAAATGTCCTCTCCAATAAAGAGAAAGAAATATTGCTAAATATGTTGAACCTTTATAAGGACATGTCGCATTTATGGAACAAAAATCATACCGATTATAAAGACAAATCGGTGTGACATGAGGGTTATCGGGTGCTATTAGTAATATCCAAAAAATTTGACACAAACGCAACAATAAACACATTTTTTTTTAAATACATACATATAATATTAGACAACATTTATTTATTTATTTTTGACTCTGTACCTATAAACTTGAAAAAATCGTGTCACCATTATTAAAATATAGCTGTAATAATAATTTCAAAAATCTTCTGCCTCTAAAAGATCTAAAATATGTAGGTACCAAGTTTTTAGCCCAACACTTTTTTTAATTTACGCCCGCTGTTTTTTTAATTTTTTATAGTGCGGGTGCTATGTTCAACGTTCCGTACCCGACTGAGTTAGAGTTCCGATTTAGGTAGGATAGTGTAAACAGGACGCTTTTACTGCTGTCCTAACTAGCCTCCCGACTTAGTGTCCTGTAGGCCGATTCTACTAAATAACTGCAACTACACTGCAGCGTCGCGTGTGTCAAAATGAGCAAATTTTGACGTTTCGGTATTCTGTTAAGCAGGGCTGCTGCCGTAGTGTTGCAGGGACGTTGAAGTAACGCAAATAGGTATTCCAATAACAAAACTGCACTACACCTGCACGTTTACTGCAAAATAATCGTATTCCATTAAAATATTTTGACATTTGTGTAGTAATGACAGCAGTATTGCTGCAGGTTTTGTGCAGGTTTATTGAAGTAGATCGTGAGCAACTTTTGCACAGCGTATTCAGAACATTTCGAAAAGTTACAAGTCCTAGAAAGCCACAAAATGTTTGGATTGTTGTGGCAAGCGTTTGCTGACAGGCTGACAGACTGATCGGATGGTCTAATCGGTGCTTTAAATGGCGGATTGGATTAGAGTGTTTCTGTAATAAAAAGGTTGGGAATTTAATACAGAGTTATATAAAAATTAAGGAAAACGAATCGAATCTTTATTTTAAAGACAAGAAGAACTTAGCTACAAACGGTTTTTTTTCTGGGTACTATAGTACCTATGGCCGTTTACCGACTTTTTTTTGGGTTCTATAGTACCCATGGCCGTTTAAGCGGGTTGAGTTTAGCTTAAATTAACTTTAGGTTATATTTAAAAATAGACGCTACAAACGTTATTTTTGTATTTTTTTACATTTAGCAAAAGTAAGATGTAATTATTAATGATAACTGGTCATCATCATCATCATCAGCCTACACACGTCCACTGCTGGACATAGGCCTCTCCAAGTGCACGCCACTGAGCACGATCCGCGGCTACTCTCATCCAGCTCTTGCCAGCCACCTTGCGAAGATCGTCATTCCACCTAGTCTGAGGGCGTCCCACACTACGTTTGCCGATACGCGGTCTCCACTCAAGAACACGTTTACCCCATCGGTTATCGGTTCTGCGGCTAATATGGCCGGCCCACTGCCACTTCAGCTTGCTAATCCTGTAGGCTATGTCGACGACTTTGGTTCTCTGTCGGATCACCTCGTTTCGAATATTGGATATTATTATATTATTATTGTTTATTATTGGATAACTGGTAAAAGAATATAATTTATTCATTACTTTTACCGTCAATCTTTATATTTATTAATAATGACCGCTAATTAATAATAATGTTCAATAAATTACATTTACCGTAACAAGTACAAACATGTTTTTTGTAGTACGTTCAAGTAAGGAAATGGATGGAACAACAAGAAAATGGAATGACATTTTATAGTTCCGTTAAGTATGTACCGTAAATAGTCGACGAACTAGGGATAAACTTGATTTAGTAATAACGTTTTCATTGGTCCTAGTTTAAAGCTAGATCTATCATCATCATCATCATCATCATCATCATCTCAGCCAAAGGACGTCCACTGCTGGACAAAGGCCTCCCCCATGGATACATAAGAGGATCTGCCATAATCGCCTATACCTGGTACAATATTTAGTCCACGTTTTGTAATGAAAGACGGAATAGTTATAATATAATATAGTCAATTCTTAGGAAACCAAGATGACAGTTGAGAAAATTAAAGTAATTCCAAGAAATAATAATGAAATAATGACATACAATTTAATAATATGATGTACACACGCCTACACATCAACCTACCAAAAACTGTCTTTCCTCAATAGACTTTGATGTACATGATTATATAATATGTTAATAATAATCAATCAGTCAATAAACTTACTTTGTAAAAAGTTATGTTATCTCTCTGTGTAATATGATATTATTATGTCACTAATAATATTCGTTTTGTGTGCGATTGTATGAGTTGTATTATTGTATGATTTTTTTATTGGAACTCTTTTAATTTGGACCGACATTTGTTTTAGTTTAATTAATGATTACATTATACTATAATAGACGTATCGATATAAGTTTAATATACATAGGTAGGAATAAGACCGGCCCGACCGGATGGCCCCCGTTCCGCGCAGGCCTCTCTGCCGCCTGCAGAGAGGTCTCATCGGGTACTGGAGAGGCTATTTCAATCACAAAAGTACTAGACGGAAACAATGTATTGTAACTCTTTTCCAGTTGTACATAATGGTAACTGTTTTTTGTATAATAATATAATTAAATATATTTGTTCCTAGAACTTTACATATTTTTTTTACATAGTTCCACTGCGAATTCACATAAACTATTTCTACTGACAGAGTCAGAATTTCTTGCACTAATAATACATATAATAAAAGAGAAGTTCGCTTTCTGTAAGCACTAGTATGGGTACCTACGCTCTGTATAGAAACGTCATTCACAAGTCTTGTTCAATATCTCCGTTCCTTTAAGAGCAATTCTTATAAAATTTTGCATAGCGGGGGCACTAATAAGGCACTAAATGTGTGTGTAAATTTCATTGCTATAATATAAATAGTTTTCGAGAACGATAACATGTACGCCAGCTTGATCGTGATGCCAGCGTACACACTAAAAAATGTCTTTCTATTTTCTTAAACTAAGGAGGCACTAATTATATTATGTTTGCAGTAATTACGCATTAAAAGAGGGCATAACAACAAACGTGAGTTAGACCATGTGTACGCCAGCTTAACGGACACAAATAATTCCTTAAAAGTAACTGCGCTATGCAAAATTTTGAATAAATATTAAAATTTTCATTACAACAATTTTTATTTCATATTAATAACACTATTCGCAGATCTTTCTATTCAATATGTAACAACTCCTTGAACTTCGTTTCATCGCCATCAATTTAAGGTATTTTTAAATCGATGTTCATCGCACTTAGGTTTACTCGAATCATCAGTACCAAAACATTCAAAACAATTTTACTGAAGCCGAACGATAATTATTATAAATTTTCGAAGTACTGTGACTATATTGTTATAAAATAAAGTAACAATATTGTTGTCTGGGAATAGTGTTACGGGAAATGAAAGTCGTTTGATTTGCGATAAAGTGTTGGATTCCCGTAGTGACTGTATTCGTAGTAGCTCAGAACAATAACTAAAGCTATAGAAGGATGGCTAAAATAAAAATCGTGCAACTATGTTTAGTTCCGTTCTATCTTATGGCTAGAAAAGGAGGTTGGAAAGCAACAAATGGTTGACACTTAGTTTTTATTTTTTGTATTGTTATGTCAAACGGTCATCAGATATTTCGGTGATCAAAAAAAATCTTGAGTCCTTTATAAAGTCACTCACTACATTACCTCAAATATGACGTCACAAATCTGGTGACACCTTTGCTATTTTAGTTCGGTTTCTGTAGCTTTAGTTATTATTCTGAGATTCGTAGTAGAATTTTTGTTTGATATTTTTGAGTGACATCTATGTTGCTTTATTGTATCTATGTGCTCTGTTTTTGAGCTATGCTAGCGTACACAGTAAATAGGTATGGTCTTTATTTCTCTTAGAGCATTATGCTGTGAGTTATTTCTTAACTGACGAAGAGAAGGAAACGTGGAAAGAACTAAAGAACTATTTATTTTAAGTTAGCACTAATTAGTTAATTAATTAGACTTTACTTGCACTCTATTGAATGAGAATTAGACCATGTGTGCGCTGACTGCGCTACCATAACGGATACAACAATACATACCAATGCCAGCGAATGCTTTCTACGGCTACCATTATTTGTTCAGTTTATAGAAATATAACAATGGCAACACTGGCTTACAATTTCTTGATTACATAGATGTTGGAATTATGTTTGATTTGTCCTGGTTAAAGTAAAATAGAAATAGATCATAATGTTTCTGTGAGTATTTGTTTCTTTAATTTAACAGAGAACAATTAAGTCTTCTACCGATTGCAATCCACCTACTCCACTGGGAGTGTCGTCTAGATGCGCTGACCTTCGTTTGGATGCACAACGCACAACAAAGCATCAAATTGACGGCTGCCCCATTTCCATAACAAAATTCGTATTTGGTGTTATTAAAAGGGAAGTGAATAAGTTATAAGAATTACGGCCTATTGCAAAAAATCCTTACTTTTGCTACTAATGTACACAGTGATAGACACGTAGAAAGTTGCACGGCAATGGAGAGACGACGCAAGCTATTTCCAATGATGTGATAAACTGTACACCAGCAAAGACTTTCTTTTCTTCTAGGAGAGTGTTAGCGGACTTGGAAAAATAAAAATTTTGGTTATTTAAAAATATTAATATCAAAATGAATGAAAGGGATATTCCCAGTGTCCCTATTACAACATTAGCAGGTGTAGCCAGCTTGACAGACCGTAAGTACCAAGTATTATCAAAATAATGTCTAATTTTTGGTGATGGTGTTATTGAGTTTTAAAGATTGATCGATTTTATATGAAGTTACAGTAATTTTAATTCTTTCAAACATTTTAAATAATAGAATGTTTACATGCATAAACTTCATAAAAAAACACAAAACAATAATAGAGTTTGAGTTGAGTTGTTCTGTTTTACTCTAACAGTAGTCCTCTATTTCCAGATTTGCATGAGTGCAATGTACTCATCATGAAATGAAATCTAATCTAAATCATGAAATGTCTGTGAACTAACTTGGTGTAAAATCTGTTTAAAAAAAAACATTTTAATTTACATTCTATACACTTTTCTTGCTTTGAATTCCATATTTAGTTAATTTTGTGTTTTTAATAGCAACAACTTATTTAGGGTTAGAGTCAGTTAATTATGTTGCCTAGTCACAAATTACTATTTAGTTTAGCTATCTCCAAGTAAGTGCTGAGTCAAAGGTAACAATAAGCTACCCATGAAAGTGTTCTAATAAAAAGTGTTTTGTAGGAAGTTTCATATAGGTTGTTTTTATATTTGTTCTGCATAGTAGTAATACACAAATCAGGACACAAATATAATATTGACATATTATCTATATAGTTATATCTTGTCTTTACATAACTAGCTACTAATTATAGTAATTTCATCAAATTAACTAGGCATTTTGCATTTAGCTAAACTATAACATAACTTTCATAATCCTATTCTGGGCGTAGACCTTGCCGAGAATGCGAAGAGGTTTCTTTGATAACCAAAAAATCTTATTCAGTTATTTAAAGAGTGCATAAGTTTTAACTTATAAATATAACTTTTTCTTTAAAAAGCTCGTAAGTGTTGATTGGTTTTGACATTTTACTATGTCATCCTCATGCATAAGTTAAGTACAAAATAATGCAAAAAAAAATTAAGTTAATTCTAGACTGACAGATATAAAAGATATTTTTTTATTAGAAATGAAATAAATTATGCTTTATTTAATTAAGGAATCGTAAGAGTGCATATGGATATCAAAATAACCAGCGCTAGTCAAAAAACAATAATTGACTATAAACAAGTTATAAAAAAATATATTTTATCAAGTTATTTACTTTTTTTTTACATCTCAACTGTGATTTTTGCGTAAAATGCCCATTTTCGCATTTTGTAGTAATTTTCTAGTTGTATTTATCGTTTTTATCGAAATAGGATAATAAATTCATGCTTAGTATCCTTAGGTTGCCTGGAAGATATCGCTGTTAGTGATAAGGCCACCCTTTGTACGACTCCAATTTTTAATTTTTTTTTAATTCTTTGTCATGTATATGTTTTTATGTGTACAATAAAGTATTTTATTCTATTCTATTCTTAGTATTTCAAATTTCCACTCTGCGAGAAAAAGCTGAGTTCGGACCGCCGGTGCATCACATTTTGTAGTAATTTTGCAGTTGTATTTATTGTTTTTATTGAAATAGGATAATAAATTATTTATAAAATATTTATTCCTCATGAAGTAACAATTATTCTGGTATAAATTTTGCTCAATAATATTATCGTAGATAGGAGAAATTGACAGCGATCTTAAAGCGATTTTCGAAGTTTTTTGGTTTAGAATAAAAAAAAATTTCTATGTAAAATCAATGCCATCTAAAAATTCCGAGGCCGCTACAAACTATTCGACTATATAAGAGATAACATTCTATTTTTTTATTTCATTTGTTTAGAACAGTTTTTCAATCTAGGAGCTCAAAAAAGTGCCTTTGCGCATTTTATGAAAACCTTTCTCTGCTATTTTGGGTTTCATTAAAAAGTTAAGCAAAATTTACAAAAAGCGAGGCCGCTACGAACTATACCAACAGCTATTCTACACTACTCCATAAGTCAAAATTGTTAATGTATTTTCGTTTCTGAGATCGAGAACGCCAAAAATGGCCATTTTACGCAAAAATCGTAGTCAAAATGTAATAGGGCCCTTAAATTATCCAAGCACATTCTTTTATGTTCTTTAGTTTGTTATGTTAATAGTAATACTTAAATGCTCTATTAATGATTAAGAATTCCTTGAAAAAAATGCTAGTTATATTTTTTTAATGAAAACTTCCTAATATGCAGTAAAAAAAAAGGGAAAAAGAAAAGTTTTTTGTTTTCTTATTCCCTCTTGTTGGTTCTTTTCAGTACAAAGTCTTGTGCCACAAACCAATGGGGGGGTAGTGACATTTAAAATATCTATTTGTAGCCAAATTTCAACAGAGATAATTTGTTATTTTACACTTATGCTCAAATCTCATTTTAAAGTTTGGCATTTTTGCATTATAAGTCGCATACATCTTAAATTATATTTTTGAAAACAACAGCTAATAAAACAAAAACGAATTTTGTTATTGTGGCTCTGTTTGTAAGATTCAACATTAAATGCATTTTTATGTAAGGGTGGGATATCATGATGGGGTACACACAGCACAATAGAGCTGATGCAAGCATTTAATTATAATATTATTATTGTAATCAAGATAATTATCAATCTATATTTATCATAATCTCTTAGAATACTGTTTTGAATTGAACAAAAAAAATATATTTATTGTTGTGACAATAGATGGTACGCATAGTGTGCTAAGTGCAATAAATGGTACAGCAAACCTTCAAAATTTATTAATGTTAAGCAAAAGCACAAGCTGCATAATATTCTTTGCCTGTCGGTTTGACATGCTGTTTAATTTATTGCACCTTTGGTACAACAAAGTCACAAATAGCCAAAACTATAAATTCATGTTAAGTATGCCAATTTGTCTTTGAACCATGTCTTTATTTGGGGAAACAGTAGCAAAAACAATAAATAATATATTTTTTAAATATTTTAAACATACTACAATAAATTATTTTTTTCACTTCTCATGCTCGTAAAGTTGTTCTTTAAGTCGAGAGAAGGCAGCATAAAATGAGTTTTTATGCTCTTGTGCATAAAGTAATTTCTTCTTCTAAGACTAAGGCAATTAGGCCTTACAGCCACACACACCCAATACACCTTCATTTAATTGATGTATTTTTATGAGATTTAGGTTATATTTTAATTTAATTACGACATATGTATTACTATCTAAATACAAATTTACGATAAATACGGGCGTGCATTTACGTAAAAAAAATATAATTCAAATATTTATAATAATTTGTATTGCGGCTCAGACCTTAATCAAACGTCACATAATTGAAAATTTTAAAAAATATAAGAAAAATTGTGTGGCGGGAAGCTAATTATTCGTCATATATTTACATGCAAAATACATCTCAACCACAAGAGGTGTGAACGCCACTTTAAAAAAAAATTTATTAAATTTTCTTGTACTTATGCATTTCCTTGCAATCGAAGTGAAAAGCAGAGTGTAAAACTCGAGTATAAAACCCATTTTACCCTCGACGTGAATATCCACTATGTACGTCTCGGGTGAAAGGGCTCGTTTTATGCTTTTGTTGTACAATCTACTATTTCACTTTAAGTGAAAAAAATCATAAAACATCCTCTTCTATAAAATTACAAAATGAGCTGATGTGACTTTGTTGCATTTAATAAAATACATTTATTTCAACCACATTTGCATTGAAGGTGCAATATTGCCTATTGAAACTCTATGCTGTACAAACATGAACCAATATGCATCAGTTTCTATTATAAAGTTTTTGAAATGTATATTTATAAATTGTAAGGCAAAAGTCTAATTATTGTTAATATTTCCAGTTTTACCAGTGTTACCACTACCAACACCATTGCCTTCTACATTGAATAATAAATCACAGTTGTTTCATCCAAGAGTTGCTGAGGAGGCAGCCATTTTGCTTGCAACTCGTGATGATAATTTAGTTTCATTGTTGATCCAATCTCTCATGCAGACTTCGGTTCAGCATATGTAAGTACCTATATTATTTTCTATATATTAACGCATAAATAATAATTGATTTCAATCTCTTACGTGTTATGTAAATATTGCCTTCTACAACCAAAAAATAAACAACAATGAATATGTAAAAATATATATCGTAAAGTAACCTTACTGCGGCTCTGTTCTTCAGACACATTTTCATTTTTTTTTTTCATTTATGTCAATTTAATATTTCTTTTACATTACAGAGACCTAAAGGATGAAACTATACCCAATGCTGTCAGTCCTGCTCCACAGCAGTCTACACCTGAATTGCTTAAAGCCATTTTAAGCGTTAACCCAAATGTTTTTGACCAACAACAAAGAAATCATTGGAACAACCATTTACACTCAGCAAAGTATAATGGCATGTCCCCTAATGATTCATTTAATTATTCGGCTCATAATACAATTAATTCAAGTCCGTCAACAATGCATTCAACAATCATTCCAAACCAGCAACTTTTAGCAACACCATGTCAATCATCACCAAATGTTAATATGGGCTCCCCACCCTCACAGTCTAGGCCAGGAAGCCAAGTAAATATCACTGCGCAGAATAATGTATCGCCAATGTGGAACAATGCTAACTCTTCCAATGCCTATGCCAGCCCTATATCAAACATGTTAAGCTCCAACCCGCAGAATGGTGGTTTCTACAATAGCTTAACACCTGACAACAGAAACTTAACTAATATGTCTGAAGATAAAGATCCACTCTCGATGTCGCCTAGTGATACACCTGACCAACAAAGAACCATTTTACAGTTGCAGGACAAAGTTTTTGAACAAGGTAAGTTGAATTAAATAAAAATCTGTTACGTACATTTATGCAGTAATGTAATACAGTAAGTTCATTCTTAGATGGAAATGTAGTAACGGGCCAATCGCCTGCGCAAGCCAGCGTGGCGCCGTCGCCGTTGCGTCAGGAGCCCCACGTGCCTCAGCCTTCGATGGGAGCGCCTTACGCGCCACCGCCTGACAAACAAGATCCCAGCAAAAGTACGAAGACTGCAAACAATAGATACCCTGTTGTAAAAATTGGACGCCTATCGGTAACTGAATTTACTTATCTAGCAAAAGTTCCCCTTTCTTATATATCGCCCATGTTCCTGGCATTCTCGTTACTGCTAAACTAAATAAGAGAAATATAATGTTAAAGTCTTAAGAATTTAGGTTACTCTTAAACGGATTTAACATATTTCAGGAAGGAATATTGAAGAAACATGAACAATCAAGTGATGAGAGGACAAGGAAAAATAGCACACTTGAGTCAGACTCTGATGATAATACGCCGCTCAAAGCAAAATCCAGTAATTCTACTGCATCTGTAGATAAAGAGAGAGAAGCAATAGACATAGCTAGAGAAAAAAACTGGGAAGCGGTAAAGAGAAAACATGAGGAAGCCAGCAAGAAGGAAGAAGCTGAAGCTGCAATTGGTAAATAAAACTATTTTGCGTTTAACTATATCTTTTATAATATCTTTTCTTAAGTGGTAAATTAATTATGAAAATTAGCTTAGAGCAGTAGCCATGAGTCAAAAGTACTCATTTCTTAATGTTTATATCTACTGGTTACCGACTGCGTCAAAAGGAGGGTTATGTTTTTCGAGTGTATGTAAATATGTATGTCTGTTTCTTTGGCACGCCCTTACAGCCCAAATGGCATAGTGGATTTTAACTTAAGAGGTGTTGTTAGATTTATTTTGACTGTGTGAGGCTATTAAAAAAAAACACTGGCTGGGTTAGCTATTAGTAGTCTTGACCCTAAAAAACTGCTAAATCGACCACACAATCAAAATTCTTTAAACAAACTACAACGTCTACGGAATTTAAAGGATATGGCCAATTTTTCTATGGAGGTAGATGTAGTTAATAATTTTCATTTAGGCATAGCAATGTTTTATGGTGTTTTGTTTTCGGGAATATTAGCAGATTTTATTCCCATGTTTTAAAAGCTCAAAGAACTTATCAGTCAAAAGTACTAGACGTCAAGAGTTTCGTTTTTACGTCTTAATCAGATTATTGAAATGCGCTATGACTTTGCTATTTAAAAGAGTACATAAGGTGTTTTAATATAATTATTTTATATAGGTTTTGAAATGCTTGGTTATTTACTTTACAAAACTAAAAAGTTTGAAATAAACCAAATTATCAAAATAAAACAAAAACCCGACTGCTAAAGCAACTTTATAAAAAATAACTGCAAAGAGAAAAAACTGAAAAGAAAAAAACAAGCTCTACGATCCCAGAATTCAATTAGAGCAATGTTGAATGCAACGTGAAATATTTCTAAATACACTGAATATTGATAGTTGTTGCCGACGGGGACAATCATCAACCAAGCGGCCGTGGCTAGCTTAATTAAATCCGCACTCTCTTTGGTTGGTGATTGTCCCCGCCTGCAACAAATATCAATATTCAATCTTGCTCAAATTGAATTCTGGGTTCGTAGAGCTTGTAAGTAGGGATATATGTTTGTTACTCATTCACGTAAAAACTAGTGAATGGATTTGGATGAAATTCGGCATACAGATAGTTAATAACCTGGATTAACACATAGGATACTTTTTACCCCGATATTCCCACGGGAACTGGAACCATGCGGGTGAAACCGAGAGCGGCCGCTAGTTGTACTATAATTTTTTTTTAATTTACAGTTCGTCCTAAGTTAAGGAAAGTTGAAAGGAGATTAGTACCTGTACTAGAAATGCTATCAGTTGATGAATTAATGGAGACCAATACGTATCAACGTTTCAACAAATTAATAGAAACAGTATTTGAGACTATTGATGATGATATCATAATAACTGATGAAATGGGTAAATAAATAATACTATTTCTTTATTCTTCAAATATATTATGATTGAAACAACACTAAAATGCATGTTTTTACAGAGGGAACAGATATACCAGAAGATTTATTATTACAACGCTATCAACTTCAAGAACTGTGTTCTGAGGCAGCTAAACTTAAGAATCTTGGTGCTATGGAAGCCATTCCTTCTGACAGATTAGTTCGTTTACTTAATATATTGGAGAAAAATATAAGGGCTGCCGAAAAGATGTCATTAGTTGGAGATCCCGTATGTATAATGACAATTGTATATTGTATCATTATCATTGCTGAATGGTTAAACAATAATGCTATTTTATTTTATTTTAGGAAGACAGTGAGGAAATGCGTCAAATATGGATGGAGTCTGCGTTAGATAGAGTAATGTGTGCGTCAGACGCGTGTTTGACTTCTTTGTACATAATGACCTCACCCAGTATGCCTAAACGCGTCTTTCTAGAAGACGTAATAGATAGAGTTATAATGTTCATAAAATTCCAACTTAACAATACAATATATTGCGTTTACGATCCTGTGTACAGTATTCAAACCACTTCCAAAAAGAAAGGTAAGTTTATATTTCAATGTTTAGCATAACAATTGTATTTTTGTCTATATTAGAATTTGCTAATTAATTGCTATTTCAAAATCATATCAAAGGGTACATGGGTTCCAAACGGGGCCAAAGAAAGTTATCCACTTATATTTTTTTTCAATTCAGCGATCGTGTACTTAATTACATTTTTTTAAAGATACAAAAGCATTGCTTGAATGGTCTTACAAAGAATAAGCTTCGAATAGTTATTTAAAGTATAAGTTTATTTTGTCGCTTACTCTAATTTGAAATGACGTTTACATTACAGGAAGAAAATATGGAATAACTATTCGAAGTTTATTTTTTGTTTATTTGTAAAGCACGAAGTAAATAAGTTACTACACTTTTATCGGCGTTTACTACAAATTACCTGAACATTGACAGTCGACGGACGGAAGAGGCGCGGCGGGGGGGCGGGCAACACGACGCGGCGCGGCGGCGGCGGCGGCGCCGGCTCCACGCGCGCTGTGCGCGAGCTGTACACGCATGCGCACGAGAGCGTCACGCTGCTGGCCGAGCTACTGGCGGCGCACCACCTCACCGACACCACGGTGCTGCACGCCTCCACCGTCGGCGTGTCGCCGTTCTTCGTCGAGAACGTTAGCGAGCTGCAGCTGTCCGCGCTAAAGCTCGTCACCACGGTGAGTGCAGCCTTACAGGTATAACTACAGGTCGGCGCGGCTCCATACAAACGAGCGAACGAGTGATACACGCGCTTGTGCGTCTCGGCGCTGACGTCAGATTGTTTTTTTTTGTAAAGAGATTGCTGTTTGTGGCAGGTTGTCGGAATCGGAAATATCTTCAGTGAGTTTCTAGAGGGGAAGTCATCATGCAAGCGTGTCCCCTTCTCCTGCTAGATTCTCCGAGGCGTTCGGATCGGAACTAGAGTGGAACTGCCCAGGGAACGGTCAGTGCTAGCACTGAGTGACGCGCAGGAGGATTGCGGAGCGTTTGAAAATTCCATGATAGGGATACATTTTCTGAATTATTATTGTTTGCAAAAACGTTTGCGGATAAGATGGCTAAAATTAACGAATTTTATAGAGAATATTCCTTTTGGAATATTATAGAGAAATAAAATTAATGTAAATGAAACTAATAATTCGCAGACATCATTTCATATTATTTATGACAGTGTCACGTCTCGATTTAAGATACAATTTTGCTAGATGTTCGTGTTTGGGCCACTAACCTTTAAATAAAATTAAAAGTGGATGACGTAGTTGTTAACATAAATAAGGCCTGTAGTGAGGATACATATCTATAGTGTTGACATAATAGCCACGATAGCCTAATTGGTAGGCCGCTTGACCCGGTTAGTCCGAAAATGCAGATTCAAATCCCGCTATAGAAATAAATAAATAGTTTTAAGTTTATTAAAATCGCATTTAACATTTAACAACCAATACTCCTTTACAGATATTTACAAAGTACGAGCAACACAGGCGGCTGTTGTTAGAAGACATACTGGCTTCCATAGCACGCATACCGAGCTCGAAGCACAACCTACGTTCATTCCAGTTGAGTTCCGACCAACACATACAGATGCTCACGGCACTCGTGCTTCAGCTGGTGCAGTGCGTGGTCACCTTGCCCGAATCTATGTGCAAATCTCAAGATAAAGATAAGGACCATCCGGGATTGGATAGTAAGAAAGTAAGTATGATCAAATAAAATGAGTCCATATTTGCCTAGTTGCAGGCAAGGCTTGTATTTATCTTTTTACATATAGTGCGCGGAAATTTAAACTCAAGCAGTCGGTACGATTGGAACATCGATCAGCCTACCAGTCAAAGAACAGAATCAAGAACTTTTTCACATGCGGCTAATCTGTTCATTTGTTTGGTTTTTCTTCTAAGAAACAGCTTTCTATTTTAGAATTCGTTCCATTTATTTGTCTCAAAAAAGTATATTTTTTTCTTGATATTATTTCGGTACCTGCTTGGCCAGAGCACGCAGAGCTCTAAACCAGTTTATTCTGTTATCCAGCAAATGGACAAAGATCTGATGATAATATCGAAGTACGAAGCAGCCATCAGTGTGGGCGGCACTTTTCTCACGTCGTTTCTGAACAAGTGCCGCAGCCGCTCGGAGGAGGTGGACTTCCGGCCCCTGTTCGAGAACTTCGTGCACGACCTCCTCACCACCGTCAACAAGCCCGAGTGGCCAGCCACCGAGCTGCTGCTCAGCCTGCTTGGGACGATGCTGGTATGTTAACCGACTTTTAGTTTTTTTATTCAGTGGAATCCGTTTATAATGACATCGAAGGGAAATAACAAACACGTCATACTAAACGGACGTTGTAGAAAATAAACAATCTCCTGTTTTAGTTAGTATGTATTTATTTTAATAAAGAGAAACACAGCATATTAAATCATAATAAAAATTGTACGTAATAAGTACATTATATTTGAAAATTATTGAGATTGTCGAATGACCAACCTTAAATTCCTTTGCAAGAGATAAGTTTGATTCTCTATTTTCTATTCTGCATATTATTGCACCTTTCTCCTCAATCGTAAATGCTTTACGACGACGTTAAGATGTAATTTTTTTCACAAATCACTAACAAACAATGCGTGACCTTCAACTATTTACTCACTGAGACTCAAAACAAAAACAAGCCATGTGCCACGCACGCGCCGAACGTCGTCGG
This sequence comes from Eudonia lacustrata, assembly GCA_947562085.1. Classification (NCBI taxonomy): domain Eukaryota; kingdom Metazoa; phylum Arthropoda; class Insecta; order Lepidoptera; family Crambidae; genus Eudonia; species Eudonia lacustrata. The sequence continues at coordinate 13,542,026 of OX387314.1, forward strand.
GCGACACTTGACCCACCCGAACACTGCCGAAGGAATCATGTCGGTCACTATTTATTAAAGATGGGTCACAAATAAGCGACATGTCACTCTAAGCGAAGTCATTATATCCAACTTTGTTATAAAGAATTTTATATCAAAACCAAACTTCGCTGTGTAATTTACTTCACGACCTCCTTGGTCGAGTGGTTCATACACCGGTTTTCATGGAGTCGCCATCTCTGAGGTCCCGGGTTCGATCCCCGGTCGGGTCAATTTAGATATTATTGTTTTTCTAAATTGTCTCGGGTCTGGGTGTTTTCTATGTATAATAAGTATGTGTTTAAGTATTTTAAGTATGTTTATCTGTTGTCTAGTAACCATTTAACGAGTTTCATAACGAAGCTTCTCTTGGGCTAGATAATTGATGTGGGTGTAGGAAAGTTTATTTATTTATATTAAGCAACCGCTTAATATCCGCCTATATTGACCAACCGGTCAATATAGGCGGAGTCATAATAAACGGATTCTACTGTATTTTTTTTAACCTTTTCACCGCCCATCTCGAACTTCTATAGAAGTTGTTGGCGGTAAAAAGGTTAATACATACTCTAATAATGATGCAAGGTCAACCGGAAGAAATAAGGTGTTCTGAGTGCTACCTAGAATCTGACTAGATGACGAACAACATAATACGTATACATGCCACGACGCAGTATGAGGTATAACAACTGAACTTCTGAGTCTGCAAAGCGCGCAGATACCCTAGCGCTCATGGTATGCGGTCGCCGCTTTGTCTGTCGGTTCATAAATATAAAAACTTTTATATGTTACCTTATCGGATTAATTGTAAAGCTAAACTGAAAAACCTCTTACAGTATTTTGCCAATGATATGGAGACCATAATTTCAACTTTATCCCCTTGACATAAGGTCGAAAACGAATAAAAAAATTACATTTTGTGTCTAATAAAGGGTTTAAAAAAATTAATGTTCGTCTCAGGTGAAGTACATGTCAGACAAGTCGATGGAGATGCCGGTACGCGTCGCCTCGCTGGAGTACCTCGGGCTGGTGGCGGCGCGGCTGCGGCGGGACAGCGTGCAGTCGCGCGCCAAGCTTGCCACCATGGACGCCGTTGTGCGGGACATCCGCGCCGAGGAGGAGAAGGACGGCAACCAGGCGCAGGTGCGTACTACTGCCGGCTCGCACCGTGCACGCGGCGTGCGGGACATCCGCGCCGAGGAGGAGAAGGACGGCAACCAGGCGCAGGTGCGTACTACTGCCGGCTCGCACCGTGCACGCGGCGTGCGGGACATCCGCGCCGAGGAGGAGAAGGACGGCAACCAGGCGCAGGTGCGTACTACTGCCGGCTCGCACCGTGCACGCGGCGTGCGGGACATCCGCGCCGAGAAGGAGAAGGACGGCAACCAGGCGCAGGTGCGTACTACTGCCGGCTCGCACCGTGCACGCGGCGTGCGGGACATCCGCGCCGAGGAGGAGCAGGACGGCAACCAGGCGCAGGTGCGTACTACTGCCGGCTCGCACCGTGCACGCGGCGTGCGGGACATCCGCGCCGAGGAGAAGAAGGACGGCAACCAGGCGCAGGTGCGTACTACTGCCGGCTCGCACCGTGCACGCGGCGTGCGGGACATCCGCGCCGAGAAGGAGAAGGACGGCAACCAGGCGCAGGTGCGTACTACTGCCGGCTCGCACCTTGCACGCGGCGTGCGGGACATCCGCGCCGAGTAAGAGAAGGACGGCAACCAGACTCATCAAAATAAATGTGTCTTTTTCAAATTATTGTTTATTTATTTGTGGATACATAGGCTACCAACAGCAAAACACATGATAATCATCAATCACAAAGTTCTTAGTTGAAATATGCTCATCAATTACAAGTTTACACAACATTTGATACATTTCCTACTTTCTAATTATTTAACAGAATAAAATTTATGTAACCAATATATAAAAGTATTGTTTCAAATAATGAGTGTTTTTACAGAATAATACTAGCGGTCTCGATGAAGACGAACAGAGAACGGAGTTTCTACAGCGAGTACTGCTCGATTATCTGGCGATCAATGGACAGAAAGACCAAGCGTGGAATTGCGCGCGACATTTCTACATCACTCAGTGGTACAGAGATATGGTAGTGCAACCTAAAAGCACATCTCCCACCAAGAAAACGAAAAACAAATCGAAGAAGCGCTATAAAGACGAGAGTAGCGAGGAAGAATCGGACGCCGACGACGACAGCGACAGTGGCGTGAAAGAGTCGAAACACGACAAGAAACTCGCCACGACCGCTATAATGTCCGCAGAAAAGTTCAAAACTATCGAGAGGCGGAAGACGTTCTTCTTGGAGAAGATCCGGCCGTTCAGGTACCAGGGAGGTACGCAGGTGCAGGTCATGCAATCGTACATCGACTACAGCGGGGCGGAGTTAATATCGCAGTATCTCGCGTCGAAGAGGTCTTTCTCGCAGAGTTTCGATAGGTACTTACGGAAGATATTAGTGATACTGTGTGAGAACACTATAGCTATAAGGACGAAGGCGATGAAGTGCCTGGCGATGATAGTGGAGGCGGATCCAGCGGTGCTGGCGCGGCCGGACATGCAGATCGGTGTGAACCGCTCGTTCCTGGACCAGAGCACGGCGGTGCGCGAGGCCGCCGTCGACCTGGTCGGCAAGTTCGTGCTCAGCCGCCCCGACCTCATTGACAAGTATTATGGGATGCTCTCCAATAGGATACTCGTAAGTGAAATTGTGATGTTTTTTCAATTTTGCGTTTTTAATCCCTCTTTTAAGCCAGGGATTCAGTTTTTTTCAATGTGTCACAATATTTGGCGGTATATCTTTTTTTTTTTCAATTTAACCTTTCTTACTGTCGGTACTTTCATACTGTGTTTTTTTAATATGAGAGAGAGAGAGAGAGAAACATTTATTGACCACACACACACATACATAAAACATAACAATAAAAACAAACAAAAGGTCAATCAGGACCCCGCCTCAGCTTGTGTTGTTGCGAACGAAGCATGTCGCAACAACCCGTCAGTCCCGGCTTCGCACGGGTCGACATTTCTTTTTTTAATATAGCCTATGTTACTCAGCGGTAATGTAGCATTCTAATGGTGAAAGAATTTTTTAAATCGGTCCAGTAGTTTTTGAGTTTATTTGTTGGAAACATACAAAAATACAAAAATACAAAGCTTTCCTCTTTATAATATTAGTATGACAAGGTTATATTTTCGGTACTTATTATTCCGGCATTTTGATAGTTATTTACTTCATCCCTTAGTGGCTTGTTGTTTGTGAGATTTAGGATTTATGGCATAATGTGCTCTTGGTGCATTTACATTAAACACTATAACAGGCATAGCTTGTTTATTTACGCCCATAATAAGTCAATGAAATAAAGTTACAATAATGTTGTCCAATATATCGCCAGAGAGGATAAAGATAAACTTTGCATGATTTACTTAAAATTGTTATTATTATTAGTTTTTGAATTGACGTATTCATTACCTTCTTTTCTATTACAGGACACCGGAGTCTCCGTGAGGAAACGAGTGATAAAGATTCTCAAAGACATATGTATAGAATGTCCCGAATTTCCAAAAATCCCCGAGATTTGCGTGAAAATGATTAGGCGGGTTAACGACGAGGAGGGCATCAGGAAACTGGTGATGGAAGTGTTTCAGAACATGTGGTTCAGTCCTTGTCCAAACTCGGCGCGACCTGGAGCGCTTGACATGACGGCCGCGACCGCCGACCCGCTCACGAGGAAAGTACTCAACATCACGGATGTTGTCATATCTTCGAGAGACATCGGTCTAGAGTGGTTCCAGCAGTTACTTATGAGTGTGAGTATAGATAATTGTACTTTTTATCAGCTTTTTTAACTTACATTTACAATCTTAATAAATTATTCTTTGTGTACGCAGCAAGTCTGTACTGAACCTAATTCATTGTAAACTAGTAAAGTGCGCCACATGTTCTTTGAGCTAGCAGCCACCACTGGAAGTGGCATGTGTTTAAAGTAAATCATTTGTAATTTATTTAAGTTTACAGACTATCCAAAACTGTCTTTCATTAAAGTTCAACAGTTTATTGAGGAAATTAGACAATGTGTGGTGGTCTATGTGCCGCCGTGTGTACATGCTGCTAATTCTATGTTACAAACTTGCAGTTGTTCAAACCAAAGGAAGACAAGGATGATTCCACTAAAATTATTTATCAACCGCCCAAGTCGCTTCTGGTTGCTTGCCAACAGATTGTAGACTGCCTTATAGAGAATCTGCTGCAGCTGGAGGAGTCCAGTGTGGAAGGTAAGACATTCACTCCCATCTCGTAATAAAAATCATATATTCTTGTGTAGGTAGTTAATATCGCCTCTTTTGCAGGATCTGCGTCGTCTCAACGCATTTTAGCGTGCCTTTCAACATTGCATTTATTTGCGAAAATTAGGCCTCAATTGCTAGTTAATCACGCGTTAACAATGCAACCGTACCTGAGTTTAAAATGTCAAGTGAGTAAACTAAGATTTGTTATTCGATGTAATAGATGCCACAACAATGGTTGTACCTCTTTTTCTGGTCAATCTTGAAAGTCTAATAAAATATATTCTCATTATTCTACGTAATACCATGGTGTAATTTGTTTCAGAACCAATACGAACAGCAAATTATGTCGACTGTTGCGTCGACGTTAGAGCTGGTAGTGCCGCTGATGGAGCACCCGAGTGAGGTGTTCCTCGCGCAGTTGGAGGAGGACGCGGTGAAGCTGATTTTGCAGCGGGGACAGCTTGTGATCGCCTCGTGTATAGCCTGCCTCGCTGCGATTGTCAACAATTTAACGCACAATTATAAACTTATTAGGGATGTCTTCAATAAATATCATGGTGAGCTCATATCTTCAATAACTAACATTGATTTTTAATGTTGTATAGTAGACCAAATGTCTATTTGGGTTTAATAAAAGAATAATACCTTGAGCGCATGTGTCAAGAAGCTCTAAGAATTGAATACTCGTGCTTAAGATGTACAGCATATGCTAATCAAACTCAAAATTACTTATTCAAAATAACATAATTCGACTTAAGTAAAATTTAAACTGCATTGCAACATTTGAGGATGCTTCAACAGCAATATATACAACCTTATTTTTAGTTTATACGAAAATCGAAACACGGGTCGAATATTTTCATTTAAAGAATCAGTACAAAAAAAAATATCTTGAAAACCCATGAAGTTACAAGCTTTTTGTGCTGTCCCGTTGTGTTTTTTAGTAGGGTATACTTTATTTGAGATTCTGTAAATATTATTTTGTCAAAATGTAAAATGGTATAAAAAATATTGAAATCGATTCTATTACTGATTCTGAACAAACAGTTTTCAGGTTTCGTATAAACTAAAAATAACGTTGTATACCGTAGTTAAAATAATCTGTACTCCCATTGACAAAATATTTGCCAATACAAAATGATCCTTATGTCCTTGCAATAAGATAATAATATTGGAAACTATAGAAAGTTTAACATAGGTTCTCATTTGTGTTACTAGGCGTGCTCCTGCAGTGGAAGAGCAGCTGGCAGCGGAATCCAGATATGACGCGGGCGCTCCACTCGCGGCCGCACTTTCGGCGGGCGCTGTTTATCGTGGGCCTGCTACTGCGGTACTTCGACTTCACGGACGCTAAAGTCATCGATGGGTTACCGGTCAGTATCTTCTTATATCAGTGAAGTGAAGTTGAAGTGTACTTGTGACTTTTTAAACTATCATGGTCACTTACATTAGAATAATTATTATTAACGGGATTATTACTATGTTTTTAATAAAAATTTAATAAATACTAAAAAACATGCTAATAATCCCGTTAATAATAATAATAATTCTAATAGAGTAGGTGAATTATTAGAAATCATGAAACCATGAAATCCCAAAAAACTGTATTGTTATATCAGATTTGATTTTGAGAATGGCGATATGCTATATTTTTCGTTTTGTTTGTTTAAATCAAATATCTTTTTTTACATAATACAGGCTGATATAAAGGAACAAGTTTACGCAACCATGATGTTTTTCGTGGGTTTGGAAGACGAAGATTTCGTGTCGCACACGCTAAAGGCACTCGGCTCGATATGCGTGAGGCATTACGAGTTCATGTTGCAGCCGGAACTTAAGGAGTTCTATCACCAACTACTTACCTCCGACCTCGCACCCATAGAGATGAAGGCTGACGTACTAAGAAATATAGAAATGTACTTACAAGAGGAGGAGCAAAGGATGATCCGGCAGGATAAAGAATGTGAGTTTCCAATCTTCTTATACCTTCATAATAATGAGCAATACTGTTCAACTTTCGAAATCTTAGGACTAGATTGATATAGAGGCAAGTGAAGTAATAGTAGATTGGTGGATTTTAGCCTAAAGAACCGCTTAGATACCTCGCATAGCTCTGATAGGAATGCAACCTTAATGCAGAATTGGCTTTTACGTCTCAATTATAAGTTTCGAAACCTACGCTACGCAGTAAACACTAACAGCGACTTTATGAGCTATATGATGAACGCAACTATAACACCAGTGAAGATTTTAAATTGTATGTCAAAAATTATTCTAAGTTATTTAAAATAGTATGTCGATTAGCAAAGGCAAAGTTCCTGAGTTCAAAGATTAAGCTAAGTGATAACAAAATAAAAATGACATGGAATATTATAAATAGTGAAACTGGAAATGTCAAAAGTCGTAACAATGAGTACAAATTGAGCTACGAAAATCAAACCTTAACTTCCGATGCTGATGTTGCTGCGGCATTTGAGAAGTTTTTTACTGATATTCCAGTTTCAACTACAAAGGCTTTGGACTCCTCCACCACTGTAGCTGAAGCGGTTCTAAAGGAAAATGTCAAACCTAGTGAAAACTATTTTAGTTTTCAAAAAATTGATTTTAGAGATATAATTAAAACTTTTAATACTCTTAATAAAAAGAAGACTGCTGATCTGTGGGGTAATTCCGTCGACGTCACTAAATCCGTTATTGAGACAATAGCTCCAGTTTTAGCTTGCATATTTAATGAATGCATTGACTGTGGTGTTTTTCCTGACCTAATGAAGCACAGTAAAGTAATCCCATTATTCAAATCAGGTAGCAAATGTGACCCCTCTAACTTTAGACCAATTTCTGTGTTACCCACATTTAGTAAAATATTTGAAAAGATAATTCTAGACCAAATTCAAGTTCATTTTTATAGAAATAAACTTTTACATTCTAGACAATATGGTTTCACTAGGGGTCGCTCGACTACTGACGCTGGTGTTGAGCTTTTACTTCAAATATTTAATGCCTGGGAAGATTCACACGATGCCGTAGGGGTTTTTTGTGATTTATCCAAGGCCTTTGATTGTGTTTTACATGAAACCCTGGTCAGGAAGCTCTACCACTATGGAATTAGAGATGCATCACTGAACCTTCTTATCTCATATTTGAGTGATAGGGTTCAGAGGGTTGATGTTAACGGTAAAAGATCTCCGGGATCAGTGGTTACAATGGGAGTTCCACAGGGTTCAATTCTTGGTCCTTTCTTATTTTTAATTTATATTAACGACTTGCCTTACTTTGTAAAACACAAACATGAGATAGTATTGTTTGCAGATGATACCTCACTTTTATTCAAAGTGAAACGACGACAGCCGATTGATGACGATGTGAACAATGCTGTCTCAAAGATAGTTCATTGGTTTAGTGTTAACAATTTGCTATTAAATGAACAAAAAACCAAATGTATAAGATTTGTATTACCCAACGTTAAGGAGGTAAAAACCAGTGTAAGAATTAAAGATAAGAGTGTGGACCTTGTGGACACCACAGTGTTTCTGGGCATTACGTTGGATGCAAAGCTACAGTGTGGCCCACATATAGATAAATTGTCGAGTAGACTGAGCTCTGCGGCTTATGCAGTAATGAAAATTCGTCAGATCACTGACATTGAAACAGCTAGACTTGTTTACTTTAGTTATTTCCATAGCGTAATGTCGTACGGCATTTTACTGTGGGGCAATGCTGCCGATATTCAAACTATCTTAGTACTGCAGAAGCGGGCTATTCGAGCAATTTATTATCTAAAAGCTGGTAATTCTCTTAGGGAGAGATTTAAAGATATTAATATAATGACAGTTGCATCACAATATATTTACGAGAACCTAATGTATGTATATAAAAATATTGAAACTTTTTCTAAAAACAGTGATATTCACAATGTAAACACTAGAAATAAATACAAACTAGCAGTACCTAATACTAGGCTCCACAAAGTAAATAATTCATTTAGAGGCCTGTGTGTACGTTATTACAATAAAGTTCCAAGTAATATCCAAAAACTAGATATTAATAAATTTAAAATCGCTATTAAAGAAAAGCTTTATAAAAAAGCTTATTATAAAGTGTCTGATTACATTGAAGACAAAACAGCATGGGTTTAAAATGCTCCAATCTATTTCTAATCCAAAATATTGTTAAGATTTTTTTTTTAAACTTGTATAACTTGGTAACGTAACGGCATATAATTTTGTAAATGTCGTTACATATTGAATTAAAGCTGTGGAGTTTCTTGCGCCCATTCTTCTCCACAGCTAAAATATAGACGTCCTGAATGGGTAGTAGGTAAAAAAATTATGGACGATTCAAAAGCACTTTTCTAAAGTTTATTTGAATAAAGAATATTTGACTTTGACTTTGACATCTTTCTTCTTCCTCTTTCATAGGGTCGAAGCGATCGAAGCACGAGAACCTGAAAGAGATGGGTGACGTGTCTTCCGGTATGGCATCGACGGTGATTCAGCTGTACCTAAAGGAGATCCTGGGCTCCTTCCTGCACCCCAGCACGGTGGTGCGCTCCAGCGCCATGAAGGTGGTGCAACTGGTGCTGGCCCAAGGGCTGGTGCATCCTGTGCAGGTATAGTTTTTTTATTTTTCAGATAACTGTTAGCCGCAGATTACTTTTACAGCACTTGCCTACGACTTTTAGCTTAGCATTTTGCGTTGGTGGCGCCGATTGGCTCCTCGGCATAAACCGCTCGCCGCTGCCGCCGGCACGTGTCGTGGCGTGCTTCGTACATTTTTGTACATTTGTTTTTGCCGCTGCGCTCGCCGTTCCCGCGCTTAGACGCCGCTCACAGCAGCAAGGTCGTGGCCGGGCCGTAACAAGACTTGTAAACGGCGTGAAACTTAAAGAGTTCCTAAACGTGTGATGAAAACATACCCGGAGTGTGTCTGAAGGGACATCACACTCGTGTCCCCGTTCCCTACTAAATTCTCCGAGACGTTCGGATCGGAACAACCCGAGGGCGCCTATAAAGGCTAGGAAAAAGAAAATGTGGGTAGGTTAGCCTAGATATCATGTGCTATAAAATGATGTGGGTAGATCTGAGCCTAGCAGTAATATGTGTCTGATGATGATCGTAATTGGAGCCATACAAATGCTGTTTACTGAGTGTGCTAGTGGCTCCATCTACGCAACACTTTTTATCGTTTCATCACTTACTTTACAACACTACTTTGACCGCGCTTCTCTATGTAATAGGCCCGCACTTATTTAGAATTTAAGGGAAAAAAAGCGGTTTATTTTCATTTAGTACTAAAAATGTGAAATATTACATTCTTATTTCAACTAACAAATTCAACCTGATACATTTTTTCGTAATAGTCGGAACTATTTGCGTCTGGATTTTCTATTTAAAATTAAAAGCATGATTTGTAGTTGTAAAAATCTGAATTGAAATGTCTGTTTCACATTGTCGCACACGTCACTCATGTTATAGCGTTGGCGTTGGCAGACAGCCTAACCGTGTACCGTCTGCCGGGCTGAATTATATTGTTATTTACGATTTGCTTCCGGACTTTGGAATTTCTTTGGAACTAAGCCAGCTTTTTGTTCTAATGCCCCAAAATCCTATTTTCATTAAAAACAATCTTAATGATATAAGATGTAATTTGGTTAAAGATAATGTCTAATTACAATTCATTCATGTAGAGCGGCTCCCACAGTAAAATCAAAACAGTACGGAATCAAATGTTACTTGCGCAGAGAAATGACGGGTCACTTAGAAACGCGAGCGTGGAAAACTTGTAGTAACTTTATAAACTGGAAATTTTTGCTTAGTTTGTGTCGTTAGACATCATGACTTTTACCTGCAATTACATTTGAAAGTTACGACAGCAAAATAATATACAAAAATACATATAATTTTACGATTTTGTAACGCTAAACGCTATTGGAACTGACCCTAATTAAAGTTTCTGGTAAAATTTGCCATTTCCTATACAAGGGATGTTAGTTATTTGTTCCTGTACATAATTATAAACATCTTTACTATTCAAATTTATGAAGAGGACTGTCAGAAATACATAAAACATTACATGCATAAAACTTTTAGTACTATAAAATATGAACGATGTTGTTTCACTGTTGCTGTACCCTTTTTGATACACATTTTGTTTTGTTGCAGATTGTTCCATATTTAATATGTATGAGCACAGACACTGAGGTCACTGTGTCACATACAGCAGACAAAAATCTTCAAGAAATAGATAAAAAGTACCCTGGGTTTATTCATATGAAGGCGCAATTGGGCATCAAACTTTCATATCAGTTGCAAAAAATATTACAAGCTTGCAAGAAGGGTGACATCATTCGAGGTTTTAGGTAAATAAAACTAAATTAAACGTATTATATTTATTATTATTTATTTCTCATTTTTATTTTGCATGTTTGCTTTAATTTATATTGTTGTTATAGGAAAAAGGACCAAGACGATTTGCCAACCTCTTTAAATGGATTTCTGTATTCATTGCTGCGTAACACGCGACCACAGCGGCGAGCATTAGTTTTGTCGTTACTAAAACAGTTTGACGACGTTTCTGTAAGTGTACTATATAACAAACATCTTTGGAATACATTAACAATATTCCGTACTGATTATAATATTCTTGATTTTTTTTTACAGACTGCGCCTCTGGATCAAATGTTGTACTTGGCAGATAATCTTAGCTATTTCCCATTTCAAGTACAAGACGAACCACTATTTATTATACATCACATAGATATTATCATCTCAACGTCAGGATCAAACTTGTTGCAGCTTTTTCGTGAGGTATGTATTAACGTGTTTTATTTTCTTTTTTTTGTAGAGCAAGCTTAAGACGTAGGTTTTTATTCCATGACAACAAAGTATCTACTAACAGTAACTATTTTATATACATTTCGATACCTTAATTCGCTAAACGAATAACTCCACTTTCTAACGGGAGGAACCGCACGATCCTAAATGCTTTATTGCGAAAAAAGTATTTCTAATCCATTTTGGAACTAAAAAAAAAATGAGAATTAAAAATAAAAATCAAATAATAAAAATTTAAATCTACTACCCAAGTAGCATTTTATTCTCTTTAAAAGTCCACATTTATTTCACTGGTGGTCTCTTAGCATTTACAGTGGTCACACTTGGTTCATCGGCTGCAATAAAGTGAACATGTCCACCTATACCTGTATAAAGCATGTATAGGGGTGTAAATGTAGCCTATTATGTAACTATTGGCGTTTTGTCAGGACAACATTACTCTTCTAGTCAGCTTTCATTTTCAAAGCTGAACAAAAGCGTTTTAAGAGAAGTAAAATTCGGCATAGGCTATTCAGAGGTTCACATATACGGTGTTAGATTGCTGGCATTATAATATAACACATGTGAACATTATTGCAGCCCAAAGCTGTTATATATAACCTTTTATGAAGCGCTATTCAATTGCTGGTGTTAGCAGGTCTAGTTTGTGATATATTAATCAGCTAATAAATTATTCTGTAAAAGAACGTTTAATGAGTTCACATGTACATGTAAAGTATTTACACGCACCACTATTGATATCTAGTTACACGCGTTGCATGTAATTAACCTAAAATAAAAAAATGCATAAAAACAATTGTAAACAGAGAGTGAGGACCGATGGAATCAGAAGAAAAATCTTAAATGAATATTTGCAGATAGTAAAACCGAATAATCAATTGAATCAACACATTGAACAGAAACTTGTTAGTAATACGATGACATTGACTTCAAACTTAAATAATGACGGTTCCGTACACAATACAGAGAAAAAATTGCCTGAAGCTGAGACCAGTAACACAATTTCAAGTGCAAGTTCAAACTTTATTTATCACGGTTCCGTACACAACTTAAAAGAAACTGATGGTGGTTTGGACGAAAGGGCTCTATACCCTATGTATGTATATTTCTCTATGGTTTATTTAAAGGACTGATGAATTGATGATAACAATAATAACAAGCGAGTAGTGCTATCTCGTTCCCGCTTGTACCTCTCACTTTATACCCTGACGCGCACTTCTCACAAATATGCCCGTGGGTATTAAAAATTCGCATTCGTTGGTATATACTATTTCTAATTACATTTATCTACCTATAATTTAGTTTAATATTGAAGTGCAAAATACTTGTCTATGTATATGGAGGGTCCTAAAAGTAATGCTTTAGAGTGTTTTAATTTAAACTTTATCATATATTATAATTTTGTTAGGCTAATCAGTCTGAATTCTAACCTACTCGACCATTAAAATTCATTAAATTATCCCTGCATTTACTATCGAAGACTCCTACCTCCACAACCAACTTTTGGTTTTTAAGCAAAATTTTAATTTTCAATGCGGTTCCCTAAAATTTAATATGCAAAAAATATCTAAAAGAACATTCACGTGAACTATTGAGGCAATGCATACCAGCCCAGGACTGAATATGTGCCCAGCTCAGATTATGTTGTACAGAAATTGGCATTGTGATAGTACACATGTGAACCTTTCTAGAGATGACGTCATTATAATGGTACACGCGTGAAACTTTAAAGAGGTCACAACACTATTTTTGAGTTATAATGGTTCACTGTAGATTGTAGATTGTGGAGACAATGACCACCATTTTCACTTTTAATAACCTATAATATGTCTATATTAATTTATGATTTTGTCACTTAACACGGAGTTTTCGTTATTGATTTTATGGTTGATGTTTAAATACAAAACCATACAACGATTTAAATGCCAATAAAACAAAAATATGAAATATTGCTTTGTTTGTATCTGCTTATTTCGATATATTTATTTGATAAAAAGGCATATAGCCGAGGCGCGTAAAAATTTTAACTATAAATATGTATGTACTTTACAATAAATTTACATTACCCCGTAATATTAACACAATATCATATATAAACACAGTTTACCAGTAACAATAAATCACATCAAAATGGCTGTTAGACACGATTCGACTAACTTTCGCCATGGTCGTAAGCTATCACAAATAAATATTTATTAAAAAATGTGGTACCAAAGTGATTATTTGAGGAAAAAGCGGCCTAATAGTTGGTTTTGGGTACACTTGTGGTTTGGGTTTTGGATAATCGGCTGTATAATTGTTCACTTGTTACTTATTATAACTCACTTGTCTGTATGAATAACAACACGGAATCTAATATAGTGCCGTTCATCAGCTTTAAAACCACAGTTCTCTCTTTAAACTACCATTAAAGATCTTCTATACTGCTACCGTGTACCTTTTGTACACTCAAAGCTGAAAAATTTGTGCCCAAATGGGTGGTACAAGGGCTGTATAGCAAGCTATACAGCTCTTGTGCAGCTCACAAAGACAGCTTAAAGAATAAATGTGTACCATAAGTCAACCGCTATAAAACCCCCAATGCTACTTGGGTAGGTACTTAATTACAATTTAATTTTTTAGAGTTATTATATGTTAAGAACATTCACAGTTTCCAACAGGATTTAAATATTTTCTTTTGAACTATAACAATATTTTTTATATAGTTTTTGTGTCCCCTGTAAAATTTGCTGCTACGGAGTTATTCGTTTTGCGAATTAAGGTATCGATTCGTGGTTATCTATCACGTACAGACCTGTCCAAAACTTCAATACATTTTTAACCATATCTCTTAGGAATACAGTTCAAAGTCAATTGAGGAATTACAAAAACACATATGTTGAAAAAATTTCCACGAGCAGGTTTGAACCTGCACCCTTCTGACATACCGGGTCAGGTGCTCTCCCAATTGAGCTATCGTGGTTCTAACCAGCCCGCCGAAACTATTCAACACTATTTAATTTTTTTTATTTTGAAAGCCAAAAGCGCCCATTCAATGTCAACAACTACCGTCATTAACATCCGATCATAATATTTTTACAAATACTAAAGATCAGTTAAGAAGTAGGCAAGCTATTTATAAAATGTTTTTGTTTTTTTAAATAATTTTTTAACGCAAATTTTGTTGGGAACAAATTACTAAAACACAAATGTTGAAAAAATTTCCACGAGCAGGATTTGAACCAGCACCCTTCTGACATACCGGGTCAGGTGCTCTCCCAATTGAGCTATCGTGGTTCTAACCAGCCCGCCGAAAAAAATTTGCGTTAAAAATTATATTAACAAAACAAAAACATTCTATTGAGGAATAGCAGTTTGTGGTAGGTTGTTGTGCAGGCGTGTGCACAATACTTTGAAGTTGCCCTACAATGTCGTAACAGTCATAGAGGTAAATATATAATTACAAGAATTACAAGACATATTCAGACATGTCAAACTTTCAGGTTTGTATGTTACACTATACCGCTCATTTGGACGCTCTTGGACGGGCCACGTGAAAGTTGCAATGATGATTTCAATATTATTATATGCCTATAAGCTCAATAGTGCAGTGGTTAACTTGCTCGGTTTGTGATAGCTGAAGTTAAGGCGACGCATCGCTAAACAATAAATCTCATACGGAGCGTTTGCGCCCCGTACCATAAGAAAAACTTTTTTTTTCTTTCAAATTAAAACTACAAATTATTTAAAAAAAAATAACTAGCATATTGAAATGTGTGTTAAGACTAATCTACTAAGAAAATTTAGATGCTTAAATTGGTCTGGTTAGCCTGTAAAATACAAATCTGTTTTAAAAGAGGTTACTTTGATATTTTTTTCTCTGTTATAAAAACAACTTGTTATAAATACAACTTGACAAATCGTGTTTCTGCAACTAGCAAAATGAAGTCAATTAAATGAAAAATCATGTCATCAAATATCACTTTCATATGTTTTGTAATTGTTGGGAAAAATCAAGATCCCCGCGCCGCCGCGTAAATTTCCAATGCGTCGCCTTAAGCAACTTTCGCAAAGGCTGTCATCGGATGGTAATGCAAGTACACATTGTTATCAGGGTTTAATCAAAGTGAACGCGGAAGAGAAGGAGCCCTTAGACGAGGAAGAAGACGACGAAGAAGCGGAGACGTTGGTGGCGCGTTTGCCGGCGTGCACGCGGCCGATGCGCGACGCCATGCGGCAGGCGCGCGGCTGCCTGCTGCTGCTCGTGCTCAAGCAGCATCTCAAGCAGCTCTACGGCTTCACAGACGCGTGAGTTTGCTTTTTAATAATACGTGAAAATAAAATGTTCTACCGCTTTTTAAGCACATGGCGCGCTTTGAAGAGATCAGATAGAGGAGTGCGGAAAGATAAAATTTATGTATTGTAAACATAAATAAATAATAATTTTAAATATATGTTACATTACATTTATTTTTTGAGTGACGGTCGAATTTCGAGCGCTTTGTCAACATCAGTGTCCATAGATGCAACATACTATTGACATTTAGTCAATAAAAATCAGAGATTACCTTTGCTTTTAATTAAACGACTTAAAACGATAGCGCCTATTTATAATTTTTGTTTCTATCGAAACTTATTTAAATTGCAACAAGTCTCGTCGTAACTGATCATCAGTGATAGGAATAGGTAGTGCCTATTCACCTAAAGTTCGAAGAACAGAGACATAAATCGGAGACTTCCTTACGACAATTTTTTTTCTGGGACCACTTTGTCCCAGCAGCAGTTTATTAAAAATAATGTTAATTGGAATATGTAGGTACTAACCCGAACTTTACAATTTATATTTTCAGAATATTAGAAAAATTTAAATTCTAATAAAACATGCATTTCAAACAAATTGTCGCCTTTTTACGTAACATAAACTGTACAAGTGACGCATTCTATCATTCATTGGGATAGATTCAGTTTTCCCTCGGACGCACTTATACCCCACGGGACGGCCGGTGAGGTGCCTGTGTTCCTGCATTGCGCCTGCCCCCGCCCCGCCTGCCTATCTCCTGTACTTCGGTCTGTGATTTTACACGCATACTTGTTTGTGAGATAATTATTTTTGACAATCGCGAGTTTTCTGGTTTATTGTAACTGCATATCACGACTACCTTGGCTTGAATTAACGGATTACGATTTGCTGCAATAACATTGTGCCTGTTTTTCTCCATCGGATAATACGGTAAGTCAACATTATTTATTATTTTACTTTGCTTTGTTTAGAATAATTATATTATTTATAGTTTTTTTCTTTAAATATAGTTGATTTTACTTGCATTGACTACAAGGATGCTTGCAATACAACTGATTATTAAGGCCCGTATCGCAGAACAACACTCAAGAATGAATCTAGTTTCAAAACTGATTTCAGGCGCAGATTCTATTTTAGCAATTTAAAACTAGATTCGCGATCAGTACTCAGCTGAGTATTGATTTTCAATCATAAATCTAGTTTTAAGTTGCTTTCAAAAATATAGGGGTTCAAAGATTAATGGCATATAAATCAGTCATTTTCGAACCCCTTTATTTTTGAAAGCAACTTAAAACTAGATTCATTATAGAAAATCAATACTCAGCTGAGTACTAAAATAGAATCTGCGTCTGAAATCAGTTTTGAAACTAGATTCATTCTTGAGTGTTGTTCTGCGATACGGGCCTTAATATTCATTTGTATGGCATGCATCCTTGTAGTCAATGCAAGTAAAATCAACTATATTTAAAGAAAAAAACTATAAATTATATAATTATTCTAAACAAATTAAAGTAAAATAATAAATAATGTTGACTTACCGTATTATCCGATGGAGAAAAACAGGCACAATCTTAATGCAGCAAATCGTAATCCGTTAATTCAAGCCATGGTAGTCGTGATATGCAGATACAATAAACCAGAAAACTCGCGAGTATCAAAAATAATTATCTCAGAAACAAAACAGGTATGCGTGTACTCAACAGTCACTTGTACAGTTTATGTTACGTAAAAAGGCGACAATTTGTTTGAAATGCACGTTTTATTAGAATTTAAATTTTTCTAATATTCCGAAAATATAAATTGTAAAGTTCGGGTTAGTACCTACATATTCCATTTAACATTATTTTTAATAAACTGTTGCTGGAACAAAGTTGTCCCAGAAAAAAATTTTGTCGTAAGGAAGTCTCCGATTTATGTTTCTGTTCTTCGAACTTTAGGTGAATAGGCACTACCTATTCCTATCACTGCTGATCATAGAGCAACATGAGCCTCCGGCGGACCGGAGGGGAGTAGCCATACGCAGGTGTTCCCCTCTGTCAAAGTACAAGTCCACGCGGACCTATGCGTACAATAAAACTAGTTGCAGCCCGCACTGCTCACTAGACTAAATCTAGTTGCGCGGGTAAAACGACGTCCTAGAAAAATGCCGAATTGTTCAGTTTTTTGCTGCAAAAAGAGATCTGCCACGTCAAATTTACAAAAAGATGGCGTTACCTTTCATATGTAATTAATTTAGATCACATTATTACTATGTATTTTTCTTTATTCAAAAAAATACAATAATAAGCGGCAGTGTTGTTTTGGATTTGTTTACCAACTGAGGCCGCTTGCCCTCGTACAATATGTGGATCGGTCAAACGACTGATCCGAGTCTGTATCCAAGTTTACGCTGTCACTGAGCGATAGTGTTGTTATCATTTTCATCGATAAAAATAACAAAGGTAAAGTCTAGACAGCCACGTCTCTCGTGCATTTAATCATTTTTAGATTAGGTAATGTTTTCTAATATAGTGAAATGTATTTTAATATAGTATAATAATGATACGTATCTGTTAAAATTGATTCAAGTTAAATATAAAACTAATTAAATATTTTTTTCTAAAGTTTTTGCGAACACTACACGTTGAAATGAGACAACTTTTACGGATTTACTCGCGTTTATTTTACACGTTTTTTTTCGCGTTTTTTTGTTTTGTGGAATGACATTTACTACCTGCAAGTAGAGGGTCTTGCCATGGGTTCCCCTGTTTCACCCGTCGTCGCGGATATCTTTATGGAAGACTTCCAGGAGAGTGCCCTGAGCACAGCACCGGTAACCCCTAGGTTCTATAAGCGGTACGTAGATGACACTTTCACTATTCTACCAACTGGTAAAGTATCTGCTTTTCTAGATCATCTTAACTCTATACATCCAAAAATACAATTCACAATGGAGTTAGAGGCAGATAGTAAGTTAGCTTTCTTGGATATTTTAATCATCAGGAATCTGGACCATAGTTTGAGTCACACTGTGCACTGTAAAGTAACCCATACAGATAGGTACCTCAATGGTGATTCTCACCACCATCCTAGACAGTTGGCTACTGTAGGGAAATCTTTGTTTGAGAGAGCACGCGGCATCTGTGACAACTAAAAGTACCACGGCTTTGTCACAGAAAACGCAATAAACCAACCACAGTCGAGCGCCAACCTGCTGTACTTCCATATATGAAAGGTGTCACTGACAAGATTGGACATATCTTAAAGCGAGCTTCAATCAACACTTACTTCAAGCCGCCGAAGAAGATCAACCATTTTTTACGACCTGTCAAGTACAACATACCCCTTCAAGATGCAGGCGTGTACAAACTGGACTGCGACTGTGGGCTTTCTTATATCGGGCAAACAAAGAGAAGTGTAGGAACCCGCGTTAAAGAACATATAGCCGACGTCAAGCATAGGCGCGAAAATAAGTCTGACGTATGCGAACACTCCCTAGAGGGGCCCAACAGTTACATCAGATTTGATAAACCACAAATACTCGTTAGAGAACAACGATTCATCCCTAGGATGATGCGCAAGGCTATTGAAATTAAAAAACATCCTAATTTTAATAGAGAAGATGGTTGGAATCTGCCACCAGCCTGGGATCCCAACATACAAAATATTAAATCCAAGCCCCAACACCATACTGCCAGACCAAAAGATACTGTAAGCTCTTTCTGCGTAAAACGCAACGCACCTGATTAAATTTAAATGAGGGTATACAAGCTACCAACTAATTATGAGATGACCAACACCTCAGTCTCCCTGTGACCACGGACCCTGCAAAGGGTCCGAAACGTCAGGATAAACATTAAATAAGTAATGTGTAAAATAAACGCGAGTAGATCCGTAAAAGTTGTTCCTAATTAAATATATTACTAAATGACAACCTCCGTGGCCCAGTGGTGTACATAGTGGACTACTGACCTCGGGGTTGTGTGTTCGATTCCCACAGAAGACAAACATTTATTTGATGAACTTACCTAAGTTGAATGAATGTAGAATGTAGTGTCTAAAGATTTTATTATATAAGTAGTTTATGTTATTATTGTTTTAATACATTATAACATTATTTCATTATATTATAAAAAGTCAGTTTACATGAGAAATTCAGCAAAAATGAAAATCAATTAATTTGTGCATAGTTTTGTTTTATTAAAAATGGATTCTAGGTAAAACATCAACATTCGATAATCCTTTCATATTTCTTTATTTAATAACTTTTGTAACTTACCCATGTAAACTGACTTTTTGAACAGATTCTGAATGATATCGTAATAAATAAATCCTTTTTATAACATCTCACCTGTGTCCCACTTTTAAACCATTATCCTAACCGAGTTCTCGAACTTATCAATACATGCATATCGACAATGTCGCAGCCACGGCAGTCGCAACTTGTCAATGTAGCTGCCTCACCCCCCGCAAAAAATGACAGACAAATCTGTATCGGGAATAAACGCTATGGCTACTCCCCTCCGGTCCGCCGGAGGCCTGTGTTGCTCTATGTAACTGATAGACTAATTCTGAATGAAACCTAATTTTTACAATTTTGCATAAAATACAGGTAATTTTATGCAAAATTGTAAATATCAGGTCATTGTTATAAAATGATTATTTATGGATTTTTAAAAAGCATGATCCAATCCCTAGCTTTATTCACCATTGTGCAGTCCTAAAATATATGGTTCTTCAATTAAATAAGTCGTAATTTTTTTTCTATACTTAAAAATTTATTAGGAATCAATTTTGAAGTACAAGTACAAGTACAAGTTTCCATAAGCGATAGCGCTCCCGGTGCTTAATATTACGCTAGCTGTGCCCCGCGGTTGCATCTGCCGGCTAGTTTTTAATAGAAATTCAATGATGTCAAATAAAATAAATTGGGCTATAAAATGCAAAAATATTTTTCCAAATCCGATTAGTAGTTCTAGAGATTAGCTCGTTCATACAAAAAACGAATTCTTCAGCTTTATTATATTAGTATAGATAAACGAATAAAATTCTCAATTTTTTTTCTCTAGGATCAAAAGAAATAACGGTTTGTAAGCCCTAGTAAGTAAGGTTCTAAATTGTAATTAAACGTTTGTTCACAGTAAAATAAATCAGTATTCGCCTTCGGAGAACGTGAAGGTGTACGAGAAGGCTGTGTCGCGGCGGCTGGCGCCCATGTTCGAGCCCAAGGCCACTATGGCGCAGCTGCGGGATACCGGCGCCGGCGGCGAGCTCGATGAGAGCGGCCGGCGGCGGCTCGTCGACGATTACTTAGAGGTATGTTTCTTAACTGTCTAGCTGTTCTAGGTTCTGCTTGTAATAAAGTTTATATCTTATAGGTTTAAAAAAATTGCAACAAGGTTTTAATATTGAATAGTACCCCAACATAAGAAAGCGGAAGGTGAGGCCGAAGATGATGTGCGAGCTGAACGCATACCAACCTAACAAAAGGCACATTATAGTTTTCGAATAAAATGTTTTTAACTCCTCCTAATTGGAGATGAATCAAACAGCCAGTGCGTTGTCTATAGCTTCCTGACTTAAGAGCGAGTATATTATGTGCGCTAGAGTCTAAAGTCCTAGCTGACGCTACATCGGTCATCATGGTTAGCCAATTAACGTCCTACTGCGCTAGGCTTATGTTTTCTCACTAAAACTATATAGGGAGAACTGAATACTCATACTTTATTATTTCCACAGTTCAAGCAGCTCATGCTTAAATTCGACCCAGAGGAAGAAGAGGATGAGGAGTTCACACCGGGCGCGAGCGGCAGCGCGGCCCCGGCGCCGGCGGCGGGTGCGGGTGCGGGTGCGGGTGCGGCGGCGGCGGCGGCGGCGGCGAGCGCGCCCGCGGGCGGCGGCCCCGTCGGCACGTAGCCCGCGCCGCCCCCCGCCCGCCCCCTGTACATTACCCCCCCGCCTCGCTGCCCCCCGCGACGATCTTAAACTCTATGACTAAGTTATATAAAAAAATATTTGAGGAACTCGATTTTGTTTTTATATTAAAGTCTTGTGTGTAGATAATTTTTATGAAGAATATAAAGTATATGTACCTACTCCTGACTTGAATTTTTCGTTCGTCCGCGATCGGTCGGGCTGCGAACGGGCGCGTCCGTGACGCTCAACCGCTTTTACATTGTACATACTGGGATCTATGTAATAATGATTTAATATTTATGTTGACATTAGAGGGTACTGCAATAAACTGCATTTCTTATGATAAGGAGAAATTAAAGTTTAAAGGCTAGATTTTTACAAAATTTATTTTTTGTCTTGACCCTATTTTACACATATACTTTTAGTTGTATTTAAAAATCTCAATGTTAGTTTATACAATATTATATACATACATACAGGCTTATCGTCATACGTCTACGAAACTTAGTCATGCCGTTCGTCTGAAACTGCAAACTTGTTGCATAGGAAAAAGATGAGGGTTTCCGAAGTGGGTTTCACCTTGCCATCTGCTATTAATCGCCGCAAATTACGTATGCGCTGCTTATGCGGGTATTCGTGCGACCCATTAGTGACCTATAAAAAAAGACAAAATGATTATACAAGTCTTATAATTGCTATTCTAACAAACAGTAAATAAGTACTTTTAACTTCTCTTTTAACAGTCTTTCAAAATCCAAAACTACGCTAGCTTTAACTAAGCATTTATAATACGTGAAGCAAAAACTTTGTACCCCTTTTTTACGAAAATTGCGCGGACGGACGGAGGATCAAATTTCGCACACTTATAGTTTATATAGACAAGGTTATCCGAATGTTAATTTTTTTTTTTAAATTATGCCTAAAAATACATTAAATCAATAAAACAAACATACAAACACACACTACCATGTATTTGACACACACGCATTTAAACTCTTTTTTTTCTCTAAATTTCAAATAAGGAAGAGGAGCGGCCGTAATCTGTCAATGCCAATCCAAACTCACGTTCTATCTTTTTTTATTTTTCATTGCTTAGGATACAATCCGTGCAGCCTTAATAGAATTACGGTCGAATTTTGACCACTAGGCGACCACTACTTTTGTTGAAAAATACAAGACATATTAAATTTGTGCAGAGCTCTCTTAGGGCGTCCACTGCGTCAAGCGGGCGTCCGCGCGGCGAGTCTATTTTGTGTAAATTCACAGAGCAGCGCTGCGTGAGGCAAATCGGGCGGGCTGCCTATGAAGAACGTAGAAAAACAAAACAAGCGCACGCCGTGCGCCCTTAGCGTCAGTTTGTATATAATGATCAAATGAAATTAAGGTATATTTTCCTAAAGAAATAGTAGCCGATTTCGTTCCTTGAATTATATCAACATACACTCACTAGGTCCTCCAGTCCACAATAATATTTCTAATAGTTTTAACTATCAAAAAATGTAGAAATTATACCTCTTCTGATTCCTTGTTTTCCGGTAGTGGGATTCCGATTATAGAGCTGTCCCACATGACGGGGTGCCAGGGCCGGCGCACCGGCTTCTCGGCCGGCAGCAGCGGCTGCGGCGGCCGCAGCGGCAACGAGCGCACGTCCACGTACTCTTCTTCCTCCAACTCCGCTCGCGGCGGGGAACTCATTTATAGAGCTTTAAACCTGCAACAATCGAAACTCTTTTGTTATGTTTATTTACTTTTAGGGAGATCCTTATTGCCAGCCTGCGAACGGTAAAATTTCTTAACCCTGATTTTTAATTACCTTTTTGTAAAACAACAATAGCTATGGATAACAAAATAAACATCTGTAGCTTACCAAATGACTAAAAAAACTACTGCGCAATAAATTTAGAGGCGATTTTTATTCGATTGGTTAGTTGGCAACGAGACAAGAAATATTTTTTTCAGCGTCTAGTTGCGACTTGCGATATTGATTAGTACCTAATGATAATTGTAATTGGCTTAGTTGTGAAAGATTTGAAAGTTGTAGAGGTCAAACATTTACAGAAAATGAATACTATTAGTAGGTAAAGGTAGATGAAAGGTATCCTATGCACTTTCTACACTTGTAATTCATTTTTTCGATATACATTTTTGACCTAGTCTTGACGAAGTAACGACGACGGCCTCCTGATCTATCAACACTAATAAGCTTAGCATTTCGACCTCTTCGAATTTGCTTTTATTCATCCTAAACTCAAAATCTAAATAGGTATACACAGCTTGTTATTCTATTACGCTTTCTAAACATTTTCTGATTCGGATTTCTATACTTACGTACATTTGCTCAGTTTAATAAGTTATATCGGGTAACTGCAAATGACTGAATGCAAAAGCAATTTGATATGGCATAAAAATTCTATTAAAATAACACATTGTTTTAAAAGCATGTGTCTCACAATCTTAGGGGACCAGTTGTCCTATTAATCATTCTGTAAAGTCAACCTATTTAAAAAAAGTTATACAATTTCAAATTTTACTATTTCAAACGTTTACGTATAAAACATAGTATAAGAAACCACTTACGACTTAAATACCGACAATCCAAGATTTTCACACTATTTAAATGGCAAATGATCTCGCGTCTTCACAAAGCAAACTTGTACTATGCACTGAAATATCTATTCAATCAATTTATTATTGGCTTATCTCATAAAGCTTTATTTATAATCTCAAGTGAACTGTTGCATGGATAGAATTAGACTGACATGAATTGCTTTCTCTAAAGTCTGGTGTGGACTACGATTCGAACGGTCCCGCTCCTTCATGACGTATGTTGGACAATTACCAGCAAAAATAGGAACATTAAAGACTGATCCAACTGACATCTAGGACACCGACCGCGACCGGCCGGCCAAATCTTTGCCAACTATTGTTTGATACAATGACGTCCAAATTACGGTATTTAAGTAAACAAAGCGGTATAAACGTCGCACATGGTGGATCGTTTTATACCTATTATATACTTAGTTCATCATTTAAAATTACTCCGTCTCCATATACCTATATATATTTTTGTACATACATGTAATACTCACTGGTCCTATTTAGTACGGGCGGTAATGTGTTATTTATTATTACTGCTAGTCTCTAGTCAGTTGCGCTCTGTAGGTACTGTAGGTAAATACTAGTTTGAAGCTTCTCTTAAAGGTTACAATGACGACCATAAAGGTGATGTCCATTCGCATTCATATCGACAAACAATCAACAGTATACGATATATCTTTATATATATAAATCTTGTGCGTGTGTTTGTAATTAAACTCCTTCTAAACGGCTGGACCGATTTTGATGAATTTTTTTGTCTTCAAGTGGATTTGAGAATGGTTTAGATTTACAATTGGACCCGGTAGGTGGCGCTGCAATAGGGGTTCATTATGGGATACGGATGTTCTTAAGCGGACGAAGTCGGAGCGGGCCACTAAGAATATATTTTTACTACTCGTATAATGTTCATATGAATATCTCAAGAGTAAAAACAAACACAGTGTAACAAACTATCAATTTATTTCAAATAATTCTATAACTAGTTAACAACAAACAGACAGTCCTTGTAAAAAGTTCAATAACATTGAATTGCAGCTATATCACTTCATAACAATTCTAAACAAAAAAAAAAGACACTCCTACAAAAAGTCTTAACTTTTTTCTTAAAAAAAAAAGAACTCAACTGACTTATTTTGAAACTGTTCATGCCGATTTAGTAGTAAGTCTGTGAAATCTTATTTCGTTACGCAACAAATATCTATTACCCGTAACAACTTGCTGGGCTTTATTTAAAAGTATTGTAAAATGGATACGCTCTACTAACATTGCTTGTGTTGGCTAACAATACCAGTCTTATGCGCCCGCGACGGCTTCATCAAATGAAGCTTCGTGCTCCGACCTTGATAACATAAACTCTGGT
This sequence comes from Eudonia lacustrata, assembly GCA_947562085.1. Classification (NCBI taxonomy): domain Eukaryota; kingdom Metazoa; phylum Arthropoda; class Insecta; order Lepidoptera; family Crambidae; genus Eudonia; species Eudonia lacustrata. Next base: position 13,567,317 of record OX387314.1, read on the forward strand.
AGAGTGACACCCAACGCCGCGCTGTATCGAGGCTGGGTCTCCGCCCAGTAGGCGCCTTGAGAGTTATCCCCAGCGAACTCTTCTGGTGCTGCTATGTTAGTTTCATCTACAATTTGAGCTTTCTCTTCAGCTTCGGTTTCAACACTCCTTTTAGATTTGTGAGCGGCTGGTTTCTGAAGAGGTGCGGGAACAACGGAAATTGCACTTGCTATCGGATTAGTGGCAGCTGCAACTACAGCCTGTGCGGTCTTCTTACGTTTTAACTTCTTCCCATAACCGCTATTAGCAACTACGTATGCTGCTGATTTTTGAGCTACAGGAGGAGTGCTGGTCGTCACAGTTTGGCTTTCAGCCCCTTCATTTCCACCAGAAAGTGTTGCTGGTTTAGAAGTGAATTCTTTGAGCTCTTGGTAAGCTAAATGACTACGTTTAGGCGCAGATTCAGATACAAACATGCATTCTTCATGTTTCAATCCATTTTTATCAAGACATTGAAAGCAGGTCATACCATTTTTATGAACCTTTTTGCATGAAGACCTGTCCTTTTTCTTAAATTCCGCTAAAACGTGTTCTACGTCTTTTTTTGGCTCATTATCGCTGTAAAAACCAGGCAAGGCTTGCTTGTAATTATAAGGTTTAGCTAACGAATCCGACTTCTCTTCAGAACTTTCGTTTTCCTCGGCGGCTCGTAAAGCTTCGCTAGGTTTTGGCTTAGATGAGTGTATGTAGAATGCTTTGTATTTTTCTCCGGAATCATCTTCAGGTTTATCTTCTTTTTTGTAACTACTATAAGGTTTTTCTTCTTCAGACGAAGACTGTCTAGAGAATTGTTGAGCATCTTCATTGGGCTTCTCATACTTGGCGGATTTACTTGATCCTTTGGGGCTGTCTTTGCTTTCAGGTTCGTCTGGTTCATCGTTACTGTCAAACTTCTTTTCTTTCGAATATGCATATTTATTATTTTTCGGTTCGGCAACGTATGAACAGGATTCATAATTTCCTCCTGTTTTCGGATCTTTGCACACCATACAGGTCATGTCATCTTTTTTAACTTCCTTGCAATTTTCAGGGTTTTGTTTTATTTCAGCTGCCTGTTTTTCGGACAATTCTTTAATTCTTTCATACTCTTTATGATCGTATCCAGAATCATAGCCATATGGATATTCGTAGTCTTTGTTAGGATCTTTCTCTTCTTTGTAAGCGCTACTGTAAGGCCCACTATCAAAGGATTTTGGTCTGGAAACATAGTCAGCTTTGTAGGCGTAAGGATCGTCTTCGTCTTCTGCACTACTTTTTCTCAGATTCTCTCGTTTTCTTCCACTTGTATAACGTCGAATACGGCTCGGTCCTGCAATATAAGCGTTTTGCTTGTAGTTTTGTTCAATGTCAGGATTTTCTAATAATTCCTCTTTGCGATAATTTAAAGGATGCGTGACTTCTACATTTGTAACAGCGGGTTGGAAATAAGCGGCTACGGAAGGATTTTTTTTCAAAGCAGATAAAATGTCTTCGCTCTGTTCGTCTTCTTCTGGTTTGTAAACCTTATAATCAGCATCGTGTACAGTTCTTATATCATATCTTAATGGTTGGCCAATAACAACTTGTCGATGCTGTTGTTGTTGTTGTTGTCTGGGTTTCGCAACCAATTGAGCGGACTTCACGAGCGGTAGAAAGCTTTGACTGGCAATTGGATTAAAACCAAAATGTTCAGGAGAAAAGGCGCTTTCTCTAGGTGCTACACGCGCTTGCAAGGAATCAATCGAACTACTGACAATAGTGTCAAACAGTTGTGGATATTGGCCCTTATCTACTTTAAGTACTGCTGCAGATATAGGATTTGAAGCCAGGGATGAAATGTCTGAAAATACAATAACTTGTTTTAAGCATTTGTTAGGTTAGTACAATATTATTTATTGATGACAGCGTGCACGCAAAAGCTTGTGACAATTCTGTATAGTTACTCACCAGATTCTCCGTAGTTGAATATAGGCGCGAAATCCAATGGTTGAACAATTCCGTCTTCTTTGGCTTCTTTAGAAAGAACTCCTTCGCATATAAACCAAACTAACAACTGAAACACAAACAAAAACAAATAAATATAAATATATTTTTATAAGAATTTATATTAAAGGCTATTAAAATTTTCAAACACAAACTCATACCAGACAGCAGAGTCTAGACATTTTGAATAATATGGGTATAAACCCAAATAGGATCCGTGGACTTAACTACTCCTAACTGTGTCGAGTTGTATTTCTCGTCTGGGTTGGGATGAAAGTAACGTCACAATATTGCAAAGACAACGTTTTATAGGTGTCAATATTGCGAAGGTGAAAGATCGGCGCAACCGAGCGCGCGCGCCACTGAAGCGTATCTTGCTGGACAATGTCCGCTTACTCCATCCGGCGGTGGACTGTGTGGGGTCACCATTGGGCGTCGTTGCCGATAAAAACTATGAGATGTCCCGCTGCACAGCTGATCTTATTACAAATAAGTTGTTAAGCAAATGAATCGTCGGCCTGTAAACATCCTACGGACCTACTGTACTTTCCAAATGTACAATAACACATGGGAAAGTGATATTTCAGCTTAATAACTTACATAGAACATTTTAATCAAAGAACCAACTGATAATTAATTAATTGATTTTAATCCCCACTCGAATTAAAAATTGTAAACAAAGATAACATAAGAAATTTGGCTTGTTTAACAGTGAGATGCCTGTACAGTTCTAGACTAGGCTGTTGAGCTCTTCCCCCACCGAGCACATGCTTTTTATTACACCATTCAACTTATTGGAGTTTCTTTATGTACGAAAAGTGTTTTACCGCGGTTTTGCTTGGGTGAAATACTCCTCTGTGATTGGTGATATAAAGAAGCCTTATTATGGGCAAGTATCTGTATACTAATTGGCGTAGAAATCACACGTACTTTCAAATTTTAAAAACAGAGTATGCTGCAGAAAAGCCATCCCCCATATTATATCTTAGCTCTCTTATGGAACATAGTATTCTTCCCGCGACTCCGTTCGGTGATTTTGTCGGTAAGTAGAAGCGGCTCTTTGATATTATGGATTATAAACTGTTGGTAATTAGAAGCAGCTGCTCTCTACATTTCTGATTTAAGGTACCAAACAAATCGTCTTAATTGCTTTTTCCTGATGCCGTCTAACATTACATGAGTAAAGTAAATTTTTAATTTAAAACATTTTACTTCATGACCGACGGATTTTCATACAAACTTACATTCCCTATTTTAAGGGAATGTTTACGTCGCAAAATATATAGGTAAGCTGCCCAATTTTCATGTAATTAGCGGGTTCGTTGTTCATTTTCTATTTTAACAAGAATCCAGTGACGCAGATCAGCGCAACAGAGCGTGGGTAATATTGTAGATAGCAGAACGAACGATTGCGTGTGATAGGCCCGATCACGCAATAAGGGATTTGTTTTATTAGCAACGACAAAGGCGACAAATAGATAATCCATACCTTGTATAAACAGGTGATTACATATTATGTGAAAAATCTCTCAGGGATAACTATTATGCTTATTGTCATCGTAATTTTTTGCTTTCGAACTGGTTCGGCAAACATTAATAAAGTTCACCTGATAATAAATAGTCAGACTAAATTTATTTGTAATGGAAAGTGTCCTGCTATGATAGAGCATTTTCCATTATTTTAACGCTGTAAGGGTGTAAAGAAACGGCCTTGCTGAGTTTCTTGCCGGTTTCCTCTTAGTACAAGGGTCGCCCGCCCTGTGTAAGTGTAAGGCGTAGGCCACATATTAATAAATAGCGCCGGGTGCGGACATGGCACGGGCGGCTTCCTCTTCCATTCAAAAATACTAAGTGCATGGAAATAAAGCGAGTCGCGGGCGCCGAAATGGCGCGTCACACCATACCACGTCAGAGCTACGACATACCGTGTGTCCTAAATTGAGCTTTATTTTCATGCACTTAGTATGAAATTTGAATGGAAGAGGAATCCGCCCGTGCCATGTCCGCGCCCGACGCCATTAATGTGTGGCCTGCGCCTTAGGAACCGATGGCATGGCGACTGACATTCATAAGACCTACTTGTAGCCTAAACTGAATAACTGATTTTGAATTTAATTATTATTTATTCAACAGATTTTATGCGATTTGAAACTTTTCACAGTGAACTTTAGATAGCATAATTAATTTTTAGTTGATGGCTTCGTGCGATTAGCACATTTAGCCAGTGTCAAGTATTTTTTCTTACAAGTAATACATAAATAGACAATATTTCCTTTATGATGATGATAAATGATATTAGAAATGAAAAGTGAGAAATTATATACCCCCAACCCCTCGAGTAGCTCAGTAAAGATGTGGGGCTTTACTAAGTCCTCACGCGGCGGACTTCTTGAGAGAATTTGAAAAGTGCCGTTGCACTGTTTTGTTTCATTTGCCAACACTCATGCACACTCACGAACACTTAACGGTTAATAATCCACCATTATTTCACATTAATATTCGACATAACACAAATTTTAGAAAATAAAACAAAACCGCAGACATGACTCTTCACTTTCCCGCCAAGAACTAGATCGCATAAATACAGTTATACAATCGATTTTTTTTTCAATGTTTTCTATTAATTGTCTGAATCTCTGTATATTACTGATGCATAGAAAGTTGTATTAAAATCGGCTTTGGGGGCGGCGAGAAATTTAAAGGGTTCCTCAAGCCGTGTGAAACGAATCATCTTCGAAGGTTTTCTAGAGGAGACGGCATCACGCACTAGTGCGTGTCCCCGTACCCTACTAGATTCTCCGGCGGGTTCGGATCATTGACCCCAGCGGGATAAACCCTTCAGATCGACTTCAAATTTCGCCATGATTTAGTTGACCAATAGTTATCGAGATATCCCATGTTAAAGGGTATCCCGCTGAAGTCACGCTCGTCAAAATTATTTGTCCTAAAACCAGCAGGAACAAGACACGCTACTGATATAGTTATTGTGCTAAGATTTTGTTGATTCAATTACGAATCCATCAGTGAAAATTCCAGGATTCTACCTTCTGCAGTTACCGAGTAATCAAATACCTACTTTTCGTCAAAATTCCTCCGAAAAGTAAGTTCTAGTTGAGGTGTAAGAAAAAAGGCTACATTCATGAAATCTAGGGAAGATTTTGTTGACTCTGATAGAGAAAATTTGTTAGACAAAATCGAGAACTCTAGCGACATTGTAAATTGTACATTGGAATCTGTTCCAAATCAATCCGTTTACAATAATTTAAATTGATCACTCAGACAATAGAGGAAAACTCTTGCGACTTAAATATTAAGACAAATGAAATGTCCACCTTTATAAACATTATACATCAAAACATTCAGGGCTTTTCTGGAAAAGAATTAGAATTAGAATTATATATAAATGAAAAAAATGTACATGTATTATGCTTAACCGAGCACTGGTTAAAACAATGCGAACTGTTAGTAAGCATTGATAATTATAAAGTCATTAGTTCGTTCACATGAGAGTCTGCTATAAGAGGTGGGTCACTGATATTAATTAACGATACATTACAATCAAAGGAGCGTAAAGACATAGTATCTCTCTCAGTTGAACGAAATATTGAACTATCATGTGCGGAGCTCGAGCAGTATGTTATTGTTTGTGTGTATAGGCCTCCCTCTGGTAATTGCCACTTATTTGAGTCCATTATGGAAGAAACCTTGCAAAAGGTATGCAATTGTAAAAAGAGGATAGTTGTATGTGGCGACTTTAATATAAATATTTTAGATGACTCACAGAACTCGGTAAGGTTTCTTAATCTTTTCAAATCGTTTAACTTGCAAAATCTTTTTGATGAACCTACAAGAGTTACAGCCACATCAGCTACCTGTTTAGATAATATTTTTTCTAATTGTAATGATATTAAGAAATCAATAATAAATTTTATAAATTCTGATCACAGTGGTCAGATAGTTAGATTTGAGCACCAATATGAATGTCTTTCAATGAATATTTTATACAGGCCAGTGACCACTAATCGATTAGACAGATTTAAGAAGAATGTTAATGATAAAGTGTTACAAATACCATGTAACAATGACAAAGCGAACATCTTATACGACAATCTATTCGAAATAATCAAAAAAGAGTTTAATAACAACTTTACTCAAAAATTAATCAAAGTAGATAAGTCTAAAACTAAATTCAGTGATTGGGCCACAGCTGGCATCTACAGGAGTAGAAATAGATTGTATCAATTATATGATATAAAGGCAAACTCTAAGGATCCAAGTGTAATTGAATATGTTAAAAATTATTCAAAAATGTTCAAAAAAGTTTGTTCCATAGCAAAGGCCAACTACATTCGGGCAAAGATTGTGAATTCAAAAAATAAAATAAAAGCCACTTGGAACGTCATTAATAAAGAAACTTGTAAAGTAAGGTCTCGTGATCGTATACTTGAACTCAAAGTCGATAATGCTTACATCAATGGTGATACGGAAGTGGCAGGCGCGTTTGAAACATTTTTCTCAAAAATTCCACTCATTACATCAAATAAATTAAATTCTTGTAAACATCTTGCCCAGTCTCTTCTTGTGTCGAGTGTAAAAATATGTAATATTCCATTCAATTTTCACTATATTGATTCTGATATAATAATAAAAGCTTTTAGAGAACTTAATATAAAAAAGACTGAGGATCTTTGGGGTATCTCCACTGATATATTAAAATCTATAATATCTTCTATCGCGTCTAATTTAGCAATAATATTTAATAAATGCGTTGATGAATGTGTATTTCCAGATTTAATGAAGTACAGTAAAATTATACTGTTATTTAAAACAGGCGATAAAAGTGACCCATCTAATTTTCGGCCTATATCCATACTACCGGCTCTTAGTAAAATTTTTGAAAAAGTTATTTTTAATCAATTGCTGTCACATTTTACAGATAACCAGTTACTTCATAACAAACAATTCGGTTTCACTAAAGGTAGAAATACAACCGACGCGGGAGTTGCACTCATTAAGCATATTTTCGATGCATGGGAGCAGAAACAGGATGCGATAGGTATCTTCTGTGATTTATCGAAAGCTTTCGACTGTGTCGATCACGATACTTTATTATTAAAAATGGAACATTATGGTGTCTCAGACAACTCACTTACCTTATTGAAATCATACCTCACTGGCAGAGTTCAAAAAGTTAATATTAACGGTACTGATTCTTCTGGCGCCCCGTTACTTATGGGGGTGCCCCAGGGTTCAATATTAGGACCTCTTTTATTTCTCATTTATGTAAATGATCTACCTTACTACACCGAAGATCTTTGTGAGATAGTATTATTTGCTGATGACACCTCATTGATTTTTAAAGTTGATAGACATAGAGCAATATTTGACGACGTAAGTAATACTCTCTCTCAAATATTACATTGGTTTACCACTAATAACCTGCTGCTTAATGCAAAAAAAACTAAATGTGTGAAATTCACGATGCCCAATGTGAAGCAGGTTAATACCAGTATCACTATGAACGATGAAATAGTTGAAATAGTTAACTCGACAGTTTTCCTGGGTATTACCTTAGATCATAAATTACAATGGGGTTCTCATATTGCTGCCCTGGCAGGAAGACTTAGCTCAGCTGCCTATGCGGTTAGAAAAATGAGGTCACTTACTGATGTAGAAACGGCAAGATTGGTTTACTTTAGTTACTTTCACAGCGTCATGTCGTATGGTATTTTATTGTGGGGCTCAGCGGCTGACATTGAAACCATTTTTGTTTTACAGAAAAGAGCCATTCGAGCTATTTATAGCCTTAAGCCCCGTGATACGCTGAGAGAGTTATTTAAGCAGATTAATATTTTAACTGTAGCTTCACAGTATATTTATGAAAATATCATTTATGTTTATAAAAACTTAGATAAATTCGAAAAAAAAAGTAATACCCATAATTTTAACACAAGAAATAAAAACAAACTTGCTGTTCCAAAACTTAGACTCAATAAAGTTGGTAATTCATTTGTTGGGAAATGTATAAAAATATACAATAAAGTGCCTTTCACTCTAACAGAATTGCCATTACACAAGTTTAAGACAGAAATAAAACAAGGTCTAATGAAAAAAGGTTACTATAAAATTGATGATTATTTTAATGATAAGAATGTGTGGTCATCTTAGTCTGCTCGCCTGCACATGTTATTTCACATTGTAAGTAGTTACACTTTTTTATAAAAAGTTATTATTAAAGTCAAAGAATAATTGGATGATAAAACAGCCTGGTTGTAATAAAATACTCTTATTTTACTTATACTCTATTTGTATCAATATACATAATAAAATTAATTTATATAATTTTTATACTGATATGATAGTTTTGAACAGTGTCCTACAGATAACAAACAGCGTTAAGAAAAACAAAGTCAATCTATAGTAATTAATACTAACAATGAGATAAGTATGCAAGAGCAGACCAGCCTCCATAGGCGGCACCCGTTCACGAGTATGACATATGAATCAGCCATCGCTTCGCTCAACCATATTTTAGGGAACGTAACGACCCGACGCACACGCCACCACCGCAGAGACTATAAAGAGAGCATGACACACTCAAGATACTTTAAATAAAAACTTAATGATCTATTTAAACAATTTTTGACTTTTATTAGAGTACTGTAGTGGTACTGTATGACATTGTGGAAATTTAACTTATACCAGATGTAAATTTGATATATTAGATTTGTTTATTTGTTTTGTTTTTTTTACATGTTGTAGTTGTCTTCTATATTTTTTGTGTTTATTTGTAATGGAAAGTGTCCTGCTATGATAGGGCATTTTCCAATTTTTATTTTTTTTGACGCTGTAAGGGAGAAAAGAGCTGGACACTTGCTGAGTTTCTTGCCGGTTCTTCTCAGTGCAAGATCTCCCGCCCAGAGTAGACTTACGAACCGATGGCATAGCGACATTCATAAGAGCTACTTGTAGCCTAAACTGAATAAATGATTTTTGAATTTGAATTTGACAGTACATCCTGAGATATAACGCTCATAATGGTTATCACGGTGGTGTTGATACCTAAACATGGTTTTTCCACAGGAATGGAGCAAGTAGCGAGCTTATGACTATGGCCAAGATTTTGTGGGTGTAAAAATCTAACCAGTTCCTACTTTTCAGTTTCCTAGGTACCAGTATTTTAGGAGAAATTAAAGTTTATAACTTCTTCATACTAAAAGTACGCGTATAAGCCGACTAAATTACATTGATTCCTTAAAAAGAAGTTACGTTAATACGACGACGACGTGAACCGATCAATGTAAAAAAGTATTAGGATTGCAAACTGTGTTTTTTTTCTATAATTACAATAAAAATAAATACTTTCTAAATAAATTTGATCATTTTATTTCAACATGCCTTAGATTAGATAGTAATTCATAAAAGGGTAAATCTATCTATCTACATTATGTAGTATATTGATATTAATAGTTATTCATACATTACATTAGGTGGTGAATAATACCTTTCCTAAACCTGATTCAGGAGGAATTTGGATATATTTCCCGCGTGCGTTGGTTCAAAGCTTATTAAGTTTTATGCCTATGATTCGCTACCTTTGAAGTCCCGAGTAAATTCGTGTATTGCCGGAATAAAACATATATATAAATTAAAAACTCTGTCCCTAAACTCACCCCAAAAATCCGCCAAACACTCACATATTCACAATTTGAGTTATTTAAAACCGAGCCGGTCGGCAGCGACAGCGACACTCGTTGACACCATTTTTCTTCCTTTTTAAATTCTTCCGCGCATGACACGTAGTGTTGCGCGGCACTGGCGATCTTCTTTAAGAGTTTGTATTTGCCACCCAGCCCCAAAAGAGAGACAAATATATACAATATAGTGTGTTAGAGCAGTCGACACGACAGAATTAATGTTATGAAAAAGGTGTAATGTCGCGCCCAGAAATAAATCGCTAATTTGGCATTAAAAATAAAACATTAGGTATATGGTGACATTAGGTGTATTACATTATGGTGTACGAATATTTGAATATAATGTCCAACCACATTTCATTGGCTGCTATCTTAGATTTTTCTTGTTAAATTATGCCCTGGAATTTAGTTTAATCGGAATCGGCCCTTAAACAAAAAAATTGGCCGCCATCTTGGTATTTTTAAGGAATCAACTTAAGTTGGTAGGCTTATATACGCGCACTTTTAGTATGAAAAAGCTATAAACTTTAATTTCTCCTAAAATACTGGTTTTTACTGATTTTTACACCCACAAAATCTTGGCTATAGTCATAAACTCGCTACGTATCAATACCGTGACCCCAGCGGGATAACCATATTGACATCATATCACAGGCTGTACTGTAGCTAGAGTTCTCGTATTTGTCTAACAAATTTTCTCTGAGTCAATAAAATCTTCCCTAGATTTCATGAATGTAGCCTTTTTTCTTACACCTCAACTAGAACTAACTTTTCGGAGGAATTTTGACGAAAAGTAGGTATTTGATTACTCGGTAACTACAGAAGGTAGAATCCTGGAATTTTCACTGATGGATTCGTTATTAAATCAACAAAATCATAGCACAATAACTATATCAGTAGCGTATCTCGTTCCTGCTTGTTTTAGGTCAAATAATTTTGACGAGCTTGACCCCCGATAACAGCTGTTGGTCAACTAAATCATGGCGAAACTTGAAGCCGATCTGAAGGGGTTATCCTGCTGGGGTCACGGACATGTTCGCATCGGATCGGGCTTGAAAGCATCAAGAGCTTTGATGTTTCTATCGGATACCGATATGTGAAATGGCTTTTAACACGTTGACTGCGGCAAAACCAGACACAATAGAAAATTTATTGTTTGTCGGTCGCCGTTGACCACCACGGCGATTAAAGACTTAAATATCATACGTTTCTGTTTCAAAGACTTTTTGTTAAAGGCTATTATAAACTCGAGCCAGTTTGCACCACTTACATGACGGACTTAGTAGCTGACTCATTGCTATTTTATTTTCAAATACAAGAGATTTTTTTTATTATTGTTTAAAATGATAAAACAAAACACGCTTTATGATACTTGATTTTAATACAGTCTATAAAAATGCATAACATAGCACAATATGAATGGTTTATCTACATAATAATTATTTATACATTCTTAAATCTATATTGTCCTCTACGAAACGGCTCACGTAAATTCCTCCAATTTTCTTAACAAAACTTGACTTGCTGGGTCATTCTTTAACGCGGACAGCATCAATTTCTAAAAAAAAATACATACTACATTGAGTAATGGTATACAACAAGGGAAGCCGTTGGATGCGGGCTGCACAAAACTGGTTGTTGAGGATATTCTTGGGGGAGGCCTTTGTCCAGCAGTGGACGTCTTTTGACTGAGATGATGATGATGATACAAGAAACGTGTGTGAAATGATAGAACAATAGAAGAACGTTCTGAATTTACTACAGTTTTGAGTTTTAAGATTAAGGACTACGGGGTGAAATCTAATAATTATTGATTTAATCGAAATAGGCTCGTAAAACTATATATGACTATTTCGGTTGCTTTGATTAATTTGATGTGGACACTCGACCACTTTTCTGTTACTTCAAATTTTCTAGTAGGTAAGCGCCCTAATTATTATACTTACTGCAATTTTGTTATTAGAATCTTGCAATTTTTGTGATAGCATCCACAAATTGGCAGCCAAACTCATCATCGGAGTCTTGGTAAGATCGCCCCGTCTGATGACACGCCAGAACAGTTCCAGAGACAGATTGTACTGTTTCTTGGTTTCTTTGGCATCACCCAGCAACTTCAGAACTGCTAATAACTCCTGGCATATATTTGTGGCATGTTTCTCTAAAACTTCTAGGAATTCATCCTCAGATCCGTATAGTTTATCGTTAGAAATGACTGTTGACATAAAAATATTGGTAGAGGTCTCATAATCATTCAAACAAAAAATAGTAGTGAGAAGTTTACGAACCTGCTTCTATATGGTACGAATAGCTCTCTTGTGTCATTTCACAGAGTAGATCTAAGATGTGCAAAAGACTATTGTAATATAGAGGATCCGTTTTCTTCCAATGTATTCTCTCAATCATTTTTATGAAGCCACTTAGTACGTATGCTTTACAGTTGGTATCCACGTTGTCCTAGAAAAGTGAAAGTTATGTCAGAAAGAAACAAATATATATAGATGACAATCAAACCAAGTATTCAACAAAAATAAACGTAAGAAGACCTAAATGAAGATAATGATTTTGGCAAAGAATATTTAGTTCAATTTAAAGGCTCCTAAATAGTAACAGCTCATAATATGTTAAGGGCGAAGTCCGCAGGGTGTGCAGGCTTAGAACTGATCGAGCTATAATTATATTCTTTGGCAGTTCGTCATTATAGATTATAAGCAGGCTGTGGCCGATTTATACGGGGGACTATTGAACCAGAGGCGGGTGATATCTAATTCTTTGAATGTTTTGCTAACTTTGCCATGTTGCTATTGAATAAGAATAAGAATAAGAAAATTTTTATTTGGTGCACAAACAACACATTGAGAACAATAATATCAAATTCCTTATATCAAAAATAGGTATTATAATTAAATATTTAAAAACTAACAAGTAATGCAGCCAAAATGGTCGCCACTCAGCATGTGTCATGGCGAGCCATGACGCTGGTTTTCAGTGGAAACCAGTAAGATTATTATTAGTTTTTTTGCTGACTATGCTATTCTATGTGAGATACTAATATTCTAAATTATTAATTGGAAGAGCTAGTAAATATGCCTGCTTAAAAAATAAATATTTTATGCACTGAAAATATTTAAGTTTTATTCTGTAAGTTAATCTAACGCATAATAATAGTTAGTTTTATACTAACGGGTAACATTAGCAAAGTCGAAAGGAAGTCGCTTATGAGACCACTGACTTTGACATGCGTAGGTTTCTTTTGGTTATCTTCTAGAATGAAATCAGGAATATCCGGTAGTAATCCAACGAAAGCTTTAAAATTAGCTTCAGCTGCAAAAGAAAATTACAAATTTAATTAAACACTACATTGTTTTTATATAAAAATGAAGACACATTGATTTAAGAGTTAATATGAAAGTAACAATACCACTGCGTATGATACAATATTTGTTGACAATATTCCATAAAATAGAACTATCAACCACCTTCTGTGCGACATGTGGAGAAGAGACGCGAGTCCAATACAATAATTGTACCGCTGGAAATCGAACGCGGAATCTCAGGATCTGAGATTCGGTGCAGCAGTCACTAGACACCGAGGCAGTTACCTCCATAGATCCCACTATGTATATACCTTGGCCGATGCAGTTGTTGAGCAGGGCCACCTGCCCGCCGAGCAGGTAGAGGTGCGCGCGCGCGAGCACGCACTGCAGCGACGGCACCGTCACGAAGCAGTACGCCGCGCACGCTCGCTGCAGCCAACGCGCGCGCCGACCGCCCGCCGCCGCCGACAGACGGTTCACCGCCTGGGACACGTTCATACAACTAGCGTGTTAGGTAGGAGCCTTTATACATTTCGGTATCGCATACAGATTACGAAGTTAGTTATTTTTCAAACCAATGAGTCAATGGATATTAAATTTTCTAGAGCTCCATAATTTCATAAATAAGGAAAGACGTTTACTAAATAGGTATTTTTTTATTCTAAATTTTTTGATTTATAAATTCTAAATAAAACTAAATATTTATAAAATACAGTGAAAAAATTAAACGCCTACCCGACCCAGCCAGGAATCGATCCTGGATCTTCCGCAATCCGGGCGGCTGCACTGACCGCTATGCTACCGGGAAGGCTGATGTAAGCGTTGAATTTTGTCACTGCTTTTTAAGTGTGATTGCGGAAGACCCAGCTTCGATTCCTGGCTAGGTCGGGTAGGCGTTTAATTTTTTTTTTTGACTGTATTTTATAAATATTTAATTTAGCTTCAGTGCAGCAATTAGCACTTGAAAATAAAAAGTCTAAATAAAACTGTTTTTATTTATAGATCTACTCGCGTTTATTTTACATGTTTATTTAGATCATTGTATCCTGACGTTTCGAATCCTTTGCAAGATCCGTGGTTACAGGGAGACCACAGACCCTGCAAAGGGTCAGTCTTTAAAAGTTGTTTTATTTAAATGTATAGTGTTTGCTTAAACTTTAAAAAACACATATATATTTTAATTTTGTAGTAAATAAAGTCTTATGATCTCAATTCAGATGGTAGAAGAGAACTTGTATATTACTTCAAGAAAACCTTAACGAAATTTACGTAGCTGCACTTTTGCTTTATACCTCTCCCCTATCCATAAAACCAGGCACAATAGAAATTAAATTATTCTATGGCTCCATATGTAGTCACTGGGAGATAAAAGATTAATACAGCTATTACTTACATGAACCAGCACTACAAGAACGGCGTCAAGTTTGATAAAGGCGGACCGGCACTCCACGTAGAAGTTGAGCTGCTGCTCCACGTCGTCTTCATAGGTGACGGCTTGGACAAACTTAATAATCAACTCGGCGCACACTTTGCTCTCATCTTCCACGGTCACAGCACTTTAAATAAATGGCGAAAGAAAATAAATTAAAATGTTTGATTCACATCCGGTCCGATTAAGAATAGTGCGAGTTTTAATTGCTATTCACATTATTTTTTCTTAATATATTTACATTTTAAAATCTTAATTATTAAATTGCTTAAACGTACTTGATAGAATCATGTAGTATGCAGCAAAGCCTCATAAGGCTGGTGATTATAATGTGGTCTTCAATATGCAACGAGTTAAACCTTGAGAAGAAAATGGAGAGCACTGTCTTGGCCATCATCGTCCGAGCGTTAGGCGTCTGTACCAACTCCACCAGCGGCATGAAGGCATCCTGTTAAAAAAAAGATATAGTCCCACTCCTGAGCATAGGCCTCCATCATTGAAATCAAGTTAAGGGCTTGTCACCACGCTTGCCAAATACAGGTTGCGTTTTATCGGCACAACCATCGACTATAGTATATGCACCGAAAAAAATTTAACACACTTTGCCCGAACTGGGAAGTGAACCCAGGACCTCCGGATATCGGGCCGAGCGTTCTGCTCTGCTACTCGGCCATCGAGGCATTTCATAAGCGCCGCCGACCACGACCACACTCACATGGCCTTTTATAAATAAAATAAATAAATAAAATTGCGGATTGCCTCAAACGGCATTTTCAGCGTCACTGGGCTTTTTTTGGGGCGGCGAGGTACGCAAAGGGTACCTCAAGTCGTGTGAAACGAATCACCTTCGGAGATTTTCTATAGGGAACGGCATCACACACTCAAAAGTGCGTGTCCCCGTGCCCTACCAGATTCTCCGAAGGGTTCGGATCGGATCGGGTTTTGTTTCTGTGTCAGGTCAGTACAGAAGCATCTACTATCATAATAAGTAAAGTAAAGTAAAGTAAAGTAAATAGCCCACATACTGTCCCACAGCTGGGCAAAGGCCTCCATCATTGAAATCAAGTCATCACTATAATTGATGGGTATTGGCTTAATCACCACGCTTGCCAAATGCGGGTTGGTGATTAAAAACCCGGGCCATGCATCGAAAAATCCGAAACACACTTTGCCCGACCTGGGAATGGAACCCGGGCCCTTCGGGTATCAGGCCGAGCGCTTCGCCACTCGGCCACCGAGGCGTTACTAACATAATAAAGATATATTTTTTAATAGTTTCTCGTGATATTCTGAAAGGATCTGCACGTGGCTGTAAAGACTGATATAGAATGGATAACAAATTCCTGCATTTAACCCAAGTACCAGCTAAATCAGCTGCCGACACTTTAAACATAAACAACTTACCATTAAGAAAAGCTCTTCAACATCTGGAATATGTTTGAGCATTCTTTTGACAACAAATTGAAAGTTGCCGGAAAATTCATCAGCAGGCTTGCCACACTTTATCATGTAGCGTATTGTACCTCTCAATATAATATTAACGTGTTGGGTCTGAAAAGATTCAATGTAAAATGTTTTTGTTTTGTTTATTTTCTAACGCAAATTTTGTTGCGAACAAATTACAAAAACACAAATGTTGAAAAAATTTCCACGAGCAGGATTTGAACCTGCACCCTTCTGACATACCAGGTAAGGTGCTCTCCCAATTGAGCTATCGTGGTTCTAACCAGCCCGCCGAAATTATTCAACACTATTAACTTTTTTTACTTTGAAAGCCAAAGGCGCCCATTCAATGTCAACAACTACCGTCATTAACATCCGATCATAATATTTTTACATATACTAAAGATCAGTTAAGAAGTAGGCAAGCTTTTCATAAAATGTTTTGTTTTGTTTATATATTTTTTTAACGCAAATTTTGTTGCGTACAAATTACTAAAACACAAATGTTGAAAAAATATTGACATACCGGTTCTAACCTGCCCGGCGGGCTGGTTAGAACTGGTATGTCAGAAGGGTGCAGGTTCAAATCCTGCTCGTGGAAATTTTTCAACATTTGTTTTTGTAATTTGTTCGCAACAAAATTTGCGTTAAAAAATTGTATAAACACGGTAGCCCGCCCAATTGGGAGAGCGCCTGACCCGGTATGTCAGAAGGGTGCAGGTTCAAATCCTGCTCGTGGAAACTTTTTCAACATTTGTGTTTTTATAATTTGTTCGCAACATTTGCGTAAAAAAATATATAAACAAAATAAAAACATTTTATAAATAGCTTGCCTACTTCTTAACTGATCTTTAGTATTTGTAAAATATTATGATCGGATGTTAATGACGGTAGTTGTTGACATTGAATCGTCGCCTTTGGCTTTCAAAGTTAAAAAAGTAAATAGTGTTTAATAATTTCGGCGGGCTCGTACGATAGCTCAACTGGGAGAGCACCTGACCCGGTATGTCAGAAGTAGGGAATGCAATCTCGATCTCGACCTTTTTTTCGATATTCAATCTCGACGATATGTAATCTCGATATATGTAATATCGATCGAGATCTCGACAATATTGATCGAGATTCGACAAGCAATTTACCGGTGTGGAGATATTTTATGAAATCTGCGGATGGTTCGAGCGCTAAGTGCAAGCTTTGTAACGTTATTCCTATATGCACTAAAGGTTCACCAACCGGATGATGGACCGGACGATTATAAATGTTTCCACTTCATTGTTAATTTTCTTCAGATTATATAGAAATACTTCGTTCCCTTAAATTCAACATTTACGGGATTTAATAGGAAATATCTTGTTTTATTAACAAAACATCACAGCAATATCATATCAGTTTTATTCTTCGTAGTTGTTGATGATTCTTATACAGAGTATATGAGATTTGAGATATATTTATAGATAACATATTTTTTTTAGAAATCTCGATAATATCGAAATCTCGCGAGATCTCAACTCGTTTACGATCGAGATCTCGAATGGGCTAATCTCGACCCTATGATTATGGCGCGAGATCTCGATTTTTCAATCTCGAGTCGAGATTGCATTCCCTAGTCAGAAGGGTGCAGGTTCAAATCCTGCTCGTGGAAATTTTTTCAACATTTGTGTTTTTGTAATTTGTTCGCAACAAAATTTGCGTTTAAAAATTATATAAACAAAACAAAAACATTTTATAAATAGCTTGCCTACTTCTTAACTGATCTTTAGTATTTGTAAAAATATTATGATCGGATGTTAATGACGGTAATTGTTGACATTGAATGTGCGCCTTTGGCTTTCAAAGTAAAAAAAAGTAAATACTGTTGAATAATTTCGGCGGGCTGGTTAGAACCAAGATAGCTCAACTGGGAGAGCACCTGACCCGGTATGTCAGAAGGGTGCAGGTTCAAATCCTGCTCGTGGACATTTTTTCAATATTTGTGTTTTTGTAATACTCACTGTAAAATTTTACTTTTTATTTTCAAGTGCTAATTGCTGCACTGAAGCTAATTTAAATATTTATAAAATTTATAAAATACAGTGAACAAATTAAACGCCTACCCGACCCAGCCAGGAATCGAACCTGGGTCTTCCGCAATCCGGGCGGCTGCACTGACCGCTATGCTACCGGGAACGTTGACGTAAGCGCTGAATTTTGTCACTGCTTTTGTAACTTTTGAGTGCTAATAGCGGCACATCGCGCCACCTATCCAACGGCCATTGCAACCTTACTGTAGGTGTTTTCATAGGAATACCTAAGAAAACACCTGATTTATTATACATTTAATAAAATGTATAATAAAACTAATACATTATTAATGTAATAGAAAGATTCAAAATACTAAACTTACTGACAAATGACTGCATGCAAACTGTATCCATGGTTCCAGAACTTGTAAGAAATGAAAGGTGGATTTCATAGCACTGGCTATCTTCCACCAAGTTTGGATTAACGCTTCAGGTGCCAACTGTCGGTGGTTTTCTGCTTTACACAAATGCTCTCCGAGGGATGTCAATATTTCATTTATTAAAACTACAACAAGTACAAAACCTATTTATGATTTAAGTCGGTTCGGGTTGGTTATGTATGATACATATTACAAAAAACTGTTCACTTAAGGGTGCGCCGACAAAAAAATGCCAAAAATGCAGTTACGGTTAAGTAGATATAATTGAAAATACTATCGTATTAAATGAACAAAATATATATTTAGTATCATAGGGAACGTGTTTACAATTTTTCAGAACCATAAATTCATAACACGCTATAGTTTTTTCTACAATATCATTTAAAGTTGGGCAAAAATCATGAAAACGAGTGGCGGCGTTTAGTAGATTTCTTATAGTTTATCTAAATTATTGTACCTCTGATTTTGTCTAAACAATCATCAATGGATAAACTACAAATTGCTAGACTACATTTTCGATTCATCAAGTGGTTATTTAAATAATTATTTTTTATTAAGCACCTTAAATTCCCCATACAAAATTAGTATGGCCGCGCGGCATCAAATAAATATGGACGACGACATTTCAAATAAAACATATGACACTTGTCACTTATGGACGGCGCACCCTTAATACTTAACAAATCTAAAACTGAAACCTTAGATGAATGATTGGTTTCGCTGCGCTAATGATATGTTTCAGAAATTCTACTATTTTTACAATTCCTACAGACAGATCAATTTGCACCACTGTAAGGCCGCGACTGCCCTTCTGGCACGCGAGCTTAAAATGAACAAGTTCGATATTGCCCTAATTCAGGAACCTTACCTATATGAGGGAATGATGGTGGTGGAGCTCCTGATACTCTTTTTCATAACTACTCTACTAATGATATGAGGACTTGCATTTATGTCAGAAATGATCTGTTGCAGGGATCTGACAGTTGTCAGGATCCACACAGGGGAGGGGGGGACTAAGCGAACGGTAATCTTATCGTCAGCTTATCTCCCTTACGAGAAGGCAGACCCAGTATCACCACAGATACGGGAACTGGTAAGCTACGGCAGCCGAGAAAACTTAGATGTCATCATCGGCTGCGACGCGAACGCGCATCATGTCGTCTGGGGCAGCTCAGACACCAATGAAAGGGAGGAGAAGCTTCTGGAATATCTGGTAAGTTCACCCATGCAATTACTTAACAAAGGTAGCAAGCCTTCATTTTTCAACGCCCGCAGGGCACAGGTGATCGACGTAACCATTGCTAACAATAGAGCGGTAAGGAACATCACAAACCGGCATGTGTCGGATGAGGTCTGCCTTTCCGACCATAACTTCATAATATGCTTTAGGTACAGACTAAGTGAAACCATAGAAACTGTGCGTAGGAAGAATCCCAGGAACACGTAACTGGGAGGGCTTCAAAAAGGACCTCAGAAAAGAGCTGGATGGTCCTAGCTGAAAATTAAACTCAGCCTTGGACATAGAGTTTGAAACTGACAGAATTACAGAAGCACTGATTACGGCCTGGTAAAATCAGTGGCAAGGAGGGTACCATGGTGGAACCCGGAACTGGCTCGAATTAGAAGAGGTACACGACAGGCGTTCGACGAATCGAAAGCGAGGAACCACTTCAGCGACTACAAGGAGGCTTTAACACGGTACAGTAGTGCGGTACGTAAGGCAAAGAGATCTGCCTGGAGGAAAAATTGTGACCAGATACAATCTGTTCGAGGAGCTCGATGGCGCAGTGGTAAACGCGCCCGGTCTGCGAGTCGAGTGCTGAGGTTAAGCAACTTTCGCAAAGACCGGTCATCGGATAGGTGACCAAAACTTTATCATCTCGAGCTCGTCTGTGCTTCGGAAGGCACGTAAAGCCCAACGGCTTTACATGCCTTCCGAAGCACGGACGAGGACGAGGACGACTGCTAATGCAGCCGGGACCAACGTCCTGGCTGCATTAGCAGTCGTTAACAACCACCAATCCGCACTGGGCCCGCGTGGTGGTCTATGGCCCGTTCTCCCTATCTATCCATAGGGAAGGCTCGTGCCCCAGCAGTGGGAACATAAAATGAGCTGATGATGATGATGACAATCTGTTCCGGAAGCAATGAGACTAACCAAGGCTATCTCTACAACAAAGGCGATTCCATTAACCACGTTAAGGAAGGAAGATGGAGTACATACAGAGACAGGGAGTGAGACATTGAAGGCTATGTTTGACACTCATTTCCCTGGATCAGAAGTCATCCAGGACGATCATGATCCAATCAGCTGGAAGGAACAGCAGAGAAGAACTTCCAAATATGACTGGATAACAGCGAAAGGGTAGTGGATGAATGTAAGGTTAAATGGGCTCTGGGGAGTTTTAAACCGTTTAAGGCGCCAAGACCTGACAACATTTAACCCATTCTACTACAACAGGGCGCCTCCATTCCATCCTGGGACCCTATCTCTGCAGGCTTTATAATGCATGCATAGCTTTTGGACATATTCCCAGAGGCGTGTTAAGGTAATCTTCATACCCAAAACGGGAAAACCAGATTACGAAGAACCCAAAGCCTTTAGGCCTATAAGTCTACAATCCTTTCTACTGAAGACCCTGGAGAAAATGGTAGACAAATATATCAGAGCGGGACCTCTAAAAAGATTCCCACTCCATGGACTTCAATGTGCATATCAGGCGGGGAAGTCAACCGAAACTGCTCTTCATCATGTGGTGAGTCGAGCGGAATCTGCGCTGGAAAACAAGGAGATTTGCGTCTTCACGTTCGTAGATATCGAAGGTGCATTTGATGGCACTACCTTTGAATCCATCAAGGTTGCAGCCAAGAACCATGGTGTGCCACAACCGATCTGTAATTGGATTGAATGCATGTTAAAGGGTAGAATTATCAACTCTGAACTGTTAGGTGACAGTCTAATTGCACGAACAACCAGAGGATGCCCGCAAGGAAGGGTTCTCTCGCCTCTTCTGTGGAGCCTTGTGGTTGATTCAATTGTAGTAAGGCTGAATAAAGGACCATTCTATACGGTTGGTTATGCGGATGATCTGGTCATCTCAGTCAGTGGGAAATTTCCCTCTACGGTATCGGGGTTAATGCAACGTGCACTGAGTCTGCTGGAGGAATGGTGAAATGTCCATTACCTCTCTGTAAACCCGGGGAAAACAACAGCCATCCCCTTTACAAGAATGAGGAACACTTCGGGTCTGGGTAACCTAACACTCTATGGCACCCGGCTCTCTTAGTTCAAAGAAGTGAAATATCTAGGCTTAACGCTGGATAGGTAACTTACTTGGAAACAGCATGTGGACACAACCGTAGAAAAGGCTTACAGAGTCTTTGGCATGTGTCGGTCTACATATGGCAAGACGTGGGGACTCAACCCCAAAATCATTAGGTGGATCTACATGACGATGGTGAGACCGATCCTCACATATGGCAGCATCGTCTGGTGGCCCAGAACCAGGGGCCCGACCGCCAAACTGATCGTTTTGATTTCGTGTGTGGTTTATGACGTCATCTTGTCGTTTCGTGCCGCCTATGAAAGCAATATCGAAAGCTATAGCCCTTAGCTTTTGATATTGCTTTCATAGGCGGTGCGAGGTGGCAAGATGACGTCATAAACTATACGCGTAGTCAAAGCGATCGGTTAGGCGGTCGGGGGGCAGGCTGAAGATCTGTAAGAATGGTCTTAGCAAACTTCAGAGAACAGCTTGTCTGGCAATCACTGGTGCCTTTAGAACCACTCCAACGGCAGCGCTGGAGGTCCTCACAGACCTTCCACCCCTGCACATTGTAATAGAAACAAAGGCAAAGAAAGCGTTACATAGACTAAAGGTGGCCGGACTATGGGACGCATCTAAACCTCTGACCAGACACACAAAATGGGAACCAAGTGACATTCCTGATAATATCATAGAAATGGAGTGCGATAAAATATCCCCCATGTTCATGTTCGAAAATAAATTTAAAGTTCATGTTCCAACCAGGGACGAATGGAAAAGACAGCTTAATCTATACTAATATTATAAAGCTGAAGAGTTTGTTTGTTTGTTTGTTTGTTTGTTTGAACGCGCTAATCTCAGGAACTACTGGTTCGAATTGAATAATTCTTTTTGTGTTGGATAGTCCATTTATCGAGGAAGGCTTTAGGCTATATAACATCACGCTGCGACCAATAGGAGCGAAGCATCAGTGAAAAATGTTGCAAAAACGGGAAAAGAGCCTAAAAAAATTAAAAATGCTGCCGAAAGTCACTATTCCACGCGGACGAAGTCGCGAGCACAGCTAGTCTGGTATACCGACGGATCAAAAATGAAGTCGGGCACAGGGGCAGGCGTCTATAATAACGACTTCAAGCATAGTCAAAGCATGGGAAAATTTGCCACTGTTTACCAAGCAGAAACTTTCGCAATACTCCTATGTGCAAAGCAGTATATAGAGTTAGCTATGAAAAAGCGCAATATATTCATCCTGAGTGACAGCCAAGCCGCGCTCAAGTCACTCATGTCGCCCCGAATCGACTCTGGCCTTGTTCTGGAAACCACAAAAACTCTAAACAAGTTAGGTGGACATAACAAGGTGCGATTGATCTGGGTCCCACGCCATATGGGAATCCACAGCAACGAGATAGCGGATGCACTTGCCAGGGAGGGCTCAGAGACCCAGCTTATTGGTCCTGAGCCGTTCGTGGCACTTGCACAAAGTACCATTAACAAGGCCTTAAAAGACTACATCGAAAACAGGCACGGCATCGAATGGAAAGAGCAGCCGGGTATGAAACACTTCAAATCCTTACTAGGCGAAAACTCCTTAGGACGGAGTAAGTTCATATGCGGAGGCAGCAAAAGGCAGGCCCGATTAACCATTGGTGCCTTGACAGGGCACTATGCCACAAAACAAATGCTTCACAGAATGCACCTTTCAACAAATAGTTTATGTAGGGTATGTGGAGAGGAAACGCAGTCAATGCAGCACCTACTCTGTAACTGCGACTCTCTGGCTAGGAAAAGAATGGGACTCCAGGGGTCGGCCTATCCGAAACCGGAGGACTTCAGGCTCTTCCCTCTTAAGGACGTTACCAAACTTATGGCATCTATCTATACAGAGGAGGAAGATTGAAAGGATGGGGTTGCACAAAAGATCCCGATGGGTTGAAGTGTTAATGAGAGAGGGAAACCTCAGCAGGCCCCACTAAGATAGGATAAGATAAGATACAATTCCGATGGCAGATTTTTACATTAAACACATTTTTAAATAATGTTACTTAGACATTAATTTATTTTTGTGATACATACCCATTTTATCAGCCGATTTCTGTACTAATTCCAAAATCTTTAAGGAGTTTCTAGTTACACTTTCAGAATCAAATGCATGTACAAGGCAGGATAAAAGTAGTTCACTGAAATCATAAAATAAAAAAAATAAAAATTATTACTCACCACCTATGTTTTTTTTTATAATTGGTATCAACTATAAAATGAATGTAAACATACGAATTTTCCATATCTTCACAGCGTTGAAGCAATTCCTCTATAAGAGTAAATTTACATTTGTTGGAATTAAGAGTTCCAAACAACAACCAATCCACTGCTGGTACATAGATGTTTAAGTATTTATCTAAAGTCAATAGCTGTGTTTCGTGTTTCTTTTTCATCATTGGGTGGAATATCTGAACAGAGAAAAATTTGGATAAAAATCGAATTAATGTGTTTAGATTAAGATTTTTAATTATAATGTACATTCACCTGTTGATATTCTTCAAGGAACTCTTTTAAATTATTATAAAAAACCTCATCACTTTCTTTGCCTAACATCTTTGAAGCGACGCGACATAAATAAAGGCGCAAATATATTGCTACTAAAGGATTTCCTATCCCACGAATCATAACAGTCAGTCTGGAAATAGTTGGTTTTATTTCATCTTTCGACAAGAATACATAGCATTTCAGTAATGACATTTCCATATACAATCTAGGAAGCAATTCTCTGATTGAAGCCATTTTAAAAAGCCAATTTTGGCAAGTCTCCTTTGCTGATTCTGGTATTAATTTGGGATCAATATCATTAATATCTTTTACTTCATTTTGTCTGTAATAGAATAGAAAGAGTTTTAGTTAGTGTTGTTTATTTTAATTACGTTTAAAAAATCAAATATATTTATTCCCACTTACTTGTAACTCTTTCCTTTAAGTCTATCGAATACCAAAACTCCAAATGTATCCAATATGTCAGTAATCAGAACAAATTTGCTAGGGTAGAACTGCATTACATTCACATCAGATAACATTTTTGAACATTGAATCCCAATTTTAAATGCCTTTACTCGTTGTTCTGTGTCCCATGCCTAGTAGGTGTGGAAAAAACAAATTAGTTCATGTTACATGATTTCTAATTGCCAAAAAGATTACTAGCATAAGTTTATTTATATTATTAAAATTGTCTGCCTGATGAGAAAATCCATATTTGGTCACATTTTAAAACTAATAGATAGATAGCTATATGGATAGAAAAATGACTAAATATCACCTTTTTAATCTCATCATTAAGCATATTAATCTTTGTAACAAACTCTTGCTGACTTAGTCCCATTGTTTTCCTCACAGATCCTTCCTCAAAGTCATCTAACTGTTCAAGTCTGTGTTTAACTTTTTCATTTAAATTTGATACCTGTCTAAAAAGTGCTGAAAAAGTACTAACTTCAAAATAAAAATAAAAAAATATAAAAAGAAAACAAAATGTGTTAGTCAAGACTATTTTTTTTTCAATGTGTTTTGATTAGGTACTCTTAAATTCTCTTTACTTTTTTCTCCTCCAGGCAAGAAACTACTGACAATTGTTAATTTCTCTCCAGTTGTATATTTATTGAGAGTAGTTGACCTTCTTACATTCCAGGCATTGGAATAATTAGTAACATCATCAACTAAGAATTCAGTTGGGCTGGTATCCTATAACAAAAATCAATAAATAGGTGTTCAAAAATAATCTTAAACATATTATTAATTAATTTATCTAATAAAATAAACCATTTAAGCAAGCAGCAAGCAAACCATACTTAACAAAAACTTATTGCATACCTCATCTTCTTTCATTTGCTCGAATCTTAAGAGAGGATCCACTTCTTCAAATGCAGAACTCCATTTGCTCAAATCTTCTATGAAACTTTTACTAGAGCTTTGTTTCT
The DNA here is from genome assembly GCA_947562085.1 of Eudonia lacustrata. Lineage (NCBI taxonomy): Eukaryota > Metazoa > Arthropoda > Insecta > Lepidoptera > Crambidae > Eudonia > Eudonia lacustrata. Next base: position 13,592,866 of record OX387314.1, read on the forward strand.
GGAAACAGTACAAAGTTGTTTCAGTGAAATAGGTTTATGTCAGTATAAGTAATTTAGGTAGGCAGTTCAAAAATTTTGAGCCTTACTTGCATGTATATTTTTGAAATATGTATGTTCATAAAAAACAACCCGTCAATCTTTATGAATGCTGAATCTGACAGCTTACGGGCTCCGAGAGCTCATAATAAAAACAAATTTAAAATACCAATGAGTTGTATGGCTATGTTTAATTCTAGTCCCTATTGTAAAGCAATCAAAAAATCAAAATACATAATAAATTACCTACCGAACTGTGATCAGATCCTAATCCAAAAACATTCCTAAGAAAATTAAAATCTATATTAATTAAAAAATGCTACTATAATTTAAATGAATATTATAGTGACAATAAATGTAAAATAGTAATATGTCTTGTGTTTTAAATAAATAATTTTATTTTCATTACAATTAAGAAATGTATTTTAAAAATAATTAATTCCGTTGCATGTCCATTCTTTACATCACATTCATGAACAGCAATAAATACTTTGAACTTTGAACATTGAAAAAAAATTAGTCAGAAGTAAGCTTATTATTTTTTTAAGTTTACATGAACGCATTAAAATAAAATAATGTAATTTTATCATATTATTTTATTCAAAAAATACTTAGTACAATCGGAAAAAAAATTCATTTTGAAGCCTAACAATTCAATAATAAAATACGAGCTTACTCACAACATTTATTTGAATTGGCTTTAAGGGATGACTCCCAACTTCAAAACGAGGGTACTTATGACTGAGGTGACCTGTTTTCTTCTTAGAGGTCCTGAAACATTTGCTTAGAATTAGTCTGAAACTTTACAACCCCTAATGTAATGTACTCATTGAGTTCTAGATGTATTTACCACTCATAGTACATAGGCATGTTAAAGAAATTTAATTTCACCAAATTACTTGAGTTGAAACCTAGCCACTGACCACAATTTTATTGTGGTTAACAAATTTTTCAATTACACACACAAACAACACTAAAATGCAAAATTGCCAAAGCAAAGCAAAATTTTTTTTATTTTAGTGTAGTTTGTTCCTTGAGGAACCGGCTAAGGTCATAGACCATGCTGCCATGTCATTAGTTTAAGTAATACATAAATAAACAATATTTTCATATATGATGATGATGATGAATGATATTAGAATTGGGAAGTGAGAAATGATATACCCCCCAACCCCTCGAGTATCTCAGTAAAGATGTGGGGCTTTACTAAGTCCTCACGCGAGCTTCTTGAGAGAATTTGAAAAGTGACGTTGCACTGTTTTGTTTCATTTGCCAACACTTATGCACACTCACGAACACTTAACGGTTAATAATCCACCATTATTTCACATTAATATTCGACATAACACAAATTTTGGAAAATAAAGCAAAACCGCAAACATGACGCTTCACTTTCCCGCCAAGAAGTCAGCAAAGCAAATTTTTTTTTTTAGTGTAGTTTGTTCCTTGAGGAACCGGCTAAGGTCATAGACCATGCTGCCATGTCATTAGTTTAAGTAATACATAAATAAACAATATTTTCATATATGATGATGACGATGAATGATATTAGAATTGGGAAGTGAGAAATGATATACCCCCCAACCCCTCGAGTATCTCAGTAAAGATGTGGGGCTTTACTAAGTCCTCACGCGAGCTTCTTGAGAGAATTTGAAAAGTGACGTTGCACTGTTTTGTTTCATTTGCCAACACTTATGCACACTCACGAACACTTAACGGTTAATAATCCACCATTATTTCACATTAATATTCGACATAACACAAATTTTGGAAAATAAAGCAAAACCGCAAACATGACGCTTCACTTTCCCGCCAAGAAGTCAGCAAAGCAAAACCCGACAACAAAACGTCAACAAAAAATACTTTTAGAATTATTTCCGAAAATGTAGAGGCAAAGGGTTTAGAACATACATCCTTAGTTTTTTATGGTTATAGATGATTATTGGGTAGAATAGAATATAACGTGCGCGCAGGGCTACCAATGCCAACCATCATTAATGTATAAATATTTTATCACAAGTTTATCACTTATACCACATTATACCAATTATTATGATAAAAAAGGTGGAGTTCCTCACAGAATAAAGCGTGTACCAGACTGTTGTAAACAAGCCTTACCGCCGTTGATGTTTCCGTCCACACTTGTTGTAAACTAGGCTTCCACCTTCCTGAGCTTTCGTCTCTCTCTCGCATCGGAAACATCTTAGCAATGGGTATTTGCCTTTAAAAATTTAGGTTTTATTTAGCTCTTTTGTGTGCAAGTGAGGAAAAGAAAAGAAAATAAAAAGATATGAATGAAACTGATGACGAAAACAAGTTTTCAACGCGTGCCTGCAAACCAAGGTCGTGGAAACGTCAACCGAAATTTCGTTGCAAACAACTGTCCGCACTGTTGTAAACCGCTGTTGCAAACTTCGTTTTGGGGCTTGTTACGTTGTTACCCGACTGCGTGCGTCAGAAGGAGGGCTATGTTTTTCGAGTGTATGTATGTATGTGTATGTATGTATGTATGTATGTATGTATGTATATATGTATGCGGACCAAATTCAGTGCGGTTTTCGCAAGCGAAGCGCATGCACGTTGTTCTATTTTAATTGTTCCATTCGTTTGTACGCGTACCTACGATGCCGTCTGGTGCCTTATGTGCAGTAGATGGATGCAAATCAAGTAAAAGAAGGGAAACTTTTAATGATTTTTTTTATTTTACCTACACACTGACCTCTTATTTACTTTGATGTATTGCACAGTCAGCACCAATTTATAAAAAAAAGGACTTTTATAAGCGATACAATTTTAAACTACCACCTATAGTCAGAACATATTCACAGTTCTCAATAAAATAGACACAAATAGTTATTTATGTTAATTTTATTTTATCGAAGAGGCAGCCCTGCGATTGCTGTGGGATCGCGCGGTAGGTTATTTAATAGTAGGCTATAGCAGCGGGTATTGGTAATTTTCTACTGAGTGAAGTATCTCCCAATAATTATCTATACTCGCAGCTTGCCTGCACTGTGCTGCACTACACACGTCTGGACAGCAGTGTTTAGTGTTTAGCGTTTGGCGTCGGACACTAACAACTGAATTTACTAAACACAGCCACTTGACAAAATTGGACACTTCTTGCACTACACACCTGGGCCTCAATCGCGGTAAATTACAAAAGCTGGGAACGACATTACCAAAACCAAACCTCGACCAAAAACGTCACGTTCAGCACATTTCGTATCGCGCTAAATATATTAACGATAATGATTTGGGAAATACGTTAGCGCAACGATCGATCTTTGGAGCTAACGAGCGATCGAAGTTTTCCATTTAAATCCGTATCGCGGTAGGTTTTGACCACGTTTTGACAGCGGTGACGAATTATTATACTTTATGGGTGACGACCAAATGTGTGACGCTGGGAACCTATTTAACGCTGTCAAATGAACGTTTTTGAAAAAGTTCCTCTAGAGCTACTTTTCCATTGGCATTATCGTTGCGTAAGGCTAAAGTAAAGAAAGATGCTCTAAGTCACGTCTTCTTTTCAACACTATTGATAAATATTATTACTAACTCTTTGGTCGAATGACACTTGGAATGGTTTTTATTATAACTTAAAATATGTTCTGAGGTTTTTACCTATTGTAGGTACCAGAGTGAAGATGTTTTTTAGTTGTTAATTAGGTAAATAAATAAATTGTAGTCTGCTATGCCAATATCAATGACTGGAGTCGGCAAATGGCTAAAGATAATTGTTTGAAGTGTGCATAATAAGACTATAGTAACATTAGAAATTTTAGCAAGCCAATTTACGGTCAGAGTGTCGTACATTTTAAATTTATGTTTACTTATATGTTGTTTACACATGCTTTTCATATCTAGGTACATATTGTGTACGGACTTAGAATGAACTTTTAGCATCCGATGGTACCACTATACACGACCTCTGTGGTAGGTGTACCCACCAGTCCGCCAAAGATCTATATGCCTATATGCCCCAGTTTTGATTCCTAGGTGCAGGTACATATTAATGAAGAGCTCGATGGCGCAGTGGTTATCGCGTCCGTTCTGCAAGGGCCAAGGTTTATCAGTTTTGCTACTATTAACCAAATCAGTTATTTACGACTAAGCAAATCTGTTATAAATAGCTACACGAATGGATTTGATAACAAAACATTTAAGCGACTCGCAAAGGCCGGTCATCGGATGGGTGACCCACAGTTTATCATCTCGAGCTCTTCCATGCTTCGGAAGGCACGTAAAGCCGTAGGTCCCAGCTGCTTTAGCAGTCGTTAACAACAACCAATCCGCAGTAGTGCCCGCGTGGTGGTTTATGACCCTGTTCTCCCTATCCATTTATAGGAAAGGTTCGTGCCCCAGCTGATAATTACGCCAATATTAATGACTAGTCGGCAAATTACTGAATATAATTTTCGTTTTGTTGCTTGGAGTTGTTTAGTCGCATAATGCCTAATTCGCAAAATGCCTAGTTGCTTTTTATATCCAGGTACATCTGTTTGTCCCTAGGAGTGTTAAGATGAACTTTTAGCATCATCCCACAGGCCAGACAAAGATATATGTCCCAGTTTTGATTCCCAATAGATGTACATATTAATGTGCTGAGTTTGGTTGGAAATAGGGCTAGTCTTAAGTCTGCTTGGCTAACTACCACCAACTTATCTGTCTGTCACCATAATAACAACATTGGTAGCATTATCGTTCCCAAACAAAAGAAGAGCTGCTAGTTCTTTCAATGTGCAGTGCGCTTAAACCATCCATCACTTCATATTATTATCATCACTTACCAATAAGTGAGAGAAAAGCAAAGCGCTTTCTCATTTGAATAACATAAAGAATTAGGTATATAAAAATAAAAATATTTTATAAAATTCACCTACTTATGTTTCTGATACTAAAAGCTTCATTACTATTGTCAGCAACTTAACAATGTTTTAAAATTATTATTTTTTGGATTAAAATACCATATTATTGTGAAGTGTAAAGTATTTTTTTTTTATTATTTTATAGCCTCAATATTAAAATTAATTATTTATTACAGCCTTCAGGTACCTCAGGTCCACATTCCTAAATGGTCCACTTGCCTGAATGGTCCACTTTCTCAGACTATTTTCTCTAACTGTCTACAAAGCTGTAGAATTATTAATATGTGAAATATAATATTTGTAAAGCATGTTTGTTTGTTGTACCCATAAAGTAAAGTAAAATCCCATAAAACCAATAGGTATATTTTCAGTTTGACTGTAGGAACAACAGTCTATAATAATAACTTAGCATAAGGTAAGGAATTAATTGTTTAAATTGTCTTATGAGGCACAACAAATCTAATATTCTGCAGCAGACTATTTAATATATTTTTCAGATGACATCTCATATTATGGTCACTTACAACTAAGTTGGGAAATATTAGAAATTAACTGTGGTGTTGAAGTAGCTAGAGACAAATAAGGTGAATGAATGATTATTAATTTAGTCACATTTACATTTAATAAATACAAATTTTTTATTTGACATTCTAAAGCCAATGGAAATAAAATAATGACAGGTAATATTTATTTAATTTGCCGAGCATACAATTTACATTCAAACTAAATTGATATCTGATTGAGCCTTCTGCTTCTATCTAAGAACACTTTATGCTTCCTTGTCCTACCCGCTTCAACTCAGCATGCACAATATAATCTTCGGCACCGCAGAAATCAGGGAGTGTCCAATGTAAGATCAATAATTATTATGCATTATACTAGCTTGTCTTCAATAGATGTTTATTTCACGAACTTAACTTTAGCTGTTCCCGGTGGTGTACTATGAGAGTAGATAAATATACGATAATCTCTCTGCCTGCAACAGTAAGGTACCACGTCGACTTTGATAATCCATTTCTTTGTTCAATCAGAATATTTTATTCATCATCAAACTTATGGGGTAAGGGGGTGAGACTGTTTTCATCACTGCATTTTCGCATTCCACACCTTTGATTCAAACACTGGGTGGCTTAGTCCTGGCTCTTTTACATCTTCCATTACCTACCTACTTTCTGTGGCTGTGATGTTTTCAGTCTAAGGATTTTGTTTGGGTTTATTTTCAATTTAATTTTTTTGTTCAGTTTACATTGCTATGATTTAGTGAGTATTTGAGAGCCAAGCAATGCGAACCGTGTAATTAATTTCACTATTTTCACTATTGTTTTGTTTTACTTAATTATGTAGGTACCTCCTAAACTAAAGTATATGTACCTACAAAATATAATGTCACTGGTTCTCATTTATTGATCAGACCAAAGGAATCTTGTTCAAACAGGCAATTGTTTAGTTTTTTTGTGGTAAATGGTGATTTATATAGTGGTGATTAATTAATTTCATGAAAAATTATAGACAATTAATAAAAAATAGTAATTTCCCCCTTAATCCTTAAGTTATAGTAAAAACAAATATTTTTTTAAAGACACTTAAACGTTAAAATGAAAATCTTTACAATATCTGTCGAGTATTTTCATAGTTTCTACTTGTAATTTTGCATTAGACCATCATTTTGCGTGTTTAAAACAATGTGGCGGTGTTTTCAACATTCTTAATCGAGTATCGATTACAAATATCACACCTAGTATTTTTAATACTCGTGGCAAGCACTAAACGATTCAACTTTGAGGAAAATTCACTAACGCTAACACTACGACATTGGTTTAATCGTTAGGAAAATTTTGCGCGATACCATTTTTGACATCGGCTAAACCAAAACCGAACCAAAACTTTATCGTTAACGTTTGAACGTTTGAGTCAGTTTGAGATGTTGGCAAATAGCGCGATCGAGGCCCTGCACTAAACACTCGCAATTACTAATCACCTGCACTCGCACTAATCAAAGTGAAAACAGGCCTTTAAAGGCCTGTTTTCACTTTGATTAGTGATTAGTGCAGGTGCTTAGTGATTAGGAGTAAACTCGTGTGGACAGCGATTGATTAGTGCGAGTGATTAGTAACCTGCGTAGTAAAGTGATTAGACGCGGGTTCAATTTTTTTGCGAGTGAACTGCGAGTAGCCACGTCCCGCGCGCCCTCCCTTTCCCCTCACTCGCAGCCTGCCTGCACTGTCCTGCACTACACACGTCTGCACAGCAGTGTTTAGTGTTTAGCGTTTGGCGTCGGATGCTAACAACTGAATTTACTAAACACAGCCACTTGACAAAATTGGACACTTCTTGCACTACACACCTGCACTAAACACTCGCAATTACTAATCACCTCCACTCGCACTAATCAAAGTGAAAACAGGCCTTTAATCTGTGCTACAGCCCAAATACACATGACACGATCTATATAATCAAAGGATCAAAGTTCTTACGAACTACAACGTCTACGGAATTTAAATTTTACTGTAAGTATATATATATATATTGTGATTTTTTATGTAGGTTTACTTTACAAAACTAAAAAGTTTGAAATAAACCAAATTATTAAAATAAAATATATAGGTACTTAACTCGAATGCTAAAACAACTATATAAAAAACATTTATATACGCGTAAAAACCGGACTAACAAAAAATAACTGCAAAGAGAAAAAAACTGAAAAGGAAAATCTTATGTAAATTCGGTTTTTACGCGTACATATAATTGTTTTTTTTAATAGTCTGGTACACGCTTAAGGGGGGCTTACCACCAGAGACAGAGTAGTGATCGCGGTTAAAGCAAAGACCTATAATAAAGCTAGGCCTCAGAATAATAACTAAAGCTATAGAAACCGGACTAAAATAGCAAAGGTGTCACTAGATTTGTGACGTTATATTTGAGGTAATGTAGTGAGTGACTTTATAAAGGACTCAAGATTTTTTTTGATCACCGTTTAACTCTCAGAGGATTAACTGATGACCGCTTGACATAACAATACAAAAAATAAAAACTAAGTGTCAACCATTTGTTGCACTCCAACCTTCCTTTCTAGCCATAAGATAGAACGGAACTAAACATAGTTGCACGATTTTTATTTTAGCCATCTTTCTATAGCTTTAGTTATTGTTCTGAGAGCTAGGCAGTGTTCTTTCTTTCTTCTGTGGCTAAGGTCATTTCCTCCAAAGCTAAAATGGTGTAGCGCGGAGAGGGTAAGATGTGCTATGAATATGTGCGAGCCGACTATACTAAGCGATGTACTCTAGAAGTAGAGCAAGCTCCATAAAATATTCTTCTGATTTTCAGATAGCTAGCCATACTGGCCTATGCCACTCGCGCAATTCCAGCTCACATAAATTATTCTATTCAGCATCAGCACGCATCCTTTGTTTGTCCACATCCTTTGGTCCAGTATTTGTTATATCATCATCATCAGTATTTGTTTTGATATTAAAACAAATAGGTACTATAATAAATCTCTTTGTATTAAAACAACTTAGGTATTGTTTTGCAATTATTACAGTTAATATTTATTAATACTACCTAAAGTTAAACAATTTCTAAGGTATGCTGTGTTGTTCACTCTCTGAAACTATTCCTTTTCCCTGCGATTGTACATGACACGAAACTTAAAAAAGTTTACATGAGATTCTCCGTTACAATATTATAAACCGATCTACTGCCCCGCAACCGCGCTCGTATTTTACGCACTCGCGGAACAAAGACCGTGGCCAAAACCACTCGCGGATTGCGAATTTGCGACGCGGCGCGCGATTTATCTGTTCATTGCTACGTTGTTTCAATTACCGTGGAGTAAGATTTCCGTTGTATAACGTACAATGAATCCGCTCGCCACGTTGCACGACGCTCATGCACATGGCCGATCGGTACGTACACACCATAGAACACAATTACTGTACAAACGGACAACAAGTGACAACACAGTTTTGTTTCCACATCTTACTTGCTCAACAGTAAGGCTGAGCTACGGTCACTGATGACTTGATGAGTAATGTGGGTTCCACCCAGTGCTCAGAGCTGGTTGCAGCATTATTATTTATTAAGGCACTAGACTAGGCATATTCCTCACGTGGTAGGCGTGCGTACACACACAATCTGTTGTTTGCCTAAACTAATTTCATGCCAACACTACAAATCCATTCAATTGGTCACAACTCTTTTATATGATGACTTGGATTTATTCGGGGGTGGCATTCGCAGCTTCAAGAGGTCTCTCCTTTTATAATTTAATGGAAGGATTTCATGTTTTTTACTGTATTTATTTTATTTTATTTTTATTTATTTTATTCAATTCTATTTTAATTTATTTTATTTTCAATAGCGGTATTAATTCTTTTTTGTTGCGTATGTTTATTGTCAATTAATTTTTCGTCTTAATGTAATTCTAATGTTTTTATTTATAAATGTTGAAATTTTAAATTTTAGATTAAGTATTTAATGTGCAATTGCGTGCGGTCTTCACCTCTAATTGTATTTGCATCTAGTTTTCTTTTTTTTATGTTTGTCCCTATGTTTTTCTGATGTAAAATACGTTGGTGTTCTAAATAACCTGTTTTAGTTTACATAACTACATACACTTTTTTTTTAGTTGAGGGCTTCGTGCGATTAGCACATTTAGCCAGTGTCAAAGTAATTTTTCTTACAAGTAATACATAAATAAACAATTTTTCCTTATATGATGATGATGAATGATATTAGAAATGGAAAGTGAGAAATGATATACCCCCCAACCCCTCGAGTATCTCAGTAAAGATGTGGGGCTTTACTAAGTCCTCACGCGAGCTTCTTGAGAGAATTTGAAAAGTAACGTTGCACTGTTTTGTTTCATTTGCCAACACTTATGCACACTCACGAACACTTAATGGTTAATAATCTACCATTATTTCACATTAATATTCGACATAACACAAATTTTAGAAAATAAAACAAAACCGCAGACATGACGCTTCACTTTCTCGCCTAGAAGTCCCTACATACACTTAAGACTCACATATTATAGCAGATAGTTAGATTATTGTTAGGATAAATTATAAGACATATTTTTTAAATAATTTACTTTAAATACTACTTATTACATGAGTATGCTGTAAAACAGTATAAAAATAGATTCTCATTTGATACTTTGAGTATACATTTTCGAGATTTAACACTGGATTGTATTAACAAACACTAGAAGGAGAATACCTGATCAGTCTGCTTTTATCAAATAAGCAATAATTTATTACATAGTAAAATTTTATTGTTATTATATAACACAGCAAAGATTTACTAAACTCAAACATTTTTAGTCAGCTAATACTGATGATAAATACAATTCAATGTACAACTAAATAACAATTAAATTACTTCTTAAGTTAACTACAATGTACTTTGTAACTTTACTTAAATATTATCACAAGTCAGATCACTGTCGAAATTAAGATTAAAATATAAAAATAACAACATTATGTTATTTAAATATATTGTAGTGTAAAATTCGTATATGCTTGAGATTTCTGAATAAATATTTTTACATTATAATAATACCTAATATCTTTAGATCACCTTCAATAGTTGAACAGGAGATGTTGAAACAATTTTTTCCTTGTCTATATGCTTCATGTAAGCCAAGAAACATGTCCAAACAAGGCTACAAAGACTTATGAATGGAACTCTGTTTCTTGGTGGAATAAGACAGAAATTTACCATAGCTACTGCAGGCCACACTGATGCACCAACCTGAAAAGTAAAATATCACTCATTTAAAGGTTTTTACAAACATTTTTTTAAAAGTGACTGTCAAATATATTTAGTTGTGCCAAAATAATTCAAGCCTCATATTGTTTGATATTAATATAACTACCATGAACTAGGTACCAAAAGTCTGTTTTAGGGTTTCTTGATATAATGCTGGAACCATTTTTTCTTACTCCCATAGAATAGGAAAGCTGTAAACAAGCCAGTAAATATTTATGACATAAACAAGGCTATTATTATGAGTTCATTTATTATAGTTAATTTGATGTCAACTGACATGGGTACAACTCGGTCCAATTATTACATCATAAAACTAAGTCTGATTCATAAATATTTGTGATTTTTTTATATTAATTATTCATTCATTATTTTAATATCATCTTCTATTTCTAAGTTAGTGTTAAAACTTTTGGCATCGAAATAATTATAATAAATTACTTGTTTTATCTTATTTGTTTTGACATCAAAATTGTATTTGTTCTACTGCGCTTGTGTTACTAAATGACATTTAATAAATTTGTAATTATTTCTTGTGTGGGTGATGATATGATTATTAAATCATAATAAATTTATTTATTCACAGACCCAGGTGTTTGCATAATCGCAAATACCTTTACTGTACATAAGTCCAGAGTGCTTTATGGTGATATCCTTACTTTGTAAGTCGGCAAGAACTTCGCCTCCACTTCCGCTAGTGCTTCATGAAATGGTTTCATTTCCAACATGCTCATAACAAAATAAAAACTGCACATTGCAAATGGTGTATATGTTAAAGTTTCAACTAATGTCTGTAAACAAAAAATAAATAATTAAAACTCATTTAACTAGTTATCTTAAAGCAAAATAATATGAAGAACATTTCATTGTAGTATGAAGAAATAAATCTGCAAACTTTAATAATTATGTTACAACATTTTTTCCTTACTTTTATAATGCCTGCTTTTATTGTATTCCCAGGCCACATCACATTAGCTACTGTTAGCCAGCTGTACAGTGTGGGAGCCACATAACAAGATCCATAGAGACCATATCGAGCACTTCGCCACCAGTCATATGTATCTGTAAACATAAGTGGAGCAGTAATATCAGTAACAAGAAGTTAATATTATTATACTTGACGAAATATTAACTCGTTTCATATTTTTGTAACATTTTTAAACATGAACAAACATACCTATATTTTTTCCTTCAAGAGTCTGTTGTATTAGACTAGAAAGTGGCCAGATTATGCTATATGATGCCATCCCACGGAGGAGAGGATATTTCTTGAAAACTACTCTAAATTTACTTAAAACACCCATTGTGAAAAGCAATGCTTCTGTTCACTCTACTAATAAAAAAATATGTATTGCATTAATTATGTAAGCTTCCTCATAGTAATTGTAAAGTTAGAAAACGACCTTACAACTGAAAAGGAAACGTCACGAAAATAGTCCAATCTGCATAATTATTTTGATGTAGAGCCAAAAGGAACTCGCAGACAATCGTGCGATTGCTACCTATCTTTTCTACTATATAGGTACAATTTTCTTTATGTATGCTACCTATGTAATTTGCGTTGGTATTGGTAGTGGTAGTACATAAGTAAACTGACAGTGACATGACATACATGACAGATTGAATTTTTTTATATAATTTGTTCATGACCATTGATACTAGTCCTTCAGTCAAAAATTTAATTTATACGTTTCTCAAAATTAAACTCTTTAAAGGATGATGATGAATGATAATAGAAATGAGAAGTGAGAAATGATATACCCCCCAACCTCTCGAGTATCTCAGTAAAGATGTGGGGCTTTACTAAGTCCTCACGCGACATCTTGAGCGAATTACATACGTATTTAGCACCTAATTAGAGCCTCCGCTATGCAAAATTTCATAAGGATTACTCTTACTTAGAGGAACGGAGATATCGAACTAGACTTGTGAATGACATTTCGAGCTGACATCAATAATGACAATGAGAACGGAAAATAGGCCAAACAAATAAATAAGCTTACTTTAGAAAAAGTTACGACATCTCTCTGTGTAATAAATAAGATATATAACTATTCACTTCTTCACTTCTATTCACACAATTTCGCGTGAAAGTCGTTAGAGTAGGCAATTATTTATACCTTAACTTGACTTTAGTTAGAGAGTCTTCTCTACGGTTGTGCTATTAATTAGTTATTCTGTGCTTCCAATGCGTTTTCACATAAACAATTTATACTGACAGAGTCAGAATTTCACGCACTATTAATAGAAACGTTTTCATCATCAGCTCATTTTATGTCCCCACTGCTGAGGCGGGGCACGAGCCTTCCCTATGGATGGATAGGGAGAACGGGCTTTAAAAACCACCTCACGGGCCCAGTGCAGATTGGTGGTTGTTAACGACTGCTAATGCAACCGGGACCAACGGCTTTATGTGGCTTCCGAAGCACGGAGAAGCTCGAGATGATACACTTTTGGACACCCATCCGATGACCGGCCTTTGCGAAAGTTGCTTAACCTCAGCATTCGCAAACTGGGCGCGTTAACCACTGCGCCATCGAGCTCCTCAGAAACGTTTTACCTGAAAATAAAACGGTTATTATTAAATATACTTACATTATTTGAAGCCTAATATACAGGGTGTTTGGCAGATCGTTGAACAAACTAAAATAGGGGGTAAAAACCATTCAGGCATTTAAAAAAAATCCTGGTCATAAAAATCTTTTTATAGGATTTTTTATTTGATTTTTTAAATTATAAAGAGTGAAATGATGTCTACTGCTAATCCCCCAGAAAACATAAATCTGTTCGCTGGTGTGATTTTCGCGCAAATGAACGTTCGCGCTTTACAATTACAATTACACTTTCGAGCGATGGTACTTTCGCAATATCGTCTTCGCGCTCGTATTCGAGCTATCGTCTTTCGCTATTGCGTAGTACTCCCACAAATAACATACCATTAGAAAGCCTACACTTTAGAGATGTTTTAAAAAATCTGAAGCTTTCCATCACTTTTACTTTTTTTATAAATGCAACTCAAAGTTGAGTGTTAAATTTTATTTCATCTTTTTTTTTAGGTTTGGGAGACCACAACTTTGTTTTTAGCAAAAACCTGTAACAAATACCAATTTTTTTAGAACCTACCATCCCCTAAAATTTGGGTTATGCGGATGATCTGGTCATCTCAGTCAGTGGGAAATTTCCCTCTACGGTATCGGAGGTAATGCAACGTGCCCTAGGTCTGCTGGAGGAATGGTGCAATGCCCATCACCTCTCTGTAAACCCGTGGAAAACAACAGCCATCCCCTTTACAAGAATGAGAAACACTACGGGACTGGGTAACCTAACACTCTATGGCACCCGGCTCTCTTGATCCAAAGAAATGAAATATCTAGGCTTAACGCTGGATAGGCAACATACTTGGAAACAGCATGTGGACACATCCGTAGCCAAGGCTTACAGAGTCTTTGGCATGTGTCGGTCTACATATGGCAAGACTTGGGGACTCAACCCCAAAATCATTAGGTGGATCTACATAACGATGGTGAGACCGATCCTCACATATGGCAGCATCGTCTGGTGGCCCAGAAACAGGCTGAAGATCTGTAGGAATGCTCTTAGCAAACTTCAGAGAACAGCTTGTCTAGCAATCACTGGCGCCTTTAGAACCACTCAAACGGCAGCGCTGGAGGTCCTCACAGACCTTCCACCCCTGCACATTGTAATGGAAACAGAGGCAAAGAAAGCGTTACATAGACTAAAGGTGGCCGGACTATGGGACGCATCTAAACCTCTGACCAGACACACAAAATGGGAACCAAGTGAGATTCCTGATAGGATCATGGAAATGGGGTGCGATAAAAAATCCCCCATATTCGTGTTCGAAAAGAAATTTAAAGTTTATGTTCCAACCAGGGACGAATGGAAACGAGGGCCACCGTCTCCGGAAAAAGACAGTCTAATCTGGTACACCGACGGATCAAAAATTAAGTCGGGCACAGGGGCAGGCGTCTATAATAACGACTTCAAGCATAGTCAAAGCATGGGAAAATTTGCTACTGTTTACCAAGCAGAAACTTTCGCAATTCTCCTATGCGCAAAGCAGAATATAGAGTTAGCTATTAAAAAGCGCAATATATTCATCCTGAGTGACAACCAAGCCGCGCTCAAGTCACTCATATCGCCCCGAATCGACTCTGGCCTTGTTCTGGAAACCACAAAAGCTCTAAAGGTCCCAGGCCATTTGGGAATCCACGGCAACGAGATGGCGGATGCATTTGCCAGGGAGGGCTCAGAGACCCAGCTTATTGGTCCTGAGCCGTTCGTGGCACTTGCACAAAGTACCGTCAACAAGGCCCTAAAAGATTACATCAAAAACAGGCACGGCATCGAATGGAAAGAGCAGCCGGGTATGAAACACTCCAAATCCTTCCTAGGCGAAAACGCCTTAGGACGGAGTAAGTTCATATGCGGAGGCAACAGAAGGCAAGCCCGATTAACCATCGGTGCCTTGACAGGGCATTATGCCACAAAACAAATGCTTCACAGAATGCACCTTTCAACAAATAGTTTGTGTAGGGCATGTGGAGAGCAAACCGAGTCAATTCAGCACCTACTCTGTGACTGCGACTCTCTGGCTAGGAAAAGAATGGGACTCCTGAGGTCGGCCTATCCAAAACTGGAGGACTTTAGGCTCTTCGCTCTTAAGGACGTTGCCAAACTTATGGCATCTATCTTTGCAGAGGAGGAAGAGTGAAAGGATGGGGTTGCACAAAAGATCCCAATGGGTCAAAGTGTTACTGGGAGGTGGAAACCTCGGCAGGCCCCACTAAGATAAGATAAGATAAGATCCCCTAAGATTCCAATAAAGAAAATTGGGCCTAGCTATATAAACGATAAAGTTATAGGGGTTTAGAGGTACGTTTATTCACCTAAACTATTTCTACTGACAGAGTCAGAATTTCACGCACTAATAATACATATAACATTATTATAAAAAAAGAAGTTCGTTTTCTGTAAGCACTAATATGGGTACGCTGTATAGACGCCAGCTCGAAATGTCATTCACAAGTCTTGTTCAATATCTCCGTTCTTTTAAGAGCAATCCGTATGAAATTTTGCATAGCGGTGGCACTAATAAGGCACTAAATGCGTATGTTAATTTCGTTGTTAATAAGTAGTTTTCGAGAACGATCACGTGTACGCCAGCTTGATCGTGATGCCAGCGTACACACTAAAAAGGTCTTTATTTTTTTAAACTAGAGGCACAAATTATTTTATGTTTGCAGTAATTACGCACTAAAAGATGGCATAACAACAAACTTGAATTAGACCATGTGTACGCCAGCATAACGGACACGTTTTCGAGAATGATCTTGGGCTTGGTTACGCCCTAGCTTGATCGTGATGCCAGCGTACACACTAAAAAAGTCTTTAATAAATTTAATCTAAAAGTAATCTACTAAATCTAAATAGACTTACTAAAGAGGCACTAATTATTTTGTGTTTGCACTAATAACGCACTAAAAGAGGGCATATAATAAACGTCAAATCGACCTACTACGTGTACTCTGGTTTAGCATACACATTTTATAATTTATTATCTATCACCTAATGGTGAATAATGTCACGTACGATACTGAAGACATGGTTGTATAAGCTTTATCCCTATACCTTTATAAGTCAAGCGAAAGAAAACAGTTTGAAAAAAGAGCATGTTACTGTCATCAGGTTGTCAGGTGACAGGTGCAGTCAAGCTCAAGTTAATCAAACTTTCAAATTCTCTCAAGAAGTCTGCGTTAGGACTTAGTAAAGCCCCATAGCTTTATTGAGATACTCGAGGGGTTGGCTCACTTCTCATTTCTATTAACATTCATCATCATCTTTTATAGAGTTTATTACAGATAATACTAATGAAATTAGGAAACTAATGACATGACATGGAAACAAATGCATGGTCTATGCCGGCCTACCTTAGCCGGATCCTCAGGGAACGAACCTCAGAATCTTAGAACCTCAGATTAATAACTAAAGCTATAGAAGGAAGGTTAAAATAAAAAACGTGCAACTAAGTTTAGTTCCGTTTTATCTTCTGGCTAGAAAAGGAGGTTGGAGTGCGACAAATGGTTGACACATTATTTTTATTTTTTGTATTGTTATGCTCAGAACTCAGAACAATAACTAAATTAGTCATTGTTCTGTATTTTTCCATTCGTTTTAAGCATTACATTGGACATTAGTGCATGGTCTTTAGGAAATCTGTAAAATAAAAGTATCGATATTTCGATTTAGAAAAGTATGCACATTGTTACGTCACTATACATGATATAGATAATCCGATGCCATTTCTGAATTATTGCTAAATCTGATCTATCTATCTAATCTAAATAAATTAAATTAACGGATGGTTTTTGCTACAAAATGGTTCTACCAAATTTTGTTTGTATTTTTATTTGCTTATCAGTTCACATTCGACAAATAATATAGCAAAAACATACCGATTGAAAGTCAATAGTCCATGACTATTTTCTTTTCGATATTATTAGAAGTTGCTGCCCCCAACTACAAAAGAAATAGTGCCAAATAGACTACACATTCACTATTTCTAGTAATCCAAGTCATTCGTGCAATCTAGACAGTAATACTATTAAAATCTGAAATAATTATGAGATACTAAGACAATGTTATTGTCCGAAGTTATTGACAGTTGATACGATTAATACGCGAACAAGTCAAATATATCTTCTTTTAAATCAATGTACTTCTGAATTTGGCCGGGGCATGGATGGGCAAAAGGACTCAAGATCTTATTATTCTGATGACCGATGACTTAGCAATACAAAAAATAAAAACTAAGTGTCAACCATTAGTCGCACTCTAACCTTCTTTTCTAGCTATAAGATAAAACTGAACTAAACATAGTTGCACGTTTCTATTAACCTTCTTTCTATAGCTAGTTGTTTTTGTGTTGCTATTTTAGTCCGGTTTCTATAGCTTAAGTTATTATTCTGAGGAACGAACTACATTTTAAAAAATCGGTCGGTTTACTGACGATAGTTATACGTGACAACAACGTCATAAGAAAATACTGATGGAATGGTTTCATTTTTCAAAAGAAAATTTTAATTTTATTTGTCATTTCAGACACGTTGTTATATGTGGAAGATTTAACATTTATGTTTTAATTTTTTGAAATCATAGCAGAGATCGATAATTATTTCGATCGAATAGTAAAGCAATTGATTTTTTACTCATCGTGAAATAGTTCTGTTAACTATTGTTATAGTTTTGTCAATTATAGCATGACCTACAGTCGATGCACTAGCGGACCGATGCTATTTATTTTAATGATGAAAGCACGAATATACCACTGAACATATATTTAATATCGAAAGAATCATTACCTTTATCGCCGCAATTATCGTTGCTATAAATAAACAATTGACACCACATTCACTTTTCACTGCACTTCATACTTGACGAAAACATGTAAATGTATTATTGTATAGCAGCTGTCCACGCGGACGCATCGCTCACTCAAGTAGGAAAGAGACAGATGTCGAACGCTGCCGAACGCGGAGGCCGATTGTGCCTCTTTGTCGCTCGTTCCGCGCCCTCGCTTGCACTTCAAGCCTTAAATGGAACGCCTCAGAGCGAGGTAACACCGCCTACGTCATGTTTTTTCGTGCGTGCAGCCGGCTCCATCGAATTATAAGACGTTGTCACGTCAAAAAATCAAGCCAATCAAAGTCATTTAGAATTTCATTTCAGGGGTGAGGCCAGGGGCTTAATACACATAATATACAGTAGTTCGACTTCATACTAAGCGCTCGAATCGACACACGCACACACAGGCGTCGTTTACACGGCCGCTAAGCCATTTTGAAAATGGCAAAACTCCGGCAGTGCCACGCCGCGCGCCGGCGAGACTGGTCGAGTGAACTATCGGTTGTGTCACGTCGTCCCGCCGCTCTGCTCGCGCGCTGTCCGCCCGCCCGCCTTTTGTTTCTTTTTTTATTAACATGGTTTTATTGGCGGCGTCACGACAATATTATACAAACTGCTGTTTACGGATGCCTAAACACAACAGTGACAAAACCAACAATGTCATTTTTTGAACTTCTTGCTGAAACACTTTTCTGTTACAAACTTATAATTAATAATGTAATTAATAATAAATATGGTGATCAATGTTTATCCCTGAACCTAAATCTTCACACATAGGTACTTATAACACAAATCTACACACGCCTGCTTTATTTTTGTAGGCGCCAACCCTATCGCTTCGCCTACTAGCCGTAGGAATTTAACTCAAGAATACCAGTTAAACTACTGTTATATGTGTTATGTTGTTGTTATATTATGTGTATTGTGCCAGGGGCCACGGGCCAGGGGCCTTCTTGGCGGGGAAGTGAAGAGCCATGTCTGCGGTTTTGTTTTATTTTCTAAAATTTGTGTTATGTCGAATATTAATGTGAAATAATAGTGGATTATTAACCGTTAAGTGTTCGTAAGTGCGCATGAGTGTTGGCAAATGAAACAAAACAGTGCAATTTCACTTAACTTAGTAAAGCCCGTAAAGCCCCACATCTTTACTGAGATATTCGTATTCATTCTTCCACCATAAATTCATAACATTAAGTACAATAAAAAACCGACGAATAGGCTTGATTGATTTCATCCGGAAGCGTAAAACAATACACAAAAAAAAAACTTCATATTGTCTGTCACTTCTGTCAGTCACGTAAAGTCAAACGAAATCGGTCAACCAAGAGTTTGTTCCAGCCTTTGACGTTCCAGCTGTATGAAAAAATTATAGGAAATAATAGTCTCTAAAAGTTTTTTAAACTGATCAATAGGTTCTTCGTTGTAGGACTTGTAGGTCATGTTGACATAATTTTCGAAATGTCTAGCAGTAGCTCTTTGCTATTTTCCATCAATAATGAAGGCAAAGTATATGCTCTGTCAACCAGCGGATCCTGTTGGAGAGAATTTATGTATCTCGGCTTAGAATTCAAAACCCTATCGGCAGTGCCGCATCACTTATGGGCTGTCGGAGGGGATCGACAAATATATCTTCACGTTCATGGACTTGAGATACCTATACGAGTTAAAGAAGAATCGTTCGAGAATGAGAGGTGGTTACCATTGGAAGGATTTAGTGGTCGCCTTCTACCAACAGACAGGTACCACTTCTCCTCACAGGATGGCACAAAAGACAGATCAATTGATCGTATTCGTTTGCCTTCTATGGCATGGCAGTGGGAAGGTGATTGGCAATTGGAGCTTACATTAGATGGACAACCTTTAGACCATGATGGCTGGAGCTATGCTGTTGATTTTCCCGCACAATTCAGTCCAGGTAAACAATGGAAATCTTGTGTCAGGAGGAGAAAATGGATAAGGTATCGTAAGTTCAGTGCTATGAACTCATGGTGTGCCATTGCTCCTCTGCATAAAGATCCTACCCAAGAGCCGTTTATTGATGTAAGTATAGGGGGTAATGATATTCCTTATGCTCAGCCTGGATCACTATCAGTATGGGCAATAACAGCACAGGGCAGAGTTATGTTCAGGTCTGGAGTGAGCACAACTTCTCCAGAAGGCTTGAAATGGATAAATGTTAGCATTCCACCAAACTGTGATATTAAACAAATATCAGTTGGTCCCACTGGATTACTTTGGGCATTACTGTGGACTGGTCGTGCAATTGTTAGAAAGGGAATTACTAAAGATTGCCCCACAGGGGATGGTTGGCTTGAAGTGAAATCTCCTAGTGAAAAGAAGCTATCAGCAATATCGGTTGGACACAATGCCGTTTGGGCTGTGAGTTCTGATGCTCGAGTTTGGTTCAGAAAAGGTATTGATGGAAATTTAGGGGGATCATCTGAGGTTGCTGCAATGGGCAATGGCTGGTTAGAAATCACAGGCAATATGATTCATATATCAGTTGGTAAAAATGACCAAGTGTTTGCTATTGGAGAAACTGATAGATCAATTTATTGGCGAGGTGGAATTACAGCATCAGAGCTGACCGGCAAACGATGGAGGATGGTGCAGGTGAATATGCAGCTTAGCCGAACTTCCAGCACTGCAAGTGGCATTTCTTCTGCTTCAAATGCTAAGCATCACAGCCTTAATACACTAGAAAATACTCCAGAACTTAAATCTAATATAAATTTACATAACTCTTGGGAAGAGTCTCATTCTGCTCCGATAGAGCATACTTTGCCAATGAAATCTATTAAAGAAAGACGTCCAAAAGGAAATGCTCATGTTGAACATGTTGATTTAACTGGTAAAAGTTATGAAACTACCTTGAAAAATCCCCGTGCTTGGAGTCCAGTTCGAAGTGTTGGTTCAGTTGTTGGAATGGAAGCACAGCCAGACAGTGATAGTAGCGTATTTGATGTTGATTCAGGAATGTATTTTGATGAAGAAGTCAGCCAAACAGCTTGGGGCACTTGTGATACTACTTGGGCATTTGTTGAGGCTGGTGCTTGTTGTATAGATACAGTTCAAATTCCACACTGGTTCACAGACAATCAAAATGCTCACAATTCAGACTTAACTGCTAAATGGAGGGTCCAAATCTTAAAAAGCCTCAAGAATCGCAATCAAGATCATAATGTGGATCTATCTAATTACGGTATTGCAATTGAAGAAAAAGGGTGGACTCGTAGTTGTGAATCAAGACTGGTTAATGCAAACAATATCGGTGAAGACTGCATTCTGTCACTTTACTGGCATGCTTTAGAAAACATAGGGACTCTTTCCGTTTTCCAACCAGATGGTACTATAAAGTTTATTATGAATTTGGGTGAAGTCACAAGTGTATTTACATCATCAGAACCTGGGTGCCCAAGGATAACTCTATTAGTCCCTCGCCAGCACAAAGATGGTATTAAAGTACAGTTTATATCTGAAATGGAACAAGAAGAATGGCTTTGTGTATTAGTGGACATAATATCACAGATAAATGGTCTATCAGGAAAGCCTTCTGCTAGTTCACTGTGGGCAATCACTAATTCAGGGGATATAATTAATTGGGATCCAAAGACATTGCAATTGAACTCTGATAGTAATGGAATTTATACAAAAGAATTTCAAGTGTTTGGAAAAGACATTCTAGCAGGCTTCTCAACCAATTTGAGTAGTAATTTTCCACCAGGAAGTTCATTAAAAGTTACAGGAAGCTTAAGTGATGAAATTAAAAGATTTCATATAAATTTACAAGGACCAGAAGTTAAGAAACAAAGGCACAAGATAGAAGTGGAAGTAACAGACATTCCTTTACATTTCAATGTGAGATTTGATGATACTGTTGTTGTATGTAATACAAAAATATTTGGTAGTTGGGGAAGTGAAGAACGCCACGACCTGCCTCTATCACCAGGTCAAGAATTTTCAGTTAAAATAATTTGCCAAGACCAGGGATTCAAAATAATTGTCAATGACAAAAGTTACTGTTTCTTTGAACATAGACTAAGTCCCGAAACTATAACAAATGTATCAGTTAAAGGTCCTCTAAAACTTTATACTATGGAGTACTCCACTCCTAATATTATCATAGATCCAGAAGAAATGATTTGGCGTGTAATGGGTGGGTACTTGCGAAAAATTGAGTGTTCTCAAAATGGAGTTATTTGGGGCATATCCCATGACCACAGAGCTTGGGTTTATACAGGAGGATGGGGTGGTGGTATTTTAAAAGGTTTGTAAAGTGATTTGGAAAAGTTAGTTACTATTACTTACCTACATATTATGGCACCAAGGCATTGTTACCTAATTTGTTCATAAAGTATATCATTATAAATTTCTTAAACCTCGTACAATGAATTCTATGTGGCTTATAGCTTGCTCATTCATAGCATGATTATATTATTTATATTCCAGCTGTAAGTAGCAATGAGGGAATCAATGCAATGACTGACACTCAGACATATTGTGTTTATGAAAATCAAAGATGGAACCCACTTACTGGCTACACCTCAACAGGACTACCTACAGATCGCTATATGTGGAGTGACATTACTGGGAAACACAAAAGAACAAGAGAACACACAAAGCTGTTAAGTCGTCATTGGCATTGGGTAAGCAAATGAGACCAATTTATAAGTAAGCATTTTTACAGAGCTTGTCAGAAATTAATTTTGAAAGGTATCTACCAGTATACTAAATTTCGTTTTCGTTAACGTGATCGAACGGCAAATGAAACGCTATATAGGCACCCTATACCCCGGTTGTGTGGCCACGAACCCAGCAAAGGTTTCGATACGACACGCGTAAACGACGCTTAACTAATTGATTATTTCAGATATCTGAATGGATGATCGACTACAATACGCCAGGTGGAGTAGACAGTGACGGTTGGCAGTATGCAACGGACTTTCCAGCGCCATATCACGGCAAAAAACTGTTCACCGATTGTGTCCGACGAAGACGGTGGTATCGTAAAGCGCAAATTATTACAGAGGGCCCCTGGGTTCGTGCCGGGAGCACTGCCTTGCTGGATATCTCTTTATGGGTAACTAGCATTTGAGAGTTACTATTCTAGTCAGTAATTTACAGTAGATGATTTGTATATACAAATATATTTAAAAATTTCAGAACAACGGTGGCGACGAGACGTCGGTCTGGGCTATTACTTTAGGAGGAGAGGCGATCTATCGTACTGGAGTCAATGCAACAACGCCCGCTGTATGTAATTATAATAAGATGAAGAATATTATAAAGCTGCGCTGTAGACTTAAGAGTACTAATTGTTATATTTTTTACAGGGTGTCCATTGGGAACATGTTAATAGTCCTCAATCTTTAATTGCCATAAGCACTTACAATTACTTAATTTGGGCTGTGGGAAGAAAAGGAGAGATCTATTACAGAGAAGGTGCCTCCAAAAACAATCAAGTGGGCTTAAGCTGGAAGTTAATAGAAGCATCAAAATGTAGTAATTACTTCAACCAAAAGTCGGTTGGGGCAAAGTCTATATCTCTAACTAAACATTCCGCGTGGGTGTTACTATCCAATGGCGTCTTTGCTGTACGGACTGATATAAGTCCAACACAACACGATGGGAAGCATTGGAAATATTTAACAGGTGGGTAATAAAAGAATAATGTGAAATAAAAACATTTAACAGTAGATCAATGTTTTACCTTTACTCTAAAATAATTTGCTAAGTAAGTTTTTCGAGATTTTCGCCGCCTATGAGCAGGCCTAGCAAGAAGTTCTATCGAAATCGTATCATAAAAGTTTAATCAATTTGTTAGCTCCATTCATGGACGTTGATACGCTGCTGTACCAATTCCCATGCAATGCTAGGTGTGGGCCTATCAGTGGTGATTACGCTGTAAAAGCCATAGTAACCATCAGTAAATTCTGTCTTAAAAAATATTTTGGTAATATTTTAACTTGTACCAAAATAAAATAATAAATGGAAATTTAGTTGTCAATCTGTGGCAGTTACGAGTGGTCACATAATGTTCCCATCAATTAAGTTTTGACGTTTTCAAATTGCGAAATGACTTTCAAAGGCGTGTGTTGATATAAGATCTATGGTCCTTCGGTTTCCAGATTGCGAAATTAATTTCAAAGACGTGTCGGTGGTGGAGCACGAAGTGTGGGCGGTGAGTTGCGACGGCGGCCTGCACCGGCGGCTCGGCGTGGCGCCCGACAACCCGACCGGCAGCGCGTGGCAACTCGCTCACTCCGGGCCAGTGGTCCATGTCTCGGCGAGGGCGAGTTCGTTGCAGTAAATCGCGAGCGTATGTAGCCCGCAATATTCCCCGGTTCTCATTTTCCCTCTATAATATGGGGTTGTTTAAACGAGGTTTGAAGAAGCAACTTGCAGGTCGCTAATGTGAGGAGGTTTATGTGGCATAATCAAATCAGAACTTTATACAAAGAAAGCGTAAAGGTCAGCAGGTCAGTATAGTGAACCGAGCCGTTTGTCGCGAATTCCGTGTGCTTCGGTGTATCGGACAGTCATCAATGCAGTAACATATCAAGCACGCCGCGAATAGTACGTTCCGGTCAGTCGCCACCATTATAGTACGAGTACAGTACCTAGCACAAACTTCTATGATAATTATGATGTCTGTCAATTGTTACTTTAATTTACGGACGGACGTTGTGACGCTGTACTAATTTTCATACAACATTACACTTTTACGCAGCGACACTGTTTCAATAGTAGTTCTTACTAAGCTTACAGTTCGAATCTACTCTACCATTAATCACAATAATAGTAAATAGGGAAACAAAAACCAAAACCAAACTTGGTTTTGGTTCCAAAAGTCACGCTCGCGCTCATGCAAGGGTCCAGGCTAACGCTAACACTAGCTAAGGGTGTCGCCGTCGTCGATACGTCTAGGAGGTCATCATCAAATAGGGAAAAGTAAGAATACACGAATAGCAGATAATAATTAACTTTCGAAGGAAAATGAGAACGGGAAATCGCGACTATCACGTCGCGGAACTACCCAGTTTACCACGTACAAAGCCAAAGAAAATTTGACAAAACCAAAAGATCTTGCACGGTTGTGTTTGATAGTTACTTCTCCGTCAAACACATCACTCTCATTTTACACATAAGGTCGTGTCTGCCGAGAATAATACGTAATATGATTTATGTTGTTTTTGCATCGGCGAAAGGTCGTAAGCTCGAGTTCGTCAACCTGAGACAGTAGTTTTTTATCATAATTATCAGCTTGTATCGCCACTGCTGAACTCAGCCCTTCCCACATGAACTAACATAATAATATGGGAAGATATGAGTCATTGAAATTTTTGTCATTTACCATATTAATTATTATGCGTCATTTCGCTCAGAGAATGTTGTGTGATAAGATAATAAATAACTTGGATTTGCCTTTTACCAAAAACATAGTTTACAGAAGGGGCCATTTACACATGTTTAAGTTACCTTAGCTTGTGACATATTTGATATTATGTCAGCATAGTTACGTTACTACTCGTAGGCACGATCATTTATTATGTAAGATTCTCGAATACTTTTAATACTTCCATTTGGTATTAGTAGGAAACATGAAAGAACGATAAATTAGCAGGTAGCTAATAATAGCTTTGACCCGCATAAAACCCATACAAGTGAAGTAATTTTATTAATTCAACCTCATATAAAATGTTTATTTAGTTTCTTTAAGCAGACATAGTTTTTATATTGTAACTGAGATATTCCATATAAGACTGTATTTTTTTAGATTTTATTATAAGTGCTTTAAGTTTTTTCTTAAGTAGGATCATTTCGTTATAATAACTATTACCGATGATTTTATTGTTCTAGCAACAAAGGTAGGTAGGAAAATATTAATTTCTAATTATAACTTATGAAAACCAAGTATTTCGATGTGATAAAATTATTTTAATCAACATGTTAACATTTCTGATTTTCTAGTCATTACGTCAATGTTACTTTCAGCTTAAGAATAAATGTATGATTGTCTTAAATATATGTAATTAAAACTTAAATCAGTGTAGCAGCTTAAGCTTGAGACTAATATATATACTTATTTAATCCGTTTTTTTATTTACAATAATAAAACACGTTGACATGTACTTCAATGTTAACACTAGAGTTATTGTTTTAATCAGGCAAATCTCATATTTTTTAGGGTTTTAACTCTAAAAGCAGAAGTAAAAGAACTAACTAGAAATTATATTAGTGCCAGTAGGTTACTGTAACGTGTAAATTTCAAAGTCAATACTAAATAGCTTGATGTGGACAAATATGAAAATAGAAGATTAGTGCATTTGAATACAGAAAAAAGTAATTAATTAAATAAAGCCATATTTAGTCAGTCAGAAACCCCGTTGGGACCGACTGCAGCTCAAAATTAAACGAGACCCTTAAGTGAAGACTAGTCAATGTAAGAAAAAGCTAATTTAAACCAAGTTGCCCGCTCTTAGAATGCCAACTGGTAAATAAAATTAATACCAATGCATTAACAATAAAAAGGTTAAGTATAATAAATTAAAACAAATTTTAATAATGAGTGAGAGCTTTGCCCAGCAGTAGGACATTAAAGGTTATTAAAAAAAAAACAAATAGCTACTAACTGTTTTAATAACGCCCATGTACTTGCTTATTAATAATTTAAATCCTAATATAAACTATATGCCTAATAAATACATGCATCACGCAACCGCATAAATAATATGTTTTACGATAAGGTCTTCTACAAAATAATACGAACATTTATTTAAGCGCTGTAGTACAGCACTTTATTGTTTTATTTATGAACACTTTCATTTACATAATAAGTCTGTCTGTTTATTGATTGATGACATTTCTCGAGATGTAACAACAAGCGACAAGATTTACGACAGAATGTAAGTATAACATAAGGGCGTCCGCAGCGTTAGGCAGGAGCACGGCGTGGGCGCCGCGGGGACCCGCGCCGTGCTCCATCGCGGACAAATATAGTGGTTTTGAAGCTGTCATATGTCAAAGTGCATATCAGAGATCCGTCCCGCGAACAGACGAGTATGCCGGCCGCGCCGCGTGCGACGGGCGACCCGCCTCACGCAGCGCTGCTCTATGAATTTACATGAA
The DNA here is from genome assembly GCA_947562085.1 of Eudonia lacustrata. Taxonomy (NCBI): domain Eukaryota; kingdom Metazoa; phylum Arthropoda; class Insecta; order Lepidoptera; family Crambidae; genus Eudonia; species Eudonia lacustrata. The sequence continues at coordinate 13,620,099 of OX387314.1, forward strand.
ACGGAACGCCGCTCCCATTTAACGCAGCCGACGCCCTAAAAGGCGATAGGACACCAAATTGTTACAAAGCCAGAAATATTTGAAAGACTTGATATGAAAGAAATCAAACAATGTCTATCCCGATACACACTTATAATTAAAATGTTACAACAAATAGTCTAATTCGTACCTAAGAAAATGATTGTTAGGGTCGTTTTGTATTCTAGGATAGCCGGCGACTAACGCGTCCTGTCCTCCGATGTATAGGGTGTTGTAAATCTTCCAATATACATCACGAACTTTTCTTGCAGGATGGAATAAGCCCTGAAATAAAAATATATGGTTGTTAAAAAAATACGATTGGATTTAAAAAAATGTAAAGTCAAACGTTTTAATAGAATTAAATTGTCTTTTTCGCTTTATGTTAATTGAAAAATAAACAGTTCAGTGTGCACTACTTGATTTTTACCCGATTGCGTCAGAATGTTTTTCGACTATGTATGTATGTATGTATATATATATTTAGGTATATATGTTTGTACGTTTATATGTATGTATGTATGTATATTTCTTTGGCACGCCCTACAGCCCAAACGGCATGGTGGATTTTAACATATGAGATGTCGTTAAATATGTTTTGACTGTGGGAGTGCCATAGGCTATAAAAAAAATCCGGAATAGAAAAAAAAGTAAAAAGTTTGAAATAATCCAAATTATTAAAATAAAACAAAAAATCCGACTGCTAAAAAAAACTACAATATAAAAAACAACTCGTAAAAACAGGACTAACATAAAAAATAACTGCAAAGCGAAAAAAAAGAAAAGAAAAAAAACAAGCTCTACAATCCCAGAATTCCATTTGAGCAATATTGAATGCAACGTGAAATATTTCCTTGTCCGATACCTATACTAAAATCTATAATAAATAAGTATTTATAAATACATTGAATATTGATAGTAGTCGCAGGCGGGGACAATCACAAATGATTATTTCAATTTCTTATCTCTTTCTGTCGTTTTCGACGTAAGATCGTAAGTAATGTCATAGTAATCAAAACTGTGCTTTATTCCTAGCAAAAAAAGTATAAATTAAGTTGAATTTATCAAAACTTAGGATAGTTTTTCTCCATTTATAGTAAAGTCAGCCGATGCCATATTTGAGATTTGTTTTAGTTCGTGAGGCGTTATCTAGTGTATTGTTGATCGAAGTTACGCATACATATAAAATGATTCTGTGGCAAGGCATGGATGTTTATCCACTAAAATGTTTGTTACGTTTTGTATGACTGATATATATTTAATGATAATAATGTATGTTTTTTTATAAATTATCACTATATTGATACATTTTATTATATTTGTATAATTAGTTGAGAGCTAAACTTTTATTCAAAGAAATGCAAAATTGAAGAACTTGTTTTTCTACCTATTGTTACCTTTAGTACCTATAAATTTTGATGAAATAGACGTACCAAATCAAAATACCATTTTCAATAACAATGTCTTTGAAAAGAACGAGACAAACCTGCAAGGCGTACTGCAGTATCTTGACCGGTCCGAGGGCGACGCGCATGCCCTCCACGGCGTCCATGAAGGCCTGCACCAGATGCGGCGACGTCTCGAAGATGTTGGGCCACACGTGGTTCAGCAGGTGCACCAGCGCGTCCTCGCACCCGAACCCGTACACGCCCAGCGCCATGTGCTTGATGGCGGCGCACGCCGTCTGACGGTGCACTAGGTCTCTGCGAGTAACATACAGTTGGGTTAGACTGGTTAGTCCAGGGATGGGCAAACTACGGCCCGCGGGCCATCTCCGGCCCTTGAATGATCGAAGTCCGGCCCGCGACCATCAAACAAAAATTCAAGTGCGTGTGTGTATATGAAAATGGTATGCATTTTCTGTATCAATATTTTTATTTCTCAAAAAAATATTTATTTATTGAAAAAAATACAGCAAAAAATTCAATAGCCTGGCCCGCCATAGATAGTAAATATTGTCACGCGAATGAAAAAGTTTGCCCATCCCTGGGTTGACTAACCCAGGGATGGGCATAAGCAACTTTCGCTAAGGCCGGTCATCGGACGGGTGACCAAAAATGTATCATCTCGAGCTCCTCCGTGCTTCGGAAGGCACGTAAAGCCGTTGATCCCGGCTGTATTAGCAGTGGTTCACAACCACCAATCCGCACTGGCCCTGCGTGATGGATTATGGCCCGTTCTACCTATCCATCCATATGGAAGGCTCGTGCTCCAGCAGTGGGGACATAAAAGGAGTGATATGTTACACTCAAGAGATCTTTTCTGGCGAAAATACCTTGGGACGGAATAAGCTTATAAGCGGAAGAAGGCCGGCTCGATTAAACATCTATGAGATGACAGGGCACTATGCATAAGAAAATTTCCACAAAATAAAAGTATCCAACAAACATCATATTCAGGACATGTGGAGAGAAACTGCAACACTTCTGCTACTGCAACTCTCTGACTTGGCAAATAATGGGACTCTTGGGATCGGCCTTTTCGACCTATTTAATTTTTTCTTATGCAAGTTGCGATACAATAAAAATACATTACGAAGGAAGGGACGTGAACAAAATGATAATAAAGTTCTTATTTAATCTAATAAATTGTGTGCGCCAAACGCTTACCTGTCCATTAGAGCATCTTCGAGTAATGGGCATACTGCATAGATGTAGTCTTTACCCATCTCGCCAATGTACTCGAACAAGAAAGATAACGATTTCAACACTCCGTTTTGGACATTCAACTCGGGAACCCGGTATTCGTTCATCAAAGCAGGCAGCACCGTGAAGGGCGAGCATGTCTCTGCTACAATAGCGATAGCCACAGTGGTACAAACCCTGTAAAGAGCAATGCAAAATAGTGAATAAATTATTGAATACGTAATTTGAGTCAAATACTTTAGTTCGTGGGTGAAAAGACAATTTTAAGGAGTTGATAAAAATGTTATCCTGCAAAAACATACCTGTTTTGTCGTTCTTGTACTTTCAAGTTATTGAGAAGCGTCGCCAACACATCGTGCGGGCCAATAGCCTTTGCGATATAACCGAACGTGTTCACAGTAGCTCTTCTGATAGCTTTCTTGTGTGCCTTCAGGAGCTCCAATAGTTCAAAACATATTCTCATCCATTCACGCGCCGATACAAACTCTGGGCCTCTGTCTGCAATACGCCCAACCAAATCGATGCAGTTTTCTTGCACTTTTTCGTGTCTGTAATTGACATTTAAAATTTATAGACTTTTACAAAAATGTAATTTATATCAATTTAAATATTTTAAGAATTTATCATACCTGTTCTTCAAAATAGGAGTGAGTCTGGGTAGTAAATCTTTGATAGGCGGCGTCATTTTAGTCATTCCTATAACGTTGACAATAGCTTTCAAAGCTCCCAAGATGGAGCCAAGCACTTCAGGATATTCTTCACCCAGATACTCATACAGCACCACGCCCAAATGACCCATCAACTTTTCCTGTTAGAAATGACAAAGATTAGAATTAAATTAAAAGTTAAAACTTGTAATTAGGCTTATTGTACACACGCCTGTAAACTGTAAAAAATCCTCAATTAATTTTGAACTTTATACATATGGCATATGGTTGAATATTTATTGAAGAAATTTGACAGTTTTGGATAGGGTTGATGTGCTGGCGCCTGTACAATTGTTGTAACAAATTACCTCTTGACAAGTCTTCATGACAACAGCTATTCTCGAGATCAAGTCCGCTGCCTGTTGTCGCACTTTAGCCGACTTGTTGTTCATACGCCATAGAATAATACCACAAATCTGCGGGAGGTACGGCTTTACGCGTTTGCCGAGCTGATTGACTATGGTACCAAAACCATTCAACATCACCACGTCCTGATGAAAGTAAATTCAAATAAATATTTTAAAATCATTATTGTAATTTAAGAAGAATTAAAATTTTTACTGTAACTTACTTCGGTTGTCTGTTCTTGGAATGCGTATAATATACCGTCAATAAGAGCCTCTTCAAGTTTCGAATCGATATCAGCAGCGCCCAAATTAGCTAGGATCTTTTCAATAGATTCCATTACCATTTTTCGGTACTGTTCATTGTCATCTTTGAGATCGTCTACGATTCTGTTTATTATTTCCGATGCTCCAACCTATAAAAACAAGAAAGAAATGTTCATCAAATCAAGTATATGAATTTTTGTATAATGTTAAAATATATAATAGATAAACAATTACCTTGTTGGCGATTTCGACAGTAGTATCAACGAGTTGTCGATAATTACGTCGATCTAGAGCCATGCGGTGATTCCAGAAATGTTTGAAAAAGTGCGGCAATATCTCATCCATTATATACTGCGGTTCCACACCATCGGTACCACAGCACTGTTTCACTACCTGAAAGATAATAGCTATTTAGTAGGTAGCTCAACACATTCAAGTTCTTTTCTTCTGGATGGATACATTTTCTAATCTCTACAATTATAACACTGAAAAAAGACTGAAAATGAAACTAAGTTTCTCGCCGTATATTTAGGAACCGAAGAACGGCGGCCGGCGTAGTGACGCTTTAATAATAGCTCAAATTTTGTGTAAAAAGAAAAAAAATATATAATTTTCTGTTTCAATTCTCAATAGACCGGTTTGTCACAACAAATAAGAGACATGCAGAATGGGTAGTAGGCTTCAAAAGTGCTTTTTACAGTTAATTAAAAAAAAAATAAACTATTGAATTTGAATTTTGAAGTGAGGAATACTATACCTTCAACACAATCTTTTTCATCTCCTCATCAGGCGACTGGAACTCACGAATGAGAATCAACATCACTTCACGCGTGTAGTAGTTGGCGTACTCGGCGTCCATGAGCGGGATGAGGTAGCCGATAGCCTTGAGGAAGGCGGCGAGTCCCTTGCCGCGGTGCGTACGGATACCCTTCCACAGCGGCTTCAGCACCGAGTCGAAGGACTCTATGCCGTACGGCGTGGCGGCTTCGGCTAGCGCTGCGCTCGCCAACGCAGTGATTGTTCGGACTTTTTGCTGCTCGTCCACCAATCCTGTCCACATACAATTTATTAGTAAGCTCATTTCGAGTGGGCACTAAGCTAAAAGTGTTATTTTTAACCTTTTTACCGCCAACAACTTCTACAGAAGTTCGAGATTTTCGTGCCGCCCACGCCAGCACTTCTATAGAAGTTCTTCTTTGTACCCACTTTATTAAATACATTTATACGTTGGCGTACAGCGGGACATCGCGTGCAGGATAGTTGGGCGGTGAAAAGGTTAAACATTACAGCAGCCTTCACCTTCCTAGTCAAGCTGAAGGTGAAAGTATACTTCACCCAGAATCCTCAACTACCGAGGAAATGGTATTGCCGTTATAGGTAACTAGGACCTTTTGATCTGAAACCAGTAGTCCAACAACTAGGTAGGCGATTAAATTTGTAATACAATGATGAACATTCTTTGAATAAAGTCTTTCGTCCAGTTGAAAACTCTTACACATCACATTTGAATAGCAAAAGATTCTATAAAAGCGACAATAAATTCAGAATCATACCATGTTCAATAATCTCCACCAAAGATTTGAGGTGAGGTAAAATAGCACAGCCCATAAGGATAGCTATTTGTTGCACTATCTTGATACCAGTATGTCTTGCTTGCCAAGACTTTTTAGATCTGCACACAGCCTTCAAGAACGGTAACAAAGAAGGTATACCTGCGAAAAACAATTGTCATGTTATTACAATATATAAAACGGTAAAAATACACGTCATGCATATGACTGAAACTGTTGAATCATCGAATTCACCACATTATTATAAAAGGCTGTTTTTTTTTATTATTTGTACTTGTAGGGTGGGATAATATCTTGAACTACTGAATCAACCTAAAAATTAATTCACTAATATAAAGCTAATATTATTGCTGAGGCTACATTTTATACTAGAGAAACTATCTCGGGAACTTACTACGCACCGAATATTGCGCGGCCAAATTCTAAGGCGTGAACTACCCTTTAATAAACTGAGAGGTATGCTTTATTAAACGTCTAAGTAATAAACTGTTAGAATAGATAATACATACCCAATGCAGACGCGACTACAGCGAACGCTCTGGCTGTAGTGTTTCGCACATACTCATCAATGTTGTCAATATCGGGTCTCATGGTGGAGATCATGGTGGCCAGGCCGGCAGCCTTCGCCAAGTTAGAGATAATCTCACGACCTTCCACGCGAGCGTAGTAGTCTTCGTCAATCAGCAGAGGTTCAATTACGACCAAGATCTGGGGAAAAAATAACCGAATGGCGTATTAGGGCCTGGTGTTTACTAAAGGTCTGTTAGAAAACGTTATTAAAAACCTACAAAAGAGAAACTGAAGGTATTCTTACAAAAAAATAATTAATAGCGTTTATTCTTGAAGTTCAATCAAGGTCGAGAGAAATATGTTGGACAGCCGCAGGTACAGTCGGCGGCAGATCAACCTACCCAAATCTGTCAAATTTCTCCAATGAATATTGATCCTTATAACCAAACAATAAAGTTCAAAATTGATTGTAGAAATTTGACAGTTTTGGGTAGGTTAATCTGCAGCCATGTGTACGTACGATGTATTGGGCCTTTTTTCTATCATATATCTTGTCAACAGTCAAGTACCTACTAGGCCTCCCTCTCACCTGATGGTAATCTTATCTATCGAAACACAACCATATCGCTGACATTTTTAGTATGGCGACAGACCTAGATTGAATGAAAGTTAGTCTGGAGCACTTCTAACGGTTGCGTCACAGTTTATTTATAACTATATTCTACTAGCTGTGCTCGCGACTTCGTCCGCGTGGAATAGTGACTTTCGGCAGCATTTTTAATTTTTTAGGCTCTTGTTCCCGTTTTTGCAACATTTTTCACTGATGCTTCGCTCCTATTGGTCGCAGCATGATGTTATATAGCCTAAAGCCTTCCTCGATAAATGGACTATCCAACACAAAAATATTTTTTCAATTCAAACCAGTAGTTCCTGAGATTAGCGCGTTCAAACAAACAAACTTTCAGCTTTATAATATTATAATATAGATATGTGCGCCAACACATTTCTTTTTACAGAAAACATTGTGATATACATAATCTTAAGAGCGTTTACACCGCACACTAGCGCCGCCAATGAAAAAAAAACATATCTAGTAATTAGAGATAGAAAATCAAATTATGCTCAACAAACTATCTGAATGAAGTAATTTAGCATTTTTACGTCACCTAATGAACACCTGACATGTTATGGTTTAGTTAAATATGGCGTTATAGTTAAAAGTGGCCGTAACGTCTTATTTAACTAAACCATAACATGTGAGGTGTTCATTAGGTGACGTAAAAATGCTAAATTACTTCATTTAAATAGTTTGTTGAGCATAATTTGATTTTCTATCTCTAATTACTAGATATTATGTTTTTTTTTTTATTAGTAGCGCTAGTGTGCGGCGTAAACGCTCTTAATACTAGAAATAAAAATAAACTTGCAATACCTAAACTTCGACTGCAGAAAGTTTATGGATCATTCATGGGACAAGGTGTCACTTATTATAATAAAATCCTGAATGATTTTTTAACTTTGCCCTTGAGAAATTTAAGACACACACTAAGGAAACACTTTTAAAAAAGGGCTATTACAACGTAAATGATTATGTTCATGATAAGAATGCATGGAATTGACATTCCTCCAATTCTCGCACACTGAATAGGTATAAAGCGTCAATCTATAGCAGGATGCGAAAAAATCCGATTTTTATAATAAAAATCAAAAAATCGGATTTTTGATATATATCAGATATATATCTAAATAATTATTTTTGATTTGTGTGCAGAAAGAAACCATTTTACGAGCCTTTAATACTTTAATAGATTTTATTTTAATATTGATTACATATTAGTTATTCCTTTTGTTTAAAAAGGTAAGTAAGTAAGCTCGTAAATAAGGGGTATATTATTAAAAACATACAATTGACTAAATGATTTATTAAAATCTAATATTTGAATTGATTTATTTATTTGTATTTATACTTTATAAAATTATGATTCCTTACCTAACTGGTAAACAGAAGATAAAAAACAAGGCTGAATTAGGCTGTTTTTTTCTTAAGTTTGTAATTACTCTTACGATAATCCAAAAAAATACAACATACTAATAATAATTATCTTATCACTTAAAAAGAAATAAAAAGTTGGTGGCGGTTGGTTGGTTAATGATTTTCATTAAATATTTATAACTATTATTTAAAAAATCTTTATTAGTCTAAATTATATTAAATGAGACTCTGTTTTGAATTGGTTGGTTCTCCTTTTCAGTCTTTAAAAACAGTTATTACAGTTCTTAGACAGTTGTTTTTAGTGTTCCGTACCCAAAGGGTAAAACTGGACCCTATTACTAAGACTCCGCCGCTGTCCGTCCGTCTGTCCGTCTGTCACTCTGTATCTCATGGACCGTGATAGTTAGACAGTTGAAATTTTCACAGATGATGTATTTCTGTTACCGCCATAACAACAAATACTAAAAAACAGAATAAAATAAAAATTTAAGGGGGCTCCTACACAACAAACGTGATTTTTTGCTCGTTTCTGCTCGATATTGATAACGGCAACAGGTAGACGCTTGAAATATTCACAGAATATTAAGTTAATATTCACTTTAAAAATAAATAATAAAAATTAAAATAAAACAAATATTTAAGGGAGGCTCCCATACAACAAACGTGATTTTTTTTTGCTCGATATTGATAACGGCAATAGGTAGATGCTTGAAATATTCACAGAAAATTGAGCTATACTATTCACTTTAAAAATAAATAATTAAATTAAAATGAAATTAATATTTAAGTTTCATAATTTCCCATACAACAAACGTGATTTTTTCCAATTTTTTTTTCGGTCTTAATAACGAAAACAGGTAGAAACTTTAAATATTTTTATAGATAATGGTACGGAACCTTTCGTGCGCGAGTTCGACTCGTACTTGGCCGGTTTTTTAATTACTATCCTCTATTAAGTTATATAGGTATACTCTAAATCCTTACCTAACTAGTAAGGTAACGGGACAGTATAAATTTAAAATCAATAATTAGGTAATTTCTTCAATATCCTTTACTTTTCCTCAAATTTCTTCATTCGAAATTTTTTATTTAGGTTTAAGGCAAAGGAATCTAGCCTATTCAGCCTTTGTCTCAAGAAAATAGTTAAGTTTTCTGAAACTTAAGAAATGGATATATATCATGATATATATCCATTGATATATATCCTCGCACCCTGATCTATAGCTTTGAATTAGTACATGTATAATGTATATATAGTGCCCAAGTACGTTTTTTTTAGAATAAAGTGTAATGTTAAGTAATGTATAGGGGTAGGTAAGCATTATTTGTACAAGCGGGCTCTTGAAAGTTTTTAATTGTAAATATTGAATGATTTGGTAACAACATACTTTTTCCTTTTGTAAATGTTGTTACTTCTATTAAAGCTGTGGAGTTTCTCGCGCCCATCCTTCTCCACAGCTAAAAATAGATGTCCTGAATGCAGTAGTAGGTAAAAAATGTATGGACGATTCAAAAGCACTTTTCGTAAGTTTATTTGAATAAAAAAATGACTTTTTTTTTGCGGTGAATCTTAACCAAGTAAAGTAAGAACCAGTTGGCACCTAAGCCAATAAAAATGAGTGAAGCAAAAATATTTTTTACCTTATGCACATAAGGCCGCACTAAATCATCTAACTTGTACAGGATCCTGTCAATAACTTTGACCAGCAAGTGGCGCTCTTGATCTTCCAGTGTGGGGCTCATCAGCAGCGGCAGGATCTGATTGAACAGCGGCCCCGCGCCGAACTCACGCGCCTTGTCCGTTATCTGACGCAAAGCGGCTTTGCACATCGGCGGAGTACCGTTCTGAAATAAAGAAGTGTTTTATAAACATAATCTCTACCATTTGTTGTAAGTTAGTAGTGTAGTGAAATAAGTTTTCTATAGATTTTCAACGTTTATAACAAGGACATGAAGTTCAATATTTCAATATAAAAAGTTGAGTTATTCCAGTTTGATGAAATTGTAGTCTGAAGTGACTGAAACATTTTGCGTTTCAATTTTGTAATTACGATTATTAACATAATAATAGGACCTATGAAATTGGAGTTTTGTATAAAGACTTTTTATAAAATTTAATTTTTCATACTAACCTTTTTTTTATTTTATTAGCATCTATTTATTTTAACACTATTAAAATTGCAGAGTGTAGTGTGTTTGTTTCACTAGCTAAATATAGCAGACATTAAAAATAAAAAAAAACAATTCCCTTCAAAGCTACAATGAAACAAAAGGACAATTCCGCGAACAAAACAGTTAGTCAATAAAAAAAAAAATTGGGCGAAAAAGACACAAAATTAATAATCTTTGTCATTACTGAAGCTTGTAACATAGTCTTAATTAAAGGTGTATAATAATATTAACAACCGCGATATTGACTTTTAGGAGTAATACACCTATTAATAAGTGAGAAACAAAACTCCAATTTCAATTTAGGTAAGAACCTATTACAATGGAATAAGAATAGGAGTAAAAAGTGTATACATATTAATGCTTGTGACTGTACTTCTATTTTGATGATCAGCTTCTCTTAAATTCATTTTTCTTATTGAGTATATCTTTTTATCTTAGCTCGGCCAAAATCCTATCAAAACATCCAACATTACCTTAATTTTAAGCAAAAGCTTCATAATCTTCCTCTCTTTCAATTCTTCAGGGGACAGGGAGTCCTCGTCGACATCAATGAGCAGTTTGTCAAAGTACTGAGCGTCCTCGGGCTTCATGAAGGGCAGCTGCTGCGCGCCCTTGGGCTGCGGCTCGAGCAAACGCGCCGCCGCCGCCGAGCCGCCCACTTCCTCCGTCTGCATGAAAAAGCCGATTGGGGTACCCGCCAGTGGCGTGGGCGTGGCCGTCAGCTTACGAGCCGGCGTCCGAATCGGAACGTAACCTGCCCAAAAACAATTACGATTAAATCGTCTAATACGAAACAGGGACCGTCGAACGAAACGCAACATTTCGCTCGAATAAATTTCACTAACAGCAATAATATACGAAAGCTCTGGTAGACTATCCGACGGCACGAGACCGTAAAGCCTTATTGTCATCATTCATCTGAAAGAGAAACGTGACCATTAAAATATATGTCTGATTCGATTCAAATTCAACACATGTATCGTTAATGTCGTTACACGGTAGATTATCCACGGTGGAGGCTTTAATACATGTGTCCTGAAACTAAAGTTGGGATTAATGACTATGTTGTTCTTCCTCAAATATTGCACAACGTAATAAAAGGAATTATAATTAGCATTAGTCGTACGACTAGGAAGTGTACGTACCGGCAGGGGGCGGTAAAACCTTGTACCCGGCTGGGAACATGGCATCGAGTTCTTCATCGGTATAGGGTCTGTTGCGTTCGTCGATTTCCTTCTCCCAGCGATAAGCCTGCAGCTGTTCGGGGGTCATCGCGGCCACGTGGCCCGGCGTGGGCGTGGCCAGCGCCATGGCTTTCACTCCAACTGGAGTGGACTAGAAACAAAACAAAGTATGTCAGCAAGTATGCACATTTGGTCCTAACATTGGCAGAATATATTTAGAGGACAAATCTTACATAGGGTCGAAATATGGTTAGGAGATGCTCTTTCTCTTTTTAATATACTTTAACTGCTAGAGCCTGACTCTGTTTGTACACTTAAGGGGTTAAAATAAACTAATTATGCAACATTACTTTTAGCTAAAACATAAAACCAGAGAGGTCAATCCGCAAAAACATTTAATAAATAGCGATTCTAGACGCAACAAAATAAAGTTCAATTCAGAACGCAGATCGCAAGACATGTGGCGAAGCTCAAAGACAGCACCAACGAACTACCATCACCACGTTTGCCAAATGCAGATTAGTGATCCAAGGTGAGATTTTGCATTACACATCACCAGCTCATTTCATGTCCTAGGGCACGAGCCTTTCCTATGGAAGGACAGGGAAAACGGGCCATAAACCATCACGCTGGCCCAGTGCGGATTGGTGGTTGTTGGCGACTGCTAATACAGACCAACCGGGACCAACGGCTTTACGTGCCTTCCGAAGTACGGAGGAGCTCATGATACATTTTTGGTCACCCATCCGATGACCGACCTTTGCGAAAGTTGCTTAACCTTAGCAAACGCGGACCGAGCGCCTTAACCATGCGCCATCAAGCTACTCGAGAATTTGCATCAATCAATACATAATACAAATCCATTTGGGGGAAGCATTTGTGCCCAAAGACACGCTGCACGGTCCCCCGTGTTTTAATATAAATTTATTTAGTTTAATAACAATATAATTTGTTAATTAAAATTACATTTCTGTCGGCTAATAAAATTTAAAATTGAAATACGACTCACCCCCTCCCGGCGTGAAGACGGGCGTGTGCGGCGTGGGCGTGGCTTGTGATGGCGTGGCGTGGGACGGCGTGGCGTGCGACGGCGTGGCGTGGGACGGGCGTGGGCGTGGCGGCGGCGGGCGTGGCGCCGGGCGTCTCGTCCCAGCGCGAGCGGCGCTTGGTGCCCGGCGTGGGGGTCTCCTGTATGGTGTCCACGCCGGTGCCGCGGTCAGTGCGCGGCGTCTCAGCCCAGCCACTGTTGTGGCCGGGAGTCTCTGTGGACATGGAGCACATCAACTACAGTGCGAATCAAACTAAATGGCGGCTGTGAAGTGAGCCGTTATGCGTAGAAGTATGCCCCGCACCTTCCCCTCTTCCACACGCTGACACCTAAATAAAGGTGGAAACATACTATTTAAACGTGACGCCACGTCACGCCATTCGACGCGTGTTAGTACTAATCAATCCCATACATTTATTATGGTCAGTTGCACATAGAAAACACACCATGTGATGACACGCACTCCCACGCGGAAACATCCAGTCGATCTAGATCGGCGTGTTGCCGGGAGAAGGAGCAAACAGCCACCCGACGCTTGGCACGCAGTGTGTTTCTAGTTAACACCCGACGCCACGCGTCGGTCATTCGAGAACATTCCTGGTATTAAGATATTTTTTGTTACTTACGTCCTTCACGAAGCTATGACACAAGCGAAGCGTGTTGTAGCATCACGTAGCATGTTGGTAATGTGCACGGTGCACATCGGGTGTCGACACGTGGTGTCGCGTCGCGTTTTAGTAGTATGTTTCCACCTTAAGTATTGCGCAGCCACGTGCGCCTAACTTCATAGCCGCCATTTAGTTTGATTTGATTCGCACATTACCTTACTATAACTATATTGCCGACCAGTTTGCTGATACGTAAAACCTGGATCATTTCAAGGCAAGAGTGACAAAGCGATTTCAAGGCAAGTATGCGCTTTCTAGGCTTTTGTTTATTCGATTACGTTTACGAAAACGAAAATTAGTATGGCATTTAAGCAGCGCCTCCTGGCGACATAAGAGTAGACTTAAAATTTGGCCATACAAATTCTCGTTTTCGTTAACGTGATCGAATGGCGAATAAAACTCGCACTAGGCACCCTGGTGAGATTGGGGTTAATCAAATACTTACCTATGTATAATGTCTTTAAAGAAAACGCAAAAATTGCTTTTTTAAGTTCGAACTTAAATCACAATGGCGCATATATTATAAATGTGAGAGGTCTACATGTAAGTCTTTAACCAGCTTCGGGATTGCGTAGTTGTATTTTCCCTGAATTAATTCACCCTAAGTTCAGGGTAGGATGGTGCTGCTATTATTAATTTACAGATAAAATGTGTCATAGCAGTACATAGCTTGTGATGTGTAACCAGTAATTTTATTCAAAATTCAAAATCATTTATTCAGTTAAGGCTACAAATAGCTCTTAAGAACATCATTATTTTAAGTGATTGTTCTAAATTAAGTCAAGATTGACGTGTGTCATATTTATAATGTATGGACGATTCAAAAGCACTTTTTGTATGTATCTCATATTTCATATCATTATTAGACAACACACAGTATCATCATCATCATCATCATCTCAGCCAAAGACGTCCACTGCTGGACAAAGTATAAATATAAAGAATTAAAACCATACATTACCTCTGTCTGTTTTGGGTGTTTCATCCCACCGGTTCCGCCTAGAGGTGTGTTGGGCGGGCGTCTCCCTGCCGGGAGTGGCGTGGCCGGGCGTGATGTGTCCCGGCGTGGCGTCCCACACACGCGCCGATGGAGTTGCACCGGGAGTCTCCCCGCCGCGGCCACCACCACCGGGAGTCTCTTCCCAGGCTCCTCTCTTTAAAACAGTTTCTTTTGTTAACATAGATAATAAAGTTTACTTTATTATTTACACATTTTTCTTGAAAAATGGTAAAACCTTCCTGCAAACCAAGAAACCCAGCAAGGGGTTTTAAGTCAGGGTTTAAAAGTCATGCTTAACCGGTCCAGGCTCTGACCGCTGACCTACCGAAGCCGAGCATTGGACCAGTTATCCAAAGGTTGCGGGTTCAATTCCCACTCGAGCTTCCTGAGGCTGGTTGACCTTTTGTAGTAAAATTTTATCTTGTAACTATAAATAGCATTGTGAATGCAGTATTCAAAAGTAATAAAAATATCTATATGTGTGTCGAGCAAGAATATTATAAACATTTGCAAATCATTAATTGATCTTGATAGTTTTCCTACAGTGGGAAAATAATTGATAATGATGATGATAATATGATAGTTTTTACAATCAGACAAATTACTTCTAATTTTAAAGCTCATTTTTAATAGGCGTAAGGTAAATTTTAACTATTTATTTTATAAAAAAAATTATCCTCATGTATCCTTGGGGGAGGCCTTTGTCCAGCAGTGGACGTTTTTAGGCTGAGATGATGATGATGATGATGATGATGATGATGATGATTTTATAAAGTACATACAAAATAGCACAAGTGGAAGGTGTTTGATTTCAAAAATAAGTAGACAATAAAATAAAGGAATAGATTTTCTTAAAACATGGAATAGATGATGGAGGTGATATGCAAACAGTTCCTCTATTAACTTTTCTCTATTTTTAAGTTTAGATTAAAAATAACAATAAGAACATTTACCTCTGTATCCCAAGATGGTGTAGATTGCGAATTTGGGGTGTGGGCTGAAATAGGTTTCTTGGCTGATGGAGTATCTTCTGAACTTTGATCCCAACGACCTTTACGCTTAGCTGCAGTTTTCACAGATTCGCCATTAGATTGAGCGACTGGCTTGAGTGTACCTTCTCTAGCTTTCTCCAAAAGTTTTTTACGCAACTAAAAATACAAAAAATTTATTAGCTTACTTTATTTTTAATAACATAACTGTTTTGAAACAATTAAGCTTACCTCTGTTTCCTCAGCACGAAGATACTGCTCTTTCATAATTTCGGTATAAGTTCTAGAACCAACATCTGGAGTTTTTCCACCTGAAAATGATGTAATGTTTTATAATAAAATACAAATTCATTAGATCACAAGAGTTGTACATATAACTAATCACACATTCAATGAAAGTCTTTAAATGCTAAATTCTGCTGCAAAATCATTGTGCATCTATCATTGGGAATAAAAGGCCCCAGCAGCCCAGTGAAAGGTGTAGTAAAATAGGCTGAGTGGCCATCATCCGCACCTTTAGGATTATTAAGCACATTCTGCCCCAGTACAAAAAATAACAGTTGACCTAACTAGTATGCAAGGCTGACTAAGCCCTATCTAACTAATGGCTCATGCTCTAACTAGCATTATAATAAGCCTAACATAATAAATAAAAATAATGCAAACAATAATCTACTTAACAACTTTATATCTAAGAGATTATAATAATAATAATAATAATATGTTTTATTGCTTTTATATTAAAATATTGTAAAAATCTAGTTTTAAGGAAAAAAATGAATAAAGAGTATAATAATAATAATAATAATTATGTATAAAGAGTTGGAGTTGATGATGTGCATCATGTTGTAGTTGGTGATGAAGAAGTTTATGAAGATATTAGAAAAGATATTGAAGTTGGTGTTGGAGATTGGTGTTGGAGATATTGAGAATTTGGTAATGAAGTTGTTGGTGCTGAAGTTATTGTTGATGAAGTTATTAGTGATGAAGTTGTTGGTGATGAAGTTGTTGGTGTGAGAATTTTGAAGATAGTGTTGAAGATTTGGTGTTGGAATACTGAGAATTTTAATATTATTTTGAGAGGGGAAATTAGAGAAGATAGTGGCTGATATTAATGATGGATTGAAGATTTTACCAAATAGAGAGAGAAGATTGCCATCTAGGCTGAAAGATTATGATTTAGAGTTCATATTTAATATATACAGAAGTTTTTAATAGTTATGATAAAGATTTATGGCAGAAAGCAATTAATGAAGAAAAGGAGTCTTTGGAGAAGAATGAAACATGGGAAATTGTTAGAAAACAGGAAGCTCTTGCTTCCTGCTTTTAAACAATAGAAAAATAATTAATTAACTAGAAAAGTAATTAATTTGAAATTTTAATTTTAGTTTAGATAATTAATTCAAAAGTTCATTTGTTGTGTGTATTGGGTAAGTTAGTTAAGTTGGGATTTAACAACTACCATACCAAGAAACCTAGACACAATAGAAAAACAATGCTAATGGACTCTACATTGAGTCATCGGGACATGAGCGGTTAAAAGAGTTGATGGGTAGCTATGAGAGTAGTTTCTTTAATTGTGATAAAGTTAAAATTCAGAGGGAATATTATAATATAGAATTTTATCTATGGTTTGTTGCTGGCTGTCCTTTGATTTCAAAAAAATAAAAGTAATTTCATGGTATTGTCAAAGGGGAAAATGTATGAGTAATTTTGTTGTTGTATTATTTTGGTCTAATTTTTATAGCTATGAAGTTTAGAGAGTGATGTTCTATTAACCCGTCCCGCGCTATAGGTATATACGTTCGACAACCTTATGCACTACCGGTGGTGCATATGGCGCGCGAGTGAATTATTGATATTTTTATATAATTTATGTTTTATCTATTATTATTATTATTATTATCAATAAATTCTAGTAATAAGAAATCAATGATTTTGATTTCTATGGATCCCAAAGATCTTCTAAGTGTGAATTGAAAAAATTGCCAACATAAAGCAACAACAACAGCTTATCTTTTCTACTAATTTATATAAAATTACCTTCAGCAAAGGGATCAATACGTTCTGGCGATATAATCATCCTTCGCCTTTTTTGGCGATATTCATCTTCCCTATCTGCAATTGTTGGACGACGTTTGTCAGCAAATGGATCATAATCTTTGTCACTCTGAAACAAAAATATTTATATGCTTTCGCGTCTTAAACTAATTACAATGACTTGAAATGAAAGAAAAAGACAATGTAACTTACTTGTGCAATATCATTTAGTAACGAAGCAGGGGCGGTATATCCAGATCTCTTTTGTGATATTGGGACATTCTCCACATCTTCATCTTCGACTTCATCATTAGCAGCTATTGATGTGACGTATCCATCGTACCGCGATTTACCTCCTTGACCAGCGTTGTCGTAAATATCACTATCGTAATAGGTGTCTGCAAGAGACACACCCTTCCCGGATCCATTTTCAGGAAGTTCATTCTTTTTAGCTTGTATTTCTCTTATTTGAGCCTCAATCGCTGAAAAACATTAAAGTGGCGTTGGGTAAATACACATTTATCTAAAAATAATAAATAGAATGAAAAATAAAACAAAAATGTATGACATACGGCGTGCAACATTCGACATTTTGTGAAGTTAGCAAACTTCGACTGACACAGAATTCATCAAGAGAAATATTTAAATTCAATAACTATATCTTTTATGTAGAAAACACGTAAAGTAGATAGTTTTAACACAATAACGCATGTAATTATTAGCTCGCAGTATCACAATCACAAAAATGGCCGACGCGAGAATAATAGACAAGACAGAAGTCTGTCTCACAGACAAGAAAGGCAAATATACCATTGTGTTACCATGTTAAAACCATCATATCTTTTCGTAAAGTGTACGTAAACATGCTTAAGTAATAGAGAAAATTCAAATAAAACAAGTTTAATAAGTTGAAACAAGGACCAGTGACTATATAAATAACACGCCAAGTACCTATAGTGTTAGTTTTCTCAAAATGTAGTACCTAGTATCGCTCTGTAAGTTATTATTGCTGCGGTGTTCATTGAGCAACCGGACGGACGAAGGGAAGTTAATGTTTATAAATAATATCACTATTGGAACGGGTTGATCATAGACAATTTGCTAATGTACGTAGAAGAATCTCAATATTTTTCTCTCTTTGTCTAAATCATAGTGAGAGACGAAGATAGATAGCTCAATGTGCCATCATTGAACCTGTCAAATATTTTAATCTGTATTTCATCTTTCTCCTCGCGGCAGCAAAAGGTACGTGTGTACTGCTGGAGAGATTCATTATTATATTGTTTTTTTACCAGATTTCATGATAATTACTATTATATTTAATGCAGGAGGAAGAATAGCTGGCCCTGGCTACTACGAGATAGATACTCTGGTGGATTAGCTACAGTACCTTCGGTGAGTGTAACATTTTTACAAAAGCCCTAGTTCCACGTCAAATGTGTTGGAAGGTGACACGTATTATCGCAATTGTGGATAACCACCATCCAAAAGCTTTGCGAAGCTAAAATTCTTAATGACTTCCAACATACCATTATTTCGCGGTCTAGAGTTACATACAATCCTTGTTCCTAGCTTTACTCTTGTGATTTACCATATTTTTGAGTTTAGCTGCATGTCATGTAGTCGGCAATCTACACAGGTCAATATTGTATTGTTTTGATGTATTTTCAATATTTTTTTACATTTCAGTTTATGAAGTCTATATTTTACAATAACATAATAATGCTTACCATTACAACCCATATAGTTGAACTTTATCATAGCAATCTTGGTAATAAATCCTGACAGTTCTGGAATACCTTGACAACCTTGACAACATATTGAACTAAAACTACCAAAATTCCTTATTTTTATTATACAAATTTTAAATTACATTCAGACTGTCTTCAATAAGCTATAAGTAAGAATAATCATTAGTTTGATAAACTATAAGTTTAATCAGTCCATCATGTCAGCAGAAGCTTCAAAATCACTTAATAGCTATAAAAGTTCATAGAAATCATAATACTGAATCGGCCTGTGTGGTCTAGTAGTGAAGATCACCAGTCTCACACCCATAGCTTGTTTGTCCTCCTGTGGTGGTAGCCAAAGTAACATTAAGAAAACAATAGCAAAGTTCGAAAAGAATAAAATGTATGGGGATTGACATAAGATTGACCACGTGATTTAGCGCGGCTTATGTCAATCCCAAACATTTTATTATTTTCGAACTTCGCTATCGTTTTCTTAATGTTACTTTGGCTAAGCCTACTGGCAAGCTACCACCATTTAATATAAATATGTCGCCATAACATTAATATTTGTAGCATTGTCTGGCAGCTAGATGCACAGACGCCTGCATGTCAACCTATCCAAAACTGTTAAATTTCTTAAATACATTTTCAACCATATAGCTTAGTAATAAAGTTCAAAGTCTATTGAGGAAATTTGATAGTTTGTGGTAGGTTTATGTGCAGGTGTGTGTACATAAGATATCCAGTGCCTCAGTAGTTTAGGATTCGGGGTGAAGTGCGCTTCCACCTCTGGCCTTATCATCACTTAACATCAGGTAAGATGAAGGCCTAGTGCTTACCTGTAAGATGTAAAAAATATATATATATTTTTAAAAATTTTATTGGGGTTAGTGATAGATGACACATTGCTTATGCTCAAGTTTATTTTTGCATCTAGTTCAAAAAGTAAACATGCTGAAATTACTATTGCAAAACTGAGTACCTGAGTAATAGTAGAATGTATTTAACTAATAGAAGTACCTACTTCTATTAGTTAAATACATTCTTAAACGTCTCAGTAGGTAAATTTGAGCATTTTCACATTAATTAATTAATTAGGTAGTTCATAACCTTAATGCCAATACAAGTTTAATAATGACATATTATAAACTTTAACAAATTTCTGAAGAGACAATCTTTTTTTTTTAATGCTAATTAGATGTCTTAACAATCATTACAATATTTTTTGAAATAAAGGGTGATAGTCGAAAATAAATAAATAATATAATTAACATTGGAGATTAAAATAGCAAACATTAAGCTGCCTTCAAGCAAAAAAATTAAATGATAAAATGTAAAAAAAATATTTTTTGCTTACATTAGACACTTGTTTACTTGTGCCATAGTTACAATATACTTCTTAGTCCAGTGTTTTTTATTTATAAAGAATTAATAAATATTGTGTTGAACCAAAACAATATTATATTATACATCTGACATCCATATGGGATATAACTAATAATAAATAATATAACTAATATATAACTTCAGTATGAAGATGGCACTAAATGATGATGATGATCCATATGGGAGCTTTTATATGAGACTATAACTGTAATTTGTAAAAGGTGTAGTTTTTGACAGATATGTTGGTGACCTTGTGTTAAAAATGTTGTTCAACAGCAGGTTATTTGACACCTACCATACCAAGAAACCTAGACACAATAGAAAAATAATGCTAATGGACTCAATATCGAGTCACCGGGATGTGAGTGGTTATTAGCAATCATGTGGGTGACACTAGAAAGAATAACCTGTAAAAGCTAGTTTCTACAATTATTATTTAAATCTTTTATTTTGCCTATGCCCTATTTAAAGAAGCGGAAATGAGAAAGAGACTTTGCTTTAACTACTGTTGCGAATGGCAATTTAAAGAAACCAAATATAATAAGATTATAAATCATGGTAGGGTTTAGGTAGGTTAGTAGCTTGCATGTTTGATAGATAATGTATTAATAAATCTTGTAACCTTCAGGCATATTCAAAACCAAATGAGTCAATAAATTAAAAATAATGAATAAATAGCATTTTCACATTTGTACAAACATGTGATGCAAATACAGTATAGCTTTTCACATTGGTAATGAACTCATAGTAGAAGCAAATAGATGAAAAATATTAAACATTTTAGTACTGTAACGACTTGGCGCGGACAAGGACTGCTGGAGGAGACGAAAATGATGCA
This sequence comes from Eudonia lacustrata, assembly GCA_947562085.1. Classification (NCBI taxonomy): domain Eukaryota; kingdom Metazoa; phylum Arthropoda; class Insecta; order Lepidoptera; family Crambidae; genus Eudonia; species Eudonia lacustrata. The sequence goes on from OX387314.1 coordinate 13,641,212, forward strand.
TCAGCAATCCATGATGGTTGGAGATATGATTCCCGTACACCCTGAAATACCCGTGCATGCCGAGGAAATGAACAATGTGGGCTACGATAACAGTGGCTCATATGCTTACGACGACCTATTCCCTGCGCTCCCGCACTCGCAGCCGCCTGTGCAGCGCAACATCCAGCAAGTGACTAATAAACTTCGTGTTGGCTCTACCTTGCATACCCAGGTAAATACTTATTAACAGGGCCTTAAGACTGGTAATACAATAACGTCTCAATAGTGTGTCGGTAGGTTGATTTTGACTTTAATACTACAGGAAAATTGTCAAAATCAAGACACCAACACACCAGGTTAAGACACCATGCTCTATGAGTTTAATATTTGAATGATAAAAATACCCAAATGTTATTTATAATTTGAAAGTTAAAACACATGGCCAGCTTCGGGTAGCCAAGGACGCCACGGTACAGCAACAAATAATTTTATTTGATTGATCGTCGCCGTCCTCACTTGAAATCGCATAACGCGCGATTCGTGCCGCGGCATACTGATGCAGCCTGTTTCGTCATACTTCAGGCGAAGAAGGACGCTTTTACCTTCTAATAGCACAGAATAAATAATAGTACGTAGTTTTAATACAGTGTTTTGTATCGTAGGTACATTGTGCGGTAGACGGCATTAAATTAAATATTGTCATTATATTATTATGCCGTTCTGTCGGAATGTGCTGGCCTAAAGTATTATGTAATCACTAGGTACATGATAAAAATACGATACCATGATAAAAATTACAAACTAAAAACTGTGTTTTATCCAAAGATCATTGTGTAAATCAAAATATGTTATAGGTAGGTGCTTAATATCAATTTGGCATCCAATTAAGACCATGCATAATATTCTTATCTTAAGTGTTGTAACTTGTAAAATTGATAAAGAATACTCGTAATCTATACCAACGTAGGTATTTACTGAGGAGATGAGCTTGATGGAGTAACATCGCGCTTGGGTTGCGATCTTGCAAATTCTGCAGAATTTGCAAGTTATGCCGAGTCAGATGGGTGACCAAATTAAGTTTGTTCCGATTGTTCTCATAAGATGACAAGTCCTTAAAACCGGCGTGGTTCAGCACAGCATTGTGCATTATGGCCCGATCCCCTCATGTGCTAATGTTTATTTGGAAGGCCTGAGCCCAGCTATGAGACGTTTTAAGGCTGATGATAATAATTATTATAAGTTATAACATGATATTAACATATATGGAAATCAATTGTTACACTTGATTTGATTATTGTTGTATTTACATCTGCGGCCGGCCGGCACCTTTTATCTCTTGCGGAAGAGATAAAATTACAACCAGCAGATCAAAAAGGCTATTTTAGACGATTCCAATATTTTTCCAAATTATTATCACATGGCAATACCAACACAGAATGTACATCACTATTACAAATTTAGTCAAAACTTTTTACAATATGAATGATTATACGAAAATTAAAAGGAATTGTTAAGGTTAAGCAAGAAATTAAATAAAAGAAATTGTTTTTATTTTCAACTGTAGTAACTTCCATTTTTTCTTTTATTAAAAAAATATTTTTTATCTTACTTGTTAATTTTCTTTTGTAAATGTGATTGGAACATTTATTAAACAGATTGAAAAGCTTCTAGAATTAATTGTTTAATAAAACAATATCTACAACTTTAGATTTATTTAACCTTGATCTTAATTATTAGGTATTCCACGTGCCATATGAAGAAAGGAAGTTGGATAACGCAAATACATTTGGCGAAGGTGAATCGCTGAGAACGTGTCAGGCCATCACCAAGGATACCGGAGCCCATATCGAGATATCAACGAGCAAGGATGGAAGTCTGACCTTCCTTATCACTGGGAAACATAGTGCTGTGCTTGAGGCTAGACGTCAGATTTTAACCCATTTTCAACAACAAGTATGTATCATTTTATAAAAACTATCAACAATTATAATAGAAGTGGTTGGTAGCCGATTCGAGCTAGGGTTGAAAGCAAGAAATTGTGATTCAATGAATCCCCATAGCTCCTATCATAGATTCCCATCAGTAGTCTACTACTTTTCTGGGTGAATTAACAGGAATTTTATTAATGTGTTAATAGCATTATCTATATTAATATTATAAAGCTAGAGAGTTTGTTTGAACGCGCTAATCTCAGAACTACTGGTTCGAATTGAAAAATACTTTTTGTGTTGGATAGTCCATTTATCGAGGAAGGCTTTAGGCTATATAACATCACGCTGCGACCAATAGGAGCGAAGCAATAGTGAGAAATGTTACAAAAACGGGAACAAGAGCCTAAAAAATTAAAAATGCTGCCGAAAGTCACTATTCCACGCGGACGAAGTCGCGAGCACAGCTAGTATTAAAATATACAAAAAAAAAAGATCACAACCATCAATCAAATAATCAGTGTCTTTCAAGTTATTTTTGTAATATTAAATTGATTTCAAAGACCTAAACAATATTCTTATTTAATTTAGGCTAGCAAGCAGATTGCCATCCCTAAAGAGCACCATAAATGGATCCTGGGAAAGCTCGGACAGAGATTGAAGGACCTTGAAAAAGTTACTGCAACGAAAATTAGTGTTCCTAGCATTGCCGACAACAGCGAAACCATCACTATTACAGGAACGAAGGAAGGCATCGAGAAAGCTGAACATGAGATAAGAGTGTGCTCTGAGGAACAAGTAAGTCTTTCTAGCTTTACCTTTATAATTAAAAATTGTTAACAAAATAGAACTCCCTATGTTTGATTAGAAACTGCAATCACATATATTTATTTTAACTTTTCTTTCATGGATGACACAAATTTGTTTAGCTATTGGTAAATCATGCTGAAACACAATGGAACAATCCATTATTATAAAAAAACATCTGTTCCATAAACATTTGGTCACATAATAGGTAGATATTTTAGTTTATGTAAAACAGTTGTTTAAATTTTTACGCGGTTACAGAGGTGGTTTCCTAGTAAAACAGTCTTGTATTAGAGGGTTATTTTCGGCATGATGTAACTCATGTATAGAGATGAAAATGACCAAAGTGACTGAATTTGACTGACCGTCAATTACGGTCAAATTGGTCAAAAACGGTCATTTACTGTCAAAAAGGGTCATATATGGTCAATATGATCTTTAGTGTTTTTTAATATTTATTTTGAATACAAATGTAAAAAAAGCGTTTAGCTAGATTTAGGTTTCAAATTCTTTTTATAACGCCGCGTCACACGCAGTTGATACTTGTCACGACTTGCACCACCGCAGTATGAGTAAACATAGAGTAAATTGAATTTTCTTTACCTAATAAATACTTAAATATACTACTTTTTTTGGAAACGTGACATAAACATCATAGAAACGTACTCCTCCATGAACACAGAATAACAATTTTGTATTTTTAAATAAACTGAAATCGTGTCGCGATGTTGGCGGATGTGGCAGTAATGTAAATAGTTGTGACTAGTTATATTTAGTCACTTTAACAGTTAGAAATATTAATATGTTTAAGTCAATTTGATTGAATTTGACAATAAATGACCGGTCAAATACGGTTTTTGACAATCGTGACTGGTCAGATTCAGTCATTTTACATCTCTACTCGTGTAGTATCACGTCATTGCAGCCAAAAGTGTAATGACTTTGTATACTGTCACCCAATAATGCGTTGGAGTTAGGATGCCTACCGTGATTTCTTATTATGATCTAAGTTTCATGTCAGACACACAACTCTGCATATATACTGGAATTTTCATAATCCTTTTTAAGCTATACCAAGTACTTTCAGTTTTTGGGTTTTTGATGTGTAACATCTTTTCGCTCGCCTTCTATAAATACAATTTGTAGGAGTGATTTCGTAGAAAAGGGACGGAAGTAGGGTCGTAACAGTGTGATCCGTAACAGTGATAGAGATATATACAATAATTTGTGGGAGTGATTTCGTAGAAATGTGATCGTAACAGTGTGATACTGCCGCACAATCTATGAACGCAGTAAGTACAACTTACTGTTTGTGATTGTGATATTTGAGGTGCTGACATTACGATCGTCGGAAGCGCGCGCAAAGGAGATGTACGTTTTTGGGCCCTTATTTTATTACAGTGTTGAAGTGATGCTTTTCTGATAGATCTGACTTCTGAGATGACATTTCCAAAAAGAAAAAAATATATATATAAAAACCTCCCAACATAATTTAAAAAATGTTGTTTTCTTCATCAAGCTTTTCTTATTATTTTTGGGTTCTAATGAAAGTTTTAAGTCATCATCATCATCTCAGCCAAAGACGTCCACTGCTGGACAAAGGCCTCCCCCAAGGATATGAGGGGTATTTGCCGTAATCGCCACGCTTGGCAGGCGGGTTGGCGATCGCAGTAGGTTGAGGGTAACATCAGAGAGATGCTGCTGCCCATCCTCTGGAATGGGCCCTTAGTCGGCTTTTACGACACCCACAGGAAGAGATGGGGTGGTGCAATTCTTTATCCCCGGCACCACACAGGGAAGTTGAAGGGATGATGATGATGAAAAGGTATTTTAAGGTTTCAATGCAATTTCCTGAAAATGAAACCATTCGGTTGCTGGCTGTAAGAGATAGTACCATTGCATTACTAATTTAAAAAATAAGTTATATTTTTTAAATACATACATAAAAGTGAAGTTGCCAATGTAGAAAAAGTATTGTATTGTAAAAACAACTCATCTGTAAGTAGACAAGTAAAACACGATGCCTTCCGCCGGAAAGTAATTTTTTGATACAAATTTCTCATTTCTTTACACAAAATATTCGTAAATTCTGCATTATGTGTATTCGCCTTTGCTTCTTTCGCAAATAAATGTTTAAAGAAGAGAATTATCACACTCAGTGCTTAAAATTTGAAGCGCATTGGCAAAAATAAAGCCTAGGTCAGGAGGTGTCAATTTGGAATAATTTACCTGTTAAATGAGCATTTTTCGGGGTAATGTCGCTGTGTTGTACAACAATCAATCACTGAACAAGTCACCATGTTTCTGAAGCACTATTTCTCAAAAATATCCATGATTTCACGTAAAATCAGAAAAATTCACAGAGCTCAAATTCTCAGCGTGCCGATTAGTGCTGACGAACTGTCAAACAGTTGCCAAAGACAGTTCTGTTACGTCGCATCACGCATCTCTTTTTATCACACAGTGTTGCTGCTGGTGACATCTCGCTCGCTCAGCCCTTTGTTGCTCTATTCTGTTGGTATATTTATGGTATTTACTGCATTTTGTTTAAGATTTGTAAAAAAATATACGTCATTGTTAATTCTATATTCTATTTTATATTGTAATATAAATTTCAACCATTTCGTGTGTAATAGACTTTTAAACTATATTAATAAATATTTACTGATGATATGTCTCAATAAAGTATGATCATTGATAATTTTCAGAATATAATGTTAAAATTGCTTATTACTAAGGTGAGATGTCAAATGTTACACATCATATGCGACTACTGTAAAGCTCGTTCATTTTTTTTTATTGTATTATGTGAAATTAATGTTTATTAAATTCGTCAAATTCTTTTGAATACTCATCCAAGTATTGTATTTTTAGTCGCGCAAAGCCCTAGAACGAATTACAATCCCGAAGATCTACCACCCGTTCATCCAAGGTCCGTACGGCGAGCGCGCGAGCGCCATCATGGCAGAGACCGGCGCCCGGATCCACATCCCACCCGCGTCCACGCAAAAGGATGAGATTGTCATCGCTGGTGAGAAGAACGGCGTGTTGGCAGCTAAGGCGCAAATTGAGCAGATCTATGATGATATGGTAATTTTTCAATGTTCATTTTTTTCGTTATCTATCTATATTTGTTGTTTATTTGTTTGTTTTATCTCTGGAAATACTGGTCCAATTTCAAAAATTCTTTTACTGATAAAATACTACATTGTTTGCGGGTAACAGACTATATTTTATTTAAAAAAAAAATATTTTTAAAATTCCTAATCCATGCAGACAAAGTCGCGGATAAAGTGCTAGTATTGAATAGTTTTGATTCGTATTTGATGTTAACGGTGTGCTTAAAATCAAATAGATATTTAGTGATTTTAATGAGAATATATATTATTTCATAATGCATGCCTTTTTTCTACTCGATTTTATGTCAATAAATAAAGTTAATTTCATTTTATTTTAACTTGATTAAGGGTGGGCCGACCAAAAAATGCCAAAAATGCAGTTACGGTTAAGTAAATATAATTGAAAATACTATCGTATTAAATGAACAAAATATATATTTAGTATCATAGGGAACGTGTTTACAATTTGTCAGAATCATAAATTCATAACACGCTATAGTTTTTTCTACAATATCATTTAAAGTTGGGCAAAAATCATGAAAACGAGTGGCGGCGTTTAGTAGATTTCTTATAGTTTATCTAAATTATTGTACCTCTGATTTTGTCTAAACAATCATCAATGGATAAACTACAAATTGCTAGACTACATTTTTGATTCATCAAGTGGTTATTTAAATAATATTTTTTTATTAAGCATCTTAAATTCCCCATACAAAATTAGTATGGCCGCGCGGCATCAAATAAATATGGACGACGACATTTCAAATAAAACATATGACACTTGTCACTTACGGACGGCGCACCCTTAAAGTGGCGTATTCTTTTTTACTTACACTATGTTGATTGCTACCAACCGAATATTTACAAGTTAAACTGAACTTTTGACCTTTAATCAGATTTTATACATAATTGCTAAATTAACGTCAGTTACCGAACAATCGTTTTCGAAGTTTAAATTGGTTGTGATAAGATTACTTACGTCATTAACAAATGTATAATAGTAATGAAACAGGTTTTATCAATAAAGTTTCGTTAATTACCAGGTAAAGAAATGTTCAACGGTGCGTGTGGAAGTGCCGAAATCCCAGCACAAATACGTGATTGGCGCTCGTGGTACCACCATCCAGGAAATATTGAAGGAAACCGGAGTTTCCGTCGAGATGCCGCCTCCTGATTCCCCTACTGGCACTATCACTCTCCATGGACCCCATAACAAAATTGGCCTTGGTAAGCAATACCTAATAATGTTTCTAAGATTTTACAAAAACATTGTTGAGTTGTGCCAAGTATGGTAATTAATATTTTTTTATTTCAGCTCTTTCTAAGGTATGCGAAAAAGCGAACTCTGTCAAAACAGCAACAGTAGATGCTCCAACCTGGATTCATAAATACATCATTGGTAAAAACGGCTCCAACATCAAAAAGATTACTCAAGATTTTTCTAAGGTACATTCAATTAATGAAAAAAGTATTAAAACTAAAATTCATATTACATGGCACTAGTTTATTGCAATGTATTACTTGTTTTCAGATTCATGTAGATATTACGCACTCCGAAGATAAAGTGAAGATTGATGGTCCCCCCGAAGAAGTGGAGCGTGCGCAAGTAGAGCTTGACGACTTTGTGAAGAACTTGCTGGCTACACTTACCTACGTCGAGTTATCCGTTGACCCCAAATTCTTTAAGCATATTATTGGCAAAAGCGGATCCAATAGTATGTACTCAGTATAATTTCGTTCATTACTGTTTGTTTAATTAATAGTATCTGTACTGATTAATTGTATTTTATTTTAGTTAACAGACTGAAAGATGAGACTGGTGTAGTTATAAACATTATTGAAAATGAAGGCAACAATGTCATTCGTATCGAAGGAAGCCACCAAGGCGTCGCCGACGCTGAGAGGGAGCTAAGAGAGATGGTTATGAAACTAGAAAACGAGAGGACGAAAGAGGTGTACGTCGATCACAGGTACATTAAGTCGCTTATCGGAGTAAGAGGAGATAAAATTAAGGAGATCCGTGAAAAGTTCGATCGCGTTCTTATCACTCTCCCTGATCAAGGACAAAAAAGAAGTCCAATCAAGTTAAGAGGGCCCCAAGAAGACATCGAGAAGTGCGAGAAGTTCCTTCACAAGCTATTGAAGGAAATCGCCGAATCTTCTTTCGTGCAAGAGGTGCCTATTTTCAAACAGTTCCACAAATTCATTATCGGTAAAGGTGGTGCCAATCTGAGGAAAATTCGTGATGAGACGCAAACGCAAATCGATTTACCGGCTGAAGGCGACGAGAGCGACGTCATAATCGTGCGAGGCAAACGGGAGAACGTGGAGGAAGCGGTGAAGAGGATACAGCAGATACACAACGAGAAGGCGAATATAGTCACCGAGGAGGTCACGATTGCGCCCAAATATTACAACTCCTTGATCGGAGCGGGCGGTAAACTTATTCATTCCATAATGGAGGAGTGTGGTGGGGTGCTCATAAAGTTCCCGCCCGCGGAGAGTGACAGTGATAAGGTAGTCATTAAAGGTCCCATTGAAGATGTGGAGAAAGCTAAGCAGCAGTTGCTCGCGCACGCGTCCGAGCGCGAGCTCACCTCGCACACGGCTCATGTTCGCGCTAAGCCCGAACACCACAAATTCCTTATCGGGAAGAACGGTGCTAATATTAAGAAAATTCGCGAGCAAACCGGTGCTCGTATTATCTTCCCAACGGAGAAGGATGAAGATAAGGAAGCCATTTTCATTATTGGTGAGTGTTTATTATTTGTTTGACTTTGTTTCGATTGCCTTAGTTAATTGGTATTTTTAAGTGGAGATTATATCGTAACATGAAATAATGTGACTATGACAAATTTTGTGATAAAGGTAGATGTTGAATGATAAATTATTTTTTCCAAACTAACTAAAAAATAATACTCAAAACAGGTCGCGAGGAGCAAGTGGAGCAAGCCCGCAAGCAGCTAGAAGCAGCAGTGCTGGAGATCAGCAACGTGTCCGAAGGGGAGATGTCTGTAGCTGCCCGCCACCACCGTCACTTCGTAGCGCGCCGCGGCGAGGTACTGCTACTGTTGTAAAAATTTAAGTCTCGATTCGAGACGGTTCTAGAACGCTCGAGCAGTGGCTGCTTACTATGAGTGCTGGCCTCGACCCTCGACTCGAGCTTGATTCCTAATATCTTCTAACTTTGTACTGGATAGTATAAAATACACATAACAGCATAACTCATACAGCATAGCGGCAAAAATATACAGTGTGTCCGGTCACCGGTGTCCGACCCGTTAAGGCGCAGCAACATGATCAATTTTAACGACAAATCCACTGCAATAATACAGTATTTCCCTACGTACTGATAGAAAATGGCGGCCATTTTAATTTGAGTCTGGGTGGGTTCATTTATTTAGCAATATCTACCGATGTAGGGGACCAGCATAAAAATGGATTGAACAGCTAAAAGAATACCTAGACAAAAAGTTGGCATTAAAATAGTTTATCAAAAACACCATTAAAATCTTTAAAAAACACTTGAAACGTAAAAAATCAAATAAAAAATGTAGTTTTTTTTTTTCAATGTTAAAAAAAAACTAGACCATTAACATACCTTTCTTTTAACTTTTTAGATGCACTAAGTCATTATATAAAAACTGATGATAAAACCTAAGCTTCAAATAGTCTATGAGTTGTGACTATTTGAATATGACTAATGATCCTGACCAGTAGAAGAAAAATAAAAAATATTTTTTTAACAGTAGGAAAAAAATGTATTATAACAGTGGATTTGTCGGTAAAATGTATCATGTTGCTTTGCTGCGCCTTAACGGGTCGGACACCGATGACCAAACACACTGTTGATCGTTATATCACATTGAAATTAGTACACAAAAAATAATAATAATGAGAAAAAGTAAGTACATAAGTTACATAGTCAGAAAAGAGAATATTAACTCTTATTTTTTATACAATATTTATAATTATAACACCACCGGCCTTATCATCATTTAACATCAGGGGCCCGACCACCTAACCGATCGCTTTGACTTCGTGTGTGGTTTATGACGTCATCTTGTCGTTTCGTGCCGCCTATAAAAGCAATATCGAAAGCTATAGTCTTTAGCTTTTGATATTGCTTTCATAGGCGGTGCGAGGTGGCAAGACGACGTCATAAACTATACGCGTAGTCAAAGCGATCGGTTAGGCGGTCGGGGGGCAGGTGAGATGGAAGCCTCGTGGTTACCCGTAAAATAAAAAAAATATAATATTAAAATGTGTTAACGCTAAAACCTCTGAGCATGCAACTCGAGCGTTTTAGGCCAAGCTGAAGGCGCTCGCAAGTCTTAAATGATTCAGGATTGAACACGATAGAGTCGACTCAGCGCTGAACGCTCGACACTCACCACTCGTTTTTACAACACTAGGTGCTGCGCCGTATCACAGACGACTGCGGCGGCGTGCAGATCTCGTTCCCGCGGCAGGGCGTCAACAGCGACCGTGTGGTGCTCAAAGGCCCTAAGGATTGCATCGAAGCGGCTAAAGCGCGCATCAGCGAGATCATCGAGGACTTGGAAGCCAAGGTCGGTAAAGGAGTAAAGGAGCGTCGGTAGCCAAACTGTAATGGGTAGCCGCTGTATGCGAGCAGCACAAAACTGGTCGCTATCAAGATCCTTTGTCCAGCAGTGGACATGTGTAGGCTGATGATGATTACCTTTAATATCAACGACAGGGCTCTATAGAAGAAATTTTCTTTCTCACTTACTCGCTTACTCTGTTAAATTTTATTACTTATACACAGATGTAATTTTTTGTTTTTATTTAGCTACTATTATTACCTTTAATATCAACGACAGGGCTCTATAGAAGAAATTTCCTTTCTCACTCACTCGCTCACTCTGTTATATCTTATTACAACAAAGATTTAAATTTTTGTTTTTATTTAGCTACTATTTCGCCAAGAATTTTACAATTATATAAATAAACATTTATACAATGGTTGTGAATCTTACCAATGATCTTAAAATAAATATTGTAAAAAATATTAATTTTCATTTAACTTAATTTGTCATTCAAATTAAATGGTATAATAATTAATTCATGTGATACGTCTTCCTACGTCCAATTCAAGCTCATTAACTTATTTGTTGTAACTTTTCGCAATAGGTGACCGTAGAATGCGTGATACCGCAACGCCACCACCGCACGGTAATGGGCGCACGCGGTGCCAAAGTGAAGGACATCACCGCGGAGTTCGACGTTCAGATCAAGTTCCCGGAGCGGGACACGGCGGAGGCGGCCGACATCCCCGTGCGGAACGGCGAGGACAACGAGCCGGGCACCAACGATATCATCCGGATCACGGGACGTCCGGAGAACTGCGAGGCTGCCAAGAAAGCTCTTTTGGAGCAGGTTTGTACCCTCCTTTATTTTATTCCTTAATAAGCGCTTCTCCCGGAATCCTCTATTATAAAGGAATCTTCGAGTATTGTTGACTTTGCGGTGTAGTTTCAAGTTGCAAAGATATGAAAAATTAAATTAAATATTGAACTGCCCTAATGCAAACTGTTTAGTGAAAGTTGCAATTTTTTTTTAGAAGTTTCCGATTGCCTCATATGGCATTTTCAGCGAGAATCTAAAAGGGTTCCTCAAGCTGTGTGAAACGAAAGACCGTCAGAGGCTTTCTAGAGGGAATGACTACGCGCTAGTGCGTGTACCCGCTATACTAGATTCTCTGAGGGGTTCGGATCGGTCCGATGCGATCCGAACCCTTCGGAGAATCTAGTAGGGCACGGGGACGCGCACTTTTAAGTGTGCGATGCCGTTCCCTCTAGAAAACCTCTGAAGGTGATTCGTTTCAACACGACTTGAGGTACCCTTTACGTACCTCGCCGCCCCCAAAAAACCCGGTGACGCTGAAAATGCCGTTGGAGGCAATCAGCAATCTCACTCAAAAAAAAAAAAGGTCGGATTGGAAAAGTATCCCAGGCATACGTATGGACCAAGAAAGTTTATAAGTTGAAGATTTACTGTTCAAATAGACTTATTGGTATAATTCGAAAAACAATTTTCCGCACTTTTGGTTAATTTCCTGACAACCATTCTCATTTATTATTCAATCAAAATATATCACAAATTACTAGTATATGTCCAGCCATTTGCTTATTTTCCCCTTCACCTCCAGAAGCAATTGCAATAATATTAATTACCAACAGGTGCCAATCACGATTGACGTGGAGGTTCCAAACGAACTGCATCGACTCCTTGCCGGACAAAAGAGGAGGGAACTGATGCAGACATACGACGTTCACATTCTGCTGCCGCCTAATGACGATCCTAGCGATTTGGTCAAGGTAAATCGATATAATTATAAATATTCAGTTACAGTTTTTATTTAAATGATGTTGTTTATTAATTGACGTTTGTTTGTTTTAAAGGTAACTGGTACGCCGACTAATGTTGAAAAAGCCAAGCAAGCGCTAACTGAGAAGATTGTTGATATGGAAAAGGAAAAAGAAGACAGGAAACTTAGGTAGTATTATTATGCTACGGCCACACTATCGCTCTATCGCGAACATTTGCCGTTTTCACGACAAGCAATAATGACATCTTTGACCGTGTTCTGAAATGTGACTATTGCTTGGCCCGACATGTGATAACGGAAAATGTTCGCGATACCGCGATAGTGCGGCCGTAGCATTAGGAATTACAATTCCATTCGCGTTTTAAAACATGGTACACACGCTTGTTTTTCAAACTACCACAAACTGTCGATATTTCCTCAATAGAATTTGAATTTTATGTAGATGTCATATGGTTGATTATATATTGAAGAAATTTGTCAGTTTTGGATAGGTTGACGTGCAGGCGTCTGTACATTATTTACTGGCGGTTTTTGTTTATTTACTTTGAGTTGGTTACATTCAGTTACACGAATTGAACACATGTTAAAACACTAAAATATTACACAACAATATTAATAATATAACGTGTTTTCTAAAGTAAATGCGAACACAAGACATTGAAATAAAAACACATTTTACTTATTTTGTACAAGTTACGTACATGATTTTAGTTAATTAGGTTTTTAATTTATAATAGGTGTTCATAGTTTTACTACCATGTAGGCGCGATCCAATATTGCACTTTGGCCGCGAGTTCGCGACCTACTTTTTGTAGTGACATTAGGCCAACCTGGCCGAATGCAAACATAATTACAGTTAGTGTTCAATTAGAACCCAATCGATTAACTTGGGAGTTTCATTTTGACAACATCTTTTATCCCTTGGATACTCAATCTGACTTTTGCATATACATTGACGTTGACGTAGCTAATCGTTACATATTTACTCACGTTTAATTTCATGTTGTTTTATCCTGACGTTTCCAGGGTCTTCCTGTGACCACGAAACAAAAATGTATTTCATTTTAATTAAAAAATTTATTTGTATTTTTTTAATTCTTTACAGATCGTTCGAGCTGAAATTCCAGGTCGACCCCGAATACCACCCGCTAGTGATTGGCAAAGGTGGTTCCGTGATCACCAAGATCCGGACCGACTACGGTGTACAAATCAACCTGCCGAAACGCGGCGAGCCCGACGATGACATCATCACGGTGCAGGGCTACGAGGACAAGGCGCATCAGGCCAAAGAGGCCATCATGGCTATTGTCCACCAACTCGTAAGTTTTGGTATACTACAATTACATTTTGAATCGCATACTTTGCTCTGACTCCAAAGACAGTAGCTGAAGCACTTGTGTTATGGAAATCAAGAACGACGGTACCACAGCCAACCAGACCCGAGAAAAAAAAATATAAAGTTCTTTTTTCTACTTTGACCCCACCGGGAATCGAACCAGGGACCTCGAATATGGCAACACCAAAAACCGGCATGCTAGCCACTCTACTACGGAGGTCGTCATATAAATACATGTAAGTCCGTTCCTCGTTCCTCCATGACGCTACTAGAAACAAACTAGTTGCAAAGTATAATTCCTAATGAATATCTAGAATGTCACAGCACTAACATTTCAATGGTGGTCTGTACACGGTGCAACCGACCGACTACAAACGGGTGCGTTACGTTAGAACTGGGTTTTAATATTTTAAGATGTTTTTTATAGGCAATGGCAGCTACGTTGCCACCAAATACTGAACTCTATGCACTTGGAATAAGATTGAAAAGGAATTATAAAATTATAACTGTGTTGCCTGTAAAAGAAAGCACACTATGTGTGCTTTGAAATATTGTCTTGCCTTAAAACAATGTTTAGACAAATAGTTACTTTAGTTTCAGTTTTTTTGTAATATTCTAGACAACCTTTTTGATAATAATATTTAAAGTACATCTTCCCCAAATATTTTACGAATCACATGCTAATTTTGATAGGGGCTATCCAGTGAGTCTATTTGATAATACACCTTGTCATTAAAGTACATAAACAATCTTTCCACGCTGCCTAGGATAGGCTAGGAGAGATCTCTGCTAGAGATCAGCTCAGCTTTGTGACATATAAAGGAGATCACTTATCTCTTTACAGAGTTTAGTGTTAACATGTTTTTATATGTACAATAAAAAATATTCTTATTTATAGGATAACCAGTTTCGTGAAGAAGTTGACATCGATCCCCGCGTGCACCGGCGCTTGATAGGCCAGCGCGGCAAGAACATCAAGCGGATCATGGACGACTACAAGGTCGACATCCGGTTTCCGAAGAACAACGACGACAGCCTCGTGGTGATCACCGGCGATGAGGACAACGTCCTCGACGCTAAGGACCACCTCCTCAATATGGCTGAGGAATATGTAAGTATTGAGTTTTCATTGCAACATAATAATATAGAATAGTTTAAGGATTAATATTATACTGTTACTACTAAGACTAATAATATTATATTTATTAACATTAATTTATCTTTTTAAACAACGTTAGTCGGAACGGGGTGCTAAGCCGAAAGGAGGGTAAAGTATACATGATAGTGAATAACTTTTGACTAACAGATGGATAATTTTAGATTAACAGCTTTTTAAGATTGTAAATGAAATTCAAAAAATCATAAAAAAAGGTTAAAAAAAGAAAGTTATTCACTATCATGTATACTTTACCCTCCTTTCGGCTTAGTACCGCCGTTCCGATCCGACTTACGTTGTATATATATATTTAAATATATATCTACCTATCTATGTTTTACTGAAATAAGGTTGATTTTTACATCAATACAATATTTTTCGTAAACTTACTTAGCGACACAATTTACTAAGTGATAACTGATAATGATAAGTGAAATGATTAACCCGCGATATAAACTTCGAAGACCCATTTTTTTTCAATTCATTAAGTTGTTTTGAAGAAAAATACAGAGATACTTAGACAAAATTACAAAGAAAATGTAATTTAATACATTCATACTATGGATTTCCGCAAAATAACGCCTGATTCCATTAATTAAAATTACAAAGATCAAAATAGAAATATGTAGATTCAACTGAATAATGAGCCTATAAATAAAAAGATTAAAATCGAATGGATTTCAATTTTTGCTTTAAAAGTAAAATAGAAATAGAAAAAATCTTTATTTGGTACAATTACAAGTAAAGTAAAGTTTGATTATTGTTTAATTATTAAGTATGATTCGCCTTATTGGCTTGCAATAAATGGAACTTCGGAATTTGAATCTGATATCAGATTGTATAAACGCTCTCAAAGTAAAGCGATTCTATATGATGACATTACATTGATGATTTTTTTTATTTTGACAGCTGCAAGACGTGGCAGACCGCTACCAGCGGCCGGCGGCGCCCTCTCTCGGTGACTTCGGCGACGTGATGGGCGCCACCGCGGAGCCCCCGCCTGCCGCCGGAGCCCCGCCCGCCGGGTTCGTGGTGAAGGGCGGGCCGTGGGAGCAGCGCGCGCCCGATACCGCGTCCACACACGAGTTCCCCACTATGCCGGGGGCGGCGCGAGCTCCACCCGTCGCCCCGCCCGCGCAGCCTTCCCCCTCCCCCTGGGGACCTCGTCGCTAGACTATGTATACCACGCCCCCCGTTCCGTATGTCGTATGATATTTTTAAACGTTTATATTCGTTTGTTAGCGGCCTGAGAGAATTATTACACAATCTGGCTCAAGTGTTTCCTTTACAGAAAAACCGGATTTTAGGAGCGGCAAGAAAGTTATGGCTCCTCGTGCTGCAGTTGTTTTTCGATACAACAACGGTTTTCCAAAGGGATTGGCATCACGCTAGTGTCCTCTTGCTAGATTCGCCGAGGCATTCAGATTGGATTCAAATCTGGCCGCTAAAACACGAATATAGACGTTTTAAAGTAACAGGATGTAGACTGGACGTCAGCGGCTAGTCTCGATAGTCTAGCATTGACATTGACACCGCCGCCGCTGTCGTTCAGATTATGGCCATGCGCTCGGCTATTTATCAAGGACACTGAGAACATGTATACGCTTGTTTCGAAGTTTAAAACCTTATCCGTTCCGATATTATGTCTTGGGAACGGATGTAAGTGTGTACAGGTTTGCGTGCCAAGTACTGTTGATATGGTGTTGACCTGAACGACCGGCCGTCGAAAATATCGTAACGATTAAATGATATGGGTATGTCACTTTAACATGATTATGTTAACTTTTACAAAAAAAAAGAAATATGAAACGTAAAGTTTCAAACATGGCGATTCATAAACATAGTTAACAGAGGTTCGGCTGAGCAAACAGCAATTAGCATCTGATACCGAGTCTCACTCACAAATTCTCAAAAGTTATATTAGTGCCTAGGCAACGAAGTTAGCAGTATATTGATAAATGCTATTACTTTTTACTATATGCATGTTCAGGTCAATTCGATACTGACTGCCATTAATAGTGTGGCGTGATAGCCCGAGCAATAGGGACGGGGCGCGTATACATCGAGCGTACGGCGAACTAGACTTAATTTTTAGCTTCTACGTAATGATAGGTAAAAGTTTCGTTCGCTCGACCCGTACCCGACGAAGCCTTCGCGTCTCGGTTCGACAGCGACCGGTTATTATAATATTACTATTAAAAATTGTAACATTATATATAAATATATATTGTATACACGTTATAATATGAAGTCTGCCGGTAGTATAGCAAAACGCCGCGGATGTGTCCTCACCTCGCGTCGGTGCGATGCGGTTCGGCCTATTCCCGCTAGAGGATCGGTTCTCGGCGCTCTCTGTGCGATCGTCCTCCCGCGACTGTGCCTCTTTATTATGTAAACGATAGTAAGATCGATTTGTGAATCTACATTTATCCGCGCTCTTAGGAAGAGTATCCGCATAGCATATTCAGTATACTCTTTGTCAGCATCGAAAGTAATCAGTCGAATCAATGTTCGATCGACATTCCGCATTGAATAGGCTGATCGATATATTGTGCTTATTATTAGTATTTATTAACGCCATGTTGTTATTATAATGAATTTTAAATATTTTTATCTAAAATGCCATTTTTCGCAAATCTGTTTTTATTTCACATTTCTTTATGTGGGAATTGATTATGTAAGTATTTAAATTGTGTGCATTCTCATCGAGATAATAATTGTTTCTATGTACTTATTGGATAAATTTTAAATGAAATGTCTATTTTTCATAATAATTTTCATTATTGTTTTTTTACTATACTATGTTTTTATAAGTGTTGCCTACAATAAATGAATCAGTAAGTAATAATAAGACAAGATTGAATATTTTTACAAAGTAATTTGTACATAGTAAATTGCGTTTGAAATATAAATAAAGTCTTTTACAAGAACGAAATGATTTGATTTACTCTGTTTAGATTCGACAGCTAGTTATCTTGGTGATCTTAATTTTACAGCAGTGACCCTGCCGAATTGATCTGAGGGTAGTATCATTAACATATATCAGTATAATATCAATAATAATTTTTATTATTTGTCACTCATTATCATCTATTATCAAACCTCAGATAGTAGGTAGTTGCGTGTACGTTATACCCCAGCAGAATTTTGTCGAATTTCTTGAATTCCTGATATAGTCTTCTATATCAGGAATTCAACAAATTAGAGCTTCATCTCGTGCAATTGTGCCCGAAATCTTAATTTTGTGCGTCTAGTAGTTTTTGAGATATTCGCGAAAAACAGATTCTGCTGGGGTAACGTACCCTTTTGTAGCAGAACTTTTTTTTTCCTGAGGTCTTATCGAAAAAAAAAAGTTCCCAGGAAGAATAGATCTTGGCGCTGTTAATGTGCGTGTTAGTCTTAAATTTGTGCGTCTTATAATTTGGAAGTTATTCAAAACTCCGCTGGGGTAATGTTTGGGGATTTGCTGTATCTTGGGAACGGTGAGGCGCTCAAATATGATGTTTTTTATACACAATGTAATGAATTTGTGCGTAGTTTGAGCAAAAGTAGAATTTGAAAAAACTGCTAAAGACATTCTTTCCACACCATGTTAATCTTTATTTTATTATTTTTTCCACACCATGTTACAGAATAGTTTTGCGTTCCCGAATTTTCTGGAATCCCGGGAGTTATATTTAAAAAAACATGTTTTAAGAAGCCGCTTCCATAAATTCCTAGCCAAAAATTAACTTTAGGTAAATATGCATCCGATTATCCGATCACTGAGTGTGTTACAATTATTTATTATGAAACTGTCGATTTTCGATCACTGGGCGACTACTAGCATGAAATAAGTATTGTACGTAGTAGTTACAATCGTACCTTATTTTTTTATCTTCATTCGTAGCCGTTGTTGCTTATTGAGGTTCGTGCAGACGGACGCCTGCATATCAACCAACCATACATTATCAATCATGTGCCTCGGGAATTAAGTTCAAAGTCCATTGAGGCAATTTGAAAATTAACAATTTATATCCGATTTCAGGTTTAAAATAATTATCTAGCTATTTCATCCGAACATCTTGCTGTAGGCACAAAATAAAAAGAGATTTCTTTTAGCTACGCTATGTAACCATAGTGCTAGGGTTGTCAACAAATGTGGCCGGCTGTGAATGACATTTAGTTATCGAGATTACGCCCAAGCGGTAGACGGTGCCCTGGGTTTTACTGGGTCAGCCACTTTGATTATATACAAAGTCAAAGGTCAGCCATAACATCCAGCCTACCGTCCATACCCCCGCGGGGCTCATCTCGTTCAGCGAATTTTCCCAGGTAAAAAAGAAATGTCAACAAAAGAGTGGTGCAAAAATTGTTCTCTTTTTGTTTCTTTATTTATGCACTAACTTAATAGTGTAAACAATTATGCAGTTCCATCGAAACTGTCTGGCTACTTGTGGTGTGGTGTGGAAAACTGTGGAGTCTCTGCTCTGCACCCATTCTTCTCCACAGCTAAAAAAGAGACGTCCTAAATGGGTAATAGGTAAAAATGTATGGACGATTCAAAAGCACTTTTCGTAAGTTTATTTGAATAAAAAATTTTGACTTTATCTTTGACTTGAGAAACTTCTTATAATAATTGCCCACGTAATATACAACGTGTAGGGTGTAACAGAATGGTGTTTTAAAAATTAAGAGATCCAAAGTGTATCCGATCTAGATCTTGTATGAGTTAGTACCTCAGAATAATGTTAGTACCAAGACTAGTGATGGGCGTTGAATTGAATGAACAGACGGACGGTTCACGTAAAATCAACGCTTCGACGACGGTCCATCGTCCACGCGTCGACTAGTTGAATTCTTAGACGGCTAAACTAAACGTTCACATCACAATTTTCATTATCTACTGGGAACGCGACGACACGACACATTAACGTAGTCGGTTAATATAGTCCATTCGTTCATACAAACGAATTTTAACTTTGTTAATTATGCAGTAGAGTTCATATTGACGACTAAAACTACGACTCGTCGTTCGACGGCTTTCACCGAGTCTAAAATTTAATAAAATTCTATTAGAATTAGCTTCAAGCGAGTTTTATCTTTGTAGATAACACAAAGAGGTTATTTCGAAAAAAAATAAACAATAGTTACATGATTATTATTATATTTATAATTTTGTTCGAAATATTTTAATTAATAAGATAATTTATGAAGTTGTTTACGACGATAGTCCGTCTAATCTATTATTTATTTGTTCAGTCGTAGAAATCGACGTGTCGTGAGTTTAAACGTCTACTTAACGGAGACGTCACCGTTAACTAGTCGATGAATTCAACTAGTCGATGGACGAAAAATAACGGTCTAGTTTCGTTGAAGTTAAAACCGTAGACGACCCATCGCTAACTAAGACATAATATATAATCTTTAACTTGTCATGCAATTGTAAGTACTCAGAGGTTACTAAACCACTAGGGCTGTGACTTGTTTATTTTGATGTGACAATAGAAATATGTAATTATAGAATGCATAAAAACATATTCTGTCTTAGTAACTCTGCATACTAGATCTAGATCGGATACATTTTGGAGCTTTTAATTTTTACCACACCTTTCTGTTGTATATAAAATTTAACTTTTATACTATGACGTAAGTATAAATTTTAATACAAATAATCAAACATTAACAATTGAAATAAATCAGCCTTTATAAAATGACTTAGGTTTGGCGTTCACGGGATTTTACATTTTTACTTTAACCTATTTATTCGTATGTGTCCTTTGTTTGTATAATGATCTCGCAGCAAAACATGAATCTCTGGATGTTATGAACGGCAGTTGTGGTATTTTGTGCGAACTGTTGTTTAGATCTTTTTCAATAATGTTAACCTAATATTTTTATGCGATTTTGATTATGTGTAAGTCTGTTAACTACTACTTTTTATCCAGTAAATATTGTGTATTTACTGTTTTTGGTTGTAATCTGTTATTTTACTAATTATTTGTTTATTAACAATTAAGTACTAATACAAAGTACAACTATCGATACTGTCTCAGCACTAGACACATAAGTTTGACACCTAGGGATGATCCGATACCCAAAGGTATCGATACCTACTCGTTTAAGTAGTACTCAAATCATTTTTCGATTCTACTCATTGAGTACCCCTAAAGTATCGATACTTACTCATATCGTTACTTTTAGGTTTTTTTTATAAAACTGATTGTTTTAATAGGAAAATAGGTTTGAGAGTGGTTGTTATTCTGTATATTTTTAACATAATTATAATAACAACCACACATTTAATAATCAAAAGTAAGTAGAGGTTGACTTTATTAAGTGCGAAGTTAATTTTGTATAAACTTGGACGCTCAATGTAACCACTGTGCCATAGAACAATTGGAATTTCTATTGTGTCTGATTTTGGGCACTCGCCCACGACTTTTTGTAACGCGCGACAGTATCGCTACTAACGCGCGTTAGTCGCATTTGCAACGCGCTACAGACGCGATGCCAACGCGCTACTACGCACTACAGCATCGCGACTGTATCGATGCAAACGCGCGACCGTGTTGGACGACATCGGGGAGAGAACGGAGGGAGGGTGGCGCGTGAGTGGAGAACCGAGCGTTTGCATCGCGACTGATTCGCGTTGCACGCGACTGCATCGCGTTTGCATCGCGACTGAATCGTGGTTATGTGGGCGAGGGCAAACAGCTAGCGACATCATCGCCACTGTATCGATGCGAACGCGCGACAGTATCGCTACAAAAAGTTGCCGTGGGCGAGGGGCCTTAGGAACAACTAAGTCGTTAAATTATTAAACAAAGAACTCTGTTGCGTCCAGATTGTCCAAAAACAGTAATTGCTCCAGGTATTTTGGAGACAATCTGTTCCTTGCTTGTGACACGGTTGCTCCGGCTTTGGAAAATAAGCACTCGCTACAGTTAACTTATCACTGTTCAAATGCTGACATGCAATAATGACATGAGAATGACAATATGGCGGCTGGTTAGACTTTCGTTTCGTTCGCGCGACCCTGCGTGCGAGCGAGAGAATGTAATATAACTTTAGTACAGGACCGAGCGAGAGAGGACTTTCACTCAGATTTGTTCACGATATATTCGTTCAGTCTGATTCGATTCGATACCAAGTACTTTCGTTTCGAAACCGAGTAAGTATCGCAAAATTGATTCGATGCTAAAAGTACATGTACTGTGTAACTTTTGTGACATGCAATAAAGATTGTGATTCTGATTCTGATACTTGGAATCGAAACAAAAGTATCGAGTAGTTACTCGTTAACTTGTATTTACTTGTATCGGAATATCCCTATTTGACACCTGTCAAATCATCCAGCATCTAGCTTCTTTATTATATTTTTTTTAGGGAGGGATTAAGTTATCCGAAATAAATGGTTTTATTATTATTCTCTTTATTTATTTTCATTCTTAAAACTAGATTTTTACAATATTTTAATATAAAAACAATAAAACAATATAAAAACCTAATACTAGAGTACCGCCAGCAGCGGGGCAGGGCCCAAGCTACCGGTGGTCAGGGCTGCAGAGTGAGGAACCTCCTGACAACACGTGCCGTGTCAAGGAGTACTGCCTTTTGCATCTGACCCTTGACCCAACCTTTCAGCGAGAGCCTCTCTAGGTGTTGATCGAGGCTCTTGGCTAAAAGACCGTTTGCCGAAACGACTATCGGTACAATAATGGTTGAATCCACATCCCACATGGCGGTAACCTCGTGAGCCAAGTCAAGGTACTTACTGAGCTTGTCCTTCTCGGCATTTACGAGGTTCTCATCATGAGGTATGGTGATATCAACCAGTATTGCCCGGCGCTGGGATCGGTCGACCACCACGATATCAGGCTTATTGGCGACAATAGTCCTGTCCGTAATGATACATGATATGACAGTAGAACGTTGCATGACCATTTTCGAGTACTGGCGCAGGTGCGTACTTATAGTACGGCACCTCCGATTCAACAAGGCCATATCCAAGAGCAAGTTGCTGGTGAATTATTCTGGCTACTTGATTGTGTCTGTGCAAATACTCTCCGTTAGCAAGATGAGAACAACCAGAAATAATAAGTCGGAGTGATTCTCCTGGACGGTGGCATGCCCGAAAGATGTCGACCGTACCGTCCTTCATAATATATTTCCGGTAGTTATTCGTCTGATAACTTCATCTTCAATGGCACAGACAAAACCTTCAGTTTCCCCAAAGAGGTCACCGAAACGTAGCCAGTTAACCGAGGCAGTCAAATCTACATCAGGCCCAGTTAGAGCCCGATAGTAGCAACCGTGTAGCACCTTGTTCTTCCATATGTCCTTGCGATCGAGAGTGCTTAGCACCACTGGTTTGCGCCAGTTTTCTGTTGCCAAGGAGAGAGGCGTAAAGTGTCTATCAACTGCCACGACATCCAAATGCATCCCACACTCACTGTTAAGTAAGTAATCCCTAAGACTGCACACCTCACGGTTATGTAGGTCCTTGGCATTTAAAAAGCCGCGACCCCCACCTCTCCGCGGGATGTACAGCATCATAACAGATGAGCGCGGGTGTAGCATTCTGGAAGTCGTGAGCATTTGACGGACTCTTCTATCCAAGGCGTCCAATTCGGTCTGAGACCATCTTAGTATGCCAAAGGAGTATGTGAGCAGAGGCATAACTCAGCCATTAAAGGCACGCGTCTTATTGCCACCTGATAAAAGACTGTTAAGTACTTTTCTCAAGCGGCAAAAGAATCGCTCCCGTAATGACTGCTTATTATTATTATTATTAGTTGGCCCTTGGTACGGTGCGGTACCACAGAACACAATTACTGGAGGGTAACCACAAGCTCGTAAAGCAGTATTATTGCACTTGTGGAAAACAGACGCGAGTATATTCGCCGCTACACGCGTCTCGTTTTCACAACTGCATTACTACTGCTTTAAGAGCTTGAAGTTACCCCCTGACTTCCTTGGCAGGAAAGTGAAGAGTCATGTCCAGTTTTGTTTTATTTTCTAAAATTTGTGTTAAGTCGAATATTAATGTGAAATAATGGTGGATTATTAACAACGTAAAGTGTTCGTGAGTGTGCATGAGTGTTGGCAAATGAAGCAAAACAGTGCAACGGCACTTTTCAATAATTACCCCCCGACTTCTTGGCGGGAAAGTGAAGAGTCATGTCTGCGGTTTTGTTTTATTTTCTTAAATTTGTGTTATGTCGAATATTAATGTGAAATAATGGAGGATTATTAACCGTTAAGTGTTCGTGAGTGTGCATGAGTGTTGGGAAATGAAACACGGCACTTTTCAAATTCTCTCAAGAAGTCCGCGTGAGGACTTAGTAAAGCCCCACATCTTTACTGAGATACTCGAGGGGTTGGGGGGTATGTCATTTCTCACTTCTCATTTCTATTATCATTCATTATCATCATTAGGAAGGAAATATTGTTTATTTTATGTATTACTTGTAAGAAAAATTACTTTAACACTGGCTAAATGTGCTAATCGCACGAAGCCATCAAATAAAGGAAAAAAAAACACAATTACTCACGGTACACACGCCTGTTGTATGTACACAGCACATCAGACTAACTACCACAAACTGTTAAATTTACAATAGACTTTAAAATTAAAATTTTAAGGTTGAAAATTTTTTGCACCTTTTTAGTAAAATTAAGATTTGAGATAGGTTTGTTGACCAAGGTTTGACGGTTAGGTTGGTTAATAAATTAACATAGGTTATCAATTATTTTAATATAAAAAGGCACAGTTTTATTTACCTTTAGTTTGTTTATTATTTACTTAGACCAAGATTTAGTTTTAGATATTTTGCAGTTTTGCGCAAGGAAGATTATCCAAATCCAACTAACTGGCACAGATCACCTGGATAGTGACCGACACATTTTTGCTTCTAAATTAATAAATTACTGTTCTTACTCTGACAACCTTTAATTAAATTATGGTAGAAGAAAACGATGTTAAGTCAGTGTAAGTATGGTCAATTTAGAGTATACCTTCTTTATTTTATATCTTCCCAATATGATACTATTTTTAAATTTTCCAATAATTTGCAGCTTTTTGAGTGTTCCGTTTTCCTCAACTGGCACTGCATTATTAGTGCAAGAGGTACTGAGCGTTGATAAGGAGCTGCAGGGCAGTGGAGTGCGTAGAGAAATTACAGCTGTTGGAGAAAATCTACACATGTGAGTGTAATGCTTTAAACTAATATTAATTCATCAAATATCAGTATAAAGCATACCAATTCACTAGAGTAAATAGCTAATAGCTTTGATTGTTTTTTAAGAAAAGTAATTGGAAATCAAATAATAAAACAGAAAATGACAAACAATATGGCATGATTAAGACACACATTGTCCGCCACAAAAACCAGACAATATAAATTCAAATGTGTCAGTCACATGGCATCTAAGGTGGTAAACTTTTATTGATAGGAAGAACATTTCCTATTAATTTGATACTCAAACAATTGGGCAAAGGTAACCTATGTTGAATTCTGTTGTAGCCAAAGTTTTAAGAAACCTGTTAATAACCATTTCAGTGGAAAATGTAATTTTTCACAAACTTTATAAGTACCTACCTATACTTAATATTACACATACTAATTTTTCCACATCACTTTTAAAAGATTTTTTTAAATCTTGACTGTTTGTGATTCCTACATTAATTATTTCTGATTTGCATAACATCAGAGCTAAAGCTAGTTATCATGGAAATAATCTACGTAATGTTGTCCCATATTCATATTAGTGTTGCAAATTACGAGCAGAGTAAACAATGTTTTTCTACACAATATGTAAATGAAATGTTGTGTCAACCTTTATGACTCCCACAATAATAGTATAAATTACATGGTGGCTGTTTTATTGAATGATGTTGTAAAAGTAACTAACTAATGTGTTAATTTTCCTTTCCAGAAAATTGAATGGGGCCGAGTTAAAAAAAGTCAGAGTAGTAGTTAATGCCATTATTAAAAATATTTTATTAGTGGTTAAAACTATAGATCAGTTTCCAAAGGCTATAAATGAATAAAATATAATAAAATTTAGCTTTAATATGCCTGAACACACTCCAGCGCCAACACATGCAAGATCCTTGTACGGATTTTTTATGTATTTGTTCAGTAAAACTGCCCTGGCTGTGTATTGCATTTGGGCATTTACTCCTGATGAGTATTTACATTATTTCAATATCTATTATTATCCCCAAAAGTATTGGTCCACAGCTGTTCCTATTCAGTGTTTAGTGGCACTTACATTGTTTGCATTTATTATTTATCCCAGTTGCAATTTAATATTAACAACTAATATTGATAGCATTAATACAATCAGTGATCCCCATTCTTTTTATACTTATAAGAAAAGCGCATGTGAGCAAAGTTCTGGTAGCTGTGTTTGTCATGATGTTAATAAATGTAAGAAAAACCTTTATGTTTCAAGTTCTACGTGTGATGAGAACAAAGTACCTCAGTTACGTGATTTGAACATTAAATTTGTATGTAGAAAATTGTATCTTAATGAACAATAAATTTTGTATCCAACATCAAGAAAGTATGTTTCTTTTAATAATAGACTCTTGTCCCCCAATACTGAGCACTAAAATATAGGCAGTCTTCCTCACCTCACTTTTACTTTCGTATCCTTAATTTACATGTGCAATGATACTCTTTTCTCCAGCTGAGTGGCTCAGCCCCATATCCGGATGTTCTATGTTAAATTCCCAGGTCAGGTAAACGGTTTCGGAGTCCGGGTTCGTGATGATCATCAATACGCATTTGGCAAGTGCGGTGATTAAGCCAAGCAAGATCCAAAAGTTGTAGTTGTAGCCATTACTTGATTTCTACGTCAGAGGTATTTGCCCACAGCAGTGAGACAGTATATGTCAGTTAATCACTAACCATAATACAGTCATGGGGTGTAAGGTGTCCCAACCGGGGTGTAAGGGGTTCCAACCTACACCATTTGGGGCCCAAGCCAACCTCCTGCGCGTGGTGCACCCTGCCGACTAACAGACGAGGCTCTGGCGACCGACCGATGGCGGGATACCCATCACAGCCGCCCGAACGTAGCTAACAAAGTGCACAGACTGGTGTCGGGCAGCAGCGACACTGGTTCGATTAGCTACGCACTGCGATTGCCAACCCGCATGCTCAGCGTGGCAATTATGGGCAAACCCTCCAAATGGCGACACAAAACAGACCACGGCTCCCAGTTCCCGGCTGCCCTGCTATTCCTGATCACGGCGGCGGTCACGATAACGGCAGGGCAAGGAGTGCGAAGAATCCCCGGGTTACGGAAGGCCAAAAAACACTTAACCCTGGCCGTTGTACGGACGCACGTTACGGCTTGATGTGCACCTGGCGCAGCTCGAAGAGGAACTCGGGAAGATAAGGTGGCATATTCTTGGGTTAAGTGAAGTCCGAAGAGAGGGGGAGGATACCGTAACCCTTGAGTCAGGTCACCTTATGTACTACCGAGAGGGAGACCAGCTATCCCAGGGTGGCGTAGGGTTCCTGGTAAACAAAGCCCTTTGTGACAACGTAGTAGAAGTGAACGAGTGTGTCGAACAGGGTTGCGTACCTCGTAATTAAGCTAACCGAGAGGTATAGCCTTAAGGTAGTGCAGGTTTACGCACCGACCTCAACACACTCGGACGATGACGTATGTATGGAGACATATCTAAGGCCTTACACTTCACCACCAAGGCCCACTACAACGTTGTCATGGGGGACTTCAACGCTAAAATGGGAGTACAGAATAGCCACGAATCGGTAGTTGGTTGGTTGGTTGTTTTCTTCGGCCCCTGCTTTGGGGCCGGTTCGGGCTTCGAGGTCTGGCCTCTTTACCCGGGTCGTCGTCTCGGTCGACATCGGTCGAACCGGGTCTCCTTGGGGGCACGGCAGGGGTACAGATGCTCTTTTCTGTTTCTTATTTTTCTTTTTTTTTTGGCAGGTTTCTTTTTGGTTTGTTTTTGTAAATTTTTTTTTTGTTTTTTTTTTTTCCCCACACTGCCGTGCCGCGAGCCTTAGTGTGGCTCTTTGGTAGCGCCGCATGCCTGTCCCTCGCCCTGCGAAGCCCTCGGCGCGGTCAGCCCCCCGGGTGATTCGGTGTTGACCGAGGCCCGGTGAGCGCCAGCGAGCGGACCGCGGCTTACGGGTCTGGTAAGGCGGGCGGCAGATGGTAGGTAAGTACGGAGTCGGTGTCGGCCGCGTGCGGCCGACACAATGCGGGTTTTTACCCGCGGAGCGGTGGCGGTGGTTGCGGGCCCGCCGCCTGTTTTGTACGACGTGTAGTCGAGGCGGTCGTCGTCGTGATCGGCAGTCGCGGCGCATTTTTGGCCGCGGTCAGAATCGACCGCGGCAGCGGTCTGGTGGTCGGGTCCGGTGGGCGCGCGTGGAGCGGAGCGATGTCGCGGAGATGTTCGTGCGGCCCGTTGTCGGCGCGGTCGTACATTCGACGCGCCATTTGGGCCACAAACTCCGCGAGTGGCTCGACGTCGAGGTCCCGGGCGATTACGTCATTTCTGACAAACCGCCCGGCACGCGCTATCATGCGCAGGGAGATGGCTTGTTGAGCCTGAAGTTTTCCACGTTGAACGCGGTTGGTGAATGAATACCACGCCGGGGACGCATAAGTGAGCTGCGAACGAATGTATGATTTATACAACATACATTTCGTTCGCAGCGGTAGTCTGGAGGACAGCACGGGCCGCAGCAGCGCTCGCGCGGTCTTGGCGCGGTTGATGACATGCGCCACCTGCGGTGCCATCCGCAGCGCGCGGTCAATGCGGCACCCTAGATAAACTACTTCCTTGGAGTACTCTACGGGTTGCCCCCGTAGTGTTAGAGGTGGTGGTTCCTTCCGTTGGCGGCTAACGAAAATGGCGGCGGTCTTGGTGACATTGACCGCCATGCGCCACTTGTCCAGCCACTCCGGCAGCCGGTCGAGGAGACGCTGCATGCGCCTGTGTGCGAGGTTGACTTTGACGGACGACGAAAAATAGGCGCTATCGTCCGCGAATAGCGCCAGCGTCACGTCCCTCTCTCCTTCTAACAGGCGGCCCTGCAGCGTCGAGATGTCGTTTGTGTAGGTAGCATATAGGCGCGGCGAGAGACAACTGCCCTGCGGCACGCCGGCGGTGATTGGCCTCAGTGTGGATGTGGTCCCCTCTACTGTGACCACAAAATGGCGGTCTCTGAGGAAGCTGGCGATCAGGTGGAGATAGGCCGGGGGCAGGGAGCTGTTGGCCAACTTGGCCAGGAGCCCAGTTTGCCACACCCGGTCAAAGGCTTTTTCGACATCTAAGAAGACGCCGAAGACGTGTCGGCCGCTGTTGAGTTCAGACGCAAGATGGTGGAGCACTCTGGTGAGCTGGAGCGTCGTTAAGTGGCCGCTGCGGAATCCATACTGCTCGACCCTGAGGGGAGTATGTGGTATGATTCTACGCAGCAGCAGACGCTCGAACAGCTTTGCTAGATGAGATAGGAGTGTTATGGGTCGGTAGTTGGCAGCGATCCTCCTATCTTTGCCGGGCTTGGGGAGGACAATTATTTTGCCCTCCTTCCACGGCTGCGGGAAATGATGCGTTCTTAGGATCGCGTTATAGAGCCGGGTAATGACTACCACGGCGCGCCAGGGCAGTCGGATGAGGGCTGCCGACGGTATGCAGTCTAACCCAGGGGCCTTCTTTTTGGGAAGGCGGCGTATGGCCTTGAGCGTCTCCGTCGGCGAGATATACTCGTCGCCGCGGAGAGGCGGAGGCGAGGAGGCGGGAATTTCGGCCACCAGCCGGCTGACTTCGGCGTGGTGGGCGATGGCGTCGTCATCGGCGGCAACGGGGTGGGGCTGAAACTGGCCTTCCAAATGGTCGGCCAGTATATCAGCACGATCTTGGGCCTTGAAGTGGCGCGTGCCCGCGCTGTCCAGCAGCGGGTAAACAGGGGCAGGCGTGGCGGTGAGCTGGCGAGTCAGTTTAAAGAGGTCAGCGGAGTTGCCAGTCACGGTGTCAATGTGACTTTCCCAGCAATCTCCACGCCATGCCTTCACCGACTCAGCCAGTTTGGAGGCGGCCCTATTGAGCCGCGCCTTGACTCGCGGGCAGCGCGAGTGCGCCCACAGGCGACGGAGGTCGCGCTTTTCCCGCTTAAGGCGGGCAAGCGCAGGCGGGAGCTCGTCGTACCGGCGTGAGTTGCCGCAGGTCGGCGTGCTCGCGGCCTCTTTGGCCGCGTGGATGGCCGCCGTGATATGACAGGCAGCCGCCTCCACTTCGGCGGCGGTTGTCAGGGGGCCCGGAAGCATTAGGCCCTCTAATGAGGCCGTAAAGGCCTCCCAGTCAATTTTGGGGCCTCGGGGGCGGGGAGGGGCCGAAACGGCGCCAGCTCCCAGCGTGATGAGTATGGGGAGATGCTGCGTGTTCATGTCGTACAGCACCTCCACACTGACTGGGCTAGTCAGGCCACGGTGCAGCACGATGTCCAGCACATCTGCAGCGTGTCTCGGATTGGTGGGAATGTGAGTGGGGCTATCGGGGCCAATAACTTCTATATCCAGGTCCAGTGCGTCCTGGAGCAGCGCTCGGCCCGCTGGATTGGCGAGTCGCGACCCCCAACTCTGGTGCTTGGCGTTGAGATCGCCGGCCAGCAGAGTCGGGGTCATATCTGAGAATACGGCCTCTAAGTCGTCGGGGGCCATAAGACGGTTGGGCGGTTTGTAGGCGGCGTAGATACGCAGCTCGCTGCCCGCAACATAAGTGCGAACACCTATGGACCGCGTGGCCCTGTAGTTGAGCAGGGGAAGGGTGTCGTGGACGACGTCGCGGCGGACAAGCACCGCCACTCCTCTGCAGGCTCGTCCACTCGCCGCCGTCTCATCGCGGCGGTATACGAAAAAATTAGGCAGGCGCCACGCGGCCCCCGGTGTCAGCATGGTCTCGCCCAGGAGGATAACGTGAATATCCTGCGACTGGGCGAGAAGCCGGAGGTCGCTCGTCCTGCTTCGTATACCGCCGGGGTTCCAATACAGTAATCTTAGGCCTGCAAAGCCTTTAATATGGTTTTCAATGGGGCGAGCAAGGCGACCCAACCAGTCTCACCCCGCTCGATCATGAGAGATGCGATTTCAAGCATCTCTATGACGTATGCCAAACCTGTATCGACATCGTCGACGTCGTGAATGTCGGGCATACGGCGTGCTGTGCGCGCACGCGCATATGGCGAAGCGCGCTCGCGCCATGACGGCGCGGCTCCCGCGGCCGGTGTGTGAATCGGTAGTAGGATCACATGGTTTTGACAGCAGAAATCATAGGGGATTCTTTCTTTAAGAAACAGCCCCAAAGAAAGTGGACATGGCAGAGCCCCGACACTATGACTAAAAATGAGATCGACTTTATCATAACGGACAAAAAGCATATATTCAGAGACGTCTCAGTGATCAACAGGTTTAATACCGGCAGTGATCACCGACTTGTCCGAGGCTCTCTGAATATCAATTTTAAGCTTGAACGTGTCCGCTTGATGAAGTCCAGGCTCCGTCCTAACCTGCTCCAAACTATCGTAGGATCTGAAACGTTGCAGTCAAACCTGGAGAACCGATTCGTTGCCTTGGAAACCAAAAATGCAGTTGATGTCAACCAGGCCCTCGAAAATGTTGTCGGAATCCTCAGGGAGGAAGGTATGAGATTTTGCGAGATACAGCGTAAAGGCAAGAAGTCGAAGTTTTCGGAAGAAACCCTTAGGCTTATGAGGAAACGACGCGAGGACCTGTCACTTCGTCCGAACAACGGGCTCTTAACAAGAAGATTGGTAAACTGGTGCGCTACGACCTCCGATGCTCCAATACACGCTCGATTGAACGAGCAATTGAGCAAAAGCGGGGGTCGAAAGTGTTTGTCCAGTCTCTTGGGAGAAGCCACTTGACGAAGTTGACTACGGCCAGTGGAGTAGTCGTTGCCTCGAGGCCAGAGGTTCTTTCAGAAATCGAAAACTTCTACAGCCAGTTATACGCATCGCATACATCTCAACCTGATCCCGAAAATGAGGATACCAGAGCCACATTGACCCGCCACTTTACCGAAGACTTGTCAGAAATCAGCCTAGGTGAAATTGAGATTGCTCTAGGCAGCTTAAAAACGGTAAAGCCCTGGCGAAGACGGTGTTACATCTGAGCTCCTCAAATCAGGCGGAAAACCTGTATTAAAGGAGTTCCAAAACATCTTTAACGCCGTTCTTTTCGATGGGAGAATTCCGGAGGCGTAGAGTAGGAGTGTCGTCGTACTGTTCTTCAAAAAAGGAGACAAGACCCTACTGAAGAACTACCGACCCATTTCGCTCCTAAGCCACGTCTATAAACTGTTTTCAAGAGTCATCACAAACCGCCTTGCGCGCCCACTCGACGAATTTCAACCGCCAGAGCAGGCCGGGTTCCGAGGGGATACGGAACCATAGACCACATCTTCACAGTGCGGCAGATTAAACAGAAGGCCGAAGAGTATAATCAGCCCTTGTGCTTAGCATTAGTGGACTATGAGAAGGCATTCGACTCTATCGAAACCTGGGCTGTTCTAGAATCCCTGCAACGATGCCAAGTCGATTGACGATATATCCAAGTGTTGGGGTGTCTGTACAATGCTGCCACCATGACCGTCCAATTACAGAACCAGCAGACTATAAGCATATCCCCTTGCATCGAGATGTGAGACAAGGGGATGTGGTATCCCCCAAATTGTTCACAAATGCATTGGAGGATGTGTTTAAAACGCTGGACTGGAAAAGACGTGGCATTAACATCAACTGCGAACACATCTCACGATCTTCATTCATCATCGATCATTCTTGCGATTCGCGGACGACATCGTCATCGTGGCCGAAACGTTGCAGGTTACGGTTCATGCTGAACGGCCTAGCTGATTCTTCTCAACGCATCGGTTTCCGGATGAACTTGGACAAAACCAAGGTTATGTTCAATGAACATGCCATTCCGGGACCGATTGCAGTACAAGGCGGTGCTCTCGAAGTTGTTAAGGAATATGTCTACCTCGGGCAGAGTTTGCAATTGGGTAGAAACAACTTCGAGAAAGAGGCTAACAGAAGGATACAGCTAGGCTGGGCAGCATATGGGAAATTACGTCGGGTCTTTACGACGCCTATTCCACAAAGTCTAAAGACGAAAGTCTTCCATCAGTGCGTCCTACCGGTCAAGACATACGGAGCTGAAACGTGGACACTCACGGTTGGGCTGGTTCACAAATTTAAAGTCGCTCAGCGAGCTATGGAAAGGGCTATGCTCGGAGTTTCTCTGAAGGACCGACTTCGGAATGAAGTGGTCCGACAGAGAACGAAAGTAATCGACATAGCCCATCGGATCCAGCAAGCTGAAGTGGCAGTGGGCCGGTCATATTAGCCGCAGAACCGACAACCGTTGGGGTAAACGAGTTCTTGAGTAGACCGCGTATCGGCAAACGTAGTGTAGGACGCCCCCACACTAGGTGGAGCGACGATCTTCGCAAGGTGGCGGGCAAGAGTTGGATGAGAGTAGCCGCGGATCGTGCTCAGTGGCGTGCACTTAGAGAGGCCTATGTCCAGCAGTGGACTAGTATAGGCTGATGATGATGATGAATATAGTCATAGTGTATTTATATATTGCAGAATTTTTCATATAGGTACCTACTTAATTTTAATGTAGGTAGATGGTTTTTTAATGTAAGCCATCTGCTATCTTAAACTATTAGTCTGTGTCCATATTATGCTACTTGTTAGTAGTTTCTTACCACGTATATTAGCAGTAGCAGACTACTGCTAACATTTTACTACAAACACCGTAGTCTTACAAGATTCGACACAATGCATCAAGTTTTAAAAACGTACCTACCTGACTCCTCCCATTCTATGTTAGTTTAAAGGCCAAACAAATGTTTTATAAAATGAAACATGACTTTAAACTAATGCCTTTCACAGAACATATGAGAGCAGTTTCACGTGTATTTAAATAAGGTAAGTATGGTTTTTCATACTGTTCAAATCACAACTAGCGCGTGAACTCACTAAGCTTGTAGTGTGGTGATGGCCTAAGGTCGTACTTTGAACAGAATTTGGTAGGTATGTACCGTATGTAGGTACTCTTGGTAGTCTTATAGTAAGAGACTAGTAAAATTTAAAAATTACAACCGCAAATATTTTCTTAAATTGGGGTACAATTACGTAGAAAATGATACCTAGGTACCTACCACAGTAACAGTCGACAAAAATAGTATTGAGCACTTTAGTACCTAGGTACTTTGTCATAGCAATATAGTAAATTATTTAAAGCGCTTGATGTTTTATTATGCAACTTAATATCGTAATGTGACAAGATACAAACGAGTAAGCTACGTTTGTTGCAGTCTTAGATTATTTTTAAATTGCCTTGATGAATGCGAGAAATTGTGTGGTATAATCCGTATTACAGAGCTCATTATCTGAGTGAGGAGTACAGTAGGCAGAACTATTATTAAGTATTCAAAATTCAAAATCATTTATTCAGATAAGACTACAAATACCTCTAATAAACGTCATTATGCCATCAGTTCGTAAGTCTACTCTGCACGGGCGCCTGACCTTGTACTGAGACGAACCGGCAAGAAACTCGGCAAGTGTCAAGCTCTTGTCTCTCTTACAGTGTCAAAAATATTGGAAATTGCCTATCGTAAAAGGACAATTTCCAACACAAATAAAAACAAAATATAAAGGACAATCTTCTAACAAATTAATTTAATAAGCTATATCATACAAATTTGAACGGTCAGTAACATTACGGCCTGGTATATAAATCGGCTAATGCATGCCGATTCATATACCAGGCCCAGCCAAAAACCGCTACCACCCGCGTACTAGACCCAGAGCACAGATTAGTAATAGTTACTACGTACCCAGAGAACGCCTCGGTGGCCGAGTGGCAGAGCGCTCGGCCCGATACCCGAAGGTTCCGGGTTCAATTCCCAGGTCGGGCAAAATGTATTACGAATTTTTCGATGTATGCATCGAAAAATCCGGGCTATGGCCCGGGTTTGTGATCACCAACCCGCATTTGGCAAGCGTGGTGATTAAGCCATTACCCATCAATTGTAGCGATGACTTGATTTCAATGATGGAGGCCTTTGCCCAGCAGTGGGACAATTAAAGGCTGTTTACTACTACTACCCAGAGATCCCAGGTTTGATTCCCAAAGGGGGGGGCGGGTAAATATTGGCCGCCGCTGTGTTAGAATAGCCGTGGTGTAGTACTATTATTTATTCTGTGCCGTGGTGTTGTGACGAGTTTGCGGTAGTGGGAGAAAATAATAGTTGGTAACGTCGCAAATGTACCCCCCCTGTTTTACATATTTTCTAAGCAAATGTTGTATGTATACAAAATTGTATTGCTTTATTTAAACAATAAACTATTTGTATTTGTATTGTATATTCGTGTACCTACTCGGTTTAGTTGGTAGCAGGGGCTGACTGGGGCCCACATCCATAACCACCCCCACACATGGCCACGAGATGATAAATAACATCTACTTCGAATGCAGAATATCACTATCACTATTGTTATTATAGGATTAAACTCGCAGACTATCAAATGAGCAGGGTAGTCAAACATAATTATAGCTTATTAACAGTTTACGGATTCCGATTAACGACTGTATCTATCTATATCTATTTTACGCTGACGGTACCTATAATTGTACAGTGTTCTATAGGTATTGGTGCTATTTGAACTTAAAATAATGAACATTTTCTTTCAAATTAGGTAGGTCATAAAAGGAATCGATATCTGTTCAGCCAGAGACTAGGTTAAAGACTCCCACACACGAAAAGCACAAAGCAGCGCGAGTTGAACGCGGGCCCGCGCGAAATGCAAGTCAAGGAACGATATCAACCACGCTCGACCGCCACGACCACAAATATGAACGCGTAATAATAGCGCGAAAATAATATATCTCGTGCTTTAGTATAATATATCATCGTATATAATCGTAGTAATATGGCCGCCATGTTGCCTCGTTACGTTAGGCCCTGGACACCACTAACGGGGGCGGGCGCGGGCGAAGAGAGATGTGGTAAACAACCAAACATTGTTTCTCGCTACGTCCCATAGACTATGTATAATAAATAACATCCCATCTACTCTCCTCTTTGCCTTTCTCCGCTTTGGTGGATTCCGGACGCATATAAGCGTTACAAACGCTTTAAAACTGCATACCGCCTGCCTGCAGTGTGCCGTGTCCAGCACTGCTCCTGCCCTGCTTTTGGTGAGAAGTGGGTGACCGAAGATTGTTTATATTGTTTTTAAGTAAGCGGCGTTTTTTGAAATTCTTACTACGTTTTAACTTTTTGTATTATAGTTTTGTTTACTATCCGTATTTATTCGATCACGTTTACAACGAAAATTAGTATGGCATTGAAGCAGCTCCATAAGAATTGTTTATTCTTATGGCAGCGCCTCCTGGCGATACGAGAAGAGTTAATTAATTATCTTAATTAATGGCTTCGCGTTTAGCATTTAGCCAATTTCAAGTGGTTTTTCTATTATTAGTAGTAAGGGTACAATTAATTGTACGGTAGATAGAAATTAAAATGGAGTCTCACAACACGTGTTATTACGGTAAGAACTCGGGTGAAAACTCTAGAAGAGTCAACATTGTACACACGGCGGCAGATCAACCTACCCAAAACTGTCAAATTTCTACAATCAATTTTGAACTTTATTGTATGGATATAAGGATCAATATTCATTGGAGAAATTTGACAGATTTGGGTAGGTTGATCTGCCGCCGACTGTACCATACAAATTCTCGTTTTCGTTCACGTGATCGAATGTCAAAAATAATGTGGGTTTGTTTACTATCCGTATTCATTCGATTAGGTTTACAAAATGGTAAAATGGCAAAATGTTAAATCCTTTCGTATGCCGCCAGGCGCTGCTTCAATGCTATGCCAATTTTCGTTTTCATAAACGTAATCAAATGAATACGGATATTAAACAAAACACACTAGGCCCTAAAACTGCAGCAGCAGCGACTGGTGCTGCTTTAAAGTTACAGCAGCATTGCGAGCTAAGCAGTATGTTCAGTCATGGACGTATAGTAATAAATAATAATACATTAGCCAGCTCAGGGTACCAAAAATGGTTGTTGAGCATTTTGGTACTTTGTCGTAGCAATAGCAAATTTTAAGCACTAGATATACGGTAACAGTAAAATTTTAATTAGAACGACGCTTAATAAGTATAATTACATTTATCTGTCGTAATTAAAATTTTAAGGTCAATTTAAACTCTAACCCCCTTACAAATAAACAAAGAATAAGGTCCGGATAGTTATTCCGAGTTTTGTCTTTTACTCTAATTTGAAATGACATAAAATGACAGAAACAAAACTCGGAATAACTATTCGGACCTTATTCTTTGTTTATTTGTAATGCACTAATACTTTCTAATCAGTGCCAATCAATCAGAGTCAACTGTCTAAAAGTACCTAGAGTATAAAGATCACTACTCACTTGGTTTAAACTCTTTTTAATTTAGAAAAAGACAATGCTATACTTACTTGTCTGCTTTTTGTAGATACGGAGTGTAATGTTCTTGCTTTGTTACCTATTTTGATATTTTTGTCCAAAATGCCTAATATCACATTTCACACAACTTTTCATTAACTTACGGTTAACATTAAGATATTTAAGTAGGAACTGTATGTAATGCATACTGTAAGTGAGGTACTTAAGTATATTGACATAACTACCTACCAACAACGCTATGGACGTAAATGTAGTGCGTGAAGCCGTGAACCATGTATACATTTCTTTCTTGTTATTTTATTTAACTGCTTTTTGTTTATTTCAATGACCATACAATTATATAAGTGGTTTTGAAGTCTTTAAATTACATAGAGGCTGTGGCGTGTGAATATTACTAATCTAATAATAAAGCTAATAAAACGTGCAAATACCCTAAATTTTCTAACGCAACTAAAATAAATATGCCATGCATGCATGGGTACCAACTACATAGTTCGTTTAACGTATGGTATAACCAAATTATTTTAAACATCTTATGTTACTCGTACTATAGACTCTATAGTACCTATCACATATTCTATAGAATAGAGATAACTACGAAAACTAGACATACTTAACTAAACGTTTCTAGAATATTAGTACCTACCTATTGGGTTAATTTTTTATTCCTAAGTTATGATACCTTTAGGTTCAACTATGCATTATCTTTAGATTGAAATCACAAAATAAAGAGGACCTTATTTTGTGTTGAAATGCTATCTCAGTTAACTGGTTTAGATTGTTTATTACGTTCAAATAAAGGCATATCCTATGCTTAGGTACTATGGTAGCGGCTTATATACCCACATAATACAGATCGCCAGATTGCGCTTATCTAGCTCTGCTTTTATATCTATGGCTCATTTGCTTTCGTATATTTAAATTATGAATTTACCATTTACCTACCAATGTTTATTTGGGCCTTGACTTGAACTTGTTTTAAATTGAAGGTCATTTGTTGGCGTACAAAATTTTTAACTGAATGTCTACAAGTAGACTGTAGTTTTTAAGATAAAGTAGTCTTCAACTACAATGTCGTCCTATCCGCTTAGTTTGCTTGCACAGGGTTGGGCCCTCCTTGAATAACCGGAAGTGGATGCCAACACTAATAAAAAGTACCAAACCAACTTGTTAAAATAAGAAGGATTTGTATCGTCCTATCCCAATATAGCTGCTTTGTTATTTTACATGTAACAGAACACTCCTAATGATTACCCACAATACTTAGGAATTAACTGACTTTAAAACACATAAAATAAAGATCTGTTAATATGGTTTTTAAACAAATTAAAACTGCTTCAATAGTTTTTAACTGAGTATTCCTGCCATGTGGAATGAGAATGTCTCAACTTTAGTTCCCATAACTTAAATAAGCCTGAGTAGTAACAAAATAAACTACTGAGAAGGCACTATCTAAAAGATTTCTAATACTTTTCCTGACATTCTAAAAAAAGGATATCTTTAAAAAAATATTTCTTGAAGAAAGTGCTATCTTAACTACTACTGAGGCTACTGAGTTCAATGTATGAAAGGATTGATGAAACTCATTGAAACCATAATATATGGAGCTCAATGTTAATATATTTTGATAAGGATAAAACAACACTTCCCATGATTAGTACAAAATAAAATTAAATATATTGTTAGTTTTTTACATAGGTAAAATTTATTTAAAAGTACAGAACATATGAAGGACTACACACTGAATTGAGATAAAATACTTAGTACTGACTTTGAAAAATGATGTAAGCCACTTTTAGTATTCACAATATGAACTTATTGCATCAATTAATGATTATTTGGCAGACCAAAAGAGATTTTCCAACAGTGCATAGGTCATGAAACCTAATAAATATATTAGTGAAATTTGGAATAGAAGCTGTAAGAAAATCTGCAATTAGACTAGCCACTACACCTTATATACCGAAACATTATGGCTAAGAAACTTTAATATGTGATGTTCCAGCATACAAGTTCAGCTGCATGCAGGCAACAAGGGGCCAGCATACACCCAAATATAAATTAATTTTAAGTAATAGTCATAGATAGTAATTTTAATATATTTTGTACAATAAAATACAATTAAGTACAACTTGTAGCAAAGATATTAAAGAGAGTAATATTTATCTCAAGTGTTAAAGCTGCAATAACGTGTGTGTACGCACAAGGCATATTTACACAGCACACACGCACGGCAACAACACACCATGTGCTGCACACTATAGTACATAATTATTTTTATTACTTAATAGAATATAAAGACACGCCCAAGCTGAGAACTCTCCCACTTACTTTACATATTTCAATGCATGATTAGCCAATGAACATGCCTGTACTTCACTAGCATTTTGCTATTAAATAATACATCGATCGTCGCTTAATATCACAGCTAATTATGCTTTGAAAATTATAGACATGTCTAATTTTCACTAATGTAGATAACAATGTAGAGTATAAGTAGACAATCTGAATAAATTTACATTACAATATCATGTCTTTTCATATGAAAAATTTAAAATTACATTACCAAAAATTAAACAGTGCAGCGCATTATAAATAAATGTGCATACCTTAACATTTAATTGACTAAATAAATTTGTTGCCTGCAGATCTGACATATTTTAAATATCGAGAGGTAATATCTTAAGAGAAATTTTAACTTTAACTATTGAAAAAAAGTTAAATCCAAATTTAAAATTATTTTGTATCTATTATGACAATTCCCTTCAAATCCACCTAGTTATTATGAATGTGAAATATCATTCCAAAGCTGAGTCTCCTTCACACATATTTCACTACCACTGTTAACGTGGACAAAAAAGTAAGGATCGAAGAGAAGTTGGAGCTAACACTTCACGAGTGTGCATTGCTGTTTACATGTGGCTTCTTTTCCTGTGTGTCTGGTGTACGTTGACCATCACGCCGAGGAGGCATACGTTCATTGATTGCATCCAACCCTTTAGCCTCAGCAAATGAAGTGATCTTGTGGTTAGGTGAAAATCCTTGCAAGGCATTCTTTAATGAAGTTTTGCCACCAGAAAGTGCACCCAGTGGCAGGGCTCCAGTGGGAGTTAAGCCCTTCAGTTGCAAAACAGATTCACTTTCCTCACGAAGCACAGAAAAGACATGGGCCATCTTACCAATAGCACGGATTTTGTTGCGAATGACTTCTTTCCTGAGATTGGCTTCCTCCAATGCATCATCTCCTTCAGACATCAGCTCATCATCAGAACAAATATTTAACACATTGACCAACATCTCTGTAACTTTCTCACCAACAAATGGAAGAGACCAAGTGAACACGTCCATGAAGTTTGGCAGCCAGTAAGGGTGAGGAGAACAGTTGAATTGTCTTATATTCATAACATTATTCTCATACTTTAAGACAGCAGCTTTGTTGTTGTAAACATCCAAGTAGTTAGGAGCAGAAAAAATGGTAATCAAGCTGGGGAAACCTGTAGTTTGGCTTTTACGATACATTCGGTAACCAGCATCTTGAGCTTCATGAGCACGTATGATAGACAGTAAATTGTTTCTTTGTAGAAAATCACAACATGCTGCATAGCTATAGAAATATGAACAACCTCTGACAGAGTTGTGCGAGAAATGTTCTGCATTTTTTTCATTACCAAAGTCTTCAAGAGGATCAGACCAAAGCAGATCACACATAGCTCCAAATGCAGGTGGTTCTTTGAATCTATCTAGTTTACGAATATCATCTAAGTTGTTGATTTCAGGGGAGAGGCCTCCGTGCACACATAGGAACTGCTGGTTCATAAGAGCAGCAAGAGGTAAGCAGTCAAACGCATCCATACATGCATCGTACACTTTCTCAGAATACTTGATTTTGCATTCTTGTTTGAAGGTGAAATACTCCGTCAAATGTCGGCATTCATGGTTACCGCGTAATAAGAAAAGCGTCTTCGGGTAACACAACTTCAAAGCCCAGAGGTAAAGAACACATTCTATACTGAAATAACCTCGATCGACATAATCACCTAAGAATAAATACTTGGTACAAGAGGGAGATCCTCCCACCTCGAACAATTTCATCAAATCATAAAACTGGCCATGGACGTCTCCGCACACGGTCACCGGTGAATCAATCTCGATCATCGTTTTTTCTGATCGTAATAGGGTGGCACCATCTTGGATGATTCGTAAAGCCGCGTTTTCCTCGATACGACCTTCTAAGATAAAATGTTGCTTCAGTACTTCTGGAAGAGGCTTTCCAGCTTTTTCATCGAATACTTCAGACACAGTGAGCTTGTGGCTGGGAGGGAAAGCGACAGTTTGGATCATACGCTGCGTAGTCGACACTTTATCATTGCTCCCGGACATATTTGTCACATAAAAAACACTAGGTCTAATCCATACACGCCACTATTTTCAAAATGGCAGAATAGATATAATACTAAAACAGAATCCCGATTTCACGACAGAGAAACTACTGCGCACTGGAAAACAATGCGCAAACATCTGGCGAGTGGTCAATAAAATAAACAGGGATATCGAGCGCGTTTTATTACTTTTGAAAATATCATTAAAATAGTAACACTGGCAAGATCTGCAATAGTTGCCAGTACAATGCTAAGAAAATCTACTAAAACTCAAATATTTTAGTAAAATAAGTAAAAGCTGATGTTTAACTATGTTATTTTAGTTAAGTATAAATACAAATTTAATTAAGTTTTAAATTATAATGTAACATGTTAAAGAATTACCACCCAAAATTATTATTCATAATATTATTATGGTCAGCCTATGCTATGCCTGGCCAACATGTTTTTCTTTGAAAACTTTTTCTTAATATTTAAAGTTCGCATTAATTTACTATTTCAAAAGTAGTAGGCGTCTCAAAACAATTGTATTATTCTGAGGTTTTAATTTGAATATTTATTTACTTACTTATTAATTTTTGGTTAAAAACACTTTTCGGTTATAATATAGTTATAGTTAACAAATTAAGTAATATAATTTACATAATTATTAGAATGTATAAATTAAACAGTTAACAACTTCACAAATATATATAAACGAAACTGTCTATGTAAACGAACGTATACCATACCATTAAACCCTCTCTAAGATATTGTTAAAATTAAAGTACATACCTAAATACATATAAATTTAAGAAAAATAATAAGTTAAGAAAAACATTATTTTTATTCAGATAACGTAACCATATATTTTCAAAATATTTTCAAACGCTACAGTTTGTTTACAAAGTTAGTTTACAACGTACTTAAAATAAGGACAACACTCCACAAACTAGGTAAATAGATAAACCTACGTATCATATTTCAGATAGACATTAAAATTAAGAGTTAGAAATTACCGATGCATAAGAACGTGGTTCGCTAAGTATTTTATTTTAATTAGGTATTTGATTTGAATAAATCATGAAAGTAACAATAACTAAGTACGTAGTTATATTTTATGATGTAAATATAATATCAGATTACTAAAATTATGCGTAGCTCCAACTTTCTTTCCACTAAAGCCACCAAAATTATTAAAAACCGCTTGTTCTGACCATGAAGCTGTAGATTTATGTTTCTGACTGAGGCTTGTTCAAACTTCAAAGCTCTTCAAAGCAAAGACCTTCTAGGTCTTTGGTTCAAAGTAAAACGTGGTGTTGCAATTATAATATTGAAATAAAACCCATTTTTAGTTGTTATTTTAGACTTTAAAAATGCGTATTCTTTCATGGCAGTTTGGTTTTGGTAGTACCTTTTTACTTGACTACATCTTTCTTGATGTTGGTAGTCTTGGTAGGGTGGGTCGGTAGGTCGGAGGGATAGGTACGGAATATTTTAAATTCTCTGCAATTTTAATACTTAATAAAATATTATAATAGTCGATAGACCTAACCAAAATCAACATAATCATTCAGCAGATAATAATGCAGGTATATATACGAGTATAATACCTACTAATCACCTATATTCTTAGAGCATTAAACCCACCCTATATTATTACTATCAATAAAATTAACGACTGACTGTTCAAAGGAAACATTCCTATTAATAATACTAGTAGCAAGACCATGCTCGTAGTATGTAAGTACAACTATAAACTAAAAGTTTTGTTGATTTTTTATGACCTATTATTTAAATTATGTTTTGAACTATCTCCTCTGCCTTCACAGCTCCACACTCGATAATTCACATGAACACCTCAGGGAGAAAGAAAGCCATACTTAATATGTTTTTTTCTATATTTTAGGGTAGCACCGGTCCCAGGCAGCGGCTAGAGTGTGGCTTACTTACCATTTTTTCTCTCGGTTAAGTTGTAAACATCGACAGCAAAAATTTTATTTGAAAATAAAAGATGTTGCCTAAATCAATTCTTTGCCTAAATTAAGTTTTTGCCCCGGTGAAGGGTAAATCACGTGGGTATCTTTACCCGACACTGACCCCCATCTGCTTTTCCAAGAATACTTTTATTACTGGTATAAATGGAAACAGTGTAGGTTAATTAGTACCTAGGGTAACAAATAAAACGTGTTAGGTACCTACTTATATCTGTGACATGGAACATTGAGTAGGTA
This sequence comes from Eudonia lacustrata, assembly GCA_947562085.1. NCBI lineage: Eukaryota > Metazoa > Arthropoda > Insecta > Lepidoptera > Crambidae > Eudonia > Eudonia lacustrata. The sequence goes on from OX387314.1 coordinate 13,685,012, forward strand.
TAGATAGCGTAGCTAATTTATAATGAATAATAATCACCACAACATTGAGCCCAAGACTAAAATAGTTAAGACTACTATCCAACAGTTAGTGACAACAAATAGATTGCGAATTGTTCTATAGGCAAGGCAGGTACCTTGGAAATAAAGTTAAAAATAGTCGCTAGCGATAAAAATACAGGGAGCATTCTGAACATTGTGCTGTGTTCGTCAGATTTTAATTGTACGTTTTGGCGTAAGTCAATATAAATGTTTACCTCTGTTTGCCTCTGATCGAGACTTCACCATGCACATTGCCTTTGAGTCTGCTTTGATGAAATATTTGTTTGTCGGTTGCTGTCACCTGTCGCGCACTATGAACTACTAGGATAACTACCTATTTACTGGGCAGGGTGTCAGTATTTTTCGGGAAAATGAGAGATCTAGTGTGATTGTGCACGTAAAAGATGGTGTTTTAGTTTTAAAACAGTCCGAATAAGTGTGGCTCTACTACCACCGGAAGTGTTACTTTAGTACGTCATTATATGCTAATATCGTGCGAAAATCTCACTTATCGCTATTTAGTAACAAACCTTTCTAATCGACGAGATTATTAGTCGTCTAATAATCTCGACTCTATTAGACGCACAGATAGACGCGTACAAACATAGGTAGTACCTTTGGCAAGCTAATAAGTACGAGTAGCTAAGTACTTTTTATATTTTCCTCCGCTACTTTTCTCACATATCGCCGACAACCGATTAAAATCAGTCACCGATATATTCCCGCCTGCGGCTTATTATAGTCAATGAGAGTCGATGTACGGTTTTAGTCCGGCGCGCGTTCACTCGCATACTATTTCTCTTCCACATGGGTACGGTGTAATCGTTGCATAGTCGATTAATCCGTAAAATTAACCTCTTTTCGTAAATAAAACCAACTTCTTCCAAAATAAAGGAATAAATAAAAAAAGTCCCTACGAGAAGTCTCCTCCAAAAACTAGAATATGTGAGAATACGTGGGAAACTACTAACCTGGATCGAGGCTTTCCTACAGCAAAGAACCTTACAAGTGAGAGTAGGTGAAACGATGTCACACCGCTGAGAGGTAAACAGTGGTGTGCCGCAAGGCACGGTTCTCGGGCCTGTGTTGTATATAATATACACTTTTGATCTGCCACACTGCCTTCAAAGTAACGTCAGAATCTTTGCTGACGACACTAAAATATTTGCCAACCCGTTGATAGACTAAGACCGCCTTCAAGACGACCTTAACACAATTGTCAACTAGTCGGCGAAGGACTGGCTCATAAATCACAATGCCTCGAAATGTACTGTTTTGCACATAGGCAGTCGAAATCCCCGTGTCTTATAAATTGGGTGATGTACAACTAATGGAGACCTGAACTGAACCTGAAGTGGGAAGAGCATATAGCTTCGATCACCAAGAAAGCTAAAAGTCTTATCTACCACTTAAGGAAAGCCTTTGAAATCATAACACCAGAAATTATGCTTCAAATTCACAAAACTTTTATAAGACCCATCTTAGTGTACGCATTTCAGGTCTGGAGCCCCTATTTTGTTAAGGACATTGAGCTCTTGGAAAAGGTACAGCGCAGCTTCACTAAAATACCACGACTAATAAAACGGCGATCATATGAGGAGCGATTAGAAGTACCTACTGAAACTCACGACTCTAAAGGATCGAAGATACCGTGGAGATCTGATTGAGACATTTAAGCGATTTTAAACAGACATTATGATCTTCAGAATTGGGCCATGGTCATCTAAGAGGCCACCACTTTAAATTATGTACCAGTTTCTCAAATAACAACCCTCACAAATATTGTCTGAGCAATAATCGTGTAGCGAGTGCGTGGAACAAGCTCCCGGAAGAAGTGGTCTCAGCCCAAAACTTGAACCAATTTAAGAACAGACTCGACAAATATATTCTCAATAAAATAAATTAAAAGATAATATGATAACTAGTGGTGTATTGCAGAATATAGGCACTTATCAGTTGTTTCAACTGCCTATCTGATAATTTATAATAATAATAATAAATAGATTCAAATCACCGAAGTATCATCGATGATGTTCTATTTATCTTGAACTAGCTGTGCTCGCGACTTCGTCCGCGTGGAATAGTGACTTTCGGCAGCATTTTTAATTTTTTAGGCTCTTTTCCCGTTTTTGCAACATTTTTCACTGATGCTTCGCTCCTATTGGTCGCAGCGTGATGTTATATAGCCTAAAGCCTTCCTCGATAAATGGACTATCCAACACAAAAAGAATTATTCAATTCGAACCAGTAGTTCCTGAGATTAGCGCGTTCAAACAAACAAACAAACAAACAAACAAACTCTTCAGCTTTATATATTAGTATAGAAGTATAGATTACTAACAGTTAAGTTTTAAAATTTTAAATAAATAAGGAGGAGTGGACCCGGAATGAGACTTGCTTTCCAATTGTCGGTGAAAGCGAGTATGTTATATAGTTTAGCTATTAGTTGTGTTTAATAATTGAGTTTTAAGTTTTGTTAAATGTAATTTAATAATTCAAGCGTTCGCTTGTTGATTTTGTTAGACCCTGTATATCCCACAGGCACATACCATACTTAACACACTACACAACCATCCTTACACACACGTCAGTATGAAATTAGACTAATAAGTAGGTATAATTTTAAAAATTAGTAATAAGAATTTAGTCATAATAAGACCCTAGTTACGTTAACTTTTAGACTTTTTATTATAATACACACTTAGTTATGCAGAGCGTTGCCTCCTAAAACAGGCCTATAAGCCTAAAAGGAGGCTCCGTTAACTAGTTAGTTTATGTAAATCTTCAAAAAGAAATAAAGACTTTTGAATTTTTTTGAATAATGACGTAGTCATGTCATATATGACATAGTAATCATTTAATTAATATTTTTTTGCGGATCGTGCTGTGCAGTGGCGGCGTGGACTTGGAGAGGCCTATGTCTAAGGCTGATGATGATAGTCACGTCACGAGTAAACCCTCTATAATAAAATAAAGAGAAATCACTACATAGTATAAAACAAAGAGGATCTCCGTTCCCTCATCGCTAAGTTCAGTACCATAGGTTTAGATCTAAATTTCAGTAAATGCGAATTATATGTCTCTAATTTAAAATCGGAATTGGAAAAAACTAATATTATTTCGAAATTTAATTCTTTGGCCCCAAACATCAAAATTCAGAATAAAGATACCCTTTCCTTAATAGGCGGTCCCATTTTCTCAGATTCCATTCCGCCTCTCATCGATTCAATCTCCCACAAATTCACCAGCATCGTAGAGCGCCTTTTAAATATCCATCCTCATATAGCTTTCACCATCATTCGTTTTTGTTTGTTTGCTCCAAGGGTTATATATCTGCTCCGATGTAGTCCATTGTGGAAGCATCCAAATCTTCTTCTATCACTCGACGCGTCCATTCAGTGTACTTTATCATCAGTTTTAAATTGTCATTTCGATAGCAAATCATGGACCCAGGCCTCCCTTCCAATCAGGTTTGGGGGCTTGGGTATTCGCAGTATTAAAGACCTATCACTACCGGCTTTTCTGTCTTCTGTAAACAGCACGCACACTTTAACAACTAAAATTATTCTTCCGTCCCTGGGCGGCGTTGAAGTGTCGTGCCTGTCGGAAGCCAGAATTGCCTGGTCTGCTATCTGCCCAAACTGCGACCTACCAACCTTCCCTAACTCCCAAAGACACTGGGACGAGCCGCTTTGTAAGAGGACTTTCTCCGCACTAATAGAGAGTGCTGTAAATGATACAGAACGAGCTCGTCTTCTTGCCGTTTCGGAGAGGGAGGCGGGCTTTTGGCTACACGCCATACCTTCACCCAACACAGGCACCCTTCTCACCGGCCCTACACTCACTTTGTCAGTTTGCTTACGCCTGGGCATTAAAACAAATGAACCTCATCGTTGCCATTGCGGGACTGGAGTGGATATTTTTGGGCACCACGGTCTTTCTTGCCAGCGAAGCGCTGGTCGTCTGTCGCGACACGCGAATCTTAACGACGTCATTCGCCGTGCCCTTTCTACCATCAATGTGCCAGCTGTATTGGAACCCAATGGGCTGGCTCGTGACGATGGAAAGAGGCCCGATGGAATGACGCTCGTTGCCTGGTCGCAGGGTCGATCCCTGGTGTGGGATGCGACATGCGTGGACACCCTGGCTCCATCCCACATTAGGGCAACCTCGGTTAGTGCTGGCGCGGCAGCTTCAGCGGCTGAGGACCTCAAACGGCGCAAATATAGTTCTTTAAGCCTTGGGCACATATTTGCGCCGTTTGGGGTTGAAACTTTGGGACCATGGGGACCGGCAGCTCGAAAACTTTTCCAACAAATTTCCGCTCGACTTATAGAGACCACTGGTGACCCTCGAGCTGGCGCGTATTTTGGCCAACGCCTAAGTTTGGTCATCCAAAGAGGCAACGCCGTTAGCGTCCTGGGCACTCTCCCGCTTGACAGCGATTTGGAGTCCCTTTTTTATTTGTAAAATTATGTGTAAATTTCTATATATATATAGTTAAATTAATAATAATTCAGATTTGCTTTAGAAAAAAAAAAAAAAAACTAAGTCGCTTCCCGCTGTTCCTATGTATGTATGCTTAGATCTTTAAAACTACGCAACGGATTTTGATGCGGTTTTTTTAATAGATAGAGTGATTCAAAAGGAAGGTTTATATGTATAAATACATGCGTATTATAGTAGAGAAACACTGATCATTTTAGAGGTTTCACATTTTTTTGCGCTTACATTGCAAACTCTGGCTGAACCCTACGAGATAAATCAAAATAATGTACTACTGTATTGTACACCTTATGAAGGTCTACAAAAAAATCCGCGATGGTATATGTATATCTCTTAGGAATAACCCACAATAATATTTTTTTATCATTTACTTTTTACGAGAAATAATGGCTTATTTACGAAGCGATTTTAAGGAATACAGCATTAATCCTTATCCAATTTAGTACCTTAAATACATTGTGCATTTAATATAGATCAATATGGCCTTTTACAGCATGTAATTTAAATGAATATTTTCGAAGATATTACAGATTTAAAATGCAGGGACATAGCGGTTACGTGTATCAGCATTGCACCCGTGCGAAGCCGGGGCGGGTCGCTAGTGATAAATAAATTACCAAGTTAAATAATGTCAGACCTAGAAGTACGGGGTTCAAATTCCAGCGGGGGTAGGTAGGACTAGGTACTTACATAAATTGTACTTGGTTGTAGGGCTTGTTATAGCCTAGAGGCGTAGCTAGGCAGCTACGACCATTTTAACAAGCCTGTCGCACTAACGGATTGTTGTTTCGTCATTTATTAGAGTGATTCAGTCGCTCTTGAGTGGTTTGTCGATTCCGAAACAATCACGTGGTTGAAATAAACTTACCTATATTTTAAAACATGTTTCTATATATCGTTATCGATTACCTACTAGCTAATCGGATGGTCTGTACTGTAGCCTCCGTATCGTATATACCCTGTACGTATTTACTGTTTTGTTTTTATATTTTACTAGCGGCCTGCCTGCATCTTCGTACCAACACGTACACGAACTGTACGAACACCCGTTATCCAGTAGTGGTTTAAACAGCTACGAAACCTTAGTGGACGCGAGGATGTGCGCACTCTTACCATACCAAAGTTTAATCGTAATGGGACGAATTGTTGTTTATGTAAAGAGGCCAACTACCTGTGTTCTAGTGGTTAGACTACCGGTATAGAATAGAATAGAATAGGTATTTATTTGCTAACACTGTATACTCAACATTCATAAACAAAAGATAAATAAATAAATAAAATAAATAAACTTTCCTACACTCACACCAGAACTAGCCCAAGAGAAGCTTCGTTATAAAACTCGTTAAATGGTTACTAGACAACGGACAAACATACTTAAAATACTTAAATACATACTTATTTATTATAATATGTAGAAAACACCCAGATCCGAGACAATTTAGAAAAACAATAATTTCTAAATTGACCCGACCGGTGATCGAACCCGGGACCTCAAGAGATGGCGACACCATGAAAACCGGCGTACAAACCAATCGACCAAGGAGGTCGTAAATTAGTAGTGTAGGTTGTAGTTAGTCGTAGATTACAAAAAGAAAATAAAATGTTTTAAAAATCATAATAAAACAGTACATTCTCTAGTTATGCATACGTTGCTGCATGCAGTGCCGCCAAACAGGGTCTGCAATCAGCATGAGCTACGGATTATCCGTCGCTCTGATTTCCAGTACAACCCTTGTATGACGTCGGAGTAGGTATTAGGTAGGTATCAGACCCAATGGTCCCAGATTCGATATCTAGTGGAGAGTACATGTTAATGTATTCGGGTTGGTTAGTGGAAGGGATTGTTTTAAGTCTGCCTGGCTAGATACCACCACCTATATACGTATGTCGCAATAGTAATAACGTTAAGCATTGTTGTGTTCCAATCAGAGATAGCCAGTGTCTATTTGTCTTGTCAGTCAGTTGAGGATACCAGGTGCAATACCTTCAACCTTTAGCAATTACCATCAAGTAAGGTGAGAAGGCTAAAGCTAAAAGCTAAGCGCTTTTCCGTTGTGAAATAATAACAAAAAGTACTCTAGACAAGGCAATAAATATACGCTGACAAAGACTTTAAACGTAGGTAGTTGGTTACTATTCGTTTTTGTTCTTGATTTATTTTGTACATCTGATAGAACACAAAGACTTAAATTTAATTTAATATGGAAAAAAAGTAACCAAGACAGTTGTTGCGATATAAGCAATTTGTGTGAGTAGCACCGCATCTAAATCATAATAATTTTTGACTTTTTATTTTCAAGTGGCACACTGAAGCTAAATTAAATATTTATAAAATTTACAAAATACAGTGAAAAAATTAAACGCCTACCCGACCCAGCCAGGAATCGAACCTGGGTCTTCCGCAATCAGGCGGCTGCACTGACCGCTATGCTACCGGGAAGGCTGACGTAGACGCTGAATTTTGTCACTGCTTTTGTAATTTTAGAGTGCTAATAGCGGCACAGCGCGCCATCTATCCAACGGTCATTACCATAATAGTAGATCATACCTTGTTTGTTTTTATCTACAAATGATTAGTATATTAAATCATTAGCACAGTTCTTAAGCTTATGAAAATTGGTTATACCTTTACTAGCTATGTTACTATGTTTATGATTTATTGAGTAACATATTTGCATTAGCTTTGTTTATCACTAAGGAATAATGTGTAATAAATGCGTAGAAATAGATAAAATTTCTGAAATCTATAAAAAGTATGCATTTATTTTCGATAGATCTACTATGTACTAAAATTTATGTAAGTGTAGGTACGAATGGTACGATAACACATCTAGATTTCATAAGTTAAAAGGCATCAATAATAATTTTACTATAAGTTTAAGTTTTACTATGAGTTTTGCGATAGTACACATACACACAACAGGCATTTAACAAAAGTTGAACATCCGACCTACATAAGTGGTAGTTTAATTAGGTAAGACCTACCTACCTAATAAATAAGTATAACAAACGCTTATGCCCTAAGTTGTATAATTTTGCTGTCTAATGATTTCTTCTAGCAGACAAGATTATTATATAAAATCGATTTCATAACTATGTTTGTGTGTTGTTTTAAATTATTACATATTATTTCTTTATTGTACATAAGCCTATATTATGCATTCACAATGTCATTTTCAGTTACGATATGTTTATGTACTTATACAATTTTCAGGAACTATAGGTATACTGTTATTAACTTAAACATTTTAGGAGGAAAGGAAAATAGTTTATTAAAGACTAATTTCCTTAAAAAGCATTGGAATTAATTATGAATAACTAAAATTTGTTTCACATTATTATTTATAAGTAAGAATACTTAATTCGTTTTATAAATTCATATGGTTTTATAACCATAACCACAATTATTTGTTGATCGAGTTGGCACATGCACTTTTGCCTTCCTGTTTTGTGTGGACCTGTAAGTACTATGTGGTTGGCACCTAACCACCTCCTATGAAACAAACAACTTAGGAGTAATCGGTTGGGTGAAGAAGTAGTGTTCACACCTACTTGAGGGAGGCCTTCAGTACCTAGGGGCATCGTGTGTGCGACTTTTAGTTGTCCCAGGTATTTCCTACAAATGCGAGACCTTAGAGTGGATCCTTCGGGATTTACTCGGGAGAATCTTGATCCCCAGGGCAGGGGAGGATGCAGAGGCATTTCCCCAAGTAGGAAAATAAATAAAGGGGCGGCGGCAGATTAATAAACTATAATTGACTGTTTTCACGTCATTACTTGCGTTTGTGAGAAGCTGCTAAGCTTTTTACGCGGTAAGATTTTATAGAAAACGCTCTCCCTTAGGGCAGTAGAAGATGCATAATGCATGTTCATAATTTAATTTAATGTCGTTTAGGCAACAGATACCGTAGTTCCCACAGTTTTGGATTACTGCTTTTTTTAAATATATTTTATTTTAAAAGCCAATGGTGGAAGCTCACTACACCCGGGATCCTCAACTACTGAGGCACTGGCTATCTTATCTCTAGCTGCCGAAACACAACAATGCTACAGACATTTATGTTATGGCAGCTAGAGACGGACATACAAGTCCTACTACCAACCAAACCGAGTACACAAACATGTACCCCCCCCCTCCCCCCACTGGGAGTCGAACCCGGGACCTCTGGGTCTGAGACCAGCGGTGGTGTTATCCACTAGACCACAGAGGCGGTTATACTAACACCTTAACCTGGTGGTTTTTTATATTTATTTCAATAGTACACCGACCGGGGATAGGCTTCGGGTGGGTTTTTGTATTTCAGGGATTACCGCCCCGGCTAGTATCACGTACTTTAAAAGGCCGTCGTAAAAGGTCCTGCATTCGGCAAGTACGTACACACGAATTTTCTATCTTTCATAACAACAAAAATTGTAGGAAGTTGTCATTTACGTAAAACATAGTAAAAAGGATTTTCAAACCAAGCAATGAGTATTGTTTGGTTACAAACGTTAAAACAAAAGTTAAAATCATTAGTTCAGTAAACTTACTATTTACTTACGGTAAAGACAAAAAATAACATAATATTTTTTGTTTCGAAATTAATTTACTTAATTTTTATACAAATTACACGGCATACTTAATATATAAAATAAAAGCATAATAAACAAATAATTTTCACAATTTACATTGTATTCTATATATTATCTCTCGTAATTATTAACCCTGTCAGCATACTTCATGACCATTGCCAACATCAACGTTATATACTGAATTAGAGCTTAAACTAGGAAATATTTACATTTTACAGTTTGTTTTTAGGCTACAATGAAGTAAAGGCGGAGAAAATTATTTAGACAAGAAAAACTAAAGATCAATAATTATTTGTACAAGAAAGTTAATGAGGCAGGATACAACACTAAAGTAGTAGTAAAAATAAATTTAATGTAAACAAATATTCTTTTTCTTACATATATAAAATTATTTTCTCTGCCCTAGTAGTAGACTATTACCGCTATCTAAATCATCTTTACATTGAAGGCACTAGTGTCCGCGACAGTTTAAGCCCAGTTTTCGACACAATTTTAGTCGCCAAAAATAGCATTGGTTGTCATTGAATTTTTACAGGGTAACAGCTAGAAAGCAGGTGATCTATATTCATCATCATCAGCTCATTTTGTCTCCACTGCTGGAGGCACGAGCCTTCCCTATGGATGGATAGGGAGATCGGGCCATAAACCACCACGCGGGCCCAATGCGGATTGGTGATTGTTAACGACTGCTAATGCAGCCGGGACCAACGGCTTTACGTGCCTTCCGAAGCACGGAGGAGCTCAAAATGATAAATTTTTGGTCACCCATCCGATGACCGGCCTTTGCGAAAGTTGCTTAACCTCAGCACTCGCAGACCGGACGCGTTAACAACTGCGCCATCGAGCTCCTCGAATAGGGGGGCTTAGGGACCCAGCTACCGATTCTAGTATTTAGCAACTATTGAATATAGATCAAGGCTATCTTTCCTTCTCTATTTAGCACTATACATAAGAAAGTGACAGCAAGAGATATAATTGTCATTAAAAATTTAATTGACGTCTGTGAGTACGGCAGTAAAGGAAATAAATGTCGATAACTGAATCCTGTCGTACACGGTGCCACTAACCTTTTTACCTGGGCCTGGGCCTGGGCGAAATATTGAACTACCAATAGCATACTGTTCCCGTATGTGCACTTGCGACTTGCAGCAAAAACGAATCAGCGATTATAAATCCAGTGACAATCATTATGACTGAATCACTGCATTTTGTATAATAATAATGTGGATTCGATTAACACCAACTTGTTTGTATGTATTTTGAGAATGGCGTTATACTTTTGCTTTGGCTCCTTCTATTAAATCAAAGATAATAAAACATATAATAAAACTGTATTTCTAGAAACATACAACAGGTTTCTTTAAGTTAATTTAACTATGACTCCTCTCAGTTCTCAATTCTTTGATGTATAAATAGATAACTCGTCAATTCACAGTAACTGCTGAGTCCACAGTTTTGTACTTTGGCTTGCTGTGAGTGAATGGTAGGTACCGGTATTTGATCATATGCTGAAAAATAACAGAACAAGAGTAAGTCAAATAAGGTAAGAAATAACGTGTTCATATAATTAATAATATTATTTTACTAATAGGTACTATACAGGGTGGTCCAAATAGTGAAGTCAATCGATTTTTACCCAAGTAGCATTTTATTCTCTTTAAAAGGCCACATTTATTTCACTGGTGGTCTCTTAGCATTTATAGTGGTCACACTTGGTTCATCGGCTGCAATAAAGTGAACATGTCCACCTATACCTGTATAAGGCATGTATAGGGGTGTAAATGTAGCCTATTATGTAACTATTGGCGTTTTGTCAGGACAACATTACTCTTTTAGTCAGCTTTCATTTTCAAAGCTGAACAAGAGCGTTTTAAGAGAAGTAAAATACGGCATAGGCTGTTCAGAGGTTCACATATACGGTGTTAGATTGCTGGCATTATAATATAACACATGTGAACATTATTGCAGCCCAAAGCTGTTATATATAACCTTTTATGAAGCGAATTGAATTTGATTGAATTCACGTGAACTCTGAGCAATTCTCGTGGCAATGCATACCAGCCCAGGACTGAATATGTGCCCAGCTCAGATTATGTTGTACAGAAATTGGCATTGTGATAGTACACATGTGAACCTTTCTGAAGCTGACGTCATTATAATGGTACACGCGTGAAACTTTAAAGAGGTCACAACACTAATTTTGAGTTATAATGGTTCACTGTAGATTGTAGATTGTGGAGACAATGACCACCATTTTCACTTTTAATAACCTATAATATGTCTATATTAATTTATGATTTATCACTTAACACGGAGTTTTCGTTATTGATTTTATGGTTGATGTTTAAATACAAAACCATACAACGATTTAAATGCCAATAAAACAAAAATATGAAATATTGCTTTGTTTGTATCTGCTTATTTCGATATATTTATTTGATAAAAAGGCATATAGCCGAGGCGCGTGAAAATTTTAACTATAAATATGAATTTACATTACCCCGTAATATTAACACAATATCATATATAAACACAGTTTACCAGTAACAATAAATCACATCAAAATGGCTGTTAGACACGGTTCGACTATGGCCATGGCCGTAAGCTATCACAAATAAATATTTATTAAAAAATGTGGTACCAAAGTGATTATTTGAGGAAAAAGCGGGCTAATAGTTGGTTTTGGGTACACTTGTGGTTTGGGTTTTGGATAATCGGCTGTATAATTGTTCACTTGTTACTTATTATAACTCACTTGTCTGTATGAATAACCACACGGAATCTAATATAGTGCCGTTCATCAGCTTTAAAACCACAGTTCTCTCTTTAAACTACCATTAAAGATCTACTATACTGCTACCGTGTACCTTATGCACTCAAAGCTGAACAATTTGTGCCCAAATGGGTGGTACAAGGGCTGTATAACATGCTGTACAGCTCTTGTGCAGCTCACATAGACAGCTTAAAGAATAAATGTGTACCATAAGTCAACCGCTATAGAACCCCCAATGCTACAGCTTCCTCACATCAAAAAAATACCCCATGTATGTTCCCCGACTTTTTGTTGTTTTTGAGTTATGAGTTTTTTTAGTGGTTTTTCAGAATATTCTGTCCAATCGGCTTAAAAAAATTAAAAAAAGCAACTTTTTATTGCTTTTTCGAATTTTTTTTTAGCATTGGTATCCTTAATAATTTATCTATCATACGTAAAATAACCAGCTTTCTAACATTAAAGCAAGTTAGAAATTTTTTGACCGAACTTCAAAAATTCACGTTTCAGAGAGTAAGAGTTTCATTTTAAACTTTAAATTAAAAATCTAAAAAAGCCATTTCAAGGCTTCAAAGTAACTTCGCCAGGTTTTCAGCTTTCATAGTAACACAAAAAATAGTACTTAATGGGCTATCTTTCACTAATATCGGAATTCAAAGGTACAGAGGTGGAAATTTCATTAAATAGCAATTTAATTTTAAAACATTATTTTTGTCATTACTAAGGCCAATGAAGATAGGAAATACCTTTAGTAAGAAAAGAAAACCAGCCACACGCTAAATAAAGTACCATTACCTACCTACTTGTATCAATTGACTATTAGTTATTTGGCTATCTTTTTAGGGTTTTTTAAGAGTTTAAATAAAAGAATCAAAAAAATTTAATAAAATCAGTTTATTTTAAAGAAGATTTTCAAAATATCTACCTCCTACTTCAATACACAGCCTACAGCGTCTTAAAAACTTATGTTTTAGCCTTCGAAAAGCGCTCGAGTTTGGTCTTATTGCTGTTTCGCTACTAATTCCCATGTGTGTGATTAAATAATCATTCAAATGCTAACTGACCAGTCAAATGATACAAGTTATGGTACTTTATTTAGCGTGTCACTGGTTTTCTTTTCTTACTAAAGGTATTTCCTATCTTCATTGGCCTTAGTAATGACAAAAATAATGTATTAAAATTAAATTGCTATTTCATGAAATATCCGCCTCTGTACCTTTGAATGCCGATATTAGTGAAAGATGGCTCATTAAGTACTATTCTTTTTGTGTTACTATGAAAGCTGAAAACCTGGCGAAGTTTTTAAAGTTACTTTGAAGCCTTGAAAAGGCTTTTTCAGATTTTTAATTTAAAGTTGAAAATTAAACTCTTACTCGCTGGAACATGATTTTTTGAATTACGGTCAAAATATTTGTAACTTGCATTAATGTTAGAAAGCTGGTTATTTTACGTGTGATAGATAAATTATTAAGGATACCAATGCTAAAAAAAAATTTTTAAAAAAAGCAATAAAAAGTTACTTTTTTAAGTTTTTTAAGCCGATCGGACAGAATATTCTGAAAAACCACTAAAAAAACTCATAACTTAAAAACAACAAAAAGTCGGGGAACATACATGGGATATTTTTGGACACCCCTGGATGTGAAGAAGCTACTAAAAATCGATTGACGTCACTATTTGGACCACCCTGTATATCTGACCAGTCATTGCGAAAATCGCTAAACTAGCAAGATCGCAATCTGAACGCGCAAACGCTTTTGAGCTCTTGTCCTCCTTTGCCACTTACATACCAAAAGTAATTACTTAATGTATAGGCAGCTTCACAATGAGAGAAGCAACTTAATGGTGACTTGCACTAATATCAGTTATATTAAATGGCTTGTATTAACTAAGTGAATTTGGTGACAATTTTTTCTTGAATAAAAAATCTTCCCTACATTTAAAAAGCGCTATATATGGCCATTTAAAATATCATTCTATTACTTATAATATTAGAAGAAAAAGGCAGAATATGATGTTATAAATAAAATTCGTTACAAAATACTTACAAATGATGTTTAGCGCAAATGACTATTAGTCAAGTAACTCTTGAATTTATCTAGAGCAAATTTTAATTTTAATAGAATTACCTTAATTTGTCTCTTCATCGTGATACATAGTAACGTAATGAAATACATGACCAAAATTGGCCAAAATACTGGAATATTGAATGTATCAATGAACGTGCAAAAGAATGCGATGACAGTGCTCTTCGTCACTGACAGCCAGAATTTGAATTCCGGCAGCCGTCGTATGAACGGCCTAAACTCCTCTGTGATCCTCATGGGCAGAGCAGGACCATTGTCATCTTCACCTGTAACATAATTTTTACTTAATTAATAATCGTGCTCAGTGGCGTGCGCTTGAAGAGGCCTAGAGTAGTAGTAGAGTCCAGCAGTGGACTAGTATAGGCTGATAATGATGATGATAATTAATGATACAAGTTTTAATCGGACCCAAGCTGTTTTTTCAAGGGATAGTCAAATATATGTGCCAAGCTGCAAGGGTATACTTTTTGAATGAAAAAACTGCTCATTTTGAAACTGTCATCCTGCAGACAGCAATTATTGTGATATAACATTTTAGCACACATTAATAAATCAAAAGGGGTTCTAAAATAATTTTGATTGGAATTTTGGAATGGTGTTTGAAATACTCAGCTCTCTACCAAGATCAAACAAAGCTAAAGATCAATATAGTTAATCTATCTTTATAACAGTTTGACGACCTCCTTGGTCGAGTGGTTTGGACACCGGTTTTCATGGAGTCGCCATCTCTGAGGCCCCAGGTTCGATCCCCGGTCGGGTCAATTTAGAAATTATTGTTTTTCTAAATTCTCTCGGGTCTGGGTGTTTTCTATGTATAATAAGTATGTATTTAAGTATTTTAAGTATGTTTATCCGTTGTCTAGTAACCATATAACAAGTTTCATAACGAAGTTTCTCTTGGGCTAGATAATTGGTGTGAGTGTAGGAAAGTTTAGTTAACAGTTGTTTTTTTTCTTTAAACTATAAAATTTTATTACTACACATAAAAGTAACTTTGTATCATACATGACACAAGATAACATTTAGCACAGTTACCTACATCACTTACATCCATAGAGATAAACAATGATATGGTGTGGAATCACTTCCTATCTATTGTATATTATAAATTAGTTAAATCAAGAGGGTTTTTAAACGAAATATTATAAACCAAAAATGAAGACAAAGTTAATATAAAAAAAAAAATATTTGTACAGATGCAGATTAAAACTTATAATTTTTTCAGCTCTTGCCTTCACACAAGATAACAACGCTATTGAAACAAACAAATCTGAATCCACTAATCATTCAGATTCAGATTTTTCGGATTCAGATTTGTTTTTTAAATTTACATAACCAGTTTTTTTATCATACAATTGAGACAACAAATAAGCTTCCGGCAACTAGTAGAATAAACCACTACCTTGTAAATCATGGGTAAAAGATAGCAACTAATTTGTTCAGCCTGATATTAGTTATTAGAGTAATTATCCACAGTATAAAAAGAAAATGTTTTATTAATTTGCATGTCATGATATATGACAAAATAGGTTTTAAGCTACTATACATAATTTCTTGATAACATCCACATTTTAACCACCCTATAATAGCAAATAGAGTATTTGTATTTTGTATATACTACAGAGCTTAAAATACTTTAAGAAAATAAACCAACATAACAAAAATACTTACCATCAAAATCCATTGCTGGATCAATTTTTGGTGTCAGGAATGCTATGAATAAATTCAAGTGATATATTCCAAGGGCATATGTCACTATATACCAACCCTGCAAAATATATACAGTTATATGAAATAAAAACAAATTGTGTGTTAGTTAATGTTATTCCATTCTTACTTCATTTATTCTTAACTCTTAGTTTTGTAAGTCTTTAGTTTGGTTTTACTTTTAAAATAGGTTTAAATTAAAGTATGTAAAACTTTCTTACTAAATCTACTGTAATATAAACAAAAGTTTTTGACTCAAATCAATGCAGTAAGTGTCACAAACAATAAAATGGATGTTTATTTTTGTTCAGGCTCTATAATGTACATACCATCAGCCAAAAGACGTCCACTGCTGGACAAAGGCCTCCCCCAAGGATCTCAACAACAACCGGTTTTGTGCTGATAGCAGCAGAGCATAATGTATTCTAATATCAGCCATAATGCAAAGTAGTTGAGTCCACTCTGCCCTATTCAGTTAGACTTAATATAATTCTACTACTATGAATAAAATTGAAAGTGTTTATTACAAAGATTTAAGGACTTAACCCGTCGAACGAAAAAACCCCTAGTACTAATAAGTCACACACACAGATAAACACATGTTGTTAGGCACCACTGTGGTACCTAATCGCGTCCAGTGTCAAAAATTTTGGAACCAACATGGTGCCTAATCGCTCGAAGGGTTGAGTAGGTTGGCAGGATACTCTTATAAAAATTGTTCAACTCAGACTTATGGTGATAAGAAGCATTTTAAAGTGTTTTGGAGTGCTAGCCACTCTTCTAGTCAGTAGGCTTAGCCAAAGTAACATTAAGAAAACGATAGCGAAGTTCGAAAAGAATAAAATGTATGGGATTGACATAAGCCGCGCTAAATCACATGGTCAATCTTATGTCAATCCCATACATTTTATTCTTTTCGAACTTCGCTATCGTTTTCTTAATGTTACTTTGGCTGCCGCCACTGGTGAGATTTATGAGTGTGGTAGCTATGCGCTACAGGCTATAAGTGAGATAGTTATAGATCACTCTTGGCTTTTCCAAGTAAGTTAACCTTTTAAGTCCCGACACATTCGCTTTGTCTGGGTTAGTTCATACAAATCTAGTGCTTAACCTCTTCACAATAACACAAAATTTCGCCTGCAGTTACCAGGTTCACATGTGAACCTGCAGGGTGTAACCGGTTAAAAGTCTATGTAAACTGTTTGCTTACATTATAGAACTTCATTGAGTTGTAAGTTTCATTTCTACCCTTCAAAACTGTATTTTTGTATATAGTGATTACCTTTATAATATACTGTTTTAAAGCTTATAATAATTATTAAAAATAGTATCAGACACAGTCTTACTTGTTTAGTGAATATTCTAAGCAAAAATATTAAGACAAGAACCACACTTCCAATCCATCTTCCTTTTGTATATGGTGTCCACCTGTCTAGTGTTCCTTGATAAACCTGAAATTCATAATTGCTTATTACATACATTTTATTCAGTAAGCCTATAGGTAGGTACATACAATATTAAAATATTATTAATCAGCTGTGTGTTATGATCAAGTACAGAATGCCTAGCACTGGGATAGTAAAAAAAAAGTATGTACTGGGTAAGAATAAGAAACTTTTTTCTGGTTTTGAGATCAACAAATGTGTTATCTGTCTGTTAGTAGTAAATGAAATATTGATGTGTATGTTTACATTTTAACCAACTATTGGGAGGTTAGTTTAAGAACTGCGGTAAGTATAAGTTGAACATTCAACAGTTCTCAGGCACACAAGTAATTCTAATTGAATAAATACGAATTATATCATCATCCATCACGGTCGAAGTTACTTGTGTTAGTAGCCATGAAGGAGTGACATTTACTGGATACGTGTTTAAAGGTGGTAATAAAGCAAATACCTGAGAAATACGTGTCCAGGCTTGTGAAATAATGCTTTTTCTTGTAGTTTCTGATGTTAAATCATTTCCGTCCATCATATTTGATAAGGTTTCTCAAAAATTTCTAATCACTGTACATTACAGTCACTAGCACAAGCTGTAATTAAATAGGTTAAAAATAATTACAGATACTATCTAACATTAATATTAATTTTATGGCATACATATTCAATTAACATGTAATATAACAATAATTAAATAAAAAACTAGACCAACACCTACCTACATACACATCGCATTCAATTCAATTGACAGGTTGACACGAGTCACACCCAGTGTTTCCACTTTAATGATTTCTTTTCCCCACGCCTCAATTGAAATTTCCCCTTCTCAGGACTTTTTTCCCCTCAAAAATTATTCCGCTATAGTTTTAGCACTAGTAACTAGTAGTAAAAATCTGGGTTAAAATTTAGAAATCACCCCCCACCAATTTCGTTTTTTTTTATAAAAAAAATTTCTACCTCACCTCAAAATGTATTTTGCACTAAGAGAATTAAAAAACTTGAGACTTCTGAGTGTCTTCGGCACTGCGGGAAGTGCAGCCCCTCCGCCCTTGCGTGGCAAACCGCAGGCACTTCACTGTCTGTGCTGTGGTTTGTCACAGCGGGCGGGGGCTGCCCTCCCTCTGTGCCTCCAGCTTTATATATACACTAGTACTGCCTTACAAATAAACAAAGAATAAGCTCCGAATAGTTGTTCCGTGTTTTGTTCCTATCATGTAAACGTCATTTCAAATTAGAGCGAAAGAGACAAAACACGGAATAACTATTTGAACCTTATTCTTTGTTTATTTGTAAGGCACTAGGGGTAGGGCAGACTAATACCACGTGGAGTCGGGGTTGACATACAATTCTGTCACTATTTGTCATAAATATAATAATAATCAGTGTCCAGAAAATGTAGCCAAGTCGTACAAAATAAACAAAAAGAAACAGCAGGGCCCATTCACATAAATTTGAACGGAATGACGCAATGTAGCTGTCAAAAATGTCAAAGCTACGTTCAAAATGGCGGATTGGCGTATCGTTTCACGCGTTTTAATAGGTACTTCAAAAATTTCAAAAACATAGCTTAGACTAAAATAGTATCGAAAATACGTTTTGTTTCACGCATTCACAGAACATTTCATATGAATTTTAAAAATTAATTCAATCGTAACTCCGGCAACCGAAATTGTTTTACGGGATCTTTGACGAGCTTTCCTGAGCCCCCATACATATTCAGTTTCCTCAGATTCAGGCGACTTATTTCTAAATCCAACCCAAAATCTGCTCAATGGTCACTCATATCATAAAGATTATCGTATCATTTTTATTTGTCTTATCTTGTTCCATGCATACTAATAATCTGCCTACCTACATCCGTAGTCTGTGGTTCGCTCATTGTTCCGTTAGATTTGAAATTAAAATCAGTTTGAAATACCACACCTCAAGTTTGTACAGGATAAATGCAACTGCAAGCAAATCCAAAAAAATTAGACTAAGCATAAATAAAGTATAATTCAACATTCGTGTTCTTATTTATAGCCTGACCAGTTATATATTAAATCTGCATTGGTGTCGCCACTGTATCTTTTTTTTTTAACACATAGTATTCCACACAGAAATTAATTCCGAAATTTTCCGCCTTATGGCGAGGCATTTTTATTTTTTTGGTTAGGCTTTACCTTAGAGCATTAAGCCATGATTTCCCCTTTTCATCTCTTTCCCCTTTTTCTTCCCCTCTGGACCCTAATTTCGCCTCAAAAGGGAAATTTCCCCTCATTGTGGAAACACTGGTCACACCACACAAGCTAAGCAAGTGATGTGATACTGGTATCGGTACCATACCAAGGTAGCTTGCCTTACGGAATCGGTTTTGGTATAAAATACTCCGTGGTTGAAAGCGCGTAGCTTTAATCCAGATTACTACTAGGTTTTCACGGACAACCAAACCTAAGCTTTTTGTATTTTACTCTAAATTTTCATTTCTTTTCAGCCTCAAGCTTGTGATAAGCGTATCTTCTTCTCTTGCTAGGGTTACATTCACGGTTCGTAAAAATCCGATATTTATAATAAACTAGCTGACCGGCGCGGCGGACTTCGTACCACGTTGACAGTTATATATAATAATATTTTTTTTTTTTTTTTTACCAGAAACATTTACAAAATATAAACACCAACTTAAAGCCTATAACTAATGGTATGTAGATTTTGTATACAATTGTAGCATCTGCTACCGAACTGGGATGTCAGTCCCGTATTTCAGCATACAGCGCCTCTATCCTCGGAGTAAGTTTTACACATCACTTATAAGCCACAATATTAAAATTATTAATTTACCTACAGATATTTAAGTATGTAACAATAATTTTTTTTGTGATTTTTTTTTTGTGAGTTTCCATGACAATAAAACTAACAAATCCTTCGTCCGCTTAAGAACACCCGTATCCCATGATGGACCCCTATAGCAGCGCCACCTACCGGGTTCAATTGTAAATCAAAACCATTCTCGAATTCACTTGAACACACACAAAAAATTTCATCTAAATTGGTCCAGCCGTTTAGTAGGAGTTCGATAACATACACACGCACAGAAGATTTATACATTATTATCTAAAGATATCAAAATATCCAACAATCTAAAAAAGACACAATTTTTTTTATAGAGTTTGAATGCTAGGCAGCTAAGCTGGGCAGCATATGGGAAATTACATCGGGTCTTTACGTCGCCTATTCCATAGAGTCTAAAGACGAAAGTCATCAATCAGTGCGTCCTACCCGTCATGACATATGGAGCCGAAACGTGGACACTCACGGTAGGCCTGGTCCACAAATTTAAAGTCGCTCAGCGAGCTATGGAAAGGCTATGCTTGGAGTTTCTCTGAGGGACTGGATACGGAAAGAGGTGATCCGACAGAGAACCAAAGTCGTTGACATAGCCCACAGAATTAGCAAGCTGAAGTGGCAGTGAGCCGGCCATATTAGCCGCAGAACCGATAACTGATGGGGTAAACGAGTTCTTGAGTGGAGACCGCGTATCGGCAAACGTAGTGTAGGACGCCCTCAGACTAGCTGGAACGTCGATCTTCGCAAGGTGGCTGGCAAGAGCTGGATGAGAGTAGCCGCGGATCGTGCTCAGTGGCGTGCACTTGGAGAGGCCTATATCCAGCAGTGGACGTGTGTAGGCTGATGATGATGATGATGATTAAATTTAAAGCCCTTAGTAATTTTTATTACATTAATGCCTGGTGGTAGGATGTTCCAGTATTATCGTTACTAGATCTTTTGAAGTTACAGGTCACAAGAGCTCGATGGCGCAGTGGTTAACGCGCCCGGTCTGCAAGTGCTAAGGTTAAGCAACTTTCGCAAAGGCCGGTCATCAGATGGGTGACCAAAAAATTTATCATCGAGATGAGCTCTTCCGTGCTTCGGAAGACACGTAAAGCCGTTGGTCCCGGCGGCTGCATAAGCAGTAGTTAACCACCACCAATCCGCACTGGGCCCGCGTGGTGGTTTATGGCCCGTTGTCCCTATTCATCCATAGAGAAGGCTCGTGCCCCAGCAGGGGGAACATAAAATGAGCTGATGATGATGATGATGATGATGAGAAGCATATGAAAAGAAAGGTCGGCAACGCGTGCGTAATTCCCTTAGTGTCGCAAGTGCCCTACCTATCCTCATCATCTCAGCCAAAAGACATCCACTGCTGAACAAAGGCCTCCCCCAAGGATCTCCACAGCGACCGGTTTTGTGCTGCTCGTATCCAACGGCTTCCCGCGACCTTCTCCAGATCGTCGGTCCCCCTTGTTGGAGGCCTGCCCACACTGCGCTTTCCGGTACGTGGTCACCATTCCAGGACTATCCCGCCCCAGCGGCCATCAGTCTTGCGAGCAATGTGCCCTGCCCACTGCCACTTGAGCTTAGCAACTCTTCGGGCTATGTCGGTTACCTTTGTTCTTCTGCGGATCTAATTTCTGATTCGATCACGCAGAGAAACCCCGAGCATAGCCTTCTCCATTGCTCTTTCAGTAACCTTGAGCCTTTTTATGAGGCCCATAGTGAGCGACCACGTCTTAGTCCCGTATGTCATCACTGGCAACACACACTGGTCAAAGACTTTCGTCTTGAGACACTGCGGTATATCGGACGAAAAGATATTTCGTAGCTTACCGAACTGAGGTCACCGAGCATTGCGCCGAGGTATTCCAGGGTCTCACCCATGGCCACTATATCGTCAGCAAATCAAAGGTGAGTGATGTACGACGCCGTTGACGTTGATGCAGAGTCCTTTCCAATCCAGAAGCTTGAAAACATCTTCCAGTGCAGCATTGAACAGTTTCGGAGATATCACATCTCCCAGTCTCACTCCTCGCTGCAACTGGATAGGTTACGAGCTCTGGTCCTGAAGACGGACTGACATGGTGGCGCTTTCATACAAACACCTCAACACACTCGAGACTGTAGCACGGCCCATATTTCAATCGAATCGAAGGCTTTTTCATAGTCCACAAACGCTAAGCAAAGAGGCTGGTTATACTCATCGGTCTTCTGTATAACCTGCCGCAGCGTATGTATGTAGTCTATGGTGCTGAAGCCTTTTCGGAAACCGGCTTTTTCGATAGGCTGGAAGTCATCAAACCTGCGTGTGAGACGATTCGTTATGACTCTCGAAAACAGCTTGTAGGCTTAGAAGTGAGATGGGCCTGTAGTTCTTCAGCAGAGTTTTGTCGCCCTTTTTGAAGTACAGTACTACCAAACCTTCGTGCCAAGTCTCTGGCGTTCTGCCCTCTAGTACGATGGAATTCAATTGCTTCTGAAGAGCTACGAGTACCGGTCTTCCGCCTGCTTTCAGAAGCTTGGCCGTAATTCCGTCAGCACCTGGTGCTTTGCCGTTTTGACCTGTTTGAGAGTCATACTAATCTCGTACAGGCTGATGTCCGGGATGTCTTCGGTATAGTGCCGGATTAACTTAGCTCTAGGGTCTTTAGCTAAGGTTTATACAGGTGGCCGTGTGGATGTGTAAAGCTGTCCATAGGACCTCTCGACCTCTCCCATAACATCGGACCTGGTCGTGACAGTTCTGCCGTCATCGGTTTTCAGCGTCATCAGTTGGCACTGCCCAATACCCAGATCTCTTGCGAACACTTTTGAGCCTTTGTTCCGCTCAATGGCCTTTTTAACACGGTTAGTATTAAATCGGCGCGTATCGCGAGTCATAGACTTCGAGATCTGCCTACTTAGCCGCCGAAACTGAAACGCATCACCTGAGGAAAGCAGAACCATTGCGCGCCGCTCTTCCATTAGTTTTAGGGTATGGTCTGAGAACTTTGTGGTTCCTTTTGCACGGTGGGTTTTGAAAAACTTTGACCCGCGTTAAATGTTGCGAGGGCCAGGGTTCATTGTTGGCGGTAGCCAGGTCTCTGCCGGAGATTCTTAGCACCCCCTGCCCCGTCGCTGCTTTGGCCGCTACGGATTAGGGGCCGGTTTTTGCTGGTGCGCATATCATGGGGGGTATTTGCCGTAATCGCCACGCTTGGCAGGCGTGTTGGCGATCGCAGTAGGTTGATTGAGGGTAACCTCAGAGAGATGCTCCTGCCCATGCTCTGCAATGGTCCCTTAGTCGCCTTTTACGACACCCACGGGGAGATGGGGTGGTGCAATTCTTTATCCCCGGCACCACACAGGGAACTAACTATCCCATCGGCTCCATACTTCCATAGGCAATATTATGATTGGGCCTTAGATGCTAGTTTGGCGTCAGTATAAAATAAACTGCTCATAAAGCTATTTCAAGCTTCATTAAAAAATAAAACAGTTCTTTAGAACTTCATCATCATCATCATCAGCTAATCTTATGTTCCCATTGCTGGGACACGAGCCTTCCCTATGGGGCGTATTACCGAAAAAAGCAAACAGTTGTTAATTGTACAATTGCAACACGACTGCTCTATTTGCGGTTGGTCCGAAGAAATTTTAAAAGTTACGGCTTAATTTGGCCTTCCATCAGGTAGTGGACGGCATTGGTTTGGTACTTATCACTGCTGTCCGATCCTAAGAGTAAATCGCAGGGCTACCCTGAGCCACACACGCATTTAACTCATTCTTACATACATGCACTCCACATTTGCGCATTGCACCGTCCAAGAATTAATTAATTTATTATTAGTTATTGTCAGAATCATACTGTGTAGATAGTGTTTGTGACGAAATGCCATATTTTTACCCTGCTAACCCTAGAACAAGGGTGGCCAACCTTTTCGGCAGCTGGGCCAAATTTCGGAAAAAGGATTTGGCACCGGGCCGCACTACGTACTAAGTAAGTGGTTGAAAATGAAAATGTGAGAATTAAACACATATTTTGTTAGTTACTTTTATTTACAAAATATGTTAATGAGATGTCTGACTTTGTTTGGCAGAACTAAGTGTATCAATGTTGATATCGACTGAGGTTGTTGCTACACGTAAACAGTTTTCCAGGTAAACATCAGTAATATGTTTGTATTGATTCTAAACGTGAAATAGAAGAAATTCGTGGTTTTGTTTTTTTACCGGTAAGTTTAAGTGCATGGTAACAAAAAAAGTAGCGATACTAGAGATAACGCTACCTGCAATACCGGTACCAAATTACCTTTATAGAAATAACGATACTTTACAGGTACATACTTATTGGGAATTTGGTATCAAGCGCTGCACTGCAATACAGAATCACATTTGACAGCTGTCCCAAAGACGTTCCACAGCACCTCTATCTATTAGTCTGAGACTCAAAAGTGATGCTCAAGTGGGAACCAAAGAGAATACAATACCACAAAATAAAGAGAGTAACAGAAGGATAGCTTCACACATGGCGCGCTCAAGCATAAAGCATTAAATGCTCTAAGCGCTCGAGCAACGTATACATAGACACCTTTCACAGACACGGAGTCTAGCAACAGAAACAGTAATTTGAAATGCTACTGTCATCTCTTATTTTATTTTTATTTATTTATTAATTTTTTTTGCAACATACATACATTACATGGCGGACTTAAAGGCATTCTCTACCAGTCAACCATAGGGACCACCCTTAGAGATGGCACCAGCCATGAAGCTGTAGGGGTGGTGCAGAGACACAGAGTCTATATTATGGTCTGTGTGCAGAGATAACATGGTAGGTGCAATGTGAACAAGACCAAGAAGCTTATTTGTTATCTCAATGCTTGAGGATTACATTTATTTGCCAACACTCATATAATGATTAATCACAGAACGCTTAATACCCACTCGTTCAGTGTCCGTTATGGTGGCGTACACATGGTCTAATTCACGTTTGTTGTTATGCCCTCTTTTAGTGCGTAATTAGTGCGTAATTACTGCACCCACAAAATAATTAGTGCCTCTTTAGTTTAAGAAATTAAGACCTTTTTTAGTGTATACGCTGGCATTACGATTAAGCTGGCGTACCCATGACCGTTCTCAAAAACGACTTATATTATAGCAACGAAATTAATTAAATAATTATTTTTTATTAAGCACCTTAAAATCCCCATACAAAATTAGTATGGACGCGCGGCATCAAATAAATATGGACGACGACATTTCAAATAAAACATATGACACTTGTCACTTATGGACTGCGCACCCTTAACTTTGACCATTGAGACGTCCAGTAGGTACTTACCTACTCTAAGCACGAAAATTATTATTCGCGGAACGCGTAGGCTAGTTAAAATATCCGTGCGCCCTTGCCCGCAGGAATCGCGGATCAGGATCAGGATCGCGGCGTCTGTCTGGCTATAAATGTTCTATCTCATGAAGTACGTTTGACTATGAATGTTGTAAGGCACACTATAACAATGTGTGTGTACACGCCTTAAAACATTCATAGTCAAACGAACTTCGTGAGATAGAAGATTACTACCGTGGCGTGCGTGCGAAAGGGGTGAAAGCCAAATACTACACGATAATGTTCGACTGCACTCCAGATGTGTCCCATACAGAACAAATGAGCCAGGTAATTCGATATGTTAAAAAAAAACTGGTGATATGTGTGAAATAAAAGAAAGTTTCATTGACTTTATAGAAGTTGCTGGAAAGACAGGAGAAGACATTTTGTCAACAGATTTTATAAAAATTTACAGTTGATGATTTAGATATTGGACAATGTCGTGGGCCAATCTTATGATAATGGGTCCAATATAGTCGGCATCTATAAAGGAGTACAAGCCAGGATTGCAGAAAGAAATGAGCTGGCCGAATCCGTCGAAAAATAAAGCTTTCTACAAGCACTATTAAGAGTATGTTGTCTCTTGACGACAGCTTGAAATGTCATTCACAAGTCTTGTTCGATATCTCCGTTCCTTTGAATAATCCTTATGAAATTTTGCACAGCGCTGTCACTAATTACATTAGGCACTACATATGTGTGTTAACCACTTGATGAATCGAAAATGTAGTCTAGCAATTTGTAGTTTATCCATTGATGATTGTTTAGACAAAATCAGAGGTACAATAATTTAGATAAACTATAAGAAATCTACTAAACGCCGCCACTCGTTTTCATGATTTTTGCCCAACTTTAAATGATATTGTAGAAAAAACTATAGCGTGTTATGAATTTATGGTTCTGACAAATTGTAAACACGTTCCCTATAATACTAAATATATATTTTGTTTATTTAGTACGATAGTATTTTCAATTATATCTACTTAACCGTAACTGCATTTTTGGCATTTTTTTGTCGGCGCACCCTTAAGTAAATGATGAGTTGTGTATTCTTCTGCAAAGTTTGAATTTGCCGCCCTCTGAACTTGCCGCCCGGGACATAGGCCTCGGCTGTGTGCGTCAGCACAGCTGAGCCACAGTGGAAAACAGACTATGCCAGGAATTAGTCGATAATTAGTAGAAATTAGTCGCCAAGTAACAGAATTAGTCTGTCTCGCGTTTAAAAGTTATTAAGGGTTTTTTATGGCTCAAAAATGGAACCACGTAGCGAAGATATGTTTGCATGGAGAATTAGTCGATAATTATTCGAAATTAGTCACCAAGTTACAAAATTAGTCGGTCTGGCGTTTAAAAAGTCATAAGCAGCTATTTATGGCCCAGATGCGCTGACGCGTCAGCGAATTAGTCGAGAACTAGTCAATACATCATACAAAAATGCAGAATCAGTCGATGCCCCGTTTTAGAGGAAAAAGGAATTCTTTTTTTTCGTGAATAGTCTAGGAGCCAGGGGGCCATAATGCGTATGGTTATTTTGAATAATTTTGCGTACAGTCAACAGCAAAGGTAACTGATGATTGGTCAAGTTTCAAAATATGAAATCAGTATGAAAATCAAAACTTTTTAGACGCATATCGAAAAACTTTCGAGTGTCTACTAGTACCTGCAGACTTTGACTGTAGTTATATAAAAAATACCGACTTACACTATCGAAACTTAATTTTGAAATCTAGTAAACATCATCAACTTTTGTGGTCGACTGTACTTGTCTATTATTAAAAGTGTAATTTATTTAAGTGACTGTATTAAGTGAGAGAATAGTTAAGAGCGTTTACGCCGCACACTAGCGCCGCCGCCAATGAAATAAAAACATATCTAGTAATTAGAGATTGAAAATAAAATTATGCTCAACAAACTATTTGAATGAAATAATTTAGCATTTTTACGTCTCTTAATGAACATCTGGGTGCCAAATGCGAGTTGCATTCGCCATTCGATCACGTTAACGAAAACGATATTTTTTATGGCAAAATGTTAACTCTTCTCGTATGCCGCTAGGACGCGCTGCTTCAATGCCATATTAATTTTCGTTTTCGTAAACGTAATCGAATGAATACGGATATTAAACAAAACTCACACTAGGCACCCTGACATGTTATGGTTTAGTTAAATACGGCGTTATAGTTAAAAGTGGCCGTTTTTAGCTGTAACGTCGTAATTGACTAAACCATTATATGTCAGATGTTCATTAGGTGACGTAAAAATGCTTAATTACTTCATTCAATTAGTTTGTTGAGCATAATTTGATTTTCTCTAATTAGGTACTAGATAATTATGTTTTATTTCATTGGCGGCGCTAGTGTGCGGCGTAATCGCTCTTAACAATTTCAATCAGTTTCATATTATTTCTCGATTAGTTTCTGATTTACTCGATATGTTTTGTATGACAACATTATATCTTAGTTTAAGTACCTACGTAACTTTAGTGAGTGCATGAAAGGTAAATATAACCAATGAAATCATCATCATCATCAGCCTTTCGCGGTGTAATAAAACAAGTAGGTAAGTATTAAGAAAAAAAATATTTATTAACATTATGTAAAACATTTCTTGAGATCAACTTTACTAAAGTATTATAAATATTTAAAAAATTACTCCTGTCAAATCTGGCGGTTTGGGTAAGTGTTACGAACTTCCCACATATGTTGGAAAATGAAAACTGACAACACTGTGAATAGGGTATCGCCACGGCCTTCTTTGCTAATTTAGATTCCTCTCCATATATAAAACGGTTATATGTAACCGTGGCAATATTCGGTCAACACCCGGACGGTGTCATGTCACCGCACCCGACCACGCGACTATAATAATTATTTTCGATAAGTTAGAGTATACTTTTGTATGAAGACGTTTGGCTATAGACAAACTAGAGTAAATTTGCTACACTAAAACCCCGCAACAATTGTGTGCTCTGTGCGTTAAACTTTTTAAAATGTCAATGTCAAATTTTGACAATTGAGCGATCAAATTCTATGGACTCTATGTCGTGTAATTAGAGCCTACTTTTGTATGAAGAAGTTTAGCTATAAAAAAATCTAGAATAAATAGTTTGATCATGTAGAACTAACAAACTATTTCGGTAATCACATTTATTTTGATAACTGCCAGAGGAAATATATCAATTAGTAAAATGTCGTTTACAAAATGATAAAATATGATCTAATTGCAACGTAATCATTATTTTTGTGAACATCGACGATAGGTATTCGCCATTTTGCGAATTACGTCATCGGCGCCCGTGCTGTCGCCGTTTGGCACTGGATGTGACCGGTTAACTGCTTCAAGCTCAGTTCACTACAGTTCAGTACTCAGAGGCTTCAAGACATTAAATAAGAAAGTTGAAAGTTTGTTCTAGAGGTGATGATGACTGACAATGGAGACGTAGTGGAATTGCTTTAATTTAGTTGATTTCATTTAGATGAAGATGGATGCTGAGATGATAATTTTTTTTACTATTATTACGATTATATTGAGGATGACATCAAAGTATCGCATTTTTTTATTGCAATCGAGAAAATAGAATCCAGTGTGTGTGTAGGTACTTATATGCATGCATGACGCATATTAATCGCACCACGCAAGTACAGCCAGTAGCCTGGTTATAGTCAATAGATAAACTTTTTAGCAACTGTCATGATTTTTTTTAGTAGAAATTGTATGAGAATGGCAAATTGTGACGTCACTATTCTTCTCTTCTTCTCTATCGATGCGCTCTTAGCAGAGCGGTCGTGGTCACGTTGAGTCGTCAAGTTCAGAAAATTAAATTTTTAGACTTTTTTTCCCCCTAGTAACGAAGAGAAGGGGTGCCCCCCTTCCTCCTACCATAAAAGTAATTCTGTTGAAAAAAAACGTGACTAATGGCGTGGTCTAGTGTCCATTACGTTCTATTTCTTATAACTTTTTTCGTCAATTAACAGACTAAATATTTTTATGCATCGACGATGTGCAAATTTAAAATACATGAAAGAAACGAGTTCAAGTTCCACACAAGTTGTATAGTTTTTTATTTGTTTTCTTACTTTTTTTTAAAATGCCAAACAAAGAAAAGAAAAATAATGAAACGGCTGTATGCTTAGGCTGTATGGACATAAATTCTTTTGCATTATCAATAATGAGAGAACTTCAAAATAGAGATGCGCAAAATACTTCACTGAAGTGTAAAGTATATTAGTATAAAAATAAGCCTAATGTTTCATATCGTAAAACGTCAAATTGAGTGGGGTGCGGGCAGACTCCGACTCCGACCGGTGCAACTGTCTTGTTTCCGCACGCGCTGTTCCTAATCTATCTCTTCGCTTTACGGTTTAAAGTGAAGTGTGCTAATGTGAACTAAATGAAGTACTGAAATAATTGGGAGCCGAATGAACGACTGAAGGAGATATACTTGCTAAGTAGACTAGTCCAATTGAAGGATTCATTCATGAACGACTCATCTCTACTTTAAAACAAAAACAGGAGTTTTACAGTAAATTAGGTGTTTCATAGACTTCTTGGCGGGAAAGTGAAGCGTCATGTCTGCGGTTTTGTTTTATTTTCTTTAATTCGTGTTATGTCGAATATTAATGTGAAATAATGGTGGATTATTAACCGTCAAGTGTTCGTTCGCGTAAGGACTTAGTAAAGCCCCACATCTTTACTGAGATACTCGAGGGGTTGGTGGGGGGTACATCATTTCTCACTTCCCATTTCTAATATCATTCATCATCATCATATAAGGAAATATTGTTTATTTATGTATTACTTGTAAGAAAAATTACTTTGACATTGGCTAAATGTGCTAATCGCACGAAGCCATCAACTAAAAAAATAAAAAATAAATAAATAGGTGTTTCATAGCAAATATAACTTAAAAACGAATGCACTCCACACCTTCCTATTTTGGTAAATTAAAGGTACCTGTTTTACTAAACACTTGTATTTTTTGTGGGTAGGTATCCACAAAAAAAAAACCAAATGTTTGGTGTTGCTTGCATCGATTTGTAGCCTGAGAGCCAAACTAATTCGCTTTAAGGAGACTCAACAATAATTCTATTTCTGTTTTCTTAACATAAAAAATTTGATTATCTAGTTTATTAAATAATTCATTAGTAATCCACCAATATTTGTGACAGCGACATTAAAAAAAACAAATACAAAGCTTTATAAAATCTATAAAAAATGGGCAAAAATGGTATAAATATTATTTACTTTACATTTGAATACCTTTATTAGTTATCTTTTGTAAAATTTAATAATCCTCCTATAAATATAAATGAAAAACAAATAAACTTAAAAAAACTCTCTACGTAAACTCGATAGTGGCATTACACCTATGTTAAAAATGCTTTCATATCAGTTTTTAATTACTTTTGTTTCATTTGCTTCCATTAACACGTAATTTACTAAATCCAATTTAAATATATAATGATAATTGAAAAAAAAAATTATAATGTTGGATTAAAAAAAAAGTTTATTAAAACATTATTTGTTGTAGAAAATAACATAAAAAATCTGCTATTATTATTTTCTTAGAGTAGGTACATAGTGCAGTTAGTGAAACAACCGACTTATTCCAAGTATTAGTTTTCCGTTGTATATCTAGATTTCAACTTTGGTGCTTAGATAAGGTGAACATAAAACACTTTTTCACGATAAAACCGGTGATAGCATATTTGCTGCAAAATTGCACCATTTTCGGAGTATAACTTTTTTTCGATACCTTCCAATGCGAGATTTTGTTGGATTCTAAAATATAGTCTCTTATAATTATATTTAATGGCCGTTTACAAAAATTTGGCCTGTTATTGAGTTTTTTACAAAAACATCGGAAAGTTCTTAGGCTATTGGTATTCTAAATCGATGGTTGCTTGTCGTAAGGCTGAGCCTTAAAGTCTAATCATTAATTCGCTGGAGTAAACTGACAGGTGCTAATGTCACATTGTAAAATTATGTTGCCACATTTATTGTACTAGTAATGCGTTTCGTTCATTGTCATTCAGATCACTCACACAAAGTCGGTAGGAACGTTTATTATAAAAAGGTACTTAATTAATTATAATATATGTAGGTATATGAATGCCTTTTTGTACCGAGAAATTTCACCTTACAGTTTAGTTGTCAGTGTTTGTTTTGCTTTGGGAGCTGTTATTATTCGAAAATTTTGGAAGTATTTTAATTATTGCAATTTTTACATCATTCATCTTATTGAAAAAAAAATAGAGATTTAACCACGGTGTAGGAGTACCATTTACTGAATAACAATTAAGACAAAACAGAATACTATAAATTAATAACGTTGAAATGGAGATAACGTCAACAATATAGTACCGTTTTACGTCAACAATCACTCGATCCTGTTCCAAAATGTAAAATCAATCTGACCCGTTCTAAAACCATTTTTTATCACTTTCTCACATAGCACTTTCTCTGTCTCCGAGTGAATTTTCACATGGGTTACTTTTACGACAACTAAAACATCAACTATTTACAATTACTTTTAAAAGCATCGTCAAACAGTACAATTATTAAAACTAAATAATGTTATTGTCGCATGCAGCACGGATCGCAGTCATACCTATTTTGACGCAGACTAGAATAATAGACAACAAAATCAAATTTAAAAACGTAAACAAATTACGCCGTCAACTAATAATCAAGTAGAAATAAGCCGTAAAAATAATAATGTTTCATAACGTAAGACGTCAAATTG
Source organism: Eudonia lacustrata (assembly GCA_947562085.1). Lineage (NCBI taxonomy): Eukaryota > Metazoa > Arthropoda > Insecta > Lepidoptera > Crambidae > Eudonia > Eudonia lacustrata. The sequence continues at coordinate 13,717,059 of OX387314.1, forward strand.
AGTGCGGGCAGACTCCGACTCCGACCGGTGCAACTGTCTCATTTCTGCACGCGCTGTTCGTAATCTATCTGTTCGCTTTACTCTCCTTCAGTGAAGTGTGAACTAAGTGATATACTTGCTGATGGGGCCATTATGCCACCAAACAAATGAATCTCGATAATCGATTCGTCCATAATACAAATCAAAGTTTTATTTCCAACAAAAATAAATGCCTGTTTATTTGCAACATCCCGCCACCCAAAGCGGACATACCGCTTTCTAGCCTGAAATCTAAAACTAGTCAACCGGTAATCGAGCTAAGGTCGCGACTGCGCGATTTAGCACCGATCCATCAACCAACACTTGCGCCACACGCGGAGTCCCGTCCGCGCCCCAGATTAACTTTAAAATGCGACCTCGTCTCCAAAATAACGATGGCAAATTAGCCTCTTTTAATAAAACCAGACCCCCCTCCGAAGGGGGCGACGTCCGGTCTGTCCACTTTACACGCTGCTGCAATAAATGCAGATACTCCAGTGACCAACGACGCCACAAGTCCTGACTCATTTGTTGTATCATTTGAAAACGAGACATCCGGTGTCTGCGTTCATCCTTCCAGGGATACTCAGGCAGGGCAGTGAGTGGCTGACCGACCAAAAAATGACCAGGGGTCAGGACTTCCATGTCATTTGCGTCAGAGGAGAGTGGACAAAGCGGACGCGAGTTGAGAACCGCCTCAACCTTACAAAACACAGTTGTAAGTTCCTCATACGTGAGGGTAGTTTCCCCGACTACCCGGCGCAAGTGGGTTTTTGCCGATTTTACCGCGGCTTCAAATATCCCGCCCCAGTGGGGACAGGCTGGCACACTAAATCGCCATGTGATTCCCCGCTGTGCGAGAGCTTGACTTATGCTATTACAATTTTTATCCAGAAAATCGTTCACATCTTTTAAGTAGTTGGCAGTGCCTCTGTAGTTGGTACCGTTGTCGGACCGAATGAGAGAAGGTAAACCCCGTCGCGAAACAAAACGATCCAGCGTGGCGACAAAGGCTTCCGTAGACAGAGCCGAAACCACTTCCAGGTGGACGGCCTTAGTGGCCAGGCAGACAAAAACGCACAGGTATGCTTTCGTGACCCTAGTGTTACGATAGGCTGTGGTTTTCACCAGAAACGGTCCAGCAAAATCCGTACCGACCCCGTCGAACGGCCTAGTAGTCTGACAAACCCGGTCAGAAGGGAGATCCCCCATCTGTGGCTGCATAGTGGAGGCCTTCACCCGATAACAAGCCACACACTTAAATAACACGCTGCGAACCACTCTCCGAGAGGACAAAATCCAGAACTCCCTCTGTAATATCGCCAGTAACGCATTACACCCCGCGTGAGCGTTTTTCAGGTGTCTATCCGAGACCACCAGTTCTACCAAAGGTCCTCCTTTGGGGAGTAGCAGAGGATGACGGCTACCGAAGGGCAGGTCGGCATTTTTGAGGCGACCTCCAACGCGTAACAGTCCATCCGCATCCAGAAATGGGTTGAGCCGAGAGATCGCTCCCTTGAGCTTTGCGCGACCGACGCGCAAAATCTTCAGTTCGTCCTCGAACCGGTCAGCTTGAACCAGCCGTATCAGGGCCAACAGTGAACTCCTGCGTTCCTCAGCACCCGCCACGGGTGATAACTGCCTCTTGTCTGGATGGCGGCAGTTATGTAGAAATCTCCGGATCCAGCAAGTTACTCCTAGCAATTTGTCCAGTTTGCTGTATCGAGCCGTCAACCAATTCGGATCTGGCCTTGACTCGTTTGTTGTCACCAAAACTTTTATTCCAGGGAGCATCCCTAGGGAGCCATCGATCATGGTGACCGGCCATGATGACTCACCCTCCTTTAACCACTCTGGACCCCACCAGAGGGCATGCTGCACCAATTCCGGCGCGGTGCAGCCCCGAGAGGCACAATCGGCAGGATTCCAGGGGCCGGGAACGTGCCTCCAACAAATTTCGATGCCCGAGTTCTGTACCTGAGATACCCGATTGGCCACAAACGTTTCCAATACGTGGGGTGCCCCGCGTAGCCATGCCAGAGCTACCTGACTGTCAGACCAGGCGTAGACATTCCGGATGTCCACCGTAGACGTCAGTTCCTTGTGCACGTGGCACAACAGTTTGGCCAATAGATGCGCCCCGCAAAGCTCCAGCTTCGGGATTGTCAGCCTAGTTTTGAGGGGAGCCACCTTGCTTTTAGCCAGAAGCAAGGAGACGGCGACTCGACCCTTCGAGTCCACCGTTCGCAGATACACCACTGCGGCATACCCTCGTTCTGACGCATCGCAGAAGCCATGTAGGCTTGCCCTGTATTTGCCCCGCGGCAAGATCCGCCGCGGCAACGCTACCTGATTGATCGCCTCGATCGTAGAGATCAGAGCGAGCCAAGTGTCGAGTGAGAGCCCTACCAGTGGCTCATCCCACGAGACTCCGAGTGTCCACAGTGTTTGCAATAAACACTTCGCCATAAAAATGCACGGGCTGATCCATCCATTTGGATCAAACATCCGAGCGATGGTGGAAAGGACCGTCCTTTTCGACCAAACTCTTGTAGTTTCCAGTTCTACCCGGAATGTGAAAATATCGTGAACCGGCTGATATTTAATTCCCAAAACGGCGATAGAGTTCGGGTCCCCTGCGTCCTCGAATAGCTGAGGATTCTGTTGGTGATCTTCCGGAATCCCAACCAGAAGCTGTGGCTCGTTGGATAACCATTTTCTCAACTCATAACCACCAGCCGCGAGGAGTCCGATAAGTTCATTCCTGATGATGAGCGCCTCCTCCAGAGTGGCTGCCCCTGTGCAGATATCATCTACGAACACGTCACGTGTCAGTACAGCGGCTGCCCGGGGAAAGCGAGCCCGTTCCTGCTCCGCCAGTTCCAGCAGTGACCGGATGGCAATGAAGGGACTCGACTTCAGGCCGTACGTGTTGGTGTTGAGCTCGTAGACGGTGATGGGATCCTCCGAATGCTCCCTCCAGAGTATTAACTGAAACCTCCTGTCCGCAGGATGTATTACTGTTTGGCGGAACATCATCCGGATGTCCGCACCGATCACCACCTGGTGTCTTCGGAAATTTAAAATGATGTCGACAATGTCCCGATGTAACTTCGGACCAGAATGGAGACATTGGTTCAATGAAACTCCAGTCGACGACGGTGCCGATCCGTCAAAAACAGTCCGTAGTTTTCCAGATGATGCCTTCAACACCGCGTGGTGAGGCAAGAAAAAATGATCTGTCGTTGTCCAGTCGACAGTCGCCCGCGACATATGCCCCAAGGCCTCGTATTCTCGCATGAACTCGATATACTTTTCCCGAAGTACCGGATCGCGAGACATACGACGCTCCATGGACAAGAGTCGTTTCTCTGCCAACGCCCTCGATTTTCCCAAGAGAGGGGGACAGTCGATAAAAGGCAGTCGAGTTTCGATCCTACCCGACGCCATCCGGCGTGTGTGATCCTTATAAAAGGTTTCGCACTCCACATGCTCCGGATCCAGACGGGAGACCATGGGAGGCTCTTCCAGTTCCCAGAATTTTTGCATCGTCCTAGCGATGGAGGTAGTAGCGACGACAGGTGAGACATCCCGCGTCTCCTGGTCGAAAACCGGTCCCATTAAAACGTGTCCAAAGATGGTAGGTATAGCTACCAACGAAGAGCGGCCCAGACTCCGCTGAGGCCCTAAAAGGATCCAGCCCAGTACATCCGCTCCCAATATGAGGTCCACGGGAGCCGGCTCCTCGAAATGAGGGTCTGCCAGCATGAGACAGGTCTCATGCTGGCAGACCCTCATTTCGATGACCCTCACATCAGGATGTGTCAGGCATTGCGTCCCGCGGAATGTCTGTCGGTGGATGCCAACCCAGCAGATTGTCGAGTACGATCACGGCCGCCGCAATCCGTATCGAAGCGGAATGCACAGGAGAGAAGGAAATGTGGGTCTGACCGGACAGACCCCCCACTTCTGTATCTCCGACTCCCCGAATCGGAGCTGAGGGAGGCGCGCACTCCAGACGTAGGCGCCTCGCTACCCTCGTAGTAATTAAGCAGCCCTGTGCCCCAGTGTCTAGGAGGGCTCGTATCCGGACGAAGTCCCCCCTAGGTCCCCAAATGCGTACCTGCGCGATGGGCAAAAGAACCGTCCTCGGTTCCGAAGTAGCCCGACCACAGGCTAGTCACGCGTCAGAGCCAGCAGCCGACCCTGTCGAACCGTGATGACTCGGCCAGTAAGTCGGACGCGTGCAGGCCACCATCCGGGGTGGTGCGTATCCAGGTGCCCTACCATACCGGTGATAGGGTGGGTGGTATTCCAACCTCGGGTACTCGTGCAGTACCGGTGAGAACTGTTGACGGTTCTCACGTCGTTGTTGTTCCGGTAACGGCGGCGGAGAATACGCGTACGAGTATCCGGGTGTTGGGTCCGGAGGTGGGGCTCCCTGTACCCAGTGGCCCTTAGAGGCACCAACTCCAGGTGTTGGTCGCGCCGGGTGCCGGGTTGTAGCCAGAACCTGGCTCCGTTCCGGCGGTCCCCAACTCACCTGAGCCGGGGTGTACGAGGGGTTGTAGTGTGGCGGCCGTGGCGGACTCCGTCTTTCCGGAGGCGGAGTTGACCCCGGCCCCAAACCGCCACCCGTGGGAGATCCTCTCTCCCGAACCGGTGCTGAGCCCTCAGCACTACGGGTGCACAGTAAGCGATGGTGCGGTCCGCCGCACACATCGCAAGGCCTCGCCTGGGGACACTCATTATACCTGTGTCCTCCCAGGCAGGCATAACACAATCCTCGTGTCCGAACGAGGTTTCGGCGCTCTTTTGTGGGCAGCCCGAGAATTGCTGGACATAGCTGCTCCAAGTGCTGCTGTCCGCAAATCCGGCATCCAGAGCCGGGGTTGATGGCGGCCGCAGCCACCAGCCTGCCGCGACCCTTCCCTGGGTTGCGTGGCGGCTGGGCGCCGTAGACTCCGGAAGTGCGGGCCGGCGCACTTGTCGGAGCCTCCTGGGAGGCTAGCTGGTTTTCCAGCAGGCCAGCCTCCTCTTCCAGGAACTCCAGAAGTTCCCCTATCGAGGGCAGAACGCTGCCGAGATCCTTGTGGACCAGTCGATTCCGCTCGAACTTGTCCCTCATCTCCTGCGACAACTTGGCCAGAACGATGTGCAGAAGAAGGAAGGACCACTGGTCGACGGGCAGTCCGAGCGTCCTTAACCCGTTTAAGGACACGGTGAGCGGGGTGATCAGCTGCGCCCTCAGCTGAGCCCTATGGTTGACCCTCGGCAATCCCAGCAGATGGGTCACGTGCGCGTCCGCCTGAAGACGCGGCTTTTCGTACCGCTTCTCCAGCAGCTGCATGGCGGTGTCGTAGCTCGCATCCTGCAGCTCCAGATGCTGTACGAGCTGTCTGGGTTCTCCGTCTAGGAAGGAACGGAGATATGCCAGCTTTTCGGCCTTGGTGAAATCCTTCCGAGTATCCACCAAGGCCAAAAACATGTTCCGGAATCCAGACCAGTCCCGCATACATCCGGTGAAATGCGGGACCTCCAGGGCACCCAATCTTCCCATGGCGCTGGGTCCAGGGGTGTGGAGCGAAGCGGGGCGCGCAACAGGCTTCCCCTCCCGCAGTCGCTCGATGTCCTTCACCCGCTGAAGGACCTCGTCGTAGATGTCTTGGATGTGCTCCAGATCCTTGACATATTGGGCGTGGAGGGCCAGCTCCTTCTCCCCGACCGGGTCGGTTGACAATAGAGCGGTTACCGACCGCTCGGCCAACAAGAAACGAGCCTGCATTTCTTTCGAACGCGTCTCCAAGGCGTCCTCCCGGTTAGGCCGATCTATTAATGCAAGCAGCCCGGTGAACCACCGGAGCTGCTGAGCCAACTCCTGCCGTGACGCTGTCATTATAAATAATTTAAACTAAATAAACCTAAACACAAAATTAAAACGAGTCAACGAAAACACGGAATCGATTATCCCGAATCGACTCGATGCTTTCAATTGAACGAAATTAAATAACAATTAACGTTCCGAGAAATGTCCCAGCCCAAATGAATGAACGAACGAAAACAACGGTACTACCAACCTTACAATTCAACCGCACCTGTCCCGGAAGTGCGATTTTACACGAAATAAGCTTAACCTATTCCGAACTAAAAAAAATACACAAAATTACACCGATTAACCTAGAGGTCCGGTATTAACCACGCTCTGCTACCAAAATGTTGCGGAAACCCACAACACACACTATGCTATTGCTTAAAATTACACATTAAAATAGAAAAATCCACTCACAGTTCAATACCGCTCCCGCCGTCCAGAACGGGATCCATATGGTCCGATGGGGCCCGAATCCGAGTCCGGGTCTTCAAAGGTTCCCTAAACACACCCAAACTACCCCAAGTGCACTTTCCCCCTGAAATATCTGTTCACTCCAGCAGCGGTGTGACCGACATTACGGCTAATTGTTTTCCCGAAACAATTCGCTTACGACGCACACTCACAAAACACAGGTTGCACAATCCACTTAATTAGAATAATACGGCTCCAAATGCCCTTATTACTACATAAAATCTATTTAATTATCAACACACGATAACCTATCAACCAGTCATATTGCCTTTCCAGAGACAAGTGTACCCACAAAGAAAAAAAAGAACAATTAGTGATGGGGCCATTATGCCACCAAACAAATGAATCTCGATTCGTCCATAATACAAATCAAAGTTTTATTTCCAACAAAAATAAATGCCTGTTTATTTGCAACACTTGCTAAATGGACTAGTCCAATTGAAGGATTCATTCATGAACATGAACGACTCATCTCTATGTTTGTCTGACGATGACGAATGAAAATTTATCCATTGCATTTTTGTTTAATTTTATATAATTCGAGTAATTCGCCTATTCAAAGTTATCATTTCTTGGCCTTTAAAGATACCAATGCTAATATTTTTATATCAATTAAACAAACCTGGCCTAGAAGATTTCTTAATAAAGTAAATAAAATGAGTACCTAATGTGATTTGATTCAGAATGTTATGAGAATGAATGAGTGAGTAATTGATGTCAATCTTCTTGTCACAATACTATTTTCTGTTCATTAGAAACTGGGAACACCGGAAACGACAGATTACTTCAGTGAATTAATGATTAGACTATAGTGGTATTCTGTATTTACAATAAAAGAGCTAAAAATTATAAACTGAAGACTGTTCAACTTGTTCATTATTTACTTGCAAATAGGTACCTAGAACTCATAATTCTTACCTGTTCTTTATTCCAAAGTAAAGAAGAATATCGTTCGAATAAATTCGTTTATTTCATTACACTTTAGATCGCGACGTACAGTCGCCTTTGTATTAAAATAATGCCTAGAAATGTAAAGAATATTGCGATCTGAATTTTTGTATGATGTATCCACTAATTCGCTATGCAATTAGATTTTCGCTACGTGGTACTTGGCGAATAATTTCGACTAATTCCTGGCAGTCAAAAAGTCTGTTTTCCACTGTGGCCCAGCTGTGCTGACGCACACTCCGGGGCTGCGGAGTTTTGCCGTGCTTCGGAAGGGATGTTGGTTGGGAAGCCATTAGTTGATTGTTATCGTAAGATTGTACCTAGTTACTCAATAACATCCATTAATCCGCACTGGGCCAGGGTCATGGGTAGTGGGTTACGGTCCAACTTTCCCATGTACTAAAGAGCATGCGTAGAGGCTCGAACCCTCGAACTCAGCAGTGACACGTTGAAAGGCTGATGTGATAATAACATTCTCATGCTCACACTCGCCACTTACAGCTCTTGCAACTTTTAGGGTGTACCTAGTGTTCCTAAACACAGTAGGTATCCTTATCCACCAAAGCGGAGACAGGCGGAGAGATGTACCGTAAACAAATCTTTGGTGTTTTGTTGGGTACACACCCCATAAAATTTGGGGAAGGTGACGGCGGTTTCAGATCCTCAGGTGCGGTGTTTACGAGAAAAGTATTAAGAGTAAAAAGAAAAATACATAGCAAAAAGAAAAGGGATAGCATGTGCATAACTTTCTGATTGTGGTGATCGACCCTACAGCACGAGCAAGAAACAAATTGAAGTGTAATAAAGGAGTTAGTTAAGATAAGCTGAAAATATCCAAGAGTCAGTCATGAATTCATGATGTTATTACAAATTAAGTAACAAAAGACATAAATTTGTATTAATATACAAATGAATATCTTTTGGTAATAATAAATGTCTATATAATTATAGCGTATTATTTTGGGGGTTAAAGTTATTCGCGTCCGTAGGTTTACCCTTGAGACCCTACACGTGACCCCTGGGTGGTGCTAAATGAGTAACACTGTCCGAGAGTGGTAGAGCCACGCTGCGTTGCAGCACGAAATGGGCCGGCTCGCCCGGCGTAACACCACCCTCACAGAATATCGGCGTGAAACAACGGCACTCGTAGCTGTTGTGTTTTGTCCGGTGAGTGAAAGTACCGGAGGCCCATCTCTCACCCCTCCCCCCTCCCAATTCCTACTCCCTCCTCAAGATCCAACTCCTTTCCAAGGTTGGCAACGCATCTGCGATAATTTTGGTTTTGCCCGGTGACCCGCCTGCTCGTTTGCCTCTTTTTAACATTAAAAAAAAAAAAAAGCTTGTAATAGTTTTGTGTATTTTCTTTTCATTAATTTCAAAATGTTTGTATTGTGGATATTTCTCACAAAATAAACTCTTTAAAAAAAACAATTGACTACAGAACAAATCAGAATACAATGTAATGTTTAGGAAATTTAATGAAACTTTTTCTAATTACATTTTATACATTATTATTTTACATTTTTGAAAGATTATTTTGATTCTAGATGCCTATTCGAAGTCCTAACAGGTTTACTAAATAAATAACATAAACTTCAAATTATGTTTTACGTAGTTTCTACTCTAGGTACCTACTACTATTATTGCATGTGTTTATTTACAAATTGTCATACATTGAATATACATAAAACTTACGGTTTATATACCCCTAAAATATCTTCGTCTTTAATAAAGAAAATTTTGGTCCAGCTAAATCCTATAAATCTAAACGCAACTAGTAGAAAATTAAATATTGCTATGTTTATGTCGGTATCATAGAACTGTACACTAGCTTTACATTATTCAATGTAGAACGCTACTCGTATCCTTAACTTTGAAAGACAATTACAATTTGAGATTATGGCCAATAATTACATCAAACTTATAAACTTTCTTTGCAAGTATAGGTATGTTTCAAGATGCGTCGATATTTTATTACCGAAATCCACGAATCTAACAAAAATATAGTTTTTAAAATAAATGCTAGTTCAATTACAATCAACAATACTGAAAGGTAGAATTAACAATGTTTCATTTCCAAACATGCAATGACATACTATATTCGAGCTTAGAGCTAGCTATACGTAAATTAATTGTTACATTTACAATACATAAGGCAAGGATTGCTTTATTTATCAATAATGGTAGACTTTAGGCATATCATAATTTCTAAATTAAAGTACGAATGTAATTTTAACATTACATAAACTAATAAATGCTCACTTTGTTTTTATTGTTATTTAATTAATAAAACTTAGTATTAATTAATTATAAGAATGTGTTGATGTTTTTACAGCTAATAGCAATGCATTTGACTAATTACAGTTTTACATCATGAGATAAAATTATCTAAATTTCTCATGCATTAGCTGGTCTAGTATTTCTAAAAAGTATAATTGCTTATTGTTTTCATTTTTTCACATAATTTTTACTCCAACATGATCAACTAAACAATAACATTGAACAAAATGTGTACCTATATATGGGTAAACTTAGTAACATTATCTCTAGCTAATATAATTTCATTTATGTTTCTAAAAATCAACTCCAAATGATTATGATAAAAGGAGATAATTGATGTTTTTTTATATAAGCTAATAGAGTTTACAAATAACTGTAACAATATAAAATAACCATGCTTATTACTTAATAATAATATGTACTTCTAGATTCATTACAATGTTAAGAGTAGTTTTACTAATTTACATTTAATAATGATATGTACACTGGTTTCATTTCACTGCAGAAAAATTTTGCATCTGGTTGTTGCTGTTGGAAGCTACCCAAGAACTGAAGACATCTCTGTAACAATTGCAATATAATATATATTTGTGGCAAATTTCAATCAAAGGTTGTTGTTATTTTGGTTTTGGTTGGTTTTGTCCCACTAAAAATATACTTGTATAATTATTAATTAATTAATTTACTATCGAATATGTACCTAACTGATAAGATGGTTGTTTAAATTGAGGTAGGATTATGTAACTTTGTGCCTAGATTACCACGATGCAGGCTTGCCCAGTGAGATGCGACTTTTATTAATAAGCGTTATATGCAAAGATGTTATTCCAGTTTTAAGTAATTCTGTCACTTTGCTGTTTTTAATAAACATTTTTTCATTTTTTATTTTCATTTCATTTATGAAACAAGTGAGGAGCAGAAAGAACGTTGCAATTAAACCATACAAATATTTTGAAGAAAAAATAATGTTTTTTTTTGGTAAAAGTAGGGTATTCTTAGATGGGATGCTACATTTAATTGTTTTTACTAAATATAAAATATTTTAAGTTGTAAGATTACCTGCAATGACTGACAACACATTCATTGGAACAGTATTCATCCTCCCATTCACTGTTGGCTATTGCCGGATTAGTACAGCCCTGACGAATACAAGATGCTGTACTCCTGTTCTCATTTTGCTGAAATCAAACAACACTATTAATTGGTAAAAACTTAGTAATTTGCTTTTATAATGTTACACTGCTGGGCAAAGGCCTCCATCATTGAAATTGCCACAACCACAATTAATAGCTTTTTAATATAAAGCCATTTTGCTTGACATCTGAGTTTAAAAGCGTTTGACCACAATATTGATTTAAATTATTTAAATCAATATTTTATACCCAAATCATAACTTTTTTAAATAGAATATAAGGACCTATATTATGAGAATTTGTTAAACTTACATCTGGTGACTGCTGTGGCATGCCTGAGCTACCATTACTGTTGGGTGAATGTGATTCAGGTTTTGAAACTTGATTTTGTGGTGACTGTTGAGAGGATTGCTGCTGCGTGGGTTGCTGTTGCTGCTGTTGTTGTTGCTGCTGCTGCTGTTGTTGCTGCTGCTGCTGCTGTTGTTGTTGCTGTTGTTGTTGTTGCTGATGCTGTTGTTGTTGCTGCTGTTGTTGTTGCTGCTGCTGTTGTTGTTGCTGTTGGTATTGCTGTACCTGATGTGCTTGTTGCATCTGTTGATGCGCTTGTTGCATTTGCTATAAAACAGTTATTTACTTATTTATTTTAAATGTTTATTGATAGTCAATAAAATCTCAAGACACTTATTTAAAAAACCCTTATCAGCACCAGTGTTATAACCTGCTATATTTACCTGCTGAGAGTGATGATACTGCATTGCCGGGTGAACTGAACCCATTGGAGGTGATTGTGACTGAACTTGTCTATAACCAGGGGGTGAGAGACCAGAGTTTGATGCATAGTTGGTTGGCGACTGTGTAGTCTGGTAACTTCTGGGTGACTGAGCTAGGTTAGGTTGGCAGGCTTGGGGCGAAGTGGCAGGGTTTACTTGGTACCCCTGTGGTGATTGACCTGGTACTCCCTGAAAACACAAATTTCGCATTGGCTTTTTTTATTCTTGCCAAGGGGTTTGTTAGTGCAAATGCCACCTAATCCATTCACACAAGTCAATGGATGGGTAACCAAACAAAAATGGCTCAAGCTGTTCCATGTTTTGAAAAGAGCATAACAGTTGATCCCGGCTGTTTGTCATGAGAATGCAGCAGTCCTTTGTTAAAAAGAACATTTTGACAAATTTTTATTCAATAACCTAAAAAATAAATATAAACCCGTTTACAGCCTGCAAGTTGATGTTTTTATTTCTCCTTATATATTTTTTTATAGAGGTATATCATAAAAGATTTAACTAATATTTATTAGTGTTATTTTTAAATAAGACCAATTAGTCAAGGTTTTAAGTTACCTGGTATGTCTGAGGTGCATGTGCCATATTCGCTTGATAGCTCTGAGGTGACTGTTGAGGGTTCGGTGGATATCCCTGAGGTGTTTGTCCGGCATAAGCAGCCTGCGCTTGGCCCCCCGGATAGTTCTGGGGTGAATAACCTTGTGGCACTGCATTTGCCACAAACCCTTGTGGGGAATGGCCGTTGCCATATGATTGGCCTTGGTAATAATTACCGTATGTTGGATTTGCACTGTTGGTATGATTGTACATAGTTTGATTCTCTTGGTCACTTCCCTAAAAATAAAAGTTAATTATTATTTTTGTAAACACATTTATACTTAGTAGTTTAGCCAAGAATGATATAGAATATATAGAAATATGTATAGAATGAAATACTAGTCTCCCTGTTACTATGGGCCCAGCAAGGGATTGAAAATGTCTTTAAATTTTAAATGAACACAAGCCAAACCAAATAAATTATTTTCTCCTTGCTATTATTTATATATTAATGTAAACTTTATTACACAACATCTAAGCCTAATATCTTTCTATTTAATGCTTTTAGCACTACTTTTAATAATAATCACTTCAACTTTAGATAGCTTTTGTTTTGACACTTGTGTTTATAGGTTAGAAAGCTCTAAATGGAACCTACATATTTTGGATTGCAATACTGTTGAAAAATATATAGTAATTGTACTAAGGTCACCATTTTCAAAGCTTTCTAAATGGTAAGCTTTCAACAAGGGCGGTCAGTTGTATTGTAAACATTATGCGGTAAGTATTTACTCCATAACAAAAGAAATTAAAGTTTATACCCAATTCATTCTGTTCAGAAAAAGATGTAGAAGATGATGTTTTCTGCTTGATTTTACTTTGCCTTTAAAACAAAATCTCAAATTCGACAATCGCGAACGAAAGCTCAAAAACACAACCGCACTCAACTTATCAACACACGCAACAAAGCGACATGACAATGACTTTTGCTTTTTTAAACTTATCGTCTACTTGCGCGCGCCACAAAGCCTTGACTGAAACGTGTTTTCTTGGTGTTGTCGTAGAGATAAATGTAAAAATATGGTTTTTTTTAATTATTTTTAATTTGTAGTTTTTGTTTCTCTGAATAATAGTTAGCCCTGGAAAGGTTTATATTTAGCTACTTGAAAATATGTTCTAAAAGATGATGAAAATGTAGTTTTTGATGAATTATTTATTACTTAGAAATAATAGGAATCTTTGAAACTATATTAAAAATAGTAACCACTGTGTTAAGTGCAATGTATGATGATGATATATTTAAAATGTATTCAAAAGTTGTCAATCAAAGCAAAGCAAAGTGCAAAGCCGGGATGGGCCGCTAGTATTTTATAAAATTTATTTGAGTCATATTTTATTTGTTATTGTTATTTATTTTGCATGCTTTAACTTTTTTGTTATGCAGACTTAGTTTTCTGTGTTCAATTACCTACCAGGTTGGGCAATGTGTGATTCATATTTTTTGATGCATAGCTTGGGTTTGTGATCACCAACCCGCATTTGGTGTGGTGATTAAGCCAAAGTAAAGTTAATTTTCTTAGCAATTTTATTAATTTACATTGATGAGAAAATACTTTACATAATTAATTACCTTTGATACCAAGCTAGCTCTGTACGCTGCCAGTGCTTTAAGGTATTCTTTTTTGGCAACTTCAGTTTTCTGCTTATAGACCTATGAAAAAAAAAACAAAACTATAATTATAACAAATATAAGAAATGGGATAGTCGAATAAAAATAATACTTACACTCTTATGTTCAGAATCCAGGCCATCCCACATGGAAGCAACAATTTTGGAAACTTCACCAAAGCTAGCATTGGGATTCTGTCCTTTTATTGCAGCTTGTGTATCTCGGAAAAATAAGGCATATGCAGATACAGGCCTAAAACATAAACACTATATAAAGTAAAGTAAAGAGATTAATAAGTATTTCAATAGTGAGAATTAGTAGCCTAATCATAGCCAGTATTCATTAATATGTTATTATTATACAATGTATAATTAAAACATGTCTTACTTCTGAGGTTCATTTGGGTCTCTTTTCTTCTTTTTCTTTTGAACTTTGGGTTTTTTCTGCATTTGTCCCCTGTTAATGCCATTATCTATTGGTTCAGGAGATGACCTTTTTACACCCATGTTATTGACACCCATCTGTACAAAAAATTAAAGAATTTGAAAAAACTACAAGAAATATTGTATTAAATAAATAAAATGCATTAAATTCAGATCTGTATCCATAGTGTTACTCTACAGTTCTACATTAAAAATCTAACTATACATTTTCTAAAAGGAATAAATTACAGCTATAAAGAATATAGTTCATTGGCAACAGAAAATATGTTTTAACAGAATAGGCAATGTCTATATGAAAGTATGTAAGCGATAAAATTTGCCTATACCTGATGAAGCGTAGTTTGTTGCTGCCGGCTCGCTGAGCAATAATGGATAGGCAGAAGGCTTTCCGCATCACCAGGCAACTACCAACAAACAACCAATTCATTAGATTTTCTATATTAGGTTCTACTTATTAGAAATGCTATATTGATTATGTGCCAATGAACTATATTTTAAAGTAGAAGGTTAACAATGACAATGGGTGTCAGCATACATTTAATAAGTAGTATTTATTATGTTTTACATAGGACAATATTAAATGATTAAAGTATGAGGTACTTACATTAAAATATTGAATAAAATAATAATGTATTGGAATGTTTCAATCAAAGCTTGATACTCATTTTTATTGTCAATGAAGAAGCAAGAAGATGAGGCTGTCTATCTAGGCCTATTTATAATATCAAAAATTAGATAGAAACATTTATTTATCATTTTTAAAATAATCAATAGAGTAATTCTAAATATATAACAAGTATTTATTAAAACATAAGCAATAACTTATCACATCAGATACCTGTGAGTGATGTGAAGGCACACTGTCATCGGAGTCATCACTAGTAGTTCCTGGAGGGGAAGCTCTTTGTGGGGAGCCATAAACTGGCCCGGATGGTTGAGTGGGGGTGCTAGGTGTGGGTGGCCCACTCATCACTTGCGTGGGCTGCATCATCAGTAGCCTCTGTTGGCCGCCAGGCTGTTGCTGAATCATGTAGTTACCCGCAGGAGCGCCAGCACCACTATATATATTAACAATTATTACAATAGGTTAAAATAATTTTGATTGTTTTATCGTCATAAACAGGATTGTAATAATTTTAGTAAGTATGCTTTTAATATTCATTTAGCATAATTATCTTGTTGGTAACTGTGCTTGATAGAACATTGTCAGATTAATGTAAAATTTTCAATACTAGAGCAGTCTACTGAAAGTATTCAATATTCGATTAATTAAATTACACACCTGTGCGTAGTAACAGGTGTGTGCGGTTCTTGTAAGTACAAAGGTTGCTGATAGGACGGCGCGCCACCGGGGGGAGCTAGTCCATCTTGAGCCGGGTTCATCATGCCCACCTGAAAACAGTTGACCGTCATTATTTTCTATATTAGCTACAAGCAATTACAACAAAGCAATTTAAAACGGTGAGGATTTATGAACATGTTTTTATTTCAAGGATTTGTCAACATAACCTGCAAACTAACATTAACTAAAAACAGAAGACAAGACAGCACAAAACTCAAAAGAAATGGGAAATCCAAATATCTTAATGTAGAATTAACGAGAATTTACGTATATGCATTGCAGACTGGAAGACTGTTTAATTATCTGGTAATTTGGAAAAACAGTAAACGAAACAAACAATACTGAAAAATTGCTATGATGAGTTGATGACGCAAGTCATAGTCAATCAAAGTATAGAGTTTGTTTTCCTTTAGTTGATGGCTTCGTGCGATTAGCACATTTAGCCAGTGTCAAAGTAATTTTTCTTAGAAGTAATACATAAATATACAATATTTCCTTCCAGTACATAATGATGATGAATGATAATAGAAATGAGAAGTGAAAAATTATATACCCCCCAACCCCTCGAGTATCTCAGTATAGATGTGGGGCTTTACTAAGTCCTCACGCAAACTTCTTGAGAGAATTTGAAAAGTGCCGTTGCACTGTTTTGTTTCATTTGCCAACACTCATGCAGACTCACGAACACTTAACGGTTAATAATCCACCATTATTTCACATTAATATTCGACATAACACAAATTTTAGAAAATAAAACAAAACCGCAGGCATGACTCTTCACTTTCCCGCCAAGAAGTCCACCACACACATTGACACTGTGCCTCAAGGAATACCACCTTCAAAAATTATTTACCCCTACAATTAAAATCAAAATTCCCTAAAATAGCCACAATTACTTCGAAATTCCCTTAAAAAAACAATTTGTATTTTGTAATATTCTTTATTTATAAATGATCAAATATTTTAAATGTAACTAAGTTTTGTACTGGTTTGACTGCTTAAAATCATACACTATTTAAAAAAAACTAAATATCTTAGGGAATCGATTAAATGTTATGCAAGATCCACCATATCATTGCAATTTGATTAGTTAGATTGGATTGTACCAGCAGGGCTTTTATTTGTGCATTTTATTATTCTTAGTAAAAAATGTAAATATGTAAAATTAAAAAATTCCTAATTATTAAAATAACTCTTATAATGTACCTACATGATAAGTTTTTTTAAGGTCTGGAACTGTCTATATATTTAAGTCGCGATCGGAACTAATACATAAGTAGGTAGGTACCTACCTAATCCCGAATGACAAAAGAACGAATAACAAATGCCCGAACACTAAGGCCCAAAGAATCACGCTTAAAATCTTGATGGTTCATAAGCCCGAAAACTCAAAAGGCCGACACACAAATGCCCGAACACTATTCGCCGAAGAATCCGAAGAAGAAAATAAATACAAATTATTTTTTGAAATCAGTATATTTGATATGAAAATAAATAAATTACTTATGATTAAAAAATTGTAGAAAAATGCCATTTGAATTATCTGTAGGTATCTTACGTAAAGGACAATATTTGTGCGTGCGAGTCGGACTTGTACCACCGTACATTAAAATATACTGATTTCAAAGAATAATTTGTATTTATTTTGTTACCTACATACATAATTACATAGGTACAGTCGGCGGCAGATCAACCTACCCAAATCTGTCAAATTTCTCCAATGAATATTGATCCTTATAACCAAACATTAAAGTTCAAAATTGATTGTAGAAATTTGACAGTTTTGGGTAGGTTGATCTGCCGCCGTGTGTACATACAGTTCACGCCCATAAATCCCAAAAATGTGGTCAGAGACATTTTAAAGGCCAGCGCCCGGAATGTCCACAGTTCACCAAAAGAAACAAGCTACTGTGTCATTTATTTTGATATTATCTATTTAAAGAGTTTTCGGGCTTATGAACGATCGGGATTTTAAGCATTAGGGCTAATGATTCTTCGGCGAATAGTGTTCGGGCATTTGTGTGTCGGCCTTTTGAGTTATCGGGCTTATGAACCATCGAGATTTTAAGCGTTCGAACAAGTGATTCTTCGAGCCTTAGTGTTCGGGCATTTGTTATTCGGGCTTTTGCCATTTGGGATTAGGTACTAGACCCTAAATATTAACATAAATAATTTATTCGTATGTATATTTATCCTTTAGCACATACTTAATGTTGTTGTTGTTGCGTTTACATTGAAATACTCGGACCAAGGTAACTGTAAAATAAAAATCTCTTCATTTTTCTGAACAAGTGAAGGGAATCGGGGCATGTCGGATACATTTAGGAGCTTGTGAAGTACCTGCCTATTTAGACCGCAATACACACGAAACACAAAACACACACATGGTAAAATCACTTATGTAGGAAAGGAGCATAATGAAGTATTTAAAAAAAAAATTGCATGTATTACCACGCCTTTTACACGCAATCACAATTACACACATTGAAATGAAACAACTTGTAACCAACAGTCACAGCACAGAACCTGTAAAGAATTCAAAATGCCAGGATAAAATAAAAATCTAATGTTTGAAACACATGAGTAAATACCCGAACAGAGTCCAAGCTTCCAGCGCGCGAAAAATGTATACCTACTCTAGTAGGGTTGTCACATGACGATAAGATAAATGAAACAAAATATTTAATTTAATTTTCATAAAGTTATAAATGACTAAGGTACTTACTAACGTACTAAGGTACTTACTCTAAATATTTTATTTTTATTATTTTTATTTTTCAATACCTACTGAACTTGTTTTTTTTTTCAGATTTGGAAACACTCACATGGCAGATCAAATGTACAGTCATTACTTATAAGTTATACCTACACGTTCTAAGATTTCAGTGCCAATATTTATAATGTTTATTTTAAGATCGAAGTGTTCGCAAAACTACGTGAAATAGGCTTTATTTTTATATTTCTGGCATTGTTCATACACACTGTACAGTAATTAACCATATTTTAAAGTAAATTAATCTAATTTAAATCAAACATAACAAAACCTCAAATAAAAAAAATATTTTACGAGCGATGGATGACAGTTCACAACGCGTGTGACACTCACTGAGATTTTCCGCTGGCTGTGCCGCCCGCCGCCGGTGTAAACCGGTTTGTCCTCTCGCGGCGCGTGTTTGAACCCGTCGTCGTCGGTGATAATAAGATAACTTGAGAAGTCACGCACACATAAGCCGTGGTATGTACTTGCCTAGTAGTGTGTTACCTGTGACAGCGCGCTCTATGAAAGCTGGGACTCTGTTCGGGTATTTACTTATGTAGACATAAACGATTCATTTCAATGTGTAATAGTGTTCGCGTAAACTTAGAAAACAACACTTACATACATGCACACACACACACACATGACGCATTATCATGCAACGAATTTTATTCTCTTGTTTGTAAGAAATTGTAGCGTATTAATACTATTAGTACTGTCTCAGTAACTAGCTTATGATTAAGTGAAATCTGTTTCTCAATTTTTTTATGACACATAATGCTGTTGAAATATTGTTAAAATAAATAAATATTATAATTATAAAAGTATGGTAGGTAGTCTGGTAAATTTTACTAAATCATCTAATGCATCCACTACACAGTTACATAATTATTGTACCAACATTGCGCAACATTTTGCAATCACGTTAAATAAAAGAATTTTACCTACATAATTTTATATTGGAAGTAAACAGTACCTTAGGTACGTTTACTCCTTAGGGAGGTGTGTATTTATACCTATAATATAGGTATCATTAAATTTCAATGGACAGGGTATACATATTTTTTTCAATTTTATTGTGAAAAAATATCTCTCTGTGTTGCTCAATGTTGCGTAAATGAGTTTACCCTGGTTTTCCATGAATTAAAGGAAAAAACGTTGCGTAACTGCGGTGCTGTGTGCCTTGATTGCGAAACACCTGTTGCTGGAACACTAAAAGCAAAGCTAATGAACAAGCTAATAATTGAATGTTGGATTTAGTACCTGTTTACGTACCTGGGGCGCAGCGTGGTGCAGCTGGGTGTACTGGATGTGCGCACTCTGGACGCCTGCTGGCGCATGCTGCCCGTGAATCAGGGGGATGTCGAATTCCTCGTCGCCAAATGATGGTGTGTGAAAAGTCTGGAACAAACAAAATTATAATTTAAGGCGACGCATTGGAAATTTACGTGGCGGGGATCTTGATTTTTCCCAACAATTACAAAACATATGAAAGTGATATTTGATGACATGATTTTTCATTTGATTGATTTAATTTTGTTAGTTGCAGAAACACGATTTGTCAACTTTTATAACAGAGAAAAAAATATCAAAGTAACCTCTTTTAAAACATAGATTCGCATTTTATAGGCTAACCAGACCGATTTAAGTATCTAAATTTTCTTAGTAGATTAGTCTTAACACACACTTCAATATTACAATATTGAAGTGTGTGTTAAGACGTTCATTTTTTTAAAAATAATTTGTAGCTTTAATTTGAAGGAAAAGAAACAGTTTTTCTTATGGTACGGGGTGCAAACGCTCCGTATGAGATTTATTGTTTAGCGATGCGTCGCCTTAACTGCATTTGTTACATTATTAAGGTCATACATAAGCAGAGATATCAGAATAGGTAGAGCTAATTTACCTACAGTTGGCGACAGGATGTGATACCTTTTTTTTTATTAAAATAATGTTGTGAAATTTTTTTTCTTCTTCTTCTTTTATCTATTGCGATCTCTGATTTAAGGTGTGAAAAAGGGAGTTGGCTGGCAAAGTTTGCCCTACACTCAAACAGCAACCAGCCATTTAATTAATTAACCAGCTTTTTTTTAATTGCTTTTATAACAATGACGACTTGTTCGTAGTTTTAAAGTAATAAATAATTATTACTTATTTAATAAGCACAAAGGTAGTTTTCCTTGAAAAATCGATTGGCATAAAATCCCGCTTTAAAATAGAGGCAAATTCAGTTGAACTTTAAGCAATATAGACGTACCTAGGCGTTTTGACAACTTCACTAACGCGTCATTAAAACTGGAAAGTTTTGATAGGTTGAAAATATGGTTGTTAAGTTTCAATAAAATCTGCCGTCGTCGTCGTAAATTCTCAGTCAATCAAACGGATAGGTAACAAAAAATATGGGCATCAATATCAATTGAATTCAATTTTGAGTTTGGCAACAATTGAATACAGACCACCAGCTTCCTAACTGTCATCATCATCATCAGCTCATTTTTTTATGTCCCCACTGCTGGAGCACGAGCCTTCCCTACGGATGGATAGGGAGAACGGGCCATAAACCACCACACGGGCCTACTGCGGGTTGGTGGTTGTTAACGACTGCTAGTGCAGCCGGGACCAAGGGCTTTGGGCTACGTGCCTTCCGAAGCACTGAATTGTCATCATACTATTATTATAAAGAGGAAAGCTTTGTATTTTACATACAAATATACAAATATACAATTTGTATATTTGTATGTTTGCAACGAATAAACTCAAAACAACGACCAATTTAAATAAATATATCACCATTAGAATGCTACATTAGCGCTGAGTAACATAGGCTATATTAAAAAGAAATGTCCACCCGTGCGAAGCCGGGACGGGCCGCTAGTCATACATACGTTACTTGTAAATGTTCAAAAAATACTGTGCCCTCCGAGGTTTGAAATCCATTCATCCAATAAATTTTTGCTTTTAATCATTTTACAGAAAAATTAAAACAAAGCTTCAGATATTTCTTTTTGTAAAACAGCGGCAATAGCTCTTTATTCATTTAAAATACCAAGACAAAGTCCCAAAATATCACTATAAAACAAAAAAAGTAAAGCAAAAATAAAGGCTAGCTTTTACTTTGTTTGTTACTACGAAACCCTTTTAAAAGAATTAGTAAAACAAAACATCATCTTTTAAGTAATGTTTATTACTAAAAGGTATTGCGCAATGTGAAAAAAAAGCAAAAAATTTTATCAACATTTTATGACTTAAATACTTCATAAGCTTTATTGTGTACATACACAATATTAAATACAAAATTCTAAATGTAAGAAAGTGTATGAGAGAATACAGTCACAAAAAGTCCTACACAATGTTAGTGGCAATAAAAAGCTATTGCCGTAATTGTACCATTGTTATTTGTTCTATTGTCGCATGTAGTTTGTATTATAGAACGTTAATTTTGTTTTTATGCTGTCTTCATATGGAAGTTATTGTTGTGAATAATAAAAAGTGTTTCGGGTCAGGTAGGTACTCATCCTCTTCGGTCCTCTGCATTGGGTTGTTTGGTAACATGATCAAAGTATATAACAAATCGTTTATCTTAACTCATTGACTGTTCAACACAGTTACTTAATAGATACTGTTCAATACTAGACTATCATAGCACACCTACCATTCCAAGATATAGGTATATACAATTTGTGGGAGTGATTTCGTGTTGACGGAAGTAGGTGTAACAGTGTGACAGGAAGTCGGGGAAGCGCGCAAACTCGATATTATGAACATGACTTATTATTATTTTATGCTCAGAACTTAATTATTATTCTGAGATTTTATGTGTTTTTTTTTGTGTCATTTGACTATCAAAGGTCATTTTGATATGTTAAACGTCTTCTAATGAGTAGGTATTTACTGCATTTATTTTATATTATAAAATGATATAGGTAATATCTGACCCATTTTTTTCAGAATATAATGTTAAAATTGCTTAATACTAAGATGAGATGTCAAATGTTATACATCATATGCGACTACTGTAAGGCTCGCTTTTTTTTTATTTTACTGTAAAAAGAGTGTTCTAAAAATTGGGCAATAGTTATATACAGTGCATATTCAGTGTAAACAAAGAGCCTCTTCTCTATCAAAACTATTAGGCCGGTTACCTGTGCTCCACTGACCGTCAGTGCGTACGATCCGTCCTGACGATACGCATTAACCGACCATCAGGCCGGTTACAGTGCTCAACTGACCGTCGGTGCGTAAGTACGTCAGTCGCGTTTGTCATACATATGAAAATTAATATAATTGTTTCCATAGCGCGTCGGTCGACCGACGGCACGCATGCGGCCGCACTCGACCGACGACGGTCCTTGTACGCCTTGCGTAGCAATATACGTGCGCGTACGGTCAGTCTAGCACTGTAACGATTTATGAATTTTCATATATATGACAAGCGCAACTGACGTGCGCACCGACGGTCGGTGAAGCACTGTAACCGGCCTTAGGTATGCAACTTTCTCGCGGTCACCTAAGCGAGACTTTTCTTTAATTTGCGTTTAAGGGAATCTTCGAAAGAAAACTTATAAGGATAATGTAGGAAGGTACTTATATCTTAAAATAAATAAAACTTCTATGGACTTTATGTACCTATTCACATGCAGGATGAGATGATAAAAGTTTTTACATAAATCGCGCGGAGAACCGATGGCCGTTGGGGCGAAAAGTTGCTCGATTGGCGACCACGCACCGGATCACGTTCCGTGGGCAGGCCCCCTACAAGGTGGACCGACGATCTGGTCAAGGTCGCGGGAAGCCGCTGGATGCGGGCAGCGCAGGACCGATCGTTGTGGCGATCCTTGGGGGAGGCCTATGCCCAGTAGTGGGCGTCATATGGCTGACGATGATTATGATGATGACGTAAATTGTGTGATAAGTACTGGTATAGTGATCGGATAATCGGATGCTTATGCCTGATTTCACCATTGACCCTTAAGTTTTAGGTGACCCCTAAGCCATGTTAGGTGACAGTTGTTGGAGCAAAACCGTCACCTAAAATGACTTAAGTGTCACCTAAAACTTAGGGGTCAATGGTGAAAATGGGCATTAGTTACTTAAAGTTGAGGTGTTGGCTAATATGGAATGCACTTTTTTAACGGAAAAATCTATAGAAATAATAACTTCCTTATAATTTTTCATTTCTTCAACTACTTCTTCAAGTTTCAAAACAAATCTCAAACGAATAATAAATAAGAAATTACAAAAAAAACAAATTCTTGATTATTAACGTAAAACAGCATCACCAACAAACTCCCGCGCTCAACTGACAGTATCGTATTAAACGGTTGAAAGTTAGTTACAGAATAGTTTTGCATTCCCGAATTTTCTGGAATCCCGGGATTTATGTTTTAAAAAACATGTTTTAAGAAGCCGCTTTCATAATTTCCTAGACAAAAATTAACTTTAGGTAAATATGCACCCGATTATCCGATCACTGGACTTATGTATCAATTATGTATCAAATAAGTATCAATTATGTATCATTAAAAAAATACAGCAATTATGCAGAGGATGCGTCCACGACGCATCCAAGACGTTACGGCCACTTTTAACTATAACGCCATATTTAACTAAACCATAACATGTCAGGTGTTCATTAGGTGACGTAAAAATGCTATTCATTAGGTGACGTAAAAATGCTATGCTATTATATTCATTCAGATAGTTTGTTGAGCATAATTTGATTTTCTATCTCTAATTACTAGATATGTTTTTTTTTTCATTGGCGGCGCTAGTGTGCGGCGTAAACAATTAATTTAATACGGAACGTTTGCGCTCTGTACCATAAGAAAAACTGTTTTTTTCTTTCAAAATTAAAACTACAAATTATTTAAAAAAAATGAACTAGCATATTGAAGTGTGTATTAAGACTAATCTACAAAGAAAATTTAGATGCTTAAATCGGTCTGGTTTGCCTGTAAAATGCAGATAGCTATGTTTTAAAAGAGGTTACTTTGATATTTTTTTGTCTGTTATAAAAGTTGATAAATCGTGTTTCTGCAACTAGCAAAAAGAAGTCAATTAAATGAAAAATCATGTCATCAAATATCACTTTAATATGTTTTGTAATTGTTGGAAAAAATCAAGATAAATTTCCAAGGCGACCTTAAGCGTTTTCAATCCGGATATTTTGATGTCAAAGATGCACGTCGCTCTGGTCGCCCTATTACGGATAAAATGGATGCCATTTTTGAAAAAGTGGAGCAAGATCGGCATATCAGTAGTTACGACGTAGCTGAAGAATTGGGAATTGACCACAAAACAGTTTTGGCGCATTTGAAAAAAACTGGGTACACAAAAAAACTCGATTTTGAGTACCTGAGTATTTGAGAAAGAAACCTAATGAACCGTCTATTCATTTGTGATTCTTTTTACGACGTAATGAAACCGAACCATTTTTGAAGAAGCTGATAACTGGTGATGAAATGTGGAACACGTACGACAAGAACGTGCGAAAAAGATCGTGGTTAAAGGCCGGTCAGGCTTCATAGACTATGACGAAACCCGGGTTAACTCGCAACAAGGTGATGCTGTGTGTGTGGTGGGATTGAAAGGGCATTATTCATTATGAGCTGTTACCACCAGGCAGGACCATCGATTCTGAACTCTACTGCGAATAACTGATGAGATTAAAGCAAGCGGCCGGAATTAATCAACAGAAGGGGTGTGGTTTTTAATCATGATAACGCTAGACCTCATACATCTTTAGCCACTCAGCAAAAACTAAGAGAGTTTGGCTGGGAGGTGTTAATGCATCCGCTGTATAGTCCTGACCTTGCACCCTCAGATTTCCACCTGTTTCGGTCTCTTCAGAATTCTTTAGGCAGTTTCAGGTTAACATCACGAGAGGACTGCCAAAACCACTTGTCGCAGTATTTTGATCAGAAGTCCCAAAATTTTTATAGCAATAGGATCATGTCCCTACCTACAAGATGGCAAAAAGTTATGGAACAAAATGGCATCTACATACTTTAGTTAAACGTAAATAAACTATAATATAAATGTTTTGAATTTTCTTAAAAAATGCGAAGAAACTTTTTCCCCAACCTATTATTTGTATATAATGTACGACAATGTAGTAATTGGCATTATTTGCCACTAACTAAAACTAAACTTTAGTGTATACATATAGTAGTTGTACTGTCTGGGTGCACTATCTACTTAGAACCTATCTACTTAGGACCTTAGTACGAAAAACCTAATTCCTAAATTATTATCACAAATTTCAAAATCCCTAATCTTAAAACTCTTACTACAAAACGATGGCTAAAGTTAGACAATGCTTAAAACGGATGCTGTCAATTTTTTAGCTAATATTGTTAGAAAGAGACACAATATTTTAAATACGTATTTAGCTATTATTTTAAATACGTAGTTATATATTGTATACTAGCTGTTGCCCGCGACTTCGTCCGCGTGAGCTAAAGGCTGTAGTCTGTACAGTTTAATTTTTATGTAGGTATCTATTTAAGCTTATTAGGGTCTAATAAAATTATATGCATCGGAAATTTAGAAAATTGACATTGTATTTACCGACATACGTACATCTACTCACTCTTAATATCCTTTCAGCTGGGAATGCTGAGATAGACAAAGACAATCGATCTCCATTTAGTGTGGTTCTGGCATACTTCCTGTGTCTCCTTTACGTCCATCATTATTTTTCATACATTATCTCTTATTCTTTCGACTATCATCTCTGCCATGTACATACATATATTCAGTTTGAAGCACAGAATCGTCCCGTTCATACAGATTCTCACTCAGTTTCCCGTTTCAATTATCCCTCCACATACATTCAGTATACAACACCGTTTCTCGGTGGGTTGCGCGTATTTGCTACGTCATACAAACCTGAAATGGGTTTACTGACGCTCAATTATATTTAATAAAATTGGTATTTTACAGCTCAGGTACTCGTCCGGAGTCGTCCTAGGCACTGGTGTATCTTAGTTAAGATGTGTCTACTGTTATACTATCCAACCACGGACTTCAAATTTTTTTTTCCTTGTCCACCGAAGCTGGATATCGAGTAGCAGGTAGCGGTCCAGGATTATTGGTTGTCGGCCAGAAGGCACAAAACACTATTTACCAACTATGTTCTTATTCGTAGATACAAAATATCAATAAATTGAGAACTGTAATGAATTATATTATTGTCTATTAGGTAATACAGTATAGTATTTTATGTTACATACTTGCGATAAATTTGAACTTCTTCGTGGCATCTTGTTAGGTAGGTAGCTTTTTAGAGGTAGATCACAGGACACAGAAAGAAGTTACCTCTAATAAAAAAAAAACTGAAGTCCGTGCCTCTAATACAGTTGTACCCTGCAAATTTAAACATTTTTGCATCTCTGATACCAGAGGTAGCTATCGTCTTATGCGATAGAAGAATGAAAAACCATTTTTCTGCAATCTAGAAGTATGTACAAAATTCATTCTTTATAGGATACTTACTTACCTATATTGTATCATTGAACACAGATTTATCCTATAAATATGTTAAGAAACCAAAGTAAGAAACCGCTTACATGTAAAATAAGTACTGAAATAAGTGTTTAACTTACCTGCATCAAATGTTTCATAAAACTTTTACACATTGAATAAATCTTATTTGAAAATTAATAAGAACTGAATAAGTACTGAAATATTTAACGTACCTGCATAAAATGTTTTAAAAAACTTTTACACAATGAATAATTAATATAATTGAAAATTATTAACAAAATAAAAATAGGTACTTAATGCATTGCAAAATATCAAAATTTCCTTCTGTTCGTTTCAAAATTTGAGCGCCAATTTTTTTTTAAATTTTCATGTTCTCGCGTTTTTTCACCAAATAGATTTAAAAAAATAACATTAAGTATTTTGGGCAACGACCCAAAGGTTTATTCAGCCAAATTTAATGAGTTGGTAACATTTCTATGCATAACTAAAAAAAGAGACATTATTTTGGGCAACGACACAGAGGTTTAAACCGCCAAATATAGGTAATGTTTTAACTTTTAACATTTCTGTGTATTAGAAAACTGCAATAAGCTATTTAGCCGCGCGCAGGCGCGACTAAATAGCCATATTATTATTGGTTATTTTGGAAAATGAAACAAAAGGTGTACCTATGTACAGCCAAGTTTAATGATGTGCGTGATTTCGAGCTTGTTTTTATTTTCCGTCGCTTTACTACTGCGGTGCTAATGTTCGCTTAGGTGCCTCACAGATTTATAAAGGGTACCTTAGAGAGTAACAAAACTTTTCTAAAATAATAACTCAACGAACGTATCTAACAGTAGGTCGCGTAAATACGTATATCAAAATTTGTTTAACATTTTTCGATTTGTATGTTATTCTCCGAAATTTTCTAAGCATTTTGGTGATAACCGCATCAAAATCAAAAGGGCAAAGAACCCAGAGCCGTAAAACACGATAGCAATAGAGAGCCAGAGCCTCAAATGCCAGAACCGTAAAACTCATTTAAAAAAATCCCCTATGTTACATAATAAATAACAGTTGCCAAGCAACCAAGGATTAATCCCGGCTTAGACCAAATCAAAATTTAACAATTTTCGAGTATTTATGTAGCCTATGTTATTCTCCGGAATTTTCTTAGCATTTCGGTAAAACCGGATCAAAATCCGTTCAGTAGTTCTCGAGTTTATCGTGTTCAAACAAACAAATAAACAAACAAACAAACAAACAAATTTTTTTAAAACTATTCTATCGTGTTCCGTAAGTGATTTTAAAATATTTTTTTTTTATATCTTGCAATTACAGATTTTTTTATCCCTACGTTCTTATTATACAGGGTGTCTCATTTAAATCGGTCAGTATGGGAAAGTCTGAAACTATAAGACATACGAAGATCTGTTCTTAGGAACCATGTCATCGATTTTAATAAGAAGAAAAACTGGATTCATACATTTAAAAAAAACCTGTACTCAGCTCGGGAATCGAACTCGGTTGTTTTGAAAAAAATAAACTTACACTATTTCTATTTAGATATCGATTGTGTAGGTCTTAAGCAGTATATTGCTCTTTGAATAATGATGTCTAAAATGAATAAAATGCATTGTTTTCACATACTTTTATTTATTTTAGAAGGTGTTCGAAGTGACCACCGTTTTTTTCAATACAATATTTAACACGTTTAGGTAACGATCTTACAATTACAAAACCAGCAAAGAGGTACAAACAACCATAGAGACAATTTTACATGCCTGAACTTGTTGAATGTAACGGTGGTCACTTCGAACACCTACTAAAATAAATTAAAGTACGTGAAAACAATGCATTTTATTCATTTTAGACATCATGTTTCAAAGAGCTATTTACTGCTTAAGACCTACACAATCGATATCTAAATAGAAATACTATAAGTTTATTTTTTTCAAAACAACCGGTTCGATTCCCGAGCTGAGTACAGGTTTTCTTTAAATGTATGAATGCAGTTTTTCTTCTTATTAAAATCGATTACATGGTTCCTAAGGACAGATCTTCGTATGTCTTATAGTTTCAGACTTTCCCATACTGACCGATTTAAATGAGACACCCTGTATTTTTCGAGTATTTATGTAGCCTATATTTTTCTCCGGATTTTTCTTAGCATTTTGGTGAAAACCGGATCAAAATCCGTTCAGTAGTTCTCGAGTTTATCGACTTTAAACAAACAAACAAACAAACAAACAAACAAACAAACAATTTTTTTTAAACTATTCTATCGTGTTCCGTAAGTGATTTTAAGGCAACCTGTGTAATTTTTTTTTTATATCTTGCAATTACAGATTTTTTTATCCCTACGTTCTTATTATATGTATAGATTATATATAATTATTGTATCATCATCATCATCATCATCTCAGCCAAAAGACGTCCACTGCTGGACAAAGGCCTCCCCCAAGGATCTCCACAACGACCGGTTTTGTAATTATTGTATATTGTATTATTATTTGTAGTAAAAGGGTTAAAATCCCTTTGCTCGTTCCTCTTACAACAAAAGCTTGTTCACAAGTCTAACCTAACCTAAACGACATTGTAGTTAATACAAAACTTCAATGATTGATAATTACAAATCTAACCAATGAATTTTTTTTAATTATTTGGAATTATGAAGTTCGGATTATAAATAAAATATTAGACAACATCACGTACATTACTCTGACTCCAAAGTAGTACACACAGGAAGGACAGTAGCTTAGGCACTTGTTTTATGGAAATTGGAAACAACGACGACGGTACCACACAACCACCAAACCTGAGAAAATAAAAAAAGAATAGTTTTTCTACATTGATTCGACCGGGAATCGAACCCGGGACCTCGGAGATAGCAACACCAGAAACCGGTGCGGCCACGGAGGCCACGGAGGCCGTCGGATTAATGAGTAATGTAATAACGAAATTCGGAAAAAAACATTTCGGAATTTCGTGTTCCCTTGCAGTCTACTGCACTAAACAAGTATCGTCTTTGTATTATTACTGACCTGATCATTCATAGCGTACACGCTATTTTTGTCGCGCGTAGCTGACAGCGGCGACTCGAGGTTTTCTGGTCGCTGTAACAATCAATAACACTTTTTATGAAAACCGAAATTAATTACATTCAAATTTGTTCAATCTGATAGTAAAATCATTTATCATCCTACCTACAAATTAAAAAAAGCATACGATTTGTTATAAAGTAAAGTAATAGAATAACTAATTACGAATAAATGAAATGAAATCATTTTGGCTTAGTTAAGTCGCACTCTTTTCGGGATGGTAACAGAATTGGAATATTGGAATGTTGTATAATCAACTATTCTATTATGTACTCTCATTAATAAAAACGCTGTTTTAAATTAGTTTTACATACTCATCAAATTAAATGAGATAAATGCTAATGGGAATGGAACGAGAAAGTATATCTAATGTTTTAGAGAAAATATACTTGTGGGGTACCTACGTATTTATTCGAAAACAAGTGTTGCTTAATATATTTTATTTATTTTTGTAATAAATAAACAAAAGAACAAAGTTAATACCCAAGATGATAAAATTTTCGGCTGCATCTAACCAAACTTTGACACGTAATGCATAAATTCATAATCTGTACGATTGGATTATAAACATAAAGCAAATTATAATTATTTAGCAATATGGGCTCAATCTCCAAACAGAAACTTTTTGGTATCCGGCTAAAGGAAGCTTTTTTTGTTCATAATTTAGACTAAATTGTCTTATTTTTATAGAAACAGCTTTATTTCCAAAGATCTATCATCATCATCATCATCAAAAGACAATCAATTGTGAATAAAAAGTAAACCATGGATATTTTCAGACATTTTGACACTGACTGTTCATAGTATAACCACGTAACATTCTGTATAGTGCTTCCTTCCATGAGTCAGCTTTTAGCTTACCCGTTATCAGGGCTAGTGCAAAACAACCGATAGTATAAAAGGTATACCTACTAAAGAGGTTGCGTTAAAATAACCTTAAACATTTTATTTTTAATGGATCGCGAAAGTTAAATCTGTGTAGACTTTTCTTCGCATTTGCATCACTTGCTTGAAGGAATATAATGTCTTCTGGGAGGCGGAATTTCCGTGCTACGAAGATCAATAAATAAATGATATGGTTTTCAACATAATATATATGGTACCTATAGTATATTTTTTAATGCATTACGAGTAGTAACTAAGTTTGCCTATGCGAGCACATCATTGAAACGATTATAAAAACATTATTTGTTTAAAAATTAACATTTAGATTTTTTTAATGTATTTTTAAAAATATGTAAAAAGTTATGGTTGCTAGAGCAAAATAACTCTGTATTATTTAAATAAAAACCTTTATTGATATTACTTCAGCGAAGTCTCATAAGCTGTCCGAGCCTCGATTTGCGGGAACAATTTCAAGATACAACTTAATCGTTCAGTGTTTATTATCGTCTACCTGTAATCTTATGTCCCTGAATATAAAGACTAAATCAAATAATATCTGCCCCACCTAAGTGGGGTTGACCACAACAACCTCGTTAACTTCCCGACATGGTAGTTAGAAGATCAATTTTATTACTTTTTACACGATATTAAATTCCCTACGTTAGTTGTTGAGTAAATTGTCGATTGCATCTCACGCGGCTGCTGCAAGTAAATTATTCGAGTTCAACTTAATTTACTATAAACTTATTTATCAAGTCATTTATTATTATGATTAAACTTGGAGGATGTTACGATGGACCGAGTATACTATTATTTACTTACCCTAAGTTATTCCACCACAAACGCAAAAGATGGAGTGGCATTTAACACGATTGGTTTTTGTATTACCTATCTAATATTTTCGTTTATGAATCTTGGGCAATGAAAGGACAAAAAAGAATAAGAGGTTAAATAATAATTATTCAATTTGCATAAATTAGTTTGAAAAGTGTGACACAACTTTGATCTGGCTTGAACAAACTCGAACTTTTTAACATGAAGGGATGGTTTCTATAGTGTAAAAAACTAACAAATCAAATTCAAGTTTTTAAGACAATTAAGCACTGTTATAAACGTGTTTCTGGTACATTGAACACCAAAGGTAACCTAATTAATAAAGTATTACGTCTTGACAATACAGTTCAACAACTAAATTTATTAAACGACAAAACCGTTTGGAAAAATTCCTTGCAGCAACACGATAAAGCTTGATAAAAGAAATAAACCTATTTCTATGGAGTAAGTACAGTAGACCACATCATATAAAAAAAAATATAAAAATATTCCCCTTTATATATATATATAAAGGGGAATCCGTCACTTTATCGCAAATCATTACAAAGATTTTTATTTCCCATAACATTATTCGTAGATCGTTCTATTCAATCTGTAACAACTCATCGATTACGTTTCAAACTTTCAAGTTTACTCGAATTGTCAACACCAAAAAACTAATTTTATCAAATTTAATTTTTATATTTTGTCACGTTTCTCATAATATTGTTTCCAATTAATAATATTTTTTTTATAAATTTTTACTTTATTCATCGTTTCTACTTACCAAAAAATTGTTTTTACACATTTTATAAAATTATTTCGTATAGATTATGTCTTATTATAATCATCTTCTGTATTTTTATGTCTTATATTTTTTACAAGAATTACGCTTTTATAACATAATTAGAGAGTAATTAATGCAGCTCTTAAATTCAGTGTCAGAAACGAACCGCAGCCGCCGCTGCGCCGCCGACGCCGTACAATCGACTTCACTTCGACTTGTCTGCCCTACTCTAGAGTTTAATTTAGTAACCCGCAGCACCAAAGCCTTGACGAAAGCGATAATATTTATGTGCATGCTTGTTTGCATGCATGCTTGATTTTCTTGCTTGCATGCATACTTACTTGTGTGCTTGTGCGTGCTTGCTTGTTGAAGGCTTGCTCGCATGCTTGCTTACAAATATTTTTATCGTCATACTAATGCATCGTTAGATGAAACGTTACTGCGATGAAAGGTGTTTGATTAATTAAACAAAGATAGAACAGTCTAGTTATGTAGTATAATTAAATAGAATATGAAAATATAATTCTGTGAAAGTTTTTCGATTGAATTGAAATTCGATTTTTCAAAATTCTTAGTGTGAATAGACAACCCAATCTATGTATGTTACCAACATCTAGAAAAAGATACTTTTATCTGGCAACAGAATTAGGTTCCCGAGGGGCTAACCTTCATCCGCGCGAGTGGAGCCAAGCGTTTTTGTGGGTTATTTATAACTTGACACATGAAGTAGAAACTTAAAGCTCGGAACAAACAGCTTTATATCAGGCAGGTATTCACTTTTTTAACTCCGATTTTTTTAGAATGCTACAGTGGTGCGACTTATATGCCTACCGTTTAAACATTTTAAGATACAAAACCATTTGTAAAATTAATTAAAATTCAACGAGTTTCAATAGCTTCTATCATGTTTGAATGCGTGATATGATAAGCCATCTATTATATAAATCAGTATCAATATGAATGTTCCTTTGTTTCTTCAGTGTGCGTTCTTCAAGGTTAAGGTTTACATTATTTACTATTTTATTTAAGTGTAGGGGAAGGAAGGGCAAGATGGTTATAGCGGGCAAAAGGAATCATTCTGATATCTAGTTCTATTCGCTCTGTGAACAAAACTCTCTAGCATGGAAAGACGCGTGGTGAGGCGGGGGTTTCGGAGTCAGTACGTGATGGACTGCCAAAATTAAAGTTTGCAAGTCACTGACGATTAAAAAAATGTACACTCGAAAATAAAATATCTGATAACAATAGGTTTTAAGGTTTTCGGTTCGATAAATTGTCTATAAATTACATTAAAACTATTTCCGTTGCTTTATGTTGTGTTTATTTATTTGTAAGGTATAGATTTCAACATTGTCAATATAAGAATTTTAGGAAATTATTTTGTCCGTTAACTATTACTATTACTTTACTAACTATTGGGCAAAATGAATATACCGCGAAATTAAAAAAAAGAGAAATTGTTTCCAGCAATTAATTCGCAAAATCCAAACAATAAAAGGAAATCAGAATCAAACGCTTCCAAAAGCGCTCGTGGTTACTATTCCACGGAAGCCACGAACAGTACGTCCATTCTCCAGCTGAAAACTGGATAAATGCTCCGAGTGCAAGGAGTAGACTCACGAAGCACGTTCTTCCTATCTTGGAAGAAGCACATATTTTTTTGACGACTGTCAAGAATTGTAGCGTACAGCGTCTTTCTGAATCGTATCGATCGTTATTCAAATTGAGTGAACCATATTGGCCACCCTTTCCCTACTATTTTTTTTAAAATTAATAAATATTAATAAGTAAACATTGATTTGAAATTTAAACGTACTGTTCTTTCCATCTAAACAACGCATGATTTTGACGGAACACCAATGACTGTTGAAGTATTTGTCTAACGGAGTTCGGTGAAATTCGGCATCTTCCATTTTAGATACATAAAACACATGACCGCGTTAAAGCCCGGTGAAGCTGAAAATGCCGTCTGAGGCAATAAGCCATCTCTCTCAAAAAAAAAAACATGACCGCGACCAAGTGTTCTTAGTTTTGAAGGCAGGAATTTGCTTTTGACCGTCTGTTAAGGCATAGCATCACCAGGCATCGTCACCAGCATTATGGTCGCCGATAAACTTGGTGGTACCTGAAGTCGTTGTGACCGATCAGACGGAAGGGTCGCTACCAGGCGAATGTATTCCCATGCTACATTCTTCGGGAAGTTCGATTCGTGAACGAAAGCGGTAAACACGAAAAGCGAGGTGCTCTGTAATGAGAACCATGGTCCTTGTTAGGGGCACCTCCTAAAACTTTAGCCAATGTCCAAGTAGGACCTCAGCTATTGGGTTGACCGTGCTGTAGGGAGGGATCGTTCTTTGCGACGATTGCTTAAGATTTAAGTTATCTTAAGTGTGACAGGTCACCCTAATGGATGACCTAAAATCATCATCAAGGTTATTGACCTGTGGCTGACCGTACAGTTTTTACGTCTAGGGGAATGTTTTTAGCTTCTGACTTTTATGAACTTAACAATATTTTATCCATCAAAACGGTTGTAAGTTGTTTACGCTAGATAGCGAGAATCTCGATATCGATATATCGACGTTTTTTTGGCATCCCTTCTAAAAGACGCCATTTTTGTAGGTATTTCTCGTCCATATCGTTCTATAGGTCTTTGATCCAAACTCAACATACACGCAGTATTTAATTAAATACCTGTAACAAAAAAAAACTAAGAGTACAACCGCAAGCAACAATCTCACAATACTTAAGCTTATTCTCGATCTAGTATTTCTTAAGATTGCGATATTGAATAACATTGCGTTGAACTTTCAAATGGCAATCGACTATAGCATTTGGTTTGATCTGTGCAATGGTATTACTATTTATTACCGACGTAGTTTATTTACGATGGAGAGTATTTATCATTTAGCCTCAGTGGAAGTTCGGTGTGCGTACGTAGAAAAAATAGACTATCTACATTTGAAACTATTTGTTTATCGTACGTTGAAGAGTTTTGTAACATTATACCTATCATTTATTATTTAGTAAAGATCTACAGGAGTAATATATATTTGATGAAATACTGTAAGGATCTATTCGTGTATACTAAGTACACATGGTTATAGGAAAACTGAGGTGATAGTCGTCTCAAAATTATACGTATTACTTATACGTTTCTTCTACGGAAGTACAAGTAGTTCTACGTATTGTAATAATAATATAGAGTAGCGTTACCAAAATAGGGACTATTAAGCTATTCTAGTAACTTTGGATGGATTATTCTCGTAACTTTGGGAATTTTCACTGAGTTTGTATTAAAATAAAACATGTAAAAGTTTCCAAAAATTACAGTGTACCTACGCCGTCTGTCAAAGGTGTCACCTTTCCGTAAGAGAAAAAGAATCCTGTAAGTCAAAAACTAATTACGATATTTTCGAACATTGTTGATTTTTGACTTCCCAAAATCTACAAAAAATTTTCGTCAGCCTATAAATACAAAAACATCCCGTCACATAATGTATGCTTTATTTGTATAACTACTTACTTAATCCTTCGAATCTACACATCTTTATTCCATTCCCAGAATTCGAGTTCAAAGTAATATTCTACTGAAGTATCTCTCGAAACTCGTTCATATTTTATTAGGTTTGTATGAGTAATATCTTAGAACAGTTACAACATTCTACACTTTCTGTTAATGTTTAAAATCAGTGTTTATTTTATAACGCAACGGAAATTTGTATTATTGTAGGTAGGTACATACAAATACATAAATAATGAACTCTACATTTACTCCATTGATTCAAAAAGGCAGTGCATTCGATCAAAGATTTATATCCAGAGAAGTATTTTGAATGTGAGAACCGTTTTAATCGTTCCAAAATCCGATTGATCAACATTGTAATAGTACCTTGAGCCAAGTCGGTCTCATTCCTCGGACCGGTTCCGCGCCGGCACCGGCTGTGGGCCCAATTGGGTCTTACTATACAACATACACAACGACAAGTGAAAGGACACACTGATAATTGCTTTCTGTACATAAAATATATATAATATAATTATATTATTTAACAATTAATTTTACAATTAATGTGTTTTTTATAATAGCTGTATTTATTAAATGTAAACAGTGTCATGGGCACCATAAAACAATTTTTTTTTCTTAATATAATTTTTAATTTAAATATGGCATCCGCGGAAGACCAGCGAGCGTCGTGGTTAACACTAGGACATATGCTGAGCGGAAACCAATGGTATATGCATAAGTGATGTTTCTGTGTTTTGAATGTGTATGTGTAATTGTACCAAATAAGGATTTTTTCTATTTTTATTTCTGTTTTCTATAAAATTTCGTCATAATTATACCAACAATTATTAATTTAACAATTTTAATTCACATTTTTTTAAAACAAAAATCATGTAGTTTAAAACTATAATTGAATTGCCACTATGCTGGCAAAACTGACAATTGCGGAGCAATTTAATGATAGCAAAAATATTTCTATCCGATAAATCTCGGTAGCCGATTATAATGTGGCATCCACAACGATACGATGTTTCTAATATGTTTTTAGAGCGTGGAAAGTAGAAAGTTTCGTAAAGTAGGTAAGTTTCTTTGAAAATTAACTGTATGTCAATATTATTGAAAAACAACAGACGTTTGTAACGAATTTTTTAAATCAATTTGATATTTATAGTATTGAAGCATCCAATCACGCTGTAATGATAAGTAATTCCCGGATGATTCAACCTTGTAGGCACGTTTGAATGTAAGAAAGCATAATAGCATTAATGTAACAACGTAGTAGAGTCTCTAGGAGGACATAATTGTCGGTCGGTGACCTCGTTTTATTCCTCCCACTAAAATAGCGTTAAATCAATTGAACGTTATTACAATTGGAACGCATCTCTGATCGTAGCTTGCTTACATTTCGTGGGGGAGACAAACAAATAAAAATAAGAAAGCAGGTGGATTCGTTTTTTTTGCTTTCGAAAACCGGTATGGAGGCATTGTTTAAAGAGGCAGGCTGGTATTTATAGGTTGGTGTTAACTTTAAATTTGACAGGTGTGATTTGTGTTCTTTTAAATTTAGTTTTTGAATTCTGTATTTTAACGTTTAAACCTTTTGAAGGCGTATTTTATATTGTATTATATTTCATAGCAGCGGTTGGGGAAGTCACTATCACTGATTTTTATTTAGAGCTTACTTATTGATGATTAATTATTTGATATCAGAAATATGTACACAGTGATTCGTTTAGTTAGTGGAACCATTTGTTCATAAAGTGCCGTTACGCGATGTGTCCATAAAACTTTCCTAAGGTTTCATGCCGCGCCATACTTGCCCTATTTTTAGGGCAACCACTTTTATAGACATAAGACATAAGTCTGTTTCATTTATTTTTAATACTTCTTACATACTGCTGTTCGAGGAATAGGGTATCATGCTAGCTATTGGGAGTAGTATTTTAGATAATTTATCGGTATAGAAGCGGCTTTTTATGTTACCGAATTACTCTTGACATATTTTTAATAATCAATAATAATAATAATCCAAAAAAAAACTAAAATTTAATCTAAAATTTTATAATAATCTTAAATGATTTCATATAAAATGATTGTGATTCTTCACAACTTTAATATTTACGTATTAGTTTTAACTCAAACTAGGTATATTTTTAAAGCTTTTTAAAGATACTTTCAGTAGGTAATCATACTATAAAAGAAAATATTTATTTGTAGAGTCCTTATTTTTTGTTTGCTTTTGTTTTTGTTGCTTGAATAACTCTCATTTTATTTCAAGTAATGTGCAGCTTGTGTTTTCTTGATATCACAGCGATTTAAACATAATAAAACAATATAATTAGATCCGGTTTATCTTATCACTATCACAAACGTTCTAGTTAGTCGTAGATAGCAATGTGTTGTAATGTCATTGAAATAAATAACGTACGGTCCGCCAAGAAAGTGGTCTACCAACTTTGACAAATCTTCCTCCGAATAAAAACTAACGCTAAGGTTCATACAATGATTGACAGTTGGGAGGAGCAAGCGAAAATAGACCTTATCGCTCTGTGAATGGTAACCGAACTTAAGTCCTATGGTGGTGGACGACTTTTTGGCACAAAATACATAGATATGTTTTATACTACAAATGGTTTGTAACGAAGAATTAACTAATTTCAAATCTTATGGTGAATCAACATTTTTGAAATAGTACCTACTTATTTTAGTAATGGGTTTTTAATTTAATAAATAGTGTCAATCAATACAAGATATTATTTATTTATTATTATAAGTTACACGGGACGGACCCAATTACATAACTAACATATAATTGGTCAGTTCATTTCTTCATGATAAAATGTAAAATAGCTTATATCCACAATTTTCTTCCTGCTTGTATTCTAATTTAAAAAGATGGAGAAATAGAATAAGTAAGTATTAGCCTAAATTGTGTCTCACTGCTGGGCAAAGTCCTTCATTATTGAAGTCAGGTCATTGCATTGCTACAATTAAAGGGTATTGACTTAATACCCACGCTTGCCAAATGCGGGTTAGTGATGATCACAAACCCGGGCTAAGCATCGAAAAAACCGAAACACAGTTTTCCCGATCTTGGAATCGAACCCAGGACCTCCGCATGTCAGGCCGAGCGTTTAGTCACTAGGTCACCAATGCGTAGTATAAACTATAAATCATTTAAAATATTTAATTAAGCTAAAGAATAACAAAAAGTTAGTATGTTTATATTCAGTAAAAAGTTACTTTACCATTTAAATTTTCTTAATTTCTTGTATTAAATTCCATCCGCCGATTCGCAGCCTTCTTAATTAATTCCATTCATTAATTAAATCTTTCCGGTACTATGTTAGATCTATTTAATCTATCGAGGAAATAAAAAATTATACAATACAACATGAAAGGGTAGAGCACTGAAGTTAGCACCGTGCGACGCGACGTGTCGCAGCGTCGTTGTTAAAAAGTAGTTCACAAATTGGCACAATGGAATTTTGTCTTGTTAATTCTGTGGGCACTTTTGAGTTTTAGTTTCGTACGGAAACGTTTGTGGGCGGTGTGAAAGCACGCTAGACGCACGTGTGGGCCGCGCGGGAAGACTGCGTGGCGGACGGAGCGCGCGCCGCACTCGGGGGGCGTAGTGCGGCGCGGCGCCGCGCGCGCCCGTGGCGGCGCTGCGGAGCTGCATGCTTCGAGCCGGCTTCCTCGAGACGCGAAGAGTCGCTGTTACATTACATTTTTGAGATTCAACGGCGGCTGATGAAATATGAAGTTTTTTTGATTAATATTTGTGTTGATGCTCTATATATACCCTTTGTCGATTTAAGTATTTGATGTGTTATTTGAAATAAAAGTCAGACTAAAACTAGTATAAAGATTTTGTAATTTTTATTTTAACCAATTTATTTTGCATTAATCTTCTAAATACTGACGTCTTATTCTTTTGTAGTAATTTTTTTTTGACAAAATTAAATTTGTAACATATTTTAATATGAGTATAACTCTAATGCATTAATTCGTTTCTCCACAACGAAAAACAGCAGTTCGTAAGTATACAGAAAGTAAGTTAACCTTGTACTACGGAAAACGTAAAGAAACTTAGCAAAGGATTTTTTTTTCCGATTACAGCGTCCGATTATAAAAATATTTTTTATTCCATTATAGACTTATCACCCATCACAATCATATAAGTAAATATCGGAAGAGACGAAATGTATGAAAACACTTAAATTACGCTTGTTCATCTGTAATATCATTGTGTCAAAACTTAAATCAATGATAATAAAACAATCACATTGTAGCCAAAATTATAAGGCACTTACTGAAGAAATTATCATATTTTCCTCCGGCGTACAGGATGTAACTGAATTTGTATGTAGGAAATTAAGTAAAATAACTGGTTTAACATGCGTTATAGAAAAATATATTGAAAAATCAAGAATGCTTACTTACTTACTTACTTATGTTGCTATATTGAGACAATTCAATAACGAAAAGCGAAACATTAATCAGTTTTAAAACTAAATTTGTCAAAGAACCTTTTTAAGGGATAATAACATTTTACAATACAGGTTTTCCATTGGTACCTACTTATAACATAAAAAAGCTAATCATAATAATTAATAATAAGTTATCATCACCAGCTCATATTATGTTCCCACTGCTGGGGCACGAGCCTTCCTATGGATGGATGGAGAACGGGCCATAAACCGCCACGCGGGCCCAGTGCGGATTGCAAGCGACGCATTGGAAATTTACGTGGCGGGGATCTTGATTTTTTTCCAACAATTACAAAACATATTAAAGTGATATTTGATGACATGATTTTTCATTTAATTGACTTCATTTTGCTAGTTGCAGAAACACGATTTATAAACCTTTATAACAGAGAAAAATATATCAAAGTAACCTCTTTTAAAACATAGATTTGCATTTTACAGGCAAACCAGACCGATTTAAGAATCTAAATTTTCTTAGTAGATTAGTCTTAACACACACTTCAATAAACTAGTTCAATTTTTAAAACTTATTTGTAGTTTTAATTAGAAAGAAAAATACAGTTTTTCTTATGGTACGGGGCTCAAACGCTCCATATTAGATTAATTGTTTAGCGATGCGTCGCCTTAACGACTGTTAATTCAGCCGAGATCAACGGTTTCACGTGCCTTCCCAAGCACGGAGATGGTTTGGTCTCCCAGCCAATGACTGGCCTTTGCGAAAATTACTTATCCTCTTAGAATAATAAACTTATCCTTAACAATTGCAGACCGGGCAAGTTAACCAATGCGCCATCATCGAGCTTCTAGAGTAATATATATATATATAAAAACAGTTAAATTCCGTATGAAATCACTTAAGAATTTGTAATAAAAGCACTAACCCGGTGCTTTCGAAACAAAAATACTAATTGCCACCCAATTTCAATACGATCACAGTGTTCCCCAATAGCAGAGCGACGCGATTTGACACCCTTACCTACGATTCCGTTTACATTGGAATTTACCAAATCATTGGCCATTTCCAGTCATGTTCGTTGTGACGTGAAATTTATCAGTTCTACTGCGCTAATGCATATAAAAAAATTCGGAAATTCATACATTAAACTACTAGTAATTGGTGCAGGGTCGAGTTCAGCTGATACTATGAATACTTTTACTATACCACTGAGAAAAATAAAAGTCTAAGTATGTCTGATAATATTAATAATAATATTATTCAAGTATTAATGGCAGTCATCTTCTCTGAGGAAGAAGAAAGAAGGGATCCCCATCCTTCTTGCATGCGGTTGCATAATAAATTCCGATTCTAAGTAAGAGCTAAGTGGAAAAGAAAAACCTCGACAGGCCCCAATAAAATAAGATAAGATATGAAACCATTTAAAGGGTATCTTATTTAGGTGGCGTATCGGCTAGCGCTTTTGGGTTGCGATCTTAAAAGTCAAGCAACATTCGAAACGCCGGATGGGCGCCCAAATATATAATATTTCGAGCTCGTTTCGTCAGTGGTTTGTAAGGAACTTTAGGCTGATTTATCTGATCCCGGTTGTTCTCGTAAGATGGCGGTCGTTAAACAACTTCGACCCGTTTTGGACCAGTGTGTGGCGGATTAAGTTCCGATCTCGGACGTCCCGATGTACT
The DNA here is from genome assembly GCA_947562085.1 of Eudonia lacustrata. Classification (NCBI taxonomy): domain Eukaryota; kingdom Metazoa; phylum Arthropoda; class Insecta; order Lepidoptera; family Crambidae; genus Eudonia; species Eudonia lacustrata. Next base: position 13,759,006 of record OX387314.1, read on the forward strand.
CTTTTCCATGTATGAAGTCTTGAGCCCAGCAGTGTCATCATCATCGTCAGATACTGGCACCATTGCAACAGCAAGAAACGTACCTACACGGCTGGGAATATGAGAACATCACCTCAAAGACAATGTATGCAAGTAATACCACTAGGTGTTTTTTTTTTACTTTTTTTATTTCCTTATGTTACAGTACATTGCATTTTACATTTTCTGTGAGCGTGTATATTATGCCTATTGCCTAACCTAAGACCTAAGGTTATATAATACTACCTACTACGCCCAGCTATTACATAGATCTCACCCCTTTAAATCGGAACACCACAATGACATTCCAGATTGATCCAAAAAGAGGGGGATATGAGGGTAGTAACCATCCAGACGTATTAAGCTATCCGGCTAAACTTGCCCTCGGCTATCGCCACAATATACGAAAAATATATGTTACACGTATTGGCAATTGGCATGTCCATTTCAGGGAAATGTGTAGCTCATAACTGTATAGTTTTAGAGCATCTTTATGATCATGCTGCCTAAAAATGAGAACGTCTACGTGGAATTTGACCTAAAACTTATATTGACTATTAAGCAAAATCTCTACCTGGAAATATATACTATGCAGCACTTGAACTACATCTTATATCCTTACTGTCAAATCTTTTAAAATAACGAGTTAGTGAGCGTAATTATTCAAAACAGTATTTTAAAACAATAAAAAGTATATGTATTTAAATCTATACTTAGATTTGTGATAGTTCATACAATATTATAATTAGTTCTGAAAAGTTGTTGCTATGAAGTGCTCTCTATATAGTTTTGTGGGCTTTCCTTTGCGATTGCGTTGCAAACATTAATTTCGGCCGGTGTAACTATACGGTAGCCGATTAGTTTGTTTTAATTTATTTATATTTGGTTATACTGTGTGAACGTAAATCCACTCCTTGCCTTTTCATATCAGTTTTGTTCAAAAAGTTAACACTACAAAATAACTATTTTTATTTCTTTACATAAATACAAAGGAAGGGAGTTGTGGAGAAAAAGTAGAGAGGCCTTTGCACAGGAGTGGGTGAGGGTTGGCTAATATAATAATAATATAAACAAAAAAATAAAGTTATTATTTTCAAGGCGATATCAGTAAATAAATAAAAACCTAATTCTATTTCCACTTAAATTTTTTTGAGAGTTTTGTGCCGTTTTAGGTATGTTTGGACTGAAAAGGAGTACCTAGGTACTGTAACCTGCTTTTTTACAAACATGTGATAGAAGAATACTTATACAAAAGGTTCTAGTAATCAAAACAATAAGTAAATAATTAAACTTTAAACTTAATATACTTACCTTGTACATGTTATAGATTTTGTATGTCCTCTCCTGGTCCTCCAAAGGCATTTGGACCGACTCCATCTCGATGCATTGAAGTGCTCAGCCACTGTCTCCGAGATAGAAGTGTCCATGTGATCTTTCTATCATACAATTATTTTTATTTAATTTTTATATGAAAGCGGAATGTACAAAACGTCTAAGAACTACTTCAATCTTAAATCTACTATGAAAATCTTAAAATTTCAATTTACGTTCACTGTAAGTGGTAAATTACGACGTTGATGTTTTTATTATGGAATAGTAAGTATGCAATTATCTGGCTCATTAATAACGAAGAAAGAGAGAAGCGATTGCTTTATTCGCACCACTTTGCAACAGAACAGAATGCAATAATTTTAATTGTATTCTATAAATGCCGTTGTGAACGCGATTTTAAAGTATAATAATTAATTTGGACAGATGCGTGATTAACTTGAAAAGTGGGTACGCATGGATTCGCCGAAAAAAATAATGCAGTCGAATCGCAGGTTTGTTTACTTTGATCGGATGTCCGTAATTGCAGTGTTTTATCAATGGGGTCGTAGTGTAAAGGCCACCTTTTCACCAGGCAGTAAGTAGGCAGCCACGTGCGCGTCACGCCGCGGCGGCCTCGCGGGACGGGCTTGCGGAGTCGCGAGGGAGCGCTCCGGAAACCGAGGTGTACCGGCGCTCCTCGAGCACAGAAGTGCCGGCCCGCGGCTGCCCCCGCCCCGCGCGCCGCCGCCGCCGCCGCCGCATGCACTCACTCCGCAGCCTTCGTCTCCACACCACCACTCACCCCATACTATGTTTGCCTTAATCGCGAATTAAGGTTCCAGTAATGTTTTCTGTTAAGCTTAGAGCTTAATTTGACGTCATTCATTACAGATTCCGTTTCTCGAGAAAGATGGAAATTTGCGTATTGATTAAAAATACAACGGTTGAATTAATTTTAATGTTACATTTGGTTTTAGAGTGTCTTCAATAATTTAGAAAGATTTATCATTACAGTAATATACATTTTTACGCTCTACATCATGTTTGTAATTTAGATAGAGTAGAGTACCTACTTACCTTCATTGATTTAGATTTAATATTGAGATTGATGAAGATTGTGAAGAATATCTGTCTTGTCATGACTATTGCAATGTCGGTCTTGTTATTGGAAATGATGAAATGATCCACTTCCTACTAAGTGAAAGTATACCGACAATTGTGTTGAGACTTATTTTGAAGTAATACTTTTAACTAAAGATTATCTTTATAAAGTTTAAAACATATTACGCGATTTCACATACAGTTTTCCTGCTAAAGAAGAATATTATTAGCATTTTTATGGTGGTAGAGTCATTTAATTTATACTGGCTATTCATTATAAAATGCAAAGTAATGTCCATAGCGTTACATGTTTAAACCTATTATGGGGAAATAAAATCTTCTTCGATAGAAAAGAACACCCTAGTATAAAGCTCATGTATGTTTGTAAACACAGAAAACGTTAAAATATAGGTATAGACTGTCTCTTGTTAAAAGTTATAGGAGAAGATATTTAGTCGGTAGAGTGAATATCGTGTTAGAAATTGTGTAGGTAGTAGGTACTGTTTGCAGACGCGACAGACAGCTTCCTAAACTAGTTGTCGTTATTGTGAAAGTTTGATGAGAAACTACCTAAGCGGCGAAAATATATATTTTCAAAATAAATTGGTACCTACTACCTTTTTCCGTTATTACTTATTTGGTGGCAGAAAAGAATTGTATCTATAATGCCAGTCCTTTAAATAAATATCTCCCATCACCTAACCCAAATTATATATTATAGTTTGTTACATACTATTATGGTATATACGAGTATATATACCTATAGCTTGTTCTATATGTAGTAGGTTAACAGAAAAACATATTATGTTTTCATCAAACAAGTGATAATAGACAAGGTCATCGACCACTACAAGTAAACACTAAAAACACTCAAAAACAGTTAACACTAAAAAACAAATACATAATGGCATCAGACCTTCATTCAGTTGTCCAATCATTTTGTGTAACATTGTTCTACTAGAAGCTACAGTGTCGTCTGCAGCAACAGAACTGTATCCTTATTTATATCGGAGAAAATTAAAAATTAAGCACTGGTGGTGTTGAACGAACATAGAACATAGAGTCAGTGACGACTTTTCCTCAAGGATAAGCAAAGCCCGTTAGTCTTGGAAGTGCTCGATACCCATCGATGCAAACTACAGGGTGGGCGTGCAGGGTTGAATGACCTTTGACAATTGTATTTGCGTAAGCCTAACTCCTCATGCTTGTTTACGGAAACGTTACACAACTCGAATAATGCTACGGTATGGATGGACCATCTGATTGCCAAAAGTCCATCAGAAACTGTGTCATAACTCCGAGCAAAGGTAAAGCTAGGAGGCATCGTAAATTCGGAACTGCCAACGGAAGTGTCGAGCCACACCGAGTAGCCTAGAGCCTTACAAGTAGTCAAGTCGGTTGTCAACGTCAGCTGATCGTGTCCGTCCCACGCCAAAAAAGTAGCGTGAAGTGCGATCGGGCGCCCGAGGCGCGTGTTGCGGTAGATCGGAGTGCCGGTGGTGGCGGCCGGTCTATTTGTGGTGACAGGAGAGGCGTGGGTGCCGCGTGTGCCGAGCTGGAGTGGCAATGACCTTGACACTAAGCGAGTGGCCTTGGGTAGCACGTGGCGGCTGACACCCGCTGTCTGTTGTCGGAACGCCGCCGCCGCCTTTCCCAGGGGAGCCTATTGTGGACACGCCCTGCAATTAAATCCGACTTTTTTGACGGAGTTTGGGTAGAGTGAGCTCGCTTTTTTTGTTAGTCTCCAAAGGTGTAATGATAAAAATATTTTAATTTTGTGTTTAAATATTTTATGAAAAATAAAAATTTTAATAATCAAAATGGCGTTTCAACATAATCAAATTGGTATGTGAATAATAAAAGTGTTGACTTTATAAAGGTTGTATGGGAAATTTTCCGTTTATTTCTTGTATAACAACTGCATAATTATGTTTCATACATAACATGTAAAATGTGCCGTAATGATAGTTTCGCTACTTAATTTACTTGCTGTGCCTTCAAATAATAGCCATTGTCTGACATCTGTTATTATGTTCTAGTTAATTGGATTATTGAAAATTAAAAAAAAATTAAGACGAGCTATATTGTTTACAAAAAGACCTCACCTTTTGTTACCTTTTTTTTTTACCTTTTTTATTTTTATCGTCGTAAACACCTTTTGTCGTCCGCACCCACCAATTACGGTTAGGTTTATTTGTCACGTTTATAATATGTTATCCATAGACTCAACCACTATGTATTTTTATTATAGTATATAAATAATCCTTTTAGACCAGTACAATATGTATGTACAGATAATAGTATTATAATATTTTATAACTTGCTATTAAAGTTAGTAAGATAATACATTAACTTCGAACTATGTTCTGACAAACGCAGTAACTTTACCAAAAAAATAACGTAAAAGCAAAACTCGCATGTCTTATACTCACGATGCAAATTCGTGAATAGCTGCAATTAACTTTGAGCTACATGCGACAAACGTGTAGTGCACACTATGAATACAAAAAAAAGAAAAAAGCAAAATTCGCAAGTCTTATCCATACGATGCAAACATGTGAATGGGTGCGATTCAGAGCGGCGACGTGCGGCGCGGCGCCGAGTGCGGTCGCGGCGGGGGCGCCGCCGGTAGCCCCCGCCCGGCCGATACGTTTACGAGCCGACACTAACTTCGGTGACCCGCCTCGCCAGCCTTGTTTATATCCCATCTCAATGAAACGCTCAGCCGTTTCCTTAGCTTTACACAAGTCGGAGTTGTAAATTCTCAATAGTTAATCGGCGCTATCAAGATAGTAAGCTGTTCGATTGACGTCTGCCGTGCGAATAGTAAACACGTGTTCGACTGACTGAAGATCGTAGGGACGTATCACGCGTGTCACATAGGTTGTAATGGCAAGCATTGAATGTGACACATAACTTTGAACTTCCAAGGTCGTCCTGAGCCTGAAGACCAATGCGCGACTGTAACCTTAATTATGAAAAAAAAAACATATATTTTCTTACACAGCTATAAATCGTAATAGATATATACTATAAGCTTCTACTTCTGTCACTAAAGACAAGCAGAGCTAAAGAATGCCACTGGTGTAGTGCGCGAAATCACCAGCCATGCTATAAAAGTCCCATTTCTTAGGAAACACTTAACCGTCTCTTGAACTTTGTACGCCGCCGGTCAACCTTTTAATTAGTAGAGACGTAAATCTGTCTGACGAACCAAGCACTGCTAACTTAGTAACCCGCCCGGTCAGCCTTGTTTACAACAAACAGTCATAAAGAGATCTTGCTTGAACAATTTATTGAACTTTCCGCGGGTCAGTTCACACTTGCAGATAAAGTATTTGAGTCGAGTAGAGTTAGTTTTATCGCCTCGTGGTCCAGTGGTTTAGATCACCGGTGTTAAACTTAGATGTCCTGGTTTCGATTACCAGCGGGGGTACATGTCTGTGTATTCGGTTTGGTTGGTGGTCGACCTTGTTTAATACAACTAGAGATAAGATAAGATATGAGTCCGGGTGAAGTGACCTTCGGCCTGTGCTTACCCATAAGTAATAAGAAAAAATTATTAGATGCCTTGATGTTTAACTTTAACATCTACGAAGCTGTATTACTTCTATTCAAATGTGATAAATCGAAATAGTATGTATGTCAAAGCATGGTTTCATCCTACGAGTATATTACATTGTCTGTTACATCACAAATCCACGTGAAATCCATGTGGGCAATTTCTCTCTACTCAGAGTAAAACAAACTAAGGCTAGCAACTCGTACATCGCACAACACTGAACGTCTTCATACTTGAACTGTGGGTCTACTTCGCCGGTCGTGTGATGACTTAATTCTGTTACGAGTGACATGAATTAAGCGCGCTCCGTGCCAGGTGTAAAAGAATGCGTACGTGGCAGCGGCACGCTGGGGCGGAGTACAAAATAGATGGGCACAGAAGGTTCGGTGTTAACTTGCATAACTCATGGGATTCGTTGCGTTTCCAGCGTTGAGTTTTTTGTTTGGACTTTTATATAGGACTGTAATACCTACTATACTTCACCAACAAATCTTGGTCAAACAATATCTATACTTAACTTTTTGTGTTTTTTCACCTAGGCGTCTATTTACTTACATATCAATATAAAAATCATTCTTGCATTTGATTGAACGATATAATAATAAAGGTATTTTTATGTGCGGGGGGGGGGGGGGGGGGGGGGGTTACATAAAGTTTTTAGGTAAGGGTATATAAAATATAGAGAGGTATAGAGAGGGTTCTATGTGCAACCAATGCGAGACGAGTGGGATAGGATAGCTATAATACGCTACGGTATTTTCTTAAGTAGAATCATAAAGTACCTAGTTTGTTCACGTAGATTCTTTAAATCAAAGGCAAGTTTATTGAGATCACTTTGCAATTTGCATGTTATGTAAGTTCATCGCAAACAACCGATATTCTCTAAAATCATTCAATATCACAAGTGGACCTACTGTGTTTTTGCTATTTAGCAATAACAGCGGCGGCGAGTGGCGGCCGGCAGGCGGCGGTGGCGGCGGCATGAATGGGCACGCGCCACGCTTTTTATCGCCGCCGCCGCCCGCGCCTCGGCGTCCGTCCGCGTCGGCGGCGGCGTCACAAACACCGGTAATTTACCTGTTTGTCTGTCAATCACTCGACACCCGACCCCGCGCCGTCAACGCTAAATGCTAAACGCTGCGACGTGATTAGCCGCGTGCGATAAAGCCTTAACAAAACATTGTATGACAACCATTGCATGACAGAGCCGTCGCCCGCGACCGTTTCTCGATTTCCAGTATTGATATCATAATCAGCATCATCGTTAACACCCACTGTTGAGTTATAATAACCCAACTGTAATGTGTATTCTACTTACTAACGACAAGACATATAAAGTAACAATTGGCTTTTTGTTAACAGCCTAATAAGCTTCGTAGGGCTTCTTACGTAATTTTAACATAAAAACTGAATAATACAATTCAAAAACTTATTTCATATAAAATAAAAATAACATAATATAATAATACAAAAATGGCAAATCCCTAAATGTAAACTGTAACAGTAATATAATTAACCCTATTCTTGGCATAGTGAATTATTTGAGACACTTAACTTACAAAAAACTTTCGAGTAGTGAAAAAAGAACACATTTGATGATATACTATATAATTCCCAAAGTAAATCTCTGCCGAGTATAGGGTTAAAACTACTAACCTAGTACTTAAAAATAAGTTTGCATGAATTGTTTGTATAAAGAAGAAATGTAATTGTATCCAAATAGCTACATTTGATACAATTCTATATCATGCTTGTTATCACAATTCAGTTTTGCTAACCAAATTAAAATCACAAAAACATTATATTTCATCAATAATAAGGTGGAACTTTACATATAGCCTGCTACGGCGTGGCGGCGGCGGCGGCGGTGCTACGGATCAGATCAGAGCGAGCTACGCGTGGAATTTTTGCCAGATACCAATCGACGAATTATTTAAACGACTCATTACATATTCATTTGCATTCTTGTAATTTAATAAAGACAGACTCTCTGGTATTTCATAGAATGGCTCTTTTATGTAGAAAATCTTGATATTGAATTTATGATGAATTATGATTCTAGTGAAGCTTGCAAAATGTAATAAAAATAATTCAAATTAAAACGTGTCTTTTCTCTTTTGTGCTCTTTTGTTATACAGCCAGTGAAACTGGCTTCAAATAGTTTACGTTTAATTGTTGAATTTGCAAAATTTTGTTATAAACATTGTTACAAACAACAATCGTAAAACCTATTATTAGAAAAAAAAACTTATTTACATTCAAATTTACGTTATAATAAAGAGAAATGCTGCGGTAACACATTTTTTTTTTTACTAAGATAAGTATTGTATGGGTCATAGAGTTACATTACCATTTGTTCATTCATCACTTTCAGTAGAGGGACACGAAGATGGAAAATAAGCAAAAGAAACTCTAACAATAATCCTTCAAAATATTCTTTTCCTTATTTGCGTCGATTCGAGATTGAAGTAATACGTCTGAGTTGATATGTCATCAAATTTATTTTTCTCCTAGATATACGTTGACGATAAAAAGAAACGATAAAGCTATTTTTACGGATTCATTTTTCCGGTGCGTTAGTAAAACCATTGGTGTTAGCAACAATTTCTCCCTTCGTAGATATTTGTGCATTTTGTTGGTTTCCAAAGGTAGTGTTGTATTGTTTTAATTGTATTGTTGGTGGAGCTAGCTTTAAGTTTGCCTGGCTAGCTACCATCATCTTATCTAATTTTGTCGGCGTAGAAAACGATACCGAAGCGAAAAAAATAAAATGTATGGGATTGACATAAGATTGACCATGTGATTTAGCGCGGCTTATGTCAATCCCATAAATTTTATTATTTTCGTACTTCGCTATCGTTTTCTTAATGTTACTTTGGCTAAGCCTACTGGTTTCGTAAGTCTACGGCGGTAGTAGATAGATAGATAGATAATACTTTTATTGCAACACTATAAATCATAAACATGAACAAAAGAAAAAAAAATACAAAGTTACAATTTGGCGGTCTTATCGCTTTCAAGCGATTTCTTCCAGACAACCAGTATACCTTGTATGAGAAGAACCTGCAAGAATCTCTGCTAGGGCGTTTTTATTTTCCCTTATCTTATCTTATCTTAGTGGGACCTGCTGAGGTTTCCCTCTATCAGTAACACTTCGACCCATCGGGATCTTTTGTACAACCCATCCTTTCATTTTTCCTCCTCTGTAAAGATAAATGCCATAAGTTTGGCAACGTTTAAGAGCGAAGAGCCTGAAGACCTCTGGTTTCAGATAGGCCGACCCCAGGAGTCCCATTCTTTTCCTAGCCAGAGAGTCGCAGTCACACAGTAGATGCTGCATTGACTCCGTTTCCTCTCTACTTGCCCTTATTTTCCCTTTCTATTACAGAGTATATCGGAAAATGTCTTAATATACATTTTTAAACTTTCGCGTTCCATAATTACACAAATTTTTAAACGGGGATTAACGCAAATTTATTATTAAAAAAGGTATCATACCTTCTTTATACCCGACGTTTCGACCGAGTTACAACGGCCGTGGTCACGGGTGGACTGCTGTCGCGATGTTGCGCCTCCGTTTGCGCGGCAAAGTCTTCATCCACCGTCACATTATTTTGCCAACTACCGCCACACACAACACTAACGGTGTCCCTATTACGTATACCAGCCTTATTCTGATTGTTTACCGACTGCGAAGAAAAACGAGGATGTCTTTTTGCAAATACTGGATTCCACGCTGAAGATAGTTTATGGCCGTCTTCCCGATTAAAATTATTAGGGTGCTTCTTTATTTCAATCGCTTCACACACTACTCTTGAATAAAAGTGGCGATCTGTGGAGAGGACTTGCGTACGGTAAAATTCAATCCAGTGATTTGTGCCTCTTTCAAGTAATGTTCTGCAATCGCGCAACTTCGCGACAGCAGTCCACCCGTGACCACGGCCGTTGTAACTCGGTCGAAACGTCGGGTATAAAGAAGGTATGATACCTTTTTTAAAAATTAGTTTGCGTTAATCCCCGTTTAAAAATTTGTTTAATATCTTAATAATCATTAAAACGATTTTCAAATAGACGACCTAAGAAAACTCTATTTTGTAACCTAAAGATTAAACAGTTTTATATGATATTACATACTCGTAGTACAGTACTTATAGTACTAATTTTGTGTAGGTAGTACCTCTCTCTTGCTCAACCGTTATCTAGGTCTCTTCTAATGCACGCCATTCCCTCCTCCGTAGTAGGTATCTACTAATCAACAAAGTAAAAACCTTATGTTTATCTTTCTTTTTAATTATAAGACGAATTTAAAAATAAAAAGAGACATCCCTAATTAACTATTGCTTCATTAATATTTTGTAAAGCATGTAACGTGATGTTGCTCTATTTTATAGTGCAACGGCAACAATAATTCTTATTTTGACAATTTATTGACTACTCTTTCGAAACAAAACTTGGCGTGCGCCGGCTTATTTGCATGTAACATAGTCACGAATAGCAATATCTACGAGTAGATACGTACAATTTAATTTTGTTTCTGTCATATTGCGATGAAAGAACAATACTCGAATGCGTCTAAATGTCGTGGTGTGTCTCTATGTTACAATCAAATTAATAAATAATTTAGCCGAATTTCGGGCTCTCTGTATGTATGTATGTATGTATGTATGTATGTATGTATGTATGTATGTATGTATGTATGTATGTATGTATGTATGTATGTATGTATGTATGTATGTATGTATGTATGTATGTATGTATGTATGTATGTATGTATGTATGTATGTATGTATGTATGTATGTATGTATGTATGTATGTATGTATGTATGTATGTATGTATGTATGTATGTATGTATGTATGTATGTATGTATGTATGTATGTATGTATGTATGTATGTATGTATGTATGTATGTATGTATGTATGTATGTATGTATGTATGTATGTATGTATGTATGTAAGTATGAATGTATGTATGTATGTACGTATGTATGTATGTATGTATGTATGTATGTATGTAGGGATTGCGTAAATGATTATTCATGGTTATCCAAAATATAGTAGTCGATGTGACAAATAAATAATTTTATCTAGTAAGTCTAGTAAATCTAGTTTTATAATATCTGGTCGTAATTGGTTAAAGTAATAAGCACACTTTTATTCGCTTGCTTCCCCATTCTCTTCCCATTTCTACAGAAAAAAGTAATCAACCAAGGTGAACCAAGGAATCTCGTGAGTGTATTGCGAAGGGAGGAATAAATAATAATTGCTTACAACTTAGACAAGTAAACGATTTAGAGAGTGAGAAAATATCTAAAAATTATTAGGGTCTAGCAAGATAAGATGTTGGTAAGAGTTTTGTCTTATTTTATAAGTTATTATACTTTCAATATAAAATGGTTTCTATATTATGCATAAAAACCAGTGCAAAATATGCTTTATGTGTATTTAAGTATCATTTAATTTGATATATTATATTGTTGTAATTCATGTTGCAGTTTGCGACTTTAATGCATATTTGCATACATATTTCAGTAATTTTAATGAAATATAATCAATCACAAAATCGGGGTTTTACGTAGAACTAAACCCGCTCCAATATTAAAAAAAGAAACCTGAATATCTTACGAATTGCATCTATTAAGTAAAGGTTCCGTTAGTGTTTGTCAAATGTTACAGTAGATATGTAGGTATGCTAAAATGTACGTTTGTATATTGGCTGTTGTAAATAGTTGTAAGTTAGTATGGTAATTTATAAATAATATATATCTCGAGGCCTTTGTCCAGATGTGGACGTCTTTTGGCTGAGATGATGATGATGATGATGATGATAAATCTCGTGATATTTTAATGAAATCCCAAAAGTCAAGAGAATCGTAGTACCAACAGTCATGGTAATTTTTAGTTATTGTGGTTTACCTACCACTATCAAAATAATAATATTTTAATATATTATGTTTATTGTTAGCTACAAAATCATTAGATACTACACAGAGATGTGATTTTGTAATTAAGTTAGTACTCATACTTACGAGTTTGGTCTTTAAAGAACAAAGATTAAACAACTTCGATTAGCGCAGTACCTACGTGTATATATCTGTAAGTAGAAAGTCAGTACGTATATGTCACAATACCAGCCCAATTCTCTGTCGGATAAAGTCGGAAATTGTGATCTTTGCCGCGCAATCGAGTTAAATATCATTCCCTACTACGTCGAGGGCTTTGAATTTAATTATTCGAGGACACAGCAATAACGCCGGCGCTGGAAAGATTACCTCCGGAGCTCGGAATATGATGTTTCATAAACAGATTTGGATTTTTAAGTTCAATCAGCCATGCCTTAACTTAACAGAAAATTATCATAGTATTTTGAATTAAACATATAAATAACTAAGTAGTGTTGGAAAACTTATTTGTTAGTCAGATTATTTAGGTTCTTTCTTTAACGCAATTGAAATGTCTCCTTAACCCATATATACCCATAACTATTTGCAACTTGGTTTCATAATTGAATTTTGATTATTTGTTTACGTAAAAAAAAACTATACGTCTATTTGGATGGTCGTTTTCGACCCCTTGGGCATAAATGCCCCTTGGGCATATTTTAAGTATGTTTATCCGTTGTCTAGTAACCATTTAACGAGTTTCATAACGAAGCTTCTCTTAGGCTAGATAATTGGTGTGAGTGTAGGAAAGTTTATTTATTTAAGTTTTATATGCGTTCAATTCCAACCGTTCATTTATCTGTTTCGCCTTCTGAAAGTTTCGAGTACCTACCAAAATAATAATGGATAGACAAGTTTTAATGTATTACAGCTTCTGATAAACACTGCAAAAGTTTTAATTAATCACCTAACAGGCTGAAAAACACACCCAGGCGGCCGAGCAATGTGTAAAGTTATCTAAAAGCTCCTAATACATTATTAAGTGTATCGAAGTTTATCATTTCCTTTGCAAAAAGCAACGAGTTGATAAAACGAGGTACATACTCGCGAGGAGCACTCTAAATGCGATACAGATAATATAATAAAATAAAATTGCGATGTGAATTCGTGAGAAAATTTAAATAAATGACTTTTCTGTTTGCACATAAAAAGAAATATATTGCGGCACAATGAATGTTGGGGGTGGCGTGAGGAGTGGGTCGCGGGCGGACGAGAGACGGTGCGGGGGAGGGGGCGGGGGCGCGGATCGCGGGGCCGGGGGTGACCCACTTTAACGGGACAAGTAATATTACTTTTTACTTTTAGGTAACTATTTCATGTTTTATCGCGATAATAACATATATTGTACAAATTTTCCTTTTTAGCTGAATTACTCCAATCCTCTTTAATATTTACTCACCCTATTTACGAGTAACGTTCCAGGAATCTCCCGACTTCCCTTGGAACGATGGAATAACGTTATTATTTAAAGTAACAAGAAATTGTATTTGTAAAGTGGTTTACTCAATGAAAATCCACTTAACTAGTTTTAGTTGTAGTTATTATAAGATATACCTAATAAATACAAATATGTCTTAAATAAATGGACTTTTATAATTTGTAGACAAGTATGAAGACATTGATTGAATAAGTAAACGTGAATTTGACAAAACAAAACACAAAATCAATTGAAAGCCTTAATCTAAATGAGCACACAAGGCCTATACGAATTGTGTTTTCACTGTATGTCTGTTTATTGACGTTGCTTGTTTGCTCATATACTTTGTACTCGTACATATATGTGTAAAGTGTTCTCGCTCGCCTATACACTCATGTTTTATGTAGTAGGGTGCGTATATTCATGTGAATTAATTATGTTTTGCTGCATATTAATTTTATTTTGGATTTTGACGCGTCTTGTTATGAGTTACGTTTTAAAGTTCTGCTAAATTGCAAGAAACGCGGCCAGCCTAGTAATTAAAGAGTTTAACCTAAACCCGATAATTTCTATGCTAAACATAAGTATTATAGGAGTACCAGTGTTTGACACTTTAAGCCCAGTGTTTCGACACACTTTTCGTCGCAAAAAATAACATGGATTTTATTTTAAACTACATAGTTGTGCCCCGCGTATTTTTTAGCAACATTTTTAATTACTGCTCCAATCCTATTAGTCATAGCGTGATGTAAAATAGCCTGTAGCCTTCCTCAATAAATAGACTATAGGCTCCTGAGATTAGCGCGTTCAACCAAACAAACAAACAAACTCTTCAGCTTTATAATATTAGTATAGATTTTATGGAATGGCAGCTAGAAAGCAGGTGGTATGTATTCAATTGTAGAGAGACAAAAATCAGTTGCCGGCCCCTACATTTAGGGTCTTACAAATAAACAGGGAATAAGGTCCGAATAGTTATTCCGTGATTCGTTCCCGTCATGTAAACGTCATTTCAAATTAGAGTAAAAAGACAAAACACGGAATAACTATTTGCACCTTCATCTTCATCATCTCAAGAACCTCAGAGAGATGCTGCTGTCCATCCTCTGGAATGGTCCCTTAGTCGGCTTTTACGACACCCACGGGAAGTGATGGGGTGGTGCAATTCTTTATCCCCGGCACCACACAGGGAACCTTATTTGCACCTTATTCCGTGTTTATTTGTAAAACGGTTACCCCCTTACAAATAAACAAAGAATAAGGTCCGAATAGTTATTCCGTGTTTCGTTCCCGTCATGTAAACGTCATTTGAAATTAGAGTAAAAGAGACAAAACACGGAATAACTATTCGGACCTTATTCCGTGTTTATTTGTATGACGGTTAATGTTTAAATGCAAAAACTGTCGATTTGTGGTCCCTGTCGAACACTGGTTGATTATTAATTGATACATCATAATTTCACGTTCACATAACTATATTTAGGCATTGGTTCATACGTCAAAGCCATTGTAGTTTGCTCATAATTAAATACACGAATATACTTATATGTTACGAAAACAGATATTTTTACCTTCTTTAAAATGCAAACTTATTTTTTTGAAGTACGTTAAAGTAAAACCTTGTTATAACTCAATACACGACACTCCCAACCATCCTGTCCCGTTCGCTTGTATTTTAAACTCGACACATAGTTTTTACATGTTCCAGTAGAAAACTTTTATATTTAAAAAAAAATCTTTTAAATAAATAAAGTTATTGATATATATTTAGTATAGTATATATTCATTAATAAATTTAAGTGTACTCGAGTCATAATTTAACTAACCCTTTTTGAACTTTGGTTGTGAGTATAGGCCAGAATTACATCTCACTTGATGTTAAATGATAAAGATATAATTAAATTGTTAGGTAACAAAATAAAAGATTAATAATACCTACGTGCGTCCAAACTTAACACAAACTACCCGTTTAATACGGTTTGGGAATGACCTTATATTGGAAACATTTTGTCGAACGTTTCATAAGAGTTTTACTTAAATATCTTTGGTAAAATTTGTAGATTCAAATAAAAGGGATTGAATTGAAATACTGTTTAAGTGAATTTCGTGAAACGGCACTGCTACATGAATGGGTTCTAAATAAGTTGCTTTTGTAGGTTATTGGTGACGCAACCTAATGGAAAATATATATCAACCAACATTGCATTCATTGGTCGACACGCCATTTCACTGAGACCTTATGACCTATATATATATTTCTGTATATTGCCCCTAATACTGTTAATTTAATGTTTTTGTAAGAGACGTTTTTGTGGCCTATCTAAGTTATATCCGCACACTTATATACTTAAGACGAAGTTGTAATTTTGCAAATTTTTGTGTCGACACTAGGTTTTCGCTCGTGACATAGTCCGAGTGTATAAGTAGCCATGTCCAGTAGTCCACTCTCCGACCCTCTAACTATATCTGGCCGAAATAAACCTGTTGTTCTGTTTCTGCGTGAAAAAATGACAAACATACACATTTTCCTATTTATTAATATAAGCTGTAAGCTGTAAGCTATCAAAAATACTCTGAATGACTCAGTTGAAAAAAAACCTAGAAAAACACACACGCACATATACTGTAACAAGGTTATTGTAAAACCATTGTTAATTCATAGTGTTATAACAAGCCTCCCTTATACTTATTTATTTATAAAAACATGGCCTCCTGAAAATGTTAGGTAGGTATAGATGATCGGTATTAAAATATTTTTTTCTTTTTCATTCATATAACTTTACCAAACAAAACATTCTAACTATAATCTTATGTTATATTATGAATTGATATCGAAGGTCTTTGAAGTATATTCACGGGTCTTAACTATAATATAATCATATAAACGTAACAAGTTTTACTAAAGAGGGAAACTTATTAAAGTTCAGTAACTTGTAAATAAAAAGCGTCAACATTCCAATAAAAGTATCAGGTTTTAGTGACAGTATTTTCCTGGGTAATGTATCGGGAAAATAAAAAAAATCAAATCGGCCAGCGGTTGCGAGACAATCTCTACTGTGTAGGAATCCTAAGGAATCCCTTAAGTTGGGCCGTCTACGGGTTGAATGATAGGTGGGGCCGCCGCTCGAGTTCACAAGCACTCAGATTCATGAACAGGAAACATAGCTGGTTAGCGTTTCAACTAAAACATTTCTGTTATCTTTTGACATTTGTATAATAAGATAGCGTTTATTAAAAAGAATATCATCCTAATGGTAAGCGATAATATGCTGTATATAGATAACTAGCGGCCGCTCGCGGTTTCACCCGCGTGGTTCCCGTTCCCGTGGGAATATCGGGATAAAAGGTATCCTATGTTTTAATGCAGTTTATAATCTATCTGTATGCCAAATTTCATCCAAATCCATCCATCCGTTGCAGCGTGAAAAAGCAACAAATATACACACATACACACAAACTTTCGCATTTATAATATTAGTGTGATGTGATATGTACAATTCATCCGGTTTCCTCAACTGCTATCGGAACATATTATATATTCTCATCCTCAATTCTATTTCATTGCCGTCTGTCCGAATAGCAATACAACATTTTTGTTATAGCGACAGACTTGGACATCATGATGCTAGCTAGCAATGCGTGCATAGTTGCGTGGATTTTTTTTGATTATTGAGGAACCAAGTTTCTTGCTGCTCATAAATCCGGTTACGCCACGAAGACCCTTGGCAAATAATAACCATTTTTTCTAGGCTTAAACCTGGACAAGATGATGGTAGCTATAGCTGGGCATGCTAAAAGCAAGCCCTTCTGCCACCAAACCTAATACTACAATCCGGAAATCTAATTCAAGGCCCCTTAAATCTGAGATCGGTGGTCTAACCATTAGACATATAAAAATGTAGTAAGGTGACAAACACAGCTGACATACGACAAAACAACTGCATTTTTTTACTATATATTTTTTACAGTTCCACAGCTGGAAGCAGCGCTTCTCCTTTATTTAATTTGATGGTAACTGACGATAAGTGCGAAGGACATTACACATTACACATTTATTACATATTTATATACAGTATTTTTTGTGGAATTAAAAACAAAAGCCAATTAACCAAGTGTCACCTTTTTTGACGATTGTCGCTATTGTTGTCGCGTTTAGGGGATTAAATATATAGGAAGCCGTAATGTTTTCACAAATATGGAATCTTAAAAGTGTTTTAAACATGTCTGTATTCTTAATTTTGTGTCCAACGTCGTTTATTTAAAAACTCTTCAATATTTAAAATCCAAAGTTTGCTAATTGGGTCGTGCAAGACTAAGTTTCAGAGCATACTGCAATGTGTAGGTAGAACTAACGAGAACCGAACAATAGTCGAAGAAACTTCTTCTTATCTTAATGGAATCTTGATGATGAATATGTTCAGCTTCACAAAATTGATTCTTCAATACATAATAATATAGCATAATAATATAGCATTGTTTAATAAAATATTAACTATAACGTTACAACGTCTCATAAATCTAATTTATAATAATGATTAATTTATTTATTTTCTCACAATTTCTTAGGATTAATACATAGGTTACTACACCAGGGCTGAGTGGGGGGGCTTAGGATCAGTAAAAGTAACATTGGAGGATAATGTGTGAATGTGCAGAACTGCATCTAAATAAAACTAACTAAGAACTATAGTTCTTCTATAGCAGAATTCAGTTTTTGTGTAATGTGTGCATTTTCTGCGTAAAGAGGGTATTATTGTGTGTTTAATTAACAGTTATGAGCAAAGCCTTACTAGCTATACCTATACATTTAAAAACGACTGCTTCAGACGGGGCTCAAATCCACCACCTTCGCATTCCTAGTGACTTTCCCCTAAATTGCACAAGGTTTGGCAGTCGCTTTTTTGTAAGTCTTTTATTATTTTTAATATAGTTAAATACAAAATTTTGAATTGAAAACAAAACACGATAAAAACAATTTATTGTGTTATTTTTCATTCAGCAGCAAAAATTTACTTCAGTTATTGTCGAAATTGCGGGCACCACCCGAATGGGTGATAAAATATGTAGGTTTAATCAGTTTAAGGTCCACCGTACTTTGGAAGGTGCCTTCCGAAGGTTATATAGGCCGTTGAAGCCGGCTTTGGCTGTTGTCGAACAATAACAATCTGTAAAACCTTTCGAAGATAGGGTCTGATTCTGATCTTTGAGGTTCATTCACTAAAATCTTCTTGGTCTTCATCTCACCAATTAATAAGGCTGAAGATGGAAACGCATTTCAGCCGAAACTATACTCTAACTCTAGAAACATAACAGTTAAAATACATAACTGTTAAAATTGTTGTTATTGCGACAGACTTAGATGATAATGATGATGCATATCATCACTATTCGTATTAGATATGAGAGTATATATGATAATGATGGTAGCTAATCTAGACCCTAATCGTACTGTCTGGCGGTATACTAAGATCAGGATATGAGTTCAGAATAATTATGAAGATGAGAGGGTCACTCGTATAATTATATTATTTTACTCATTTTTAATACCATGTACCTATACATGGTATTAAAAATGAGTAAAATAAATTATATTTCGGCCGCGTTGCACCGTTACACTGTTAGTCATACACGGGCAAGTCAGCCCGAAATACTAAAGAGTTTGCGTGAAACCTCGTTGAAACGTTTTAATTATAATGGAGCGTGAAAGTCAAAAAAATCTGTTACTCCCTGAATAATATTATTTTGTGTCCAGGAACCGCTATCAATACGCAACACCATTTGTGAATAGCAAACAACGATTTCACAATGTAAAGTCTACCTGAAACATGTTTACTTTGGGAAATATGACTATTTAAAAATTGTTATTTGCTCGCGTCTGTTGAATGGCGGGTCGGGAAGAGCCGGGCTATTGTCTCTATAGCAGTGACCTTTTTTAATTAATTCCACCCGGCTCGATTAATGAGATCAAAGGGCTCTATCTCTATTGGATGCCCGACGTAATACTGTTAATATTTAGGAATAGGCTGTATTCTTTTTGCACGTTAGATTTTATGTAGGGGTGGTTTTTAGTACCTTTTATGTTTAAAAAACGCAAACAATAATTTTGTAAGTGTTTTTATATTCTTAGCTTATGATGTTAGTGAAATACACTCTACAACACGTTGTTATTGATGTTAAACAGAATATCTTAGTATATTTAGCGGGAAAATAAAACTATAAAGTATTAAATAAAACTATAGATTAGTAACTAAGTAGTTTAAGTATTAGCAATATTAATTTTTACAACTCTAAAGGTACTACTAATAATACATAGTTAAAGTATTGTTAATAGTACCTTCAATTTTTATTTAGAAAAATAATTGTGATAACAAATCCGCAGTAAAAGCTAGAGTTGTAAAAATTAATACAGTATGCCATTAACCGGGATTGGATATTAATCATTCTAAAGATAGGGTACAGGCTCGGGGAGGGTTGGCCCGAGAGGGAAATGAAATGGAGATACACTAAATTAAGCATTAGAGCAATCTGAGCCAATTTTGTTGATCCTGGAAGGTGGGATTGCGTATTCTGTACGAATGTAATGTTGCCCGTATGTCCGTTTCTGTATAGCCTTATTCCATTTCGTGTTTATTCAATATTTCAACATTTGTTTTTTTTGCTTTTGAGTGCGGTTGTTGATTGAGTATGAGATAAGTGTTTTTATTGCTAATCTGTAAATAAAAAGAATTACTATATAAAATGTAGATCTCGTTAAATTCATGTGATGTGAGACCGACTTTAAATCATTTTTGTTTTTCTTAAGAGTCAACCGAGTTTAGCATTTAGTAACCCTTGTCAAACCTAATTGTGTCCGTGGCGATAAATAAAATAACGAGCCACTTAAAAAAATGTAATCCACAAAGTTACTTATACGGCTAAGGAAACATCCCCTAGCTGTTTTTTCCGCGTGACGGGCGGGCGGCGAGGCGCGGTGCCCCGGGCGGGCCGAGCGCGAGGGAATTTCGTGTCTGTCCGGTTTTCCTCCACCTATTAGCTCACTTGGCACTCGAGCCGAGTTCCATTCAACATTTTCACCTCAACGTCTACTAAATAGTCATTTTATCTAATTACGGATTTTTAATATTGAAACGTGAGCTTCTTAAATACTCGTATAACAATTAACGCTCAATCAATACATTTTTCTACACATGCAGCAAACGATAAACTATAAATACATATGCTTCAGCAATTTGAGAAATGAAACGAAGACGAGTACTCGTTTATAAGCGTGATTTAACAACTCCAGCATATTGATTTTTACGTCGCCGTGGGCCCTCCCCCGCCCCCGCGGGAAGAGTTGTGCACGGGGGTAATGCTAAAATGCTTGTTCCCCTATTTGAGAGTACATGCTGGGGGGACGTTCAACTGTGGTCTCGGAAAAACCACGTTTTCTTATTGAGTTAATTGTCACTTTTTGTCATTTAAAGTAAATAGTTGAATACCTTTACGTAAGATTTACGACCGGATGCGTCTTCATTCGAACGTGAATGTGACACACTTTCTATCGCACACTGTTATCTGTAATGCATTGTGTTTTAACAACTAGTTATGTGACGGTTTTATGTTTTATTTTGACAACAGCTATAATTTTAAAATGTGGTCAGGTTATTTTATTCATTTTCTAACTTGTTTCTTTCGACTATTGTGACAGTATTCGGAAGACATGAATATTTAACCGATTTTTTGCTGCCGTGCTTGTATAAATTTTATTATGAGTTAATTAAATTTGTTCAATTAACATTAAATATGATTTTAAGATGTAAGAACAATTTTTGGTAATAATCATGTGTGGCCTATCGTGGACCGTATTTCTGTTTATGCTTTAAACACGTACGGAAACGTACGAGTACGTACGTAATGTGGTCATAAATTCAAAAGCAAGCTCAGCACATACCGTTTATAAGAAATACATTCTCATTACGTTGTCTAAACAAACATTCATAACATAGCGACACAGGAAAAAAGGTGGAAAGTGGTGGCGTTCTGTTGTATGTCCCCGCGAGTTTGTTCAGCCCCACCCGCGCACTTTTCAGTGGGCCACCCGCCGCACCCTTCGCTGCACCCCATGTGTTACTCCGGCCTGCGCCGGGAACGGGACGCTCCTTCATTTTACTCCAATTTACAAAGTGAAAAAAAAACACATTTTTAAACAAACATTCCCCAAATTAAATCTAATAACAACTTCGGAACATTCTTCGAGTTGCGAGAGAATCCCTGTGTAACCCGTTTGTGGAGCACGGATTAAGTTGTTTATTGAATATTCACGATGCTGCTAAGAGTATTTTATAACAGACAAACTTAACTTTTTAGTTTATTCTGAGGTCTTATATTTTTAAGTACGAGGTGCAGTTTTGCTGGAAAAGAGCTACAATATTTTTTTATTGCTTTTTTCACAACAAATTGCTCTTGGTTTACTCGTTATTCAAATACACAAATTAAAACAACTACCAAACTGCAGTCTCATCCAGAAATCAACATGAATACAAAGATGTTTGAAGTCTGAGTTATTTCTTGTTGAAAATTATGGCTCGTCATGACATAAATTATTATGAATATGAAACACTAAAAGATCAATACTACGTCCGCGACAGGCGCAAACGGTCTTAGTATGTTGCTAAAAGCATTATTGATCTAATAATTTGTTTTCTTCATCAGAAGGTCAGGTTAGTGAGGGTGAAAAAAGATTAGATTTAGAATGAAATGTGTATAAAAGTTTGAACATTATATAATTATGCAATTATTGTTCACGTTTTTTTTAAAGATTATTATAATGTGCTTTTATAATAACAAAGTCTCGTTGTGCCTTTCAAAAAGGTTAATACGCTTGTGTTAGATCTGGGTTCACCGCAGTAGTCAGGCGGAGCTACGGGGAGTGAACCAGGATTTCTTGCATTCCACCCGAGTATCTGACCTGCTACTGACGCTTCGCAACCGTCCAACTGCTGATTTTTTTAAAAAGAGGTTCCTGATTGCCTCTTACGCCGGCATTTTCAGCGTCACCGGGCTTTTTTGAGGGCAACGAGGTACGTAAAGGGTACCTCAAGCCGTGTGAAACGAATCACCTTCGGAGGTTTTCTAGAGGGAACGGCTTCACACACTTAAAAGTGCGTGTCTACGTGCCCTACTAGATTCTCCGAAGGGTTCGGATCGGATTGGGGTCCAACTGCTGAGCTCAAGCATTCCCATATAAACAGCCGACTGTGGTTTAGTGGTTAGGTCTTATTGGTTGGAGTTAAGCTTGTTCTAAGTTTGCATGGCTACCTTTCGCTAATTTAACTAAATAGGTTGTGTCCCAAGAGTTACAGATAAGATAGCCAGTTCCTCTATAGTTGAGGTTCCCGGGAGTGCGGTTCCATCTGCGGTCTTATTGCTACTTAGAGATGAGATGTTTTTTTTAGAAAAACACAGGAGGATCTACTACTCATTATGCCTTCCGAAGCATTGGGAAATATTGAAGGCACAAGCTTAAAT
Organism: Eudonia lacustrata; assembly: GCA_947562085.1. Classification (NCBI taxonomy): domain Eukaryota; kingdom Metazoa; phylum Arthropoda; class Insecta; order Lepidoptera; family Crambidae; genus Eudonia; species Eudonia lacustrata. The sequence goes on from OX387314.1 coordinate 13,781,867, forward strand.
ACTCATTAGTAGCGGTCGTCGTAAACAACTAAGGATATGTTATACCATAAACCTGTCAAAGACTAGATAAGTACTCTATGGGAGTCATTAAGAAAAAATAATGTTTGGATGATAGTGGCTGGCCGGCAAGTACTCTTCGTAGCTTTAGCTATTGTTCCGGTTCTTGGCGTGAATGTGAAGCGTCATGTCTGCGGTTTTGCTTTATTTTCCAAAATTTATGTTATGTCGAATATTAATGTGAAATAATGGTGGATTATTAACCGTTAAGTGTTCGTGAGTGTGCATAAGTGTTGGCAAATGAAACAAAACAGTGCAACGTCACTTTTCAAATTCTCTCAAGAAGCTCGCGTGAGGACTTAGTAAAGCCCCACATCTTTACTGAGATACTCGAGGGGTTGGGGGTATATAATTTCTCACTTCCCATTTCTAATATCATTCATCATCATCATATATGGAAATATTGTTTATTTATGTATTACTTGTAAGTTAAATTACTTTGACACTGGGTAAATGTGCTAATCGCACGAAGCCATCAATAAAAAAAAAAATAGCTATTGTTCCGAGCTTCGAGTAAATACTTAGTTTCTTTGAAAAAATAATATTGATGTTTATAAATCATAAACTTTGGATTTTATTAATTGAAAGTCTTGTGATAAATGTTGATTTTGGCTACGAATGAAATTGCATTCATTCTTCGTACCACTTGTGATGCAAGAAATGCGAGATAGCTATGAGAATAATGATTAAAGTTATAATCTGTAAAGTACAAACTTTACATAATTTAGTAAAATTTTGAATTGGATTTGCATGAAAGTTGTTATGAATCCAGCCAACTGGATTACTGGATAAACGAATTGCATTACGGGTATGGTTATACCAGATTTTATCCTGACTTTATCGGCTTAAAATATATTTGGTTTCTAAAAACTACTTATTTGTGTTATTAACTATCTCCGCATGTGCCTGACCCTAGCGTTAGGCGTTTATAGGGTTATGGTTACGATTTACATTTTGTTCAACAAAAGGCCCTTTTCTCAATAAACCGGAACCTTAGCTAAAATAGTAAAACCACGGGTTCAACATATATATATATATATATATATATATATATATATATATATATATATATATGAGGTAAATATTTGTGTGATAAATATAAGCTCGAACTCCTCCGTGCTTCGGAAGGCACGTAAAGCCGTTGGTCCCGGTTGCATTAGCAGCCGTTAACAATCACCAATCCGCACTGGGCCCGCGTGGTGGTTTAAAAAGCTCGTTCTCCATCCATCCACAGGGAAGGCTCGTGCCCCAGCAGTGGGGACATGAAATGAGCTGATGATGATGATGATGAAAGCCATGTCCCGATTGAAAAGAGTTCTGTCTATTTGTATGTTCATATTAGTAAACACACTTTTGAAATCTATAGTGCCATCATTCTATATTTAAGCGTTGCTTCTTTCATGTCTAAATCTAGTCAAACTAGACTTCAAAAAGTACTTAAGTTAAAGAATCTTAGTACCGTTACCGTTTTCCTTTATAAATAGTGAGTTTCAAACTTATTTGATTGTGTTAAGTAATCCAAACACAATTGTTTTTGAATAAATATGTTATGCAGAACAAAAGTAAAATTAAATTGAATTACGGCAGCATACATCACGGATGAATTTTAGTGGTGGGTATACTCGTAATAACGGAGGGGCGCCGGCGCCACCCCAACTCGAGCTTGAAAAAGAAAGCTTTTAAGAGCTTTTTGTTTTGTAATTAATTATTTTTTATACTTACTCTTGTGATTTTGTTTAAGATTTTAACATGAAGTATTAGAGATTTATGTATGTTTTTTTACTTTTATGATTATTTTGTGGTAAAATTTAATATACACATCTCGCTTATATCACTGTAGTTTTCATTTTCTTTTTATACGTCGGAATTGACTAAACTTATAAAAAGAACAACATGAAATAGCCACTGAAACTAAACTCAACATCATAGTCGTTCGTATGTGCCAGACAACTCACTCACACAGTGTCCGTTGACGCTTTTTTCTGTTGACTGTAGAGCCCAATGCTCTGCAATAAATCTCTGACAGCGGAGTTTTTCATATTTTTTATGTTATTGATTTGGCCACCCAGTGTGCAGCCCGTCTGGTGGAAAGCAGTCATCGTTCCTTGTGGATGCTGAAGATACAGTTCCTATGTTTCTATGCACAGCAAAGCAAAACAAAGCTGCTTGGTGACAGAAATAGGTGTGGCCGCTGTTTAGTAGGAGTTTGGACAGAATCCTATCACCAGGGAACTTGCTAGAGCCACGGTGTCTTTTTGCCCACTTATTTCCTAATCTTAACCGTTAAACAACTTCCGTAGTAGATTAGATTCATAGAAGTGTAAATAAAAATAAAAATGTTCATTCAGTTTAGGCTACAATTAAGCTTTTACAAATGTTACTACAATATCGGTTCGTAATAAGAATTAATACTGAGAAGAAACGGCAAGAAAGCAAGTGCATATCTTTTCTCTTTCTGTTTTCTACAGCGTTAAACACAAATCAAATAAATGCGAAAGTGTGTTCGGTACAATGTCCTATCTTCACGTCAAACATAGCTACGAATCGACATGATTTCAGCACAGATATCGCCGCGATCGGCCCGTGAATCGTTCATGCTCGTTTGTGACCATGTCATATGTTATAATACTGGAGCACGAGATAGGGACTTGAGTGACAGATCAAATTTTACACAAGCAAAGCCACGTACGTAAACTAGTGCAATATAGTACTTACGATAGAAACGCCCTTCGTTTAATGGGCTTGTTATAATAATTTAATATATACGTACTGCCGCATAAAATATTTAGAGCGGTATTACAGCGTTCAACGATTATAACTATCACGGGTAACTATCTCGTAACAATTAATAGTGTACTCGACCTTACTCTAAAAAAACTGGTTTTATAGATTTTATAGGCGTGTGTGGCGTAGCGTGCCGTAAGTTATAGAGTGCGAATCGTTTTACGATACAGGTACACTCTTTTACTTATAAATAAACACTTGAGCCAGTTTAGAAGCCTCGTTCCCTGTAAAATAAAAGTCATAAAGTAGCAAAACTGTTCAAATGTAAAATAGTTATTCCGAATTTTGTTCCCTTTCTTTGTTTATTTGCAAGGCCCACAGAGTTTACCACAAGCGAAGACTGCTATATTCTTATCTTATCTTATTAAGGCCTGCTTAGGTTTCCATCTCGCTGTAGCACTTCGACCTATCGGGATCTTTTGTGCAAGCCCATCCTTTCACTGTTCTTCCTCTGCAAAGATAGATGTCATAACTTTGGCGACGTCTTTAAGAGCGAAGAGCCTGAAGTCCTCTGGTTTCGGATAAGCCGATCCCAACAGTCCCATTCTGCTATATTGAAAAAACATTGAGTCTATCCTTCATAAATTAAAATACCTATTTAGTTTTCCCTGATTGTAGTTTGAAATATTTCTTTAAACGAATTTAAGTACTCAGGTATCTAGAACGTAGGACATCAGTTTGTCGTAAATTTTCGAAGGAGTCATGAGTCAGATATTTCTTGGTTTAAATAATTGGCCAAAGCACACCCTTGGCCCTTTATATATTTGTACAAAACAAAACACATCGATCCTGATCGATGACAGGTAACTAACAGGTAAACATACTAGTAGGTTTTTTTTAAGAAACTAGTTTATCTAAAAGGAAGTTGATCAATAATTGTAGACAAAAAATATATTACAAATATAAACAGAAAAACAACTACAAAATATTCATATACCTACTAGAATGTTTACATCACAGTTATGTGAGCTGGAAGAGATGACTTTTAAAGATGAACTCATCTATATCTATACTACTATATAAATCTGTAGGCACTGTCTGTACATGCAATTTTTCTAAAAAAATTTTGAGATAAATATTCGTTTTATGACTCACCAATACTACGATTTTTGAAATTTTTGTCTGTCTGTCTGTCTGTATGTCCTCATAACTCAAGAACGGCTTGACCGATCTTGTTGAAAATTTGTATGTAGTAAGAACATGAGATTGTGCAAATGATAGGCTTTAAAAAAATCAATGTTATTTAAAAAATTTCGCACAGCGAAGCGGGCGGGTGACGGCTTTTCATTGTATATTTCCTTTGTGGTGTCGTTAATGCGTATTTTATATATGTACAATTAAGGATGAAGAAATAACTCATATAAAACATAATAGTACATAGCAAAATGTTAGTTTTTAGGGTTCCGTACCTCTAAAGGAAAAAACGGAACCCTTATAGGATGACTCACACACGGACAACAATGTCCGTCTGTCTGTCTGTCTGTCATTATCTCGAGAACGCGCGGAGGTATCAAGTTGAAATTTAAACCATATGCTCCTGTCTGCAGTCCCTTAAAGCTGTTAAAAAATTAAACTTCTAAGTTAACGAAAAAAAAAGATACGGCTTATATTTCGACACTCTCAAGGGAATTAAAATTCATAGGGTACTTGCCGTTGACCTAGAACTATGAAGTTAGCAAGTAATATCGTCTTATACTACAAGTACAGGAAAAAATCTGAAAACTGTACACATCTAATTAAATCACAAATAAAAACAGGATCTTTATGCAAGGAACGGGGTCCAAATTTTGAAGTAAGTTAAGCGTGTCATGTGGGTATCGTATGAAAGGGCTTCATTATTTGCACAAGCTTGAACAGATTTTTAATTTAGGTGTGAACTGTTACTATAATCACAATTTCACTTATAAAACACAATAATATAAGTAATTCTAGGTTTTGGAAACTGAATTCGGAAAAACTTCGAGACTCGATTCCTGAACTATATAATATGTACCCATAAATTTGTACGGAACCTTCGGTGGGCGAATCCAGCTCGCACTTGTCCAGTTTTTTATTTCCATAGGGCAAGGCGCAAAGAGTTGTATTGCAATGAGAACGAAAGGTTTGAAGCCAAATTCAGGACGGTGGGTAGGAATTTCAAGGAAGAGGTTGGTTACATGTGAAGATTAGGTTGAAGAGCAGCATTTAAAATCTGAAACATAGACATCAAGTATTCAAGAAAACAATGTTAAAAGAGGCAAACAACTCTCAGTTTCCTGCGCTCACGAAAACTCGTAGGAAATTTTATGACAAAAACTACCATTCAGACGAAATAACGGGCACTTGTACAGACAGTTATTATAGAAATGAATCATCGTGTAGGTATGTAATATCGCTGGCCTAGCCTGTAATTTGACTAGCATTGCCTTATTTATAAAATACACCGTTATATTGTTTTGAAAATTTAAGATTTACAATAACGTACTGAGTGCCTAATGGAATATAACAAAGTCGTTCAATTTCATAAAAACAATAATAATTAAAAATTACAATTCTAAATGTTTTATTTTTTTTCCACAGTAGATACAAAAAGACAATAGTTATATAATAAGTAGGCCAGGTATAAATAAATAAATAAAATAAAATGTATTTGTAATCGTTCCCAACATATTTTAATACTACCAAGATAGCTTAGTGGCAAGGGCACCTGGCCCCTAATGATGTAAATGTAAGTTCAAATGCCAATTGTGAAACGTGTGTTCTATACGTTTTTTGTGGATTTAAATTTCAATAGTAAGTAAGTATATAAATAGCCTATAATACTGTCCCACTGCTGGGCAACTCCCGGCCTGTGGGAGGGATACTTAATATAGACAAGCAAAATATCAACAATTAAAATGTCAACACCGTTTAATCAACAGTAAAATTACTCAAAAAACTTCAATATCAATGGTATATAACATAAACGGTTCAAAATGTCCTTTGATAATGTATAGTGTTGACATTTTGAACCGTTTATGTTATATACCATTGATATTGAAGTTTTTTGAACAATTTAACTGTTGATTAAACGGTGTTTACATTTTAATTGTTGATATTTTGCTTGTTGATATTAAGTATCCCTCCCCTGAGATTAAATGAAATCATAATCGTAGTTCTGTATCTAAAATAATTAAACTCAATCAATTCGTAAACCAAAAGTCATAATACATATAAACAAGTCATACATACATGAACAATGAGTTATAATAACATACATTTCCATTCATCATGAATCGCTCACGGGCTGTCCAAAGAAGAGGTTTTAAATTGTTTCTCGATGTTAATAAATTTTAAACAGATAAACCTGTACATCTCGGGCTCGCAGCTTAAAAAACGAGTATCGTGAGTATAGAATCCAGACGAAAAAAGTAGTCGTGCAACATTTCACAAGGCACAACGGCCCGCTGCACTGGCATTGTGAGCCTTAACAATATCCACGGGCCAGCAGCGCACAATAAATACAACACGTCTACAACGTCATTTCAACAAATCAAATACCCTACGCAAACAAACTCAAATCGACAATTCCAGCCAATTTAAATTTTATGCCTTCCCCCACATGCGCGCAGCCACTCGACGGAAACAATATTTCTATAAATACACCCTTGCACTGTACCCAAATTGTATCACGTATGTATGTATGTATAGCGTTCCGACCACATTCAAATCCAATAACTCCGCACTTAACTGGTTTAAGTAGTGGTGTAAGTTATGTATAGATGGACGGATATGATGAAAACAAAGGGAGTTTCTATACAGATTAATATCGGTCAGCATCTTTGTTTTTCCTGAATTATTAACGGTGGACCCTTACTTTACTCAACTAAAAAAGAACTGGAAAGTTTTACATAATAACGTATATACTCGTAGAAATACTTAGTGCTCAAATAAAACGTACGCACAAATATTAATATAAAACACAACCTTTGTTGGTAGATTATTTCCTTAACTAATTAATGTTCGTAAACGAATAAACATGTTTCGATTGTTAATCAGAGGCTCGGGTCACTAGAGTACACCGACAGGCGTCCCGCAGGAGGGTCGCTAACAGGTTATGACCCCGACGAGTTGCTTGCTTGAAGCCTTCGATGTGGCCAGCCTAGAAGAGCCCTCTCCCTTTTATGCCCACCCCCTCGTTTGTCTGCTTAGCGCATCGGGAGAGGGGACCCAGAGCTCAGGTTGATTTGGTAGCAGCCAGTGACCCGGTCCTTTCTGTCCCGAACCAGGATAAGATAAAGAATATCTTGATGTTTTGATTTTCGTTAGCACGTGATGCTAAGCAATTATGTAGTTTTTATTTAGATCGGTATCGGATACATATATTTATACTATGATTATAAAGTAAAATCATTTACTGTTTAACACATTTATGTATAATTTGTACACTGATTTAAAACTTTATCAAAATTACGTGCGAAACTCCAAAAATATCATAAAAAGATAGGTATTCTAAACCACATACTTCAAGATGTTATTTTCCCACTGAACTATAAGTGAGGTTTTATATTTCTTAATTAGGTGTAAAGTGGTCGTGTTCATTAAACCTTATCTGTAATTAAATTAGATAAGTACTTTCATTACTTAATTAGTCTAATGAAGGTTTGTGAAACTTTAAAGTGAAGAAATCGTTTTTCTGTTTGGTAGGATAACAGCGCGCTGGTATGTGTTCACTGCTAAGTTAGGTACATCCTAATTACTTCTTAGGTTCTTGTTTTCCGAAAGTTATTCTGTGAATAAAAAGGCAGGCCGTAAGAAGAATACGAGGAGTCCTAAAATAGTCGTCCCTTGATTCCAGATATATTACGACCGCATTATGTTGTGCAGTCGTTTCACCCTGCGTCCGATATAACAATGCAGCGATTTGTTTAGATACTTTTTTCCACGCATAAGCAAACGAATATATTTCCAATATTACCACATAATACTCCATTGTTCTTCAGTTCGTTGATATTTCTCCAACATTTCCAACGCTCGGACGCCATTTATGTGATACACATAACTAGCGATGCATGAATCCCATAAAACAGTTTGCAAATGTTTCTTTTAATTATATTTTTTAAGGTTATTAAATAAGTAAATGAATATAATTTTACTTCATTATTAAAATTTATAATTGTGTTATTATATTTAAGTAAGACAATTAATTACATCTCGCTACATGCAGACGGTTTTCTTTAAAAGTTTATGAGCTAAGACCGCCCCAGTCAGCGTTGTGATCAAAATTCAAGTTCCGTATATACGTGCTTTGCTTTTAGAGAAAAGCTTTTTCAAAGTGATTTTAAGTCGACTGCTAAAAACAATGTTTAATGTTTAAAAGAGCTATAAAATTATAAAATGCATAATGTACCTGAAGCTTTTGTTTTGATTTTTAAGGAAAATCAATTTTAGAGAAAAAATAGAGTATTCCTCTATCTTTTCTCTAAAATTGATTTTCCTAACCAAAAACCAAAACCTTATGTTATCATTTTTAACTGCCATGCTCAAAACTTTGTATTTTTACACACTTTTTTTTTCTATTACCATCGAAAAAATTCAGATTTCTGTGATAAGTTACGTGAAAGGTTTTTGTTTCTGGATTCTCTTCATCAGATCATTGGTGGGCTTTAATTTGAAAAAAAATAATATTAAAATACCTAAAATGTTTATATAATTTTTAACGCAAAACACAAATGTTGATAAAATTTCCACGAGCAAATAAATACCTCTAAAACATCAGTAGAATAAATAATAATTAATAAAACTTCCGTTGTTTCAAATATTTGGAATCGTTTGAGAATTTTTCATTTGCAGTTATCATTATCACCATGGAGGATGGATGGAGGAACTCGATGGCGCAGTGGCTAACGTGCCCGGTCGGCGAGTGCTGAGGCTAAGCAACTTTCGCAAGGGCCGGTCATCGGATGGGTGACCAAAAATGTATCATCTCGAGCTCGAGAATCATTAGCAGTCGTTAACAACCACTAATCCGCGCTGGGCCCGCGTGGTGGTTTATAGCCCGTTCTCCCGAGGGAAGTCCATCCATAGGGAAGGCTCGTGCCCCAGCAGTGGGGACATAAAATGAGCTGATGATGATGATAATGATTATCATCATGCTTCAGGCCTTCATGGGGAGGTCGGGCTCCATCCATCACATCTGCTCTAAAGCGGGTTGGAGGGTTTTAACAGGTCGGAAGCACGGAGTAGCTCGAGAAAATTTTATTTAGTCACCCATCCGGCGATTCGGCATTGCGGAAGTTGCTTAGCTATCAAAATTGCAACCTGAACGCACAAGTTGCTTTTCTTGATTACCAGCTTATTTTTATTGATGGCTGGACGATATCAAAAAGTGGACTTAGTTATCGCCAATTAAAACAAGCTGTATGGGATCGCAGTAAATTTTGTATACTGATCTCCAAACTTCAGTATGAAGATGGCACTAAATGATGATGATGATGATGGATGGAAGCACCACATGGAGAAGGGGCCATAAACTACCACACCGACCGACCCACTGTGTGTTAGTTGGTAATGGTTGTAACAGTAATACATTTTTGGTCATCCATTCGAAGATCCTTGCGATAAGAGGAAATACTAAGGTCGACTGAATTGAAAAATATGTATGAAAAGTAGACAAAATCAACGTTTCGTAGTCTCCTGATTCCTCCTCAAAACTGGACCGATTTAATTACTTTTTTCATTAAAAATTAAAGAAAGGCTTTGGCTGTGTCCCTATGTTTTCCTTTTTTTCATAAATTAATTATTAAAAAAGATATGAACCTTTAAAAACATTACAAATTTGCCAAATTTCCCGCTGTTTTTTCGAAATTTTACGAGATTATATAAAAAAAAACAAAACATAGAGACACAGCCAAAGCCTTTCTTTAATTTTTAATAAAAAAAGTAATTAAATCGGTCCAGATTTGGAGGAGGAATCAGGGCACTACAAAACGTTGATTTTGTCTACTTTTCATACATATTTTTCAATTCAGTCGACCTTAGTATTTCCTCTTAACTTCAGCAATCGTCTACATAAACTGTACTATTGTACAACACTTTAAACAGCGTCACGCTTCGACTATGGAACTCTAAAATTTTACTGTTATGATAATAATTGGTTACTATCTCCACAGTATAAAGTATTTAATGTCTATTTAATTGGATATTGAGCGAATGAAAACGTTAACGTTTTAAACTGTTAATGTACAGCATGGTTTAATGTAAAATCTTCAGTAGTATAAAAACGCGAAAGTGTTTGTCCTTCTTTCAAGTCTAAACGGGGTTACGGATCCACTTGACTTTTTGCAAAAGAGGACTTAAAGGCATGGCAGCACAGAGTAGATAAAATGTAGGATATTTACTCATGTGCTTGCAGTGCCGTAGGTTACTTTTTCGAGACCCAATAACGGCCTCCGCTAAACAAGTCGTAACTCTTCTAACTTTTTTCTTCAGGCTTATATCGCCCATTTAGCATTGACTCTTCAGACGCACTGCTGGGTCATCTTTACTTACTGGTGTCGCACTAAGCAATCACATACACAGAAGTTCCACTCCTCCATTCAGCGTCGGTGTTCTCTGAATTTTCTAACCTGTGTCTTTTCAATGATCGTACTCACTTTAAACGTACACTCGATAAACTTACTTCGATACAAGTTATGTTCTTGCGTCGTTGAAATAGATGAGTTGAAGCAGATTTCGAGTTATAATGTCCAAGTAAAATTACTAGAGAAATAAAAAAAATCTTATATTCTAGTAATTTCACGAAACAGTTAAGTACCTAGGTTCAAGCTAAGTAGTGAAGTCGTTATTAAAATTCACAAGATATGTTTTTTTTTTAATTTTAAGCAGCTTTTGAACATGGTATGTCGTTGACCACGCTTTAATTTTTTTATCTTGTCTCTATTATTCTGTAGGGATTTTTTTGTCTATTGCCGGTTTAACTTGGAAGTTAATCGTTATTGATTACAATCACGTGTATGTATAATTGAGGCCTTAACATTTTTTGGTGGCCAATTCCGATTGTAAATTGGTAACGTAGCGTAGGTCGATAATAATAAACACAATCATATTAATCGTGATCAAATGTTATATTACCATTCATATTAATTATGATCAAACTATTTGATTTTCTACTTTAAAACAACAAAAAAAACTACTACGTAATAGTTTGAACTTGTAATAATTTAATAAAACGCAAACATTTCTTTGTCTGTTAGTTTATTACAATTGTTTTATTCATTTTAACGAGAAACAGACAAATAATATAGCTAAGGCTAATAAACAAATATTTAAGCTATTAAAAATCTTTTCAATTGTGAATATGAATGTGTAATTGCTAGGTTCAAGTTCAAGTTTCTAAAGTACCCATAACCAACTTTCAAGTTCACATTTAAAACATTTTCACACAGAAATTTATTTTAGAACTACCCTCATATTTAATTTATTTAAATAAAAAAAAAGGTTCCTACTTGCTTTAGAAAAATATTAAGTATCAGCGATATGAGTAAATAATGAAATAACGTATCAATTCGCTTTAAATTTTAGTGTTAAGTGCTTTGTTGTTTTGCTTTGTGAACGTGTAGTGTTCCTTACTTTTTTTTTCTTTTAGTTGATGGCTTCGTGCGATTAGCATATTTCATCTCAGCCAAAAGACGTCCACTGCTGGACAAAGGCCTCCCCCAAGGATCTCCACAACGATCGGTTTTGTGCTGCTTGCATCCAGCGGCTTCCCGCGACCTTCACCAGATCGTCGGTCCACCTTGTTGGAGGCCTGCCCACACTGCGCTTTCCGGTACGCGGTCGCCACTCCAGGACTATCCCGCCCCAGCGGCCATCAGTCCTGCGAGCAATGTGACCTGCCTACTGCCACTTGAGCTTAGCAACTCTTCGGGCTATGTCGGTTACTTTTGTTCTTCTGCGGATCTCCTCATTTCTGATTCGATCACGCAGAGAAACCCCGAGCATAGCCCTCTCCATTGCTCTTTGAGTGACCTTGAGCCTTTTTATGAGGCCCATAGTGAGCGACCACGTCTCAGTCCCGTATGTCATCACTGGCAACACACACTGGTCAAAGACTTTCGTCTTGAGACACTGCGGTATATCGGACGAGAAGATATTTCGTAGCTTACCGAACGCTGCCCAGCCTAATTGGATTCGACGATTGACCTCTTTGCTGAAGTTGGACCTACCTAGCTGGACCGTTTGTCCCAGGTAAACATAATTGTCCACAACTTCAAGGGCAGAGTCCCCAACCTTCAGAGGAGTGGGTACGACACGTGAGTTCGACATAACTTTCGTCTTCTCCATGTTCATTTTAAGACCCACTTGTTGAGAGACTCTGTTGAGGTCACCGAGCATTGCGCCGAGGTCTTCCAGGGTCTCAGCCATGACCACTATATCGTCAGCAAACCGAAGGTGAGTGATGTATACGCCGTTGACGTTGATGCCGAGTCCTTTCCAGTCCAGAAGCTTAAAAACATCTTCCAGTGCAGCAGTGAACAGTTTCGGAGAAATCACATCTCCCTGTCTCACTCCTCGCTGCAACTGTATAGGTTTCGAGCTCTGGTCCTGAAGACGGACTGACATAGTGGCGCTTTCATACAAACACCTCAACACTTCGATGTACCGATAGTCAATTTGGCACCGCTGGAGAGACTGTAGCACGGCCCATGTCTCAATCGAATCGAAGGCTTTTTCATAGTCCACAAACGCTAAGCAAAGAGGCTGGTTATACTCTTCGGTCTTCTGTATAACCTGCCGCAGCGTATGTATGTGGTCTATGGTGCTGAAGCCTTTTCGGAAACCGGCTTGTTCGATAGGCTGGAAGTCATCAAACCTGCGTGCGAGACGATTCGTTATGACTCTCGAAAACAGCTTGTAGACGTGGCTTAGAAGTGAGATGGGCCTGTAGTTCTTCAGCAGGGTTTTATCGCCCTTTTTGAAAAACAGTACCACCATACCTTCGTGCCACGTCTCTGGCGTTCTGCCCCCTAGTACGACGGAATTAAATAGCTTCTGAAGAGCTACGAGTACCGGTCTTCCGCCTGCTTTCAGAAGCTCGGCCGTAATTCCGTCAGCACCTGGTGCCCTGCCGTTTTTGAGCTGTTTGAGAGCCATACTAATCTCGTATAGGCTGATGTCCGGGATGTCTTCGGTATAGTGCCGGGTTAACTTAGCTCTAGGGTCTCTAGCTAAGCGTACAGATGGCCGTGTGGATGTGTAAAGCTGTCCATAGAACTTCTCGACCTCTCCCATAACATCGGACCTGGTCGTGACAGTTCTGCCGTCATCGGTTTTCAGCGTCGTCAGTTGGCACTGCCCAATACCCAGATCTCTTGCGAACACTTTTGAGCCTTTGTTCCGCTCAATGGCCTCTTTAATACGGTTAGTATTAAATTGGCGCGTGTCGCGAGTCATAGACTTCGAGATCTGCCTATTTAGCCGCCGAAACTGAGACGCATCACCTGAGGAAAGCAGAACCATTGCGCGCCGCTCTTCCATTAGTTTGAGAGTATGGTCTGAGAACTTTTTGGTTCCTTTTGCACGGTGGGTTTTAAAGAACTTGGACCCAACCGTTTGGACAGTTTCCACAAACCTGTTGCTGTATTCGTCCACATTTTCGCAATCATTTAGGCGCTCGAAGCGATTCTGCAATTCGAGCTGAAAGCTTTCGGGGTTTTGGATTTGGATGGGTGCAGGACGGAGCGTAGACCTTACCAATCGACGTCTTTCCAGCTTAACGTTGATATTCAATGTGCCTCTTACCAACCGGTGATCGCTGCCAGTTTTAAACGCATTGATCACAGTAACATCATTGAATATTTGCTTCCTCGTCGACATGATAAAGTCAATCTCGTTTTTGGTTGCACCATCGGGACTCATCCAGGTCCACTTGCGGTGTTCAGCTTTCCTGAAAAAGGAGTTCATCATAAAGAGGCCCTCCCTCTCAAGAAAGTCCGCCAACAGTTGGCCCCGGGAGTTCCGATTACCAACCCCAAATCGTCCCACTCTCATCTCATCGCCGCTTCGTTTGCCCAGTTTTGCGTTAAAGTCTCCCATGACAACGGTGTAATGAGTTTTGGAGGCTTGTATGGCTCTAGAGATGTCCTCATACGTAGCTTCCACCTCATCGTCAGGGTGTGTCGTAGTAGGAGCATAAACCTGTATGACCTTCAACGAATACCGTTTGGTTATTCTGAGTATAAGGTACGCTACCCTAGGCGACACACTCCCGGTCTCGACAACGTTGTTCACGAGGGACTTGTGGACGATGAACCCGACACCACCTTGGGACAGTTGTTCGCCCTCCCGGAAATAGAGCAAGTTACCGGACTTGAGGATTATCGAGTCCTCCCCCTCTCTTCGGACTTCAGATAATCCAACTATGTCCCACCGTATCTTGCTCAATTCTTCCTCCAGTTCGTGAATCTTCTCGTCAGTCCGTAATGTGCGCGTGTTAAATGTTGCCAGGGCCAGAGTTCGTTGTTGGCGGTAGCCAGGTCTCTGCCGGAGATTCTTAGCACCCCCTGCCCCGTCGCTGCCTTGGCCGCTACCGTAGCTAGGGCGAGCGGGGCCGCCGGGGACTAGGGGCCGGTTTTTGCTGTTGTGCATGTCATGGGGGGGTATTTGCCATAATTGCCACGCTTGGCAGGCGGGTTGGCGATCGCAGTAGGTTGAAGGTAACCTCAGAGAGATGCTGCTGCCCATCCTCTGGAATGGTCCCTTAGTCGCCTTTTACGACACCCACGGGTTGAGATGGGGTGGTGCAATTCTTTATCTCCGGCACCACACGGGACACATATTATATATATATTTATATATATATAATATGTGTCCCGTGTATGTGTCCTGTGTGTATATGGCATATTTAGCCATTGTCAAAGTAATTTTTCTTACAAGTAATACATAAATAAACAATATTTCCATATATGATGATGATGAATGATATTAGAAATGGGAAGTGAGAAATGATATACCCCCCAACCCCTAGAGTATCTCCGTAAAGATGTGGGGCTTTACTAAGTCCTCGGACGTACTTCTTGAGAGAATTTGAAAAGTGACGTTGCACTGTTTTGTTTCATTTGCCAACACTCATGCACACTCACGAACACTTAACGGTTAACAATCCACCATTATTTCACATTAATATTCGACTTAACACAAATTTTAGAAAATAAAATAAAACCGCAGACATGACTCACTTTCCTGCCAAGAAAAACTGTTCTTTACTTTAGGAGACAGTTGAAATTTTTTTTAAATAAAATATCCAAATATTAGCTTAGGAAGTCCAACATTTCATGGAGCAATGACATCTATCAATGTTTGTTTGACAACTCCATACTAAAACGTAAACTCTGAAAATAATGAAAATAATGGAAAAACGTTGTTATAACATAAGAGACTTGTTAAAGATTTGTTTCGTCAAACCTTTCGATTTTTCAACTTGTTTAGCGAGATGAGTTAAACTGAGGTAATGGCATTTAGATAATTTAGAAACACAACACATATACGTACATATTTTAATTCAGAGTTATAAAATTAGCTTTTTGTATTTTTACCTTGTAACACAGTCGGTTTTGTTAAGTTAAAGGCGGAAAATCAACTGTGTATCGTGAAAATTCATGAAATAAATTATAAAAAATCTTAAAACTCTTAAACTGTTACAATTTTTATTACAATTTATGTAGGATTAACGCCCTTCTCTTTAAAAAGAGCGATAGGGTTTGAGTATGAGGATGAGAGAATATTCATAATTCGTGTCCTATTTTTATAAATAACATAATATCTTTATAACGCAGGACTATTTTCTAACATTCTCCGTAAACGCTTATAGTAAGTAAGTAACTAAACGTAATGACACCTATCAAAGACACATGGAAATCAAACGCACATTAGTTATGCATTTTTTTCTACTTATATCTGATAAATGCTGCTGTTGTTCGTGTTGGGTTGAGTCTAACGAAAATGGTTAATTTGTAATTTAAGCAATAAGGTTGAACTATTTTTACTTTTGATAAGCTAACCTCTTTGAACTAAACTTTTGTAATGTTATGAATACATCTTTTACATACCTCTAGTATATATTATGTTTTTTTTTTCTTTTAGTTGATGGCTTCGTGCAATTAGCACATTTAGCCAGTGTCAAAGTAATTATTCGTACAAGTAATACAAAAATAAACAATATTTTCTTAAATGATGATGAATGATATTAGAAATGGGAAGTGAGAAATGATATACCCCCCAACCCCTCGAGTATCTCAGTAAAGATGTAGGGCTTTACTAAGTCCTCACGCGAGCTTCTTGAGAGAATTTGAAAAGTGACGTTGCACTGTTTTGTTTCATTTGCCAACACTTATGCACACTCACGAACACTTAACGGTTAATAATCCACCATTATTTCACATTAATATTCGACATAATACAAATTTTGGAAAATAAGACAAAACCGCAGACATGACGCTTCACTTTCCCGCCAAGAAGTTCATATTTTATGTTTTATGTTGTTTCATAACACTCCTCTTTTGTCTTTTATTTCGGTTATCATGCAAAGTTATGTTTGAGGGTCAAAGCTACAAATACATTCCATGGGATTTCTCCTTTCTCATTTAAATGTTTTTTACTTGTTAATTCTTTTATATTTTATAAAACAGCTCATTATATGAGTTTTTAAATAAATATTTTTTTAATCAGAAGCGGTTAGTGGTATAAGCCTAAAGTAACATATGATTCAAGTTGTACAAAAAATAAGAAGAGAATAAAAAAGTACTCAAGATAAGATAACAAAATTATCACTCAACACAAAAATGCCATTAACATTGTTATTATAGACAGGCTTAGATAAAATGTTAGTAGCAGATGGACTTAGAATAAGCTTTACCAGCACCAACCAAACCACGCGTAGTATGTACCACCACTGGGAATCAAACCTGAGATCTTTGCGCCCGAGATCGGTTGGTGGTCATATCACTAGACCACATAAGCGCTACATTTTAACTATAAGATTATAAAAGTTTCAGTCTTTTTCATAGTTTAGGAAACAGTGAAATATATGCTAGTTTCCAATTGTCTAATAATCTACGTCGCCTTAGCGGGAATCCCCCGTAATAATCTTAACGACTACATACATTCGCTATTTGTAGTCGGGGGACGTGTAAAAATTCCATAGCGGGAACGAGGGTGCCATGTTTACGTCTGTTACGAAATGAAACCATACAGTGCGCGGGAACATTGTGCACGCGCCATCTGGTGCCCATCAACTCATCAAGAAAAAATAAACTTTCTGTGAAAATAAACAAACGTTGCGCTCTGTTTAGTTTAAATCTTTTGACATATTGAAATATTAGATTTTCACAAACATGATTTTTGTATTTCTATAAGCAATAATGTGTGTTATAGGTAGCTACGACCGGTTTTCCCTCTCCGGAATTCCAATTTTCATCGCCTTCATCTATGAACAAAGAAGTATTGAACTCGGCGTTGATTAGACTTGGTGCTGTCGCGCTGCATTCTATGAAAGAGTACGTTAAAGAATAGTTTCAAAAAAATAAATATGTAATTTACTTTTAATATAATTTCATTTAACTACGCAATAAAAGTTAATTCGATGCTGAGTCGTATAAACATTGTTTAGTCTGAGCGTCGTGTATACAAAAATGAAAATAAAAAGAGACTAAAAATTGTAGAACCGGTCTCGGGCATCGTAGCTTGGAGAGCGTCGGAGGAGTGACCTCTGTTGGCCTTGACAGCTGCGCGCACTCCGCCCGTGAGCCTCTCTGAATCAACCACTAATAACTTCACTACAACATTATAATGCCGCGCCGGTGCAACTATGCGTTACATATTGCGGCCGGCTCGCTCCACGGAGACGAGCGACGTCTCCTCAAAACATGATTTGTCGTTGTTCATTTGTCTCATAAAGCACACACAGTGTTGTTAATGTGCTAAAGCTTTTACACCTATATTATCTAAGTCTTCCTACTACGGTGACAGCCTCATGGCTATAAATTATAGAGTTGATTAATGAGCTTAGACGCACATTATTGTTTCGAAAAGAAAAGAAATAAGAGATTGTTTAGGTTCAAATGCATTTACCAATGTATTAATATGTGTAAAACTGTTACAATATTTACATATTGTGAATTTACATTCATAGAATTCCTAGTGAATGAGACCTGCGAACTGTTATCTGTAGTCATATTCTTATGTTTATTTCTTACAAACCTATGCCTAACGTTTCTTTAAATAAGTGTTATAGGTTTTAAAGTTGTTACTTACCGCCGTACTCAGATATTTTTATTTTGAATATTTTAACTTTATTGAGGTAAGTAATCTACAGAATATCAACTTTCGCGTCATATCTATAAGACTTAATGTTCTTTAGAGCTTTCGATGCTTAACGCATTAAAATTTATATTTTTTAATCATAATGTAACTATTAAACCCTTAAGAACAACATTTTAATTACTTTTAAAGAATTTTGACGGCTTAATCAATTTAGAATATTAGGTAACTTATTACAAAGTATTATGAGTACCGTGTTCAATAAAGATAGTATGGACAAATGTAAAGTATGTAGCTATTGGCATAAGTGGCTTGCCATATAATATCATATCGGCGGGACAATGGGCATTCCAGTGCCGGCGGGCGGGGGGAGCGAGCCGGGAGTGAGGGGGAAGAGGGGGAGGAGGAGGATCGACATGTCTCGTCCTATTCTATTGTGTTTGTACAACGTTTTCCGGATAGGAACTTATTAATTACTTGTGTAATAAGTTACTGTTGCTTTTCTTGCTATAAAAGATAGTATAAAAAAAAATGTCTGTACTACGCTGTCATGATTATCTTTTTTTAAAGATTAAGCCATCTCTAATTTAAATATAGCCAGTTACAATTATGAAAACTAGGTTACAAAATTCCGGTAATTCGTTTTCTAAATTTTATCCAATTCTCTCTTATATTTCAGAAAATGATGGTAATGAAGCGGAACGTTGGAAATGTTTTTGCTTTACGCTTTTTTGCTTTTTACAGCACTATAATATATAAAATTGACGTGACGTGATTGACGTGAAAGCATTAAAAGCCAGAAATCAGAAAGGGCAATAAAGTATACTCGTTGATTATGAAAGTAACCTAGTGTGTACTCTTGTTAGGGGCCAGTGAAAATGTTTAAACAATTTGCATAATTATTCTTTTAAGGTTCAAACCAACAGACCATAAAGTGATCTTATAAGATTTCTGCTATTTCCTTTGAGGGACGGAACCCTAAAAAGAGGGCATTGCTTGTTGTATGTTGTAACTTACAATATAGTTTAGGTAACAGAAGATTTTAGGTGGAATACGATTGTGTCTAAAATAGCCCGCTTCCTCTTCCGATCAGTAAATGAATTATTTATTTATTTGGGACAATAACAGGTTACAATACATATTTTACAATGGTACTTATAACATAATAAAGAAAAGCCAATTAAAATTATCTACAGTTGAGATAGAATGGGTTTGTCTGGTAAAACACAACATGCTTATCGAATTATGATAAAAACAGATAATTAGATAAATACATGTTTGAACATATAAGTACATATACATACACATACAATACAAGATATACATTAATTATAACTATACATATATACATACATACATACATAAACATACATACATAATACAATCAAACTTATTAATTAATTAATGTTAAAATGTATGTAGTTGTGTCACTAGAAAAAGTTTTTTATTTTCCTTTTCTTTCTATTTTTATAAGTAAATGATGGCAATATAATTACATTCATTCATATAATATAAAATAATGCTTATTATAATTATTACGATTATAATATATAATAATCGGCATTTCCCAAAATTTATATTAACTTAGTGGGATCTGCCGAGGTTTCCCTCTCCCGGTATGACTTGAATTTTTGTGCAATGCATTTCGACAAAAAAAGATGCTTTTAATTTAGATTGCAATAAATATTTTTAAAGTGAGCCCTATTGAAATAATATGTTACGATTCCCTTTTCGATTTCCACGTATGATAACCGCTGTAAATTGGATTTTTCTCGATGAATTGTTTCATTGGATCGAATGGCTGGACAGGCTAAATTGTATAACTTTGCGATTCAGATAGGAAAACTGTTGTTTTCTATTTTGTGACATTGTAATTTAATGAGAAAATTATTATAAAATGCCTTCACTAGTGTCAAACATTTTGAAATAGTTGGACGTTTGTTTTCAGCATCATGTCGTTGAATATAAAGATAATTAAAAAAATATATAAACTTTTACACAAATGGTAGTTGAATCTTGTCAAATGTTTTACAATAGTAAGTTGTTTTATTGTAGCCATGAAGCTGTATCTACAGCTTCATGATTGTAGCAGTCGTTGACGTGGTTTTGAAAAAATAAGTTTTGCAATGGAACCTCTTGTCTATGTATAGTAATCTATATAAATAAAAATGAATCGCTAAATGTGTTGCTAATCGCAAAACTCGAGAACGGCTGAACCGATTTGGCTGATTTCTTTTTTGTTGTGTTTGATGAAGTCTGAGGAAGGTTCTTATGGAGAGAAATAACGTAAAAAATACGAGGAAATTAGTAAAAACAACAATTTTTTTTTCCCATACAAACCACTCTGTCCCCAGCTGTCAAACATTTGATGTTTTTTTTTTATATTAACGGGTAAGCACTGTGCCTTGATCTCACCTGATGTTAAGTGATGATAAGGCCAATGATGGAAGCGCACTTCACCCGGGATCCTCAACTAGTGAGGTACTGGATATCTTTTCTCTAGCTGCCGGAACACAACAATGCTACAAACATTGAAGTTATGGCGACATATTTAGATAAGATGGTGGTAGCTAGCCAGGCGGACAAACAAGCCCTACCACCAATCAAACCGAGTACACAAACATGTACTGACCCCCGCTGGGAATCGAACCCGGGACCTCTGGGTCTAAACCGGTCGGTCTTAACCACTAGACCACAGAGGCGTTTATACAATTACGTCAATCAAAATAAAACAAAGGCGCGTTAGGATTATCTTTGGTATGCCTTCAAGTTGATTAGAGGTCAGATTTATTTATTTACGTGCCAAGTAATCAAACAAAAAATATCGTGTAGGTACCATATGGCATTACAATAAAAATATAATCACATTAGCTATTACAAAAGTCACGATAAAGTCTTGAAATGTTATTTTATTTCTATTAGACTGCGACACAGGCCAATAACTTTTGACAGAACGAAATCTGTCGGGGTAGCTATTAACAAAAAACAAATCAATGTAACTTTGTTTTAGAGAAATAGGGCAGAACAAGGTCTGCCGGGACAGCTAGTGAAAAATACATGTTTACAAACTATTGTTATAAACTTTGAATAACTTTTATTTAAGAGTTGTTTAATGTAATTTTGCTTAACTTTAAAATCGACTACTTACTATACTCGTATTTAATCAGCAATAAATCCCTATCTCTATCTTATATAGTAGCAGACTTTCCCATATTAACCCATTTGAATTTCTCACCCTGATACTTTTTAGGGTGAGAAATTCAAATGGGTCAATATGTTGTTTAAGCATTAATAATAATGAAATATTATAAATAGAGAGACAGATTGTCAGTACCCTTTATTCGTTATCGTATTCTTGTTATTTGGTTTTATTACGAAAACAGTAGTGTCAAATGTCGATGGCTATCATTTTTCTCCCAAGGAAATATCACCCCTGCAAGTGACAACGCACGCGCTCAGCTTCAAGTGATAAAGACAGCTCCATACAAATTCGATACTCGAGCTTTCGTAATAGACCCCAAGTTCTCAACATTCACTAGTCATTCTTCCTGAAGAGAACAACAATTGTTCGAAGTTAAACTGGTTGTTAAATGTCAACAATTGCAAACACGCTGTGACTCGTTCTGTAGGTCGTTTGCCCTTAGGGAAAATAGTAGTGAATGCTGACTTCTATAACTTTATTTACATAATACATTGTAAGCTGCGTTTTGTTTCAATTATCTGTAATACGTTGCGTTGTAAGTGGAATACGACATACTTACTAATAATATTAGAATATTTGTTATTGAAATATTTAATAAAGGTTATTGTCTCGATCCAGAGACGTACATATTCGATTCCGAGTGGGGGTAAATATTGTTCCCGGTTTGGTAATAGGGCTTTTTGTCAGTCCACGTGGTTATATAACTTCTGATCTAAGTCTGCCGCCATATCTACCTACATAGAACAATTCTAACAGAATTGTTAAGTTCCGAAATGATTGTTGATGTACTGAGCCACAACCTTAGTACTTGAGCGTTCTAGTTGCTTTGCGCTTACGACGCACCGCTAAACAATTAATCTAATACGTAGCGTTTGCGCCCCGTATCATAACAAAACTGTTTTCTTCCCTTCCAATTAAAACTACAAACTATTTAAAAAAAATGAACTAGCATATTGAATTGTGTGTTAAGACTAATCTACTAAGAAAATTTAGATGCATAAATCGGTCTAGTTTGCATGTACAATGCAAATCTATGTTTTAAAAGAGGTTACTTTGATATTTTTTCTCTGTTATAAAAGTTAACAAATCGTGTTACTGCAACTAGCAAAATGAAGTAAATTAAATGAAAAATCATGTCATCAAATATCACTTTCATATATTTTGTAATTGTTGGGAAAATTCAAGATCCCCGCCACGTAAATTTCCAAAATCATCGAATTGAATTAAGGCCGACCACTTCCTTGTTGTAAAACAACAAAAAAATAAACTTTCATAAATATAATTTATTAAGTAAATGTCGTAGGTAACTAAGTTTCGACCGTTATAATAAGTGTTTATGATATCTTTATATTAGGGGTAAATTGTTCAGAACTACGTTAGTTTCACCCACGTTCAACCAGTAAACTTATTTAAATCGAAAACTGCGGTGATTTTGTGGGTTTACCGAGTTATTTTAATAACATTGCACAATCGCTTGGTTTAAGCAATAACTAGCGGCTAATTTCATCGAAATATTTAATGTGACGATCATAACCTTTTGTTCTGGCTGAACTTTTAGTCGATATAGCGGCATGCGGGCGCTCATTGTCTGACAAATTGCCGCCGTAACGTTAATATTTAGACCCACACATAGAGTGCTACGTATTTATTTACATTGTTGCACGTATCATGTTGCTTTAATTTGAAATTTTCATGTTTAGCGAGCTAATGGGTTTTACAGGTACGTAATTTGTTTGATGTTACATTTTGGATGAAAAATGTTACGGTAAGGCTATATATACTTATATTCGTAAGTATCTAACTTTATCTGCTTGTTTTAGAGCTTTAAATTGAAGTGTAACTGTAAATACTTAGGTATATAGTTGCGTCATCCCTCTTGTCTGTCTGTCCAGGCGGATGTAGAGGCCTACATCACAGCCGTTTTGCTGCAGACAGAAATCGAATTTTTTGCAAAACAGACATTTTTATTATACAAAATTATGGAATAACATTTAAAATAGGCGTTCATTGTTAGGGTACATGAACATACCCTACCTACATACATGTACGGTCGTAATATTAAATAATTCAGACTAATATTGAATTAGTTGTTTTATTTGAATGAGCCTGCTTGCAAAAAATATGTAAGTAAGTAAGATAACATTTTTTAATTATTTTCTTTTATAAATACCGAAAAATAAGCTAAAATCCTCCGAAATTTTGTCTACGAAGCTTACAAGGGAAAACAATGAGAATTAATTCTTGCCAAGCAGTTTGGTACATTTTACTCGAAAGTTATTTCAAATATTCACAATATTCGTGAAAAGAACAACAATATCTCAGGTTTCTTAATTAAAAATTAAAACATTCACTAGCTTCCGCCCGCATTAAAGATTAGATTAGATTAGATTAGATTTATTTATTGTGCAAGGAACTCAGGTACATTACAAAGAAATCCAGATCTTAAAGCTAATACAGTTTCACTGGCTCCCACCTTTACAGGCGTTACACAAAACGAAATACACAATTTATAAAATTATTATCAATAAAATTAAATTAATCAATCAATTAATATAATAAAACAATAGAAATATAGCTGCCAAAAATGTCGATAATATATGTCAATAGAGATAAAAGTAGATATTACAATCACAAATGTCTAAAACTAATAAAATTAAAAAGAGAATAAAATAAAAATAATTAAATTGCGATGTCCAAGTCCCTGAATGTCAAAAAATTGGTATCGTTTTTATTATCAAAAAATTCCTTTAAACTATAAAAATTGTGAAAAGTTAGCCATCCATGAAGTTTTCTTTTAAATAATCCAATATTATTAATAGCTTTCAATTCATTAGGTATTTTATTATAAATTTTAACACACATAACGAGACAGCTCTTAGCATATTTATCTGATCTTGGAATGGTATTTAATACAAGTCTATGTGGGTCTCTCCGTAGTCTGCTACACTGATTATCGGAAGCTTTTTTGAAAAGGTGCTTATGCCTATTTACAAAAACGCACACTTCCAGAACGTAAAGGGATGGCAGAGGCAGCAGACCCAAACTCCCGAAAAGTGGTCTACAGGACTCATCCGGTCGAATACCACCTATGGCCCTGATGCATTTCTTTTGTGCTATAAATACTCTCCGCCATTCCGTACAGTTCCCCCAAATGACAAGACCGTATCGTAAAATTGAGTCTACATACGCATAGTACGTGAGAACGGCAGTATTTTTATCCGTTACCTTTTTAACCTGGTTAATTGCGTATGAAAACCTATTGATTCGTTTTAAAAAAAAAAAAAGTTTGTGAAAAAGTCTTTATCGCGTGTCCCCGGGAGGATTTGACTGGGATAAAATGTAGCCTGTAGGAATCCGGAATAGAAATGGATACCAAACGCGAGGGCAGCTAATGTAGCATGGTGTTAACCGCGCCGTCACCTTTCGAATCCGCAATATGCTTTTTCACGTCTCGTTTCAGCTAGTGCGACTTTTATTTGTCATTCGATCACGTTAACGAAAACGATATTTTTTATAGTCTTGTTTGACAGCAGCAGAATGCTGCTTCAGTGTTATACAAAATCCCGTCTGCGTTAACGTGATCAACTGTGCGATAATAAGTCACACTAAGCACCGACGAATAAGGAGGGGATTTTTTAGGAAGTTCTTTTGATTTCCTAATTTTTATGTTTCGATTGATATAGCGGGCAACAGTAAGGTAACTTATTAACTAACACGTTAAATGTTTAAAACCATCCCCTGTCTCTGTAACTCCCGTGTAGCCAGAATCCTTGAACAGTGAAGTGAAGCTTAGGTTGTCATAGGTAAAGTTCATTTGTCTTAGGACCTGCAACGGAACTCAATTAGAAGTTTAGGAGGAAGGAAATTTGGCATCCAACTACTTACCAATGTTAAAGGCAATTTTTTATGCCTAAATTGGGAACGTATGATAATATGTTATATGTTATGATAATATTATATAGTTATAAAGCAATACTAAATGGACTTTTATTCGAATTAAAATATTTTATTACCCAGTAAAGGGTCACGGGTTGTTTAGGGTAGATACCCTAAACAACCCGAACCGCATTCAGATGAATGTGGTTCGTATGGACCGTACATAAATTCAATCATAGTTGACGAGCGTAGTAGTCCCTAAAATAGTAGTAAATAGTAGGTAGGTTTTATAATGTTCTTCAAGCAATAAACTGAAAGAAAGTTTAGAACGAGATACAATTTTTTGATAGACTTAACATTTGTAAGTGGTGAAAGATAAAAGACTATATTGGGTCTATTAGGCCTGCTTGGTGAGTTACAGCCCAGTCTCTCCATGCCTGAGTCCAGCAGTGGGACGTTCATAGGCTAATGACGATGATGATGATGAATAAACGGCTTAGTACCGCTAGCTCCAAAAATCTGTGCATCTCTGTTATAAGCTCTGCAAGCTACACTTAAATATTTTTTATTGAAGTATTACGATGATCTTCATGGACATATCGTTACCATTTTTTTAACCTACTATAAAACTAATAGGTTTTTATTGTTCGCTAAGACATTATTTTCTAAGTAAAGTATTCTGTTATCTAGATTGTGATTTTATTACCGTTGAAATGTCAGACAGTTGATATTATCAGATTACGTAATGTAGGTCAGGTTGGGTACCTTTTAAACGTTGTCCTAGTTTGAGCAGCACTTACTAAATTCAAACGGTTCTTAGCAATGTGCAGTAATAAATTGTTTATTTGTGTTTCTACCGCTTTGTGTTTCTATTTGACTGAGCTGTTAAAACTGCTGATGCTTGTAACACCATGTGTATAAATTGAGCGTTAAAAACTTCGTGGTCGTTACAATAAAATATACTATTTTACTCGTATGTATGTTAATGAAGTGTTGAACCAAATTACTTATCCTCCTTGCTTTTATACTTCTATATTAAAACAGTTGTAGAAACTGGTGTGTAGCTATGTAGCTTCTTAACAATGTCGCGATGTTTTCGAATGGCAACGAATTTATTCCACACGACGGATTTACAAGTACCTATGCAGACACCCGAGCTCGCCGCTTGATTCCATCCTGATTTTCTGACATATTGCTCTCTCGTTTGCTGTGGACACGACCTCTTCACTCTATTTGGTGTACAATATTTTTTTGTCTGAAATGTATGAGACAGGTGAAGCTACGATTACTTTAAATATTTATGTTTTCAAACTGTTCACTTCTTCATTTATAGTTTTAAGAAAAATCTTTTCTCCAAATAGTGAATAGACATGAGTTTTTTTAAATGATCTTGTAATCAACTAAGTGTGTTCTATATTTATACGTTTTCCATATTAAAAAATGTTTAGCATCTCCGTATGTGTTGCTTATAGTACGCAATTAAGTACGCTCAAGATCATGATATTAAAATAGTATAGTTAATTGGTTAATAACGATGTTAAACCGCTTGATATGTTTCCAATAAGTACTTTATGTATATTCTTAAGTTCATAAAATATTAATAAGCACTCTTGAACAAAATAATATCCTTATTACACAAGAAACAACCACTCAGTTAGGGCTCAACGCGAACATGAGTTTGTTCAAACCAAAAACCGGTTCGTAAGAGAAATTGTTAACAGTACTTAATGAGTTGGTAACTAAACACAAATATTACAGAATATCGTACTTATTCAGTTACGACTCGCTGTAGACGATCACTTTCGGGAACAGTTAAATATTTCTATGATTCGGTGTATGAATTCATTTGTATTCTGTAGTATTTCATTAATTAACACACACATTGCTTAGTACCTAATTTAAATAGAGATACAATTTAGTTTTAATCATGGTAGAAAAATTAATATCCATAGCTCTAGCTATAGCTATAGCACTGCTGGGCAACTTTGAAATCAAGTCATCACTACAATTGATGGGTAATAGCTTAATCACCACGCTTGTCAAATGCGGGTTGGTGATCACAAACCCAGGCTTTGCATCGAAAAATCCGAAACACACTTTGCCTGACATGGGAATTGAACCCGGGACCTTTCGATACCTGAACGATCGCTTTGCCACTCAGCTAACGAGGCATTCATCACAATCATGGTAAAACATTAATATTTTTCTTAATGTATTGGACGTCTTATATACATATATAAAAAGTATTTGAAGACCACATTATAGGTAATTTAATTGCCGTACATTATTTATTGTGACACTTAGATGTTGTTTTATTGAGGGCCCGATGGAATGAGACTTTTACGATAGGGGTCGGTGGTAAATATTTATCTCGACTTAAGTATTATTAAGTCAAAATTCATTGACGGAGTTCGCAACCTTTTCCATTTCGTGACATTAAATGATTACAGTTGAAAAATATAACCAAGTATAAATAAAGAATATCAGAAATGTTGGTAATGTGCTCAACTCAATGGTCATCTTCGATCTGCTGACAGATCGAAGATCGTCACGTTGTCAGAACGTTGACGTTGCAACGTCATTGACGAATAGAGCTCATTTTTTGTGACCCCGAACTTCAGGTCCGTGCCCCGAACATTTACATTCGTAGTTCACTCATGTTCAGGAGGTACTTAACCAGAACGAGCACATTATGCCATCGACAAAATTAAGAGATGGCGGAAAGACGCAATGAGCAACCTCGGGTAATCTGACAAGTAATTCTCTTAACGTAAAGACCAAAACAGATCCAAATGAGTCAGTCAGTAGGTACCGAAAACGGACGGTCAGTGGGAAGAAGAAGAACTTCTTTAAACGCCAGTCGTTTACAAGATTGATTGCAGCAGTGTGTTGGACCGACAGGCAATAGTCCATAATGTCAAGGAACATATTCCAGCTGTTAAAAATCTACCATAAACAACCCTCAGTAGCTAAATAAGTACAACAACATGCAATTGAAAATTAATTATACTAAACTTTAACAGGGAAGATTGATACAAAATCAGCTGATATTCTTTGATTAACTAGTGCAAACCACCGCTACATACGATAAACAGTAGAGGATGTACTGTCAGTGTGGTTGGGGTGTGTGTGTCCTATAGTCCCATCAACACCTGTATTGACAATAAGCGGGTAGATCTAGAATTGCTGCTGTCACACGCGCCATGCAAACAGACAGCGCCCCGCGCCTTCATCCTGTTCCATGGTAGTTTCTTAACATCTTCGGCCTATCGCTTCATAGTTGTAGAGTTAAAACCATGAAGCATTCCACCAAAGCAAAGGGCTGATGTAACTTAGTAAAAAGTTTCGCGGCTGGTTAATACTTATGTAGCTTTCGCGATTACGCTATTCAATTATAGAGAACAACCAATCTGTTACTTGTAAAGAAGTAAAAACAAACCTTATCCAAAGACAATGCGGATCTCAAACCGCTTGACCATGGAGTCTGCCTTTAATAAAGCCGAACGTACTACAGGCATGCTGGTGTAATACCTCCATAGTGTATTTTATACGATGTAATCTAAGGATAATCGGAAGTTAATTGGTAAAGGTACTTTATTAAACAAAAATAGCCTACATCAAAATAACGACGTTCTATAAACATTGTTATAAGCAACGTCGACTTGAAGGCTGTGATCGTGGAATTATATGTATGTAATAATGCAGGCTAGTGATTTAGTACAGGTTTTGCTCGCGAGGATCTATATTTCTTAGTTCGCGAGGAGGGAAGACGTTATGACTGAAACTTGCGTCGTTAGAATCGTTTCTGTTACAAAACAATTTTAATATATTGTCGTTTCCGAATATATAATTTTTTTGTTATGATATTGTTGAGTTCTTATATTATATAGTTGAACTCGGAAACGAGAGTTACTTGTGCGTATTAAGATCCTAAGTAATATGGTTTTCTACTAATAATATTGAATACTATACATTAAAATGATAACGTTAATTTTAAATATAATTTTGTACTCTTTGCAGGATCTGTGGTCGGGAGACCGAGGTGATAGTCTTATCAAAATTAATTTGTAACTTACGTGTTCAATATCCTTTCAATACAAAACCTAATTATATATAACTCTTTAGAAACATATGTTTACGAATAACATTCGGTGCACTGAATTGTATTGACGTAACAATATAACATCTGTATAAATGAAACTAATAGCACATCAATCAATCACCGCCTTTGGTAATGTAAATATATGTGCTTACTTACATAACATAACTACTTTTATCAATTTCATAAATACATATAACTTATGTTTGGTGGTTAGTATAAAACACAAATACATTCATGTATGCTTGTTAAACGAAGCTAAAACTGTACTTAGAAACGCAACCAACTTAGGTGTACAAAATATAAGTAATACCATAAAAGTAAGTTATCAGACGTTTTGTATTAATATTTCATGAATCTCCAAGGTTTTCCTGTTCTCCCGGCAAAAGTAGGTTTACTCACACTACAGAAAATCCAATTCGCTGTCTCGTACACACGCGCGCACACAGGCACGCGTGACTTGAGGGAAAAATAAAATTTCTCGCTAAGTTTATAATGGGAAAACTTTGAGAACCACTTAATTATGTTAATGTTTGAAACAAAATTTTAGAAGAGATGTTTTAACATAGCAATGTTTTATTTGGAAATAGTATTAAATTAGAAAAGTCGTAGGTATACGATGCTTACGGGGAAGTTTCTCTAGTTAGGAATACGGAAGCGTAGTAATACTGGTGTGGTATACTTGTAGTGAAAAGTAAAGGCGTTTTCTATTGCTAGACAAATGATGCACACGCTTAACAAGTAAATGAAATTGTTTAGTTTTATTACATAACTTAGTTTACAAAACTAATTGTATTCAAAGATTGATGGATAAATCATACTTAGATATATTTAAAAAAAAAATTAAAACACAATGTGCATGCTGAAATGTTTCAAAACTTCTGTGCTTAGTGAAATGATTCTTGTTTACGTGATCAAGAGAATAAAAAAAACACATTCATATGTCAGGAGCAAAGTTTTAATTTTTTATAATAAAGTCATGATTATAGATAAGCTATTTCCTTATAAATAACACGACTTTCGTGTTCCAATAAAATAACGTAATAAAAACAATTATTAAATAGGTACATCGCCAACAAATACGCTTTACGCCCTCATAAAAACGACAATAAAGTACGTCCCCACATTACCATCGGAACATAGCCTCAGAAGCAGCACGTCTTCATTACCATCGAGCAGTACAGCGGTACCGAATATATCGGAATAAATCATAGAGCATTAGCTCATTTTCATTTTAATGAAAAATATTATTTCCTTGGAAGGAGATATATCCAAACTTTACATCCGTCATTTTGCATGGGCCAACGGTCGAGTGGCGGCGGCAGGGGTGCAAGGGGGGCGCGGCGGGTGGAGCGGCGCCACCCCGGGCCCGTCCCCCCGCGGGATCGATACGTCATTTGAGCCGGTCGCCATGGAGACCGCGAACGGAGCGGGGCGGCGCCGCGGCGGGATGGTGGGTGCACGGGTTCCGCGGCCCGCGACGCCCGCGACGCCAGCGACGCCCGCGAGCCCTCGCCAAATGAAAAAATAGATACAGCCTTATTTGGGACAAATCCCTCTATAAAAATACGCCGGTTAAGATGACGCGCGCCTCTCACAAATTGTTTGCTTTTAATATCTCGGATCGTGTATTCGGGATTATCATTCCTTATTTCCAAGTATTTGTGTTTAATTAATTTGTTTCTATTATTATTTCAGGAACTGAATGATCATTCTCACTACTGCGATATGTTAGAGATATTATTAATTTACCCATCGTAAGAATGCGGAAATAGCCAGAGTATACAATCCGTCGGATGAATACCAGGCGCTACTAGGTGCTACATTGTGTTTGTCGTGAAGTTAATTTCTATAAATAACTCATTGATTTATTTGATCCTCAAATTCTCTACAATAAATTTTTCCTACAACTAAACTATTCATAAAACTTGTAAATGTAAACTAATAAAGTGTTTCATCTATTGAAATAACATAGTCGTACACATCCTCTTAGTTATGTACACTAAATTGAATGAATTCCATTAGAATAAGCTGATTATCTGCAAGTGCTCTAACTGTAGAGACGTTGCACCGCTCGAAATCTGGCGAGTAATGCAACCCAATCAAGTTGGGCCTTTGGCCGGCCCTAGCATGAGCTATCTAATGCAATCAACTAAGCTTACATTTTATTCGACTTCTGTTAACGTTAAATAACAACCATGTTTTAAAAGTCACACGAAATACTGGCAATCCATTACGGCTTTAAATTAAGAAGGTTTTCGAAAACTCACTTCATTACCTTCCACATAATTCTAAAGAGAGAGATTGCTTTGCCGTTTAAGTAATGGTTCAAGGCTTATAATTTTGGGAATACATCCCGTTTTTAAAGGTTTACAACACATTTTTATTTTCGTCAAGCAATATGTCCTTAAATTAATTATAACAAGCATACTACATAAAAAGCTCTAACATTCTAAATAAGTACAATTATGAAGACTCAGAGATATTCTAAGGTACAGGCGAAGGTTACCCTTCATTGAATGCGAAAACATTTAGATTTTGCGTTCTTTAGAACTCCGATGTAGGTATTACTTAAGTTAAATCATCACTTAAGTTAAAAGTCATAGTGCAATTCTCTTTAACTTCGAATAAGTAATATGCATGTAAAATAAATAAAGTTTTTATTTACAGAAATTAGAGACTTTAAGTACCTTAATGTGACCTATAGTTCTATCTATATTCAAATGAGATACTAGATACTTATGTAGGTACCTTTGATTTTTAGGAGAATGATTCCTAATAATTCTACTAGGTACTCAACAGTAATAAAAGTCCTCTAAAACCATCATTATTAAAAACGTTACGTCAAATCATATCAATTAAACTTAGGTATATACAGCTCGGTCAAAGTTCAACGAATAGACGTGATTTGATTGTCCGAAATATTGTTTCGTTGGTTGCAAACTCAATCTTGGAAGCCTATTCAGGCTTCTCTCTAAACTTAATCATGTCAAGGAAATAACAACTTGATAGTATAACTTCAGCGATTTCCTGAATGGTTTCGTAAATTGGACCTTTTTTAGATGAACTGATATTGTTCAACTTTTCTATTGTGAATTTCGTTCGAAGTCCCTTGTTCATGTCAAGCAAATATCTTAGATTTTAGATGACTATAACGGCTTTATTGTGACTACGAAAATTTGATAAGACTGTAACCGAAAAATATATCTGAGTTATATAAACTGATATCCCTATCTTATGTGTTTATGATTTTTAGATATGATGGTAATAATATCTTTAAAAGAATATGCAATCCCAACATTTTAAGTATATCAGATAGTAGTTAAGAACTATGATAGTATTATAAATAGTAATCAACAAAATAGTAACACCAAAGTAAAATATTAGTATCCACTTGTAAAAACATCCAAAGTGGTGCTAGCGTCTTCCCTTTTATACAACAACACAGACTATTTCCAATCGATTGGAATCGTAAATGTTCGTTTATGTATGTGTGTGCATGGCAGTGCGCCGAGCCAAGTTCTACAACTGTCTGACATCATATAGATTTTGTGTTTTAACAACCTTAGTTAGTTCGTCTTTCGGTTTACTTTGGATTCTAGAATCATACTAGTCATACTAATTTAATTATACTGAAATTTTTGTGACAGATGTGCTCAACTTTA
Source organism: Eudonia lacustrata (assembly GCA_947562085.1). NCBI lineage: Eukaryota > Metazoa > Arthropoda > Insecta > Lepidoptera > Crambidae > Eudonia > Eudonia lacustrata. The sequence continues at coordinate 13,814,826 of OX387314.1, forward strand.
CAATTAGCTAAGATTAAAAAAGGCCCTTAAAAATTTACCTTGTAATTGCTACTCTTGCTTGAACATTGTTGACTGACAGAAAAAATGCACAACCTCTTATAAAAGTTGATCAAAACTCTTTTAAATCCAGTTGTTACTGAAACTTTTTTTGATCTTACATCTTTTGGACATTTGAGTTGTCCGGAAGACTACTAATAATTTCTATGAAAAAAATGGAAACTCACTTTACATGTTTTGATCGTTATAACGATCGGTAGTAACAACTGGGTCTGTTAGTGATTCTACCTGGCTGCAGGTCCCAATCGCGGTATTATACCTCAGATTGCAAAATGTTTGTCTGATGTTCATGCACTTTTTGTATTTAAAACATGAATCATAGAGGCAGTGTTCGACACAGTTTTTTTCGCCAAAAAATAACATAGATTTTCATTGAAATTTTACGGGACAACAGCAAGGAAGCAAAAAGGAGGTCTGTATTAAATTGTTGGTAAACAAAAATTTAGTCGCTGACTTCTATTTTTGATGATTAATGGAAAAAATAACAATTACTTTTTCCTACCGAACGCTGGTGCTGTCTGTACGAACATGTTTATCCGTTATCTAGTTGCAATTGTGCAGTCTTTGCTCCAGGCCGATATTTAGATAACTTCATATTTTATTTATCGAAATTTCACGAAGATTTGTAAAAACATACGTACATAGTTATAACAATAGTTGTGGTTTGTAGAGGTCCTAATAATATTAAATAGCAGAACAAAATGTTAAATTATCTACTTCCGTAATATAAACGTTAAGCTGAGCTATAGCAGCTTACACTAAGCTATAGTTTTTAAACCCTTGTTTATTGTATTTTATAGCTCATATTTATGTTATATCTTCTTTTTATTTTAAGTCAATAAATATTTTCTTTTTTTCTTTAAACTCGTATTTTTCTACTGTAGAGTGTAAGTGTCTCTGTTCATTTTCGTCTGCTACGAACAAATAAAACAAAGAATGTAGAGCATGGTATATTTTACATTGTATCCGAATCCTCTACTTGTCTTAATTTAGGCGGTTGCGTACTCGTAACTTCAAAGTAAATGTGAAGTATTAACAAAACTCAAGCACAAAATTCTCACTCGCCCCTGATATAAAGTGTAGAACTTGGCTCCAATCTCTACCGTTTGCGTTTCAACCCGTTTCTCCAAACGTAATAATATGCATACACATTCAATTCACATTCAATATGAAATAACACTAAATTGCCACATGGGTGGAATCTGTTTTGGCGATTATCTTCTTATATTGCCGTAGTTTAAAGCTAATTATGGTTAACAATGTTATTAATGTTAAGTAACATAATTATTGTAAGGATTTATGTATAATACCAATTATTAATATGATTCGGACATCGATTTTATAATCAGTAGAGTTCGCCATTTATTATTCACAAAGTTGTAGGTACGTAGCCACAAAATGTACGAAAGTAACTAAATAATCTAATAAAATGTTGGAACCTCTTAAGACTGTACAAAAGTGTCTATAGATACTTATTTATTACTGTACAATACAACCTACAAATATACAAACTTTCAAATACGTGTATTTGCTTATACAAACAAGAAAGTTAGCGAACAATATAAAAGTAATGGGATAGACTGAGACAGTTGACGCGACAGCGTATTGGTGCGAGTGAGAGGAAGTTATTCAAATTGAGGGTACATATTTCTACATAGGTAACAAATAGCTTGATGAGATAAGTATGGATACGGCGGGTATTAATAAATCCGTCGTTTTTATTTTAACCTTACGGTAGAGCATCTTAGAGTATCATATTAATATTAAGGTAGAGTACCTTAGAGTATCATATTAAGTTATTATTTGAATGCCATATTTATATTTGGGATTCATTGTTAAAATGATGGATAGTAAAGAAAGATATATATTTTTTGTATAGTGCCATGTTTGTTTAAAAATAGAGAGTAAGATAAATCTATAATATGTATTTGATTGTTTGTTAATTCACTACATTACGTAAATATGTATTATATTTTGGTTAGGTCTAATGACCTAACCGAAAAAATCTGGTGCTAATGGATATAAATAAAACTGAAGATTTAGCGTTAAACTCCTTTAAAAAAAATTATAATAAGAGTGTGAAAGTTCCATTGTGTAAACTAATCATATTTTAATGTTAAAAAAAACTACATAAAATGTAAACACTTATACCTTTTGAAATAAAATGGCATTTCCATGTTATGATAACGTAACAAAAAGTAGAAAAGTTGAAGAGAGTTGCAGGAGCAACTTCAATAACAGGTATTTACACTGTTTGAATATGTAGGTTGTGCAGGTAGTTTCAGATTTTTCCAATTTTGAATATAAAACATTGTTATTATTTTAAATTAGTCTATTTATAAATACATAAGTGAAATAGCTTGTTAACAACGAAATAAAATATGAGGTTTTCAATGCTTTCAAAGCGAATAAAAAACCTCTTTGGTTGGCAAACAGAACAATGAACCTATAAATGGAAAAAGTAGGCAGGTACCTACTAAATATTAAGTGTCTATAAGTTACATTGCTAATTTAAAACTGTTTTGTATTACGACCAAGTCGTCAATAAAATATTGTTTTGCAATAGATACTCTTGACTCGTAATAACTTGAACTAGAATTAACAATACTCTCTGGCAATATAAATAATTACGGAAGCAATAAAGAGAAAATATAATATTCTTTTCTTTATTAAAAACTTGGAACAATAATTTCTGTACTTCCTACAACAAGCTTAGCGACATCTACCCATAAGCTCTGGAAATTTGTTATAGAGCCTTTAGCATGCTTACAAACCGTGAGTGCTTTCAAGTTGGAGCAGAGGGGTATTTAGTTCCATGGTTCATCGCGTGTCTTGAGGGCGCTCTGTTGCTGTTAACAGTCTAAAATCAGGCCGCGTAAGTAAAAGCTTTTGAATTGAATTAAAATGTATGAATATAAAAAATAGTAAAAATATAGCTAAATATTTAGAAGAATAGCCTAAATTTAACAACAAACGCAACAAGGCAATGAAATCTCTGTTTGATTAATTTAGTTGACTTGGCTATGAATGAAATATTTAAAGTTGTTTTTAAATATTGGCATGGACCAATAATATATTATTAGCATGATATTGGATATAAAATAATAGTTAATAATATAGAATAATTGAACCAATTGTGGAAGAATGCAGATAAAAACTGATGTAGCGTACCTAAGTATCTATTTTCGAATGGTCGATTCCATAGCGGGAGTTTTACTATTACTACTTCAGGAAGAAACATCTATCCACCACACACGAAGGATGAAGAAAATTAGGCTAACTAAAGGTTTATTCAAAACTTTTTAAGAGACGACAATATTGCATGGTGGTTGCATGACGGTTATCGCTATGGCTTGACCCAAGGATTTTATCTTATCTTGCCTAATTTACTTTACTTGTCTTGATTATTGTTTCCAAAATGCAGAATTATGAAATTTCCTTGATAGAAAAAAAAATCCAAAGTCTAAAGTCACCTCCAAACAGCATCTATTTAGATGATTAGTTACTTATTTTTGACAGCGCAAATTGGTGAAATTCTTGTATTTTTTTCGAGTATGAAAGTAATGAGTCATCATAACTAGTCCCTTTACTCTACTGCTTAACATAGGCCTTACTAACATAACTATCTTCCCAGTTTAAAATACTTTTCGCCTTATGCCATAATTTATTATTGATAGTTAGTCCTTTAAGTTCCAAAAAAGCATCTTTACGCACGTGAGTGGCAACCCGATATTAGAGGGTCGAAGTACACGGTCGAAATACACTTTGTCCGTTGAAGACGGACAAAGTGTATTTTGGATTTTTTAATGCATAACCAGGGTCCTCGTATTGGCAAACATGGTCGATCATAAAGCTAATAATACCTATAAATGTTAGCGAAATTTTGAATTTGAATTTGAATTTGATGGAATGGCATTGCAACGGGTAACTTGTGAGAGATCTCGGTGTATGGTTTGATACCAAACTGACGTTCAAATCACACTATGATCATATAATAGGGAAATCTAAAAGGATGCTTGCTTGCTTGGTACAATACTTTTGTGCGATCTCAACTTGAGTACTGTTCGTCAGTGTGGACACCTGTGACATTGGCTAACGCTGGCCATTGGCTAACGTTGTGTACGATATAAAATCAATCAATCGCTTTCAAATTTATATTGAAATCTCTGTAAAACTGTTGTAATATATTATTTTATTAGTTTGTAAGCTGCTTTTGTACAATATAGTAAATAAATAAATAAATTCATCGCCAGAGTCAATAGATGACTAAGAACTAAAAACTTTAAACGTTCATTTTTCAATTAAATTGTTTCGATTTCTGGCTAATGGTAGTAACTTTAAAAATATTTTTAAATACAGATACAGAACTTTATTATTCTATTTCTATTCTATCATTGACCGGTTAGTTTCCATATTTACAGCATTTATAAGCAGTGATAGGAATAGGTAGTGCCTATTCACCTAAAGTTCAGAAGAAGAAGAACAGAGACATGATTCGGGGACTTCCTTACGACATTTTTTTTTCTGGGACAACTTTGCCCTAGCAGCAGTTTATTAAAAATAATGTTAATTGGAATAAGTAGGTACTAACCTGAACATTACAATTTATATTTTCGGAATATTACAGAGATTTAAATACTAATAAAATATGAATTTCAAACAAATTGTCGGTCATAAAATTGTCGAATGGAATCTTTGTAGATACAACCTTATTTTTAGTTTATACGAAAATCGAAACACGGGTCAAATATTTTCATATAAAAAATCAGTAAAAAAAATTTAAAATAATATCTTTAAAACTCACAAAGTTACAAGTTTTTGTGCTGTTCCGTTGTGTTCTTTAGTATGGTATACTTTATTTGAGATTTTGTAAATATTATTTGGTCAAAATGTAACATGGTATAAAAAATCTATTATTGATTGTGAACAAACAGTTTTCAGGTTTCGTAAAAACTAAAAATAACATTGTATATATCGCAGTAAGATAAAGTGAAGCATTCAGTGCTATGTGTAATTCTATATGTCATGAGCAGTAATAAGAATAGGTAGTGCTTTTTCGGGGAACAGACAAAAAGTGAAGATTTCCTTAAGACAATTTTTTTTGGGGCATTGTCTTGAGAATGCGTCACTTGTACAGTTCATGTTACGTAAAAAGACGACAATTTGTTTTATTAGAATTTAATTTTTTCTAATATTCCGAAAATATAAATTGTAAAGTTCGGGTTAGTACCTACTTATTCCAATTAACATTATTCTTAATAAACTGCTGCTGGGACAAAGTCGTCCCAGAAAAAAAAATAGTACTAAGGAAGTCTCCGATTTATGTCTCTGTTCTTCGAACTTTAGGTGAATAGGCACTACCTATTCCTATCACTGTTTATAAGTCTTTCTTTTATATTATTTTGAATTTTGCATTCGCAATGCTATACATGGTGTTTGGTAATACCTGTATAATCCCGAATATGGCAGATAGCGTACCGTTCACAGAACCTTGGAAAATTATGAACATAACTGAAAAGCACCACATGGCCGAGATATTGAGGTTCTTTGTTACTAAGTAAAACTGTAAAGTGACAACCCTAGGTCAAGCTGGTACGTTGTTCGTCAACCTCATGGTTAAACATAAACAGAAGTCGAAACATTGCAGAAATGAACAAAAAAATTTTAATAAAATTAATTTGAGTTTTTTTATGGAAAAGTAAATCTACGTAAATATGATTTTATATGTTATCACAGTGTTCTTTATACTTGGTTGAATGGCTATGTTTCGGGAATAAATTACACCTATTACCAAACATCCAAACATTATTATTATTTTTTTTATTAGAAGGAGGCAAACGAGCAGTTGGGTCACCTGATGGGAAGCAATCACCGCCGCCCATGGACACCCCCGCAAAACCAAAGGAATCACAGATGCGTTGCCGGCATTAGTCAAATTGTCGATATAAATGGTACTAAATCATCTGGTTCTCATGTAAAAATGGGAGTTTCACAAGGGTCGATTCTTGGTTCTTTTCTATTCTTGATTTATATTAATGACTTGCCATTCTTTGTAGAGAACTTCTGTGAAATTGTATTATTTGCAGATGACACTTCACTCATTTTTAAAGTAACTAGATGTAAGACTAATTATGAAAATGTAAATAAAGCTCTCTCAGAGGTATTCCGTTGGTTTACTATTAATAATCTACAGCTTAACGCTAAGAAAACAAAATGTATTTAATTTATATTACCAAATGTCAGAAATGAACCAACGGATATTAGAATAAATGGTGATCAATTAGATCTGGTAGATTCTACGGTCTTTTTAGGCATAACCATTGACTCAAAACTTCAATGGAATCCTCATTTATCGAAATTGGCTGGTAAACTCAGTTCTGCTGATTATGCCATTAGAATAATTAGGCAGTTAACAGACGTTGGAACTGCTAGTTTATTTTAGTTATTTTCATAGTGTCATGTCGTATGGTGTCCTACTGTGGGGAACAGCGGCCGATATTGAAACTATATTCATTTTACAGAAACGAAGAATAAGAACAATCTATAAACTAGGATCACGAACTTCCCTAAGAAATCTTTTTAAGGAGATTGGTGTCCTGCCTGACAGTTGCATCTCAATATATCTCTTATTGTATAGTTTTTGTACGTTGCAATATCAACTCCTTTATTAAAAATGGTGACATATGCAATTTCAATACTAGAAATAATACAACACTTGTAATGCCGAGTACTTGCTGAGTTTCTTGCCGGTTTTTCGCAGTACAAGACCTCCCGCCCTGTGAGAACTTACGAACCGATGGCATAGTGACATTTACAAGAGCTACTTGTAGCCTAAACTGAATAAATGATTTTGAATTTTTTGAAGTCAGTTACAAAATAAAATTTTACTAGATAAAATCAATCTCAGTCTCAGGGAGCACGGGTTAGATCGAACAAAGATCGATCAAAGAGTGCCATCTTTGGTAAATTTTGAATTGTCATTATGTTATTTTTATCAATATTTTTCATGCGCTATTTTCAGTTTGATATAAATACATATATGGTATTGTGAATGCCAAATAACAATTTAAAATTCACTTTATCTTACCTTTTATGCTAATGTATAAAACAACAACCAACCTAAGAAAGTTAGTATGTAAAAATCAAGCTTGATTCAAACTTTCAAAGCATAATTATAAAGATGTGAAGTTTTAAAAATTATATCAAATTATTTACTAAAACACAAATGTTGAAAAAATTTCCACGAGCAGGATTTGAACCCTTCTGACATACCGGGTCAGGTGCTCTCCAAATTGAGCTATCGTGGTTCTAACCAGCCCGCCGAAATTATTCAACACTATTTACTTTTTTACTTTGAAAGCCAAAGGCGCCCATTCAATGTCAACAACTGCCGTCATTAACATCCGATCATAATATTTTTACAAATACTAAAGATCAGATAAGAAGTATGCAAGGGTTTTAATAAAATGTTTTTGTTTTGTTTATTTAATTTTTGCGCAAATTTTGTTGCGAACAAATTATACTTACTCGACCTATGAGACCACGGAACGGACATCCATTTTGATAGTTGATGTATTTATATTAAAATGGGATACATTGTTTCAAATGTAATGAAAAAAATTACACAATTCATTTGGAATATTTTATTTTAAAACTCATTATTTGCACAGACTGCTAGAAAATAGCTAGACTCGGTAAAATATAATTAAACAAATAAAATAAGATTTGATATAAACAATTTATCATTGTGTATATCATTATGGAAACTATTTTTGTATGAGTTAAATCATCACGATTTCAAACCAACAATTTTTATATCTATTGCTATAACTTTAAATAAATAGAAAGAAATATAACTACAACCAGTATACACAGACGGAGGTTTGTACGAACTAATGCAGCCGCTCGTTTGTGCTCCAATATTTATAAACGACTGCAAGAGCCTTCCCGGCTTCCGTACCCATCTCGATCTGATTCTTTTTGACATAAGTCTACCAGCACTTTAATATCAAAAGTTACAAAAGATCCTACAATATGTTTTATCATTCTCATCATATTGTAAATGGTCTTTACAAAACGATAAAAAATTTGGCCTCTATCACTTACTTAAGTGTTAGAAATAAATGTAATCCACGAATTAAGGAAAACAAGACTATCGCTGTGTCGTTTTCTCTAAGTCGAAAGAAGGAAAAGCGGCGGCCAAGGCGGCAATTGCGCGGCGCGCGTCGACCGGCACTTTTCAGCTCACGTAAGGGCCTTCGTTACTCGTTTTATTTCTAAAATTATAATAGTCACTGGTCTCAAAACATGGCTTAAGTACTATACACCTAAAATATATAAATTATTACAAATTAAGTAAGGCATTTACAACATCAGGGTTTCTTAAAAATACTTTATATTTACACGATACTAGATCTAATAATTGTAACATCGTGTAAAAACAAAGACATTGACTAAAGTTATTTATCGGTAAAACAATTAAGTTTACATGTACGAGTAATATGGTCAAGATTTCGGCGATCTATTGACCTACGAAGCATAAGTTCCGTGAATTCAGCTAGTTTTACTAAAATTTAACAGCTTCGCTTCGGTCAGATCAAACTTTTGGATGATCTACGTATAGCAAGTTTTGGAACGTCATTATCATAAAGGCATAGTCGTTTACAACTTAGCACTATCGTTTGGCACTGACATTTGTTAAAAACATAAATAATAATAAATTAGTCTTATCTGAAGACTGAAACTTTGTAACATTAATTCAGTTTTAGAAAATTATTATTTAAAATTTTACATTTTAATCACAGTCATGATTGATTCATTCATATTGAGTTGTGCCAAGACACTTTATGTAAAGTAAAATATAATATCAATTACTACATATGACACGAAACCTTAAACTATTCCATCGGGATAATTTGAGCATTATTCTAGTGCGTTGAAGAGTAGATGGAAATGATTTATCACACACACAGGCGTTTGCTTATCCATGTGATGTCGTGTTCGTTTGATGTGGAGAATTCTGCATGTTATTTCATCTTCGTCGTTTGGCAGATACTGCGGCAGCTATCATTTGTCTTAACATCGGCTCTGGGGTACAAGCCTTAGGATCACATTTCATTTGTCCGTCTCCTCCACACCTGAAAACAGTAAGGATAGTAATTTTAGTAGGCTCAAATATAATCTCTGTACAAGTTAAATTTATCTCAAAATTAATAAATTGTCATCGGATTTAGGTTAATCACCCCGTGCAATGCAATAATTTTATTATATGAAGTAGAGTTTTTGTAAAATAAGTTATTTTAACAATGTGTTTATATTTAAAATTTTGTGTTACTTACGTGCAATGTAAACACGGGCCTGATGAAGCACGTACAACTTCTCCCACTTTATAGGTATGTCCTTTAATTTGACAACCTCTTCGCTGCGCCGCTCCCTTGTAGGCGTGGGGGAGGAAATGCGGCGGCAACGTCGTGGTAGTCGTAGTCGTAGTCGTCGTAACATTGAGAGAAGTGGCCATTGCTACGGGACATTCGTATCGAGGACAGCAGAAACCTTGTATCGGTTCCTCGTGACATCCATGAATAGGAGGTGGGCAACTTTGTTGTAAACAAATGATATCACTTCTGAAGCAGAAGCAGAAATCACATGGATCGTCTCTGGGTATTTGCTGAGCAGAAACATACACTTTTCCTCCATATCGACAAGTTCCAGGACCGAAGGCTTGATCTTCTTCTACATAATCTGGTTCTTGTCCATATCCACTAGGACCTCCGCTAGGGAGACTCTCATCATCTGGTATTTCGTCTGTAGGTTGTACCTCATTTAATCCAGGCTTAGGAGTTTCAACAGGCTTTTCTTCTGGTTTCAACACTGGAGATGACGTCGAGATTTCTTCTTCAATTTTCACAGTTGTTGCTTTGCTTGTGACGGAGAGAATTTCTTCTTCGGTTACGCTAGTATCTTGAGATATATCTGTTACAAATGGTTTTTCAGTGCTTGGAGTCTTTTCCGTTTGAACTGGTATTTCGTCATCAGATATCGTTGTAACTGAATCACTAGAGGGTTCTATGTTATCTTGTTGCTGCGTTGGTGGAGAAGTTATTTCATCTTGTTTTTCTTCAGAAGTTTCAGGTGTTCTCGTAGTCGATTGTAGAACAAGGTCGTCTATTGGCAGTGAAGTCGTAAGTTTAGACAAATCATCGCTCGGCAAACTGGTTGATACAGTAGGTTGGTCTTCTTTTTGTTGTTCGATGATTTCTGGTTGTTTCTCAGTGGATGCATCTTCACTACTTTCGAAAACTTTCGTTGTCCTTTCTTCGTCTGCGGGGAGAATAGTTGATGTTTCTTCTATTGTTTTGTGGGTATGTTCCTCTAATTCGACTACAAATGGCGTAGTTTCAGAAACTTCATATTTTGGTTCAGACGTCTGTTCCGATGGTATGGTCGATTCAGTTACTTCTTTTTCGATAGTTTCAGTGGATGCTTCCACTGCTTTTGTGCTGGTTTCAGTATCTACATCATGCATAGTTACCACTTCGTCAGCTGTAACTGTAGACACTTCCTGTAATGTCTCTGGTGTGGTTTTTTCACTATCAACTATCTCCGGTATCTTTGTTGTTACAGTCTGTTGTTTTTCGGCATCCAAATCTTGAGATGTTCCTATAGATGCTTCTTGAGGAGCAGTTAAATCTAATAGTCCTGGTTCTTTAGTAACGATGGCATTTGTTACTTCAGTAAGAGATGTTGTTTGTGATTCAATAGGTGATTTTGTATCTATTTCTGTTAGTGCTTCGTCAAATGTTGCCTTTGTAATTTTATCTTGAGACCCTTCTGTGACGGCTTGGTCGGATTTCTCTGTAGTTGCTTCCGTTTCAGTTTCTGTTACTGGTTGTTTATCTAGTGCTTCGGTGGTCGATTCCTTTAAGTTTGTGTCTATTTCAGTCTGTAAGTCAGATGGCGTATCCTTAGGCAACTTGGAAGATACGGTTGGTATTTCATGTGACTCTTCAGTTACAAAACTATGAGGTATTTCAGTTGAAATTTCAAGAGGTCGTTCAGTTGTTTTGTCTTTATTCATATCAGTCAGATCGTCTGTTGTAGTCTCAAGTGGTTTTTTAGTTGCCATTACTTCATGTTTTGGCTGAGTAGTATCAAGATTTGACTCTGTACTTATTGCATAAGGCTCTCCAGTAAAAGATTGTGTAGGTTTTTGAGTTACCTCTAAAAGTTCCTCTGTTTGTAATTCTGATATTGTTTCATGTGGTGCTTGAGTTGGTTCCTCCTGTAGTGAGCTTGTTGCATCAGAAGAAATTGTACCCGGTATCTTTGTGACTTCTGTTTCATCACCCTTAATGTGTGATTCCGGAATATTTGTGGCGAAGGAAACATCTGCCTCTGTGACAACAGGTGCAGTAGGTGTTGTACTGATTTCTGACGAAATTGTAATATCTGCTTTAGTTGATGTTTCTTCTTCACTAGAAATCATTGATGGTAGACGTGTTGTTTGGTCAGGCTCTTTAGTGTCTTGGTCCTTAACTTTCGGTCCTAGCTCTAAAGCTTCTGTCGTCTGACTTTCTTTGTTTTGCTCGGTAACTACAGCAGGTATACTTGTAGTTAACTCTTTATCTCGTATGTCCGGTATGTCATCCTGCGATTTTGTTATATCTGATACATCAGAATCGCTATCGGTAGTTATAATTTCTGGAGTAGGTGTTCCAATTTCATCCTTGTTAGTAAACTTATCTGGTTTTTCTGTTATTTCAATAATATCGTCAGCAGTAGATGATAATCTGTCATCATCAATAATAGTTACATCTGTAACAGGATATTCAACGGGTGTTTCAGTTGAGAACGTATCTTGCATTTTTGTAATTGATACACCTGGTAAAAGAGTTGTTAAATCACCTTCAGGGGCTTTGGTTGCTAAGCCTTCTGATTCCGAGTGTGATCGTATAGGTGACTCAGTGGGTTCTCCTTCTCGCAAGTCAGTTTTGCTGGGAATCTTTTCTGTTTTCTCCTCAGTAGCTAAATCCGTATAAGTGGCCTGTGAGGTAATTTCATTCATAACAGTTGGGACATTTTCTTGAGTATACAATGGAACCGCTGAAGTCGTAACAGAGTCTGGCAGTGATGATTCTGATGGCAGTTTTTGGGTTACAGGACTGTCTTCTAAGCTAGTTATAGCTTGTTTATCTGTAGATATTCCTTCTTGGCCACTAGTGGTGATTTGAGAATCATCTTCAGAAACTGTAGCACGTTGAGATTCAGTAGTTTCCATTATAAATTCAGTTACATAACCTTCAGTAACTGTTATTTCAGGTTTAGTTCCTTCAGAAACTGGTGATTTGGTGAGAATATCATCTTCTTTAGGAGTAACAATATCTGAAACTGGCAATATGTCTGTAGTCTGTTCTTCTTGTTCTTTAATTTCATTGATATCAGAGATCTCGGTTGGCTTAGATGTAAATTGACTTTCTTCGACAGGTTTTGAAGTAGTGCCTTCAGTGTCTAATAATGTAGCATGCATTGTGCTAGAATCTCCAAATGTTTCTGATGCTTGTGTTGTAGAATGTTCTTTTTGCAATTTATCTTGTTCTATTAAAGAAGAATCTGTTGTTTTACCAATGTCATCTCCCTTTTCAGTTACAAATGCTTCTGTGTCTGTTATTGCTTTTTCTGTAGTTGATGTGTCTGTTTTAGTTACTTTGTCTTCTTCATACTGGGAAGTTACCTCAGCGCTAGTTGTACTGGTTTGTTGTGATACTGTTACAATTGATTGTGGAGACTCTGCCTCTTCTTGTTTTTTAGTTATTAATATATCAGGTTGTAAAGTTACATTATCATCACTCAATTTTTCAGTGGTAGAAGTTTCAGAAATTTTTGTTTTATCCTCAGAAAGTACAGTAACTGGAGCATTCGTAAATGGTTTTCCTTCTGTTTCATTTTGTTCTTGTATATTTGCCTCTGTACTGGAGAGGTCCATTTGTAATTCTGTAGTAGCATCCATTTCCCCTGTGCTTATTACTTGTTTTACTGATTCGGTTGTCATTACGTTTTCCAATTCTGTCACCTTTGGTGTCTCCTGTTTTGAAGTAGTCTTTTCAATTTCATCAGGTTCTGTTATGTCTGTGTCAATCTTTTGTGCAGTTTCTGTTACTGTTATTTCCACTTTGTCAGGCAAGACACTAGTATCTTGGCCAAGAGGTGATTTGGTTGTAGTTATCGTTCCTTTTTGTGAATCTGTTTCTGTTGTTTGAGTGCCTGCTTCATTACTAATTTCATCTGATGGTTGCGGTGTAACAGTTATAATATCTTTTTCTTCTTCAGGCACCATTGTAGTGACTTCTTGAATTGTTTGATTAGCTTCTGTACCTATAGTTACATCAGTCTCATGCTGTTTGGGTAAGTCCGTAATATCTTTGTCATTAGTGTCTGTAGGTGTTTGTTGTGGTATTTCTGTAATTACACTAGGAAGTTCAGCGATACTAGGACTTATAGTAGCAATAGGTTCTTCATGAGATTCAGTTGGTAGGTCGCTACTGGACGCTGTAGTAGTATCTTGAATTACCGTACTTGGAGGTTCTGGTATTTTTGTTTTAGTTTCAGTCATTTCAGGGAGTTTTGTAGTGATTTTAGTCTCATCTGACACTTTTTCTTCAGACTCAGTGACGGGCAATTCAGTTGGTTTTTCAGAAGACTGTTCTTCTCCTAATTCCGTCTTTTCAGTAGAAACTGTAACATCCTTTTTGATGTCTAGTTCTTCTTCAGTTTTGGTAGTATCTTTCTGTGGTGTGCCTTGAGTAACTGTAGCAAGTACTGACACTGTGCTAACATCCTCGGATTGCAAATAGGGTTCAGTATCAGTTAACTTTTCATCAAATGATTCTGTGATTGGAGATGCCCTCGTAGTGAACTCTGATGATTGAATAATTTCTGATGTTGTATCTGGAGTGAAAAGTTCATTTGAAATGTCTTGTTTAGGTGTACTTTGCTCGGGACTCTGTTCTGTTTGTGATGGGGTTTTTACATCAGTCGATTCTTCGAATTTTTCTGGGTATTGAGATGAGGTTTCTTCTTGTGTTAATGTTGTTTCTGTAACTGGTTCCTTTAATACATCTTTAATTGGTGTTTCTGTGGTTATATCGATCTTCTCACCACTGCTGACGATATCTGGTTTCTGTTTATCGCATTCAGATCCTGAACAATCAATGGGTAGTTGATTTTCAACCTCAGTATTATCTTGTCGCCTACACGAGTCACCCAAGCATGGTTTGGTTTCTTCTTCTCCCTGTTTTTGGCAATCGTTACTATCATTACAAACTTCTGGCTTTTTATCTTTGGTGATAGACGGTGAAATAGCAGTACCACCACAATCAGCTGTACTACAGTCAACATGTATGCAAGAATCTCCTTCACAGGGCGCAACTTGGGGCTGACAATCATCTTCGTTATCACATAGCGGTATTTCTTTGACTGTGGTAATAACTGGTTCAGTACCACATTTATCACCCACACATGGTTGCACTGGTACGGCTGCTTGACAATCACCGTTAGTACAAAGGTCAGAAGCAGGAGGGCGCATGCAAGAATCTCCTTCACAGGGCACAGCTTGTGGTTCACAATCTTCTTTGTTTTGACATAGTGGTATATCTTTGACTGGGGTAATACCTGGTTCAATATCACATTTATCACCCACACATGGTTGCACTGGTACGGCTGTTTGGCAATCACCGTTAGCGCAGTCCTCAGTAGCAGGTGGATGTTTGCAAGAATCGCCTTCACAGGGCGCGGCTTGGGGCTGACAATCATCTTTGTTTTCGCATAGCGGTTTGTCTTGGACTGGGGTAATAACTGGTTCAATATTACATTTATCACCCACACATGTTTGCTCTGGTACGGCTGCTTCACAATCACCGTTTGCACAAAGGTCACTAGCAGGTGGGAGTATGCAAGAATCTCCTTCACAGGGCACAGCTTGTGGTTCACAATCTTCTTTATTTTGACATAATGGTATATCTTTGACTGGGGTAATAACAGGTTCAATATCACATTTCTCACCCACACATGGTTGCACTGGTGCGGCTGTTTGACAATCACTGCTAGTACAAAGGTCAGTAGCAGGGGGACATTCACTTTCACCACAATCCCCGTGGATTTTATCTGAAGGTAGAATTTGTTTATGTGCTTCATCAACATCGCCAATTTCCGGTCTATCGCTAGATACAGAAGTTTCATCGTCTTGCTTAACTTTGCATTGGTCATCATTACATTCAATTGTGGATGACGTGAATGGTTTTTCTGTACCTGACATATGACTATCAGGTTGTGGTGGCATAGTTTCTCCAGTGTGGCATATGTACGTTGGACAGCAAGAATCGGGCGAGTCATATGTTGGTTGACAGTTATCCATGTATTCCGGCGGAGGACTGCATATTATTGGGTCACACTTGATTATACTACTTATACATCTGCAACTGGTATGACAGTTGTTAGTACTTGGCACTTCACTATTATTTTTGAAGGTTATACTATTGAGTAAGCAGTCACCCTCTCCCGGAATCCTAGCAAAATCTTCTACTTCATTTTCTTGATTATCAATACTTGTAGTTTCCGGAATGCTTGCTTTATCAGTCGTAGGTATCGTATCATCAGGACTGCTTGTTACAGAAACAGCTGATACTTCTTGCGAAGGCTTTGTAGCTTCTACAGAAATTGTTGTATCTAATAATGACTCTGTAGTTACTTCCTTTTCCTTAACAACTTCTTCACTACTGATTTCATCTGTAGGTTTTGTAGCTCCTACAGTAGTAGTTTCAAGTAACACCTCTGTTATTGATTCTTTCTCTGTTATCGCTTCTTCACCACTAATTTCAGCAGATGGTTGAGCTTCTGTTGAAGTGAACGCTTCTAGTAAGGCTTCTGTAGTGGACTCCTTTTCTTTTGTTACCTCTTCATTACTTACTTCGACTGACGGTTTAACAGTTTCAGCAGAAGAAGAGGCTTCTAGTAATGATTCAGTGGTAGATTCCTTCTCTTTTGTTACCTGTTCAGTACTTATTTCATCCAACGGCTTATAAGCGTCACCAGAAGTGGAAATTTCTGATGATGATTCTGTAGTAGACTCTTTATCTTTCAATACTTCTTCAATACTTTGTTCCTTTGACGGTTTTACAGCTTCAGCAGAAGTAGAGGTTTCTAGTGGCGATTCTGTGGTTGATTCTTTCTCTTTTGCTACTTCTTCTTCAGACGGTTTAAAAGCTTCAGTAGAAATGGATTCTTCTAGTACAAATTCTGTTGTTGAATCTTTTTCTTTTATTGTTTCATCCACACTTACTTCATCTAAAGGCTTAGCAGGAGTAGAAACATCTAACAGTGTTGCCGTAGTTGCCTCTCTTATTATTTCGGTACCACTTATTTCATCTGGAAGCTTAGAAGAGGATGTGAAAGTTTCTAATAACGATTCTGTGGTTTCTTCTTTTTCTACTAAAGTGTCTTCATCACTCACGTCTTGTGAAGGTTTGATTGATTCAGAGGTAGGAGATAATTCTAATATTGATTCTGTAGTTGAATCCTTTTCATCCATTGTTTCTCCTTTACTTACTTCATCCAAAAGTTTTGTAACTTCTGTAGAAGTAGGAGCTTCCAGAGGAAGTTCTGAAGTTGTTTCTGTGTCTTTTATGGTTTCATCGACACCTTCTTTGTCAGAAGGCTTAGTAACTTCTGCAGAAGTGACTATTTCTAAGAATGATTCCGTAGTTTCCTTATGATCTTTTATAACTTCACTAGTGCTAACTTCATCTGTTGGTCCAGTATGTCCAACTAAGGTGGCAGTTTCTGCAATGGATTCTGTGGTTGTTTCTTTTTCCGCGATTGTTTGATCAGTGCTTGATGCATATACAGCGGTAGTCAATTTAACTTCATTTTCGTCATCCGATGGTGCCTTTGATTCTGAAGGGACAGGTTGGGCTGAGGTCGTTTTTTCAGTTATATCATAAGCTGGTGTGCTTGCTTTGTCATGTTCAGGGTACTCATCATGTTCAGTTACTTTATTAATTTCGTCATCTTGTTTGAACACTGTCTCCGTCGTAATGGAGCTTTCATCTTGTTTATCGGTCAATATCGGTGTTAATGTTACCTCAGGTAGGATTGTTCTGTCTTCCGTTTGATCGTCTTTATTTCCGTGCAATTCTGGTGGTTCTGTGAATTTCATTTCTGCAGATGTAGTTGTTTTTTGGGATATCGAAGGTTCAGAAGCGTCTTCATCGAATTGCCCACTCGGTACTGTATTTAGTCCTTTGTCAGGCTCTGTTGTCTTTTCAATTTCTTCTAAAGTGGGAGTTCTTGCTGTACTGGTAACGTAAAGAATGTCTTCGGTTGTTTCGCTAATTATTTCAGGTGTATGTTTTTCTGAAGTGCCAATATCAGTACCAGATTCAGTTCCATGGTCATAACCACTTCCTTCAGCATCTGTTTCAAATGGAGACATTTCAGTATAGGATTCTTCAGTTTCTTTTCTATAGCCACTACCTTCAACTCCAACTCTTCGAGGTGGTGATAGGGTGATTATTTCATCTGATACAAAGAGTTGAGTGGTGTAGTCAGATGGCAGGTCAGTTGAAACTTCATCACCTACACATATGTATGTATCAGGACAGCACTGTCCTTCTCTTGGCGCTTGAGAAGCACAATTTTTACCTTCATTTTCCATTGGTGTGCCACACTCCTGCACAACACACACTATATCACCTTTCATACAGTAACAATGTTCACATGGTTTTTCCGTTTTGATCATAGCACCATCAGCCACAATCCTTTCCTCATGTACACAATCCTGAGACATCTGTGTGACAGGAGACAGAGTCGTTGTTGTAAGTAAGAAACCAGGTGTTGGACGAACTGTAGTAGTCATGTCGTCCAAAAGTAGAACTTCGTCCTCTGGATGATCTGAAAAATCCAAAGAGAATCTTAATATTTCAAGTCATTTGGTATGAAACTTTTCTTGTGCATTAAATAAATACACAGATTAAAATTTACCTAACTCATGTGTATAAAAGGAAATTAATGTCAATGAAACTGCAACATTCTACTATTCTTTTCGAAAAATATAACAAAAATTTTACACAATGTCACTTGTAACAGTATAATTATGCTGTAAAAATTAACGTAATAATTACCACATGAGTAGCGGACAGGACAGCAGACATCTTTGTTGTATATTGGGGTACAACCGTCCACATGTAGGGTACATTCTTGCATAACGCAAGTCGTCATATTTCGAATACAGTAGCAGTGTTCGCAGGGTTTGTTCGGAGTTGGAGGAACCTTCGCGCCCTCCGGGAAATATTTGCCGTTGATGCTGCACCCGTACTTGTCAAGCTTGCCAACGCCGGTGGCGCCGTATTCAGCCGGAGACGTGGTCGAAGTCGATGTCAGCAGATCGACTGGAACTGCCACAAAAAAGGTACATGAACTTTACTTGTACCATAATAAGCATGCCACTCAGCTGTTTGATGATTTTACCTATGTAAAAAGTATAGACCTTTTAGCGTATTTATTCTTATGATGTAGTTAATTAAGTATTCTCGTAGGGTTGTTTTCAAGCTTTGAGTAGACGATCTTCGGGATATATATATACATAAAATATAAATAATATATATAGAATATAACTTAAAAACTGAGAATACTTGGCGAAAAAAAAGTGATACAAGACATGTAAAAATTGCCGTTTTGTTTTATTTTATAAAAAAAATGTGTTTTGTCGAATATTGTGAGATACCTAACGGTGAATGTTCTTCATGAACGTAACAAAAGTTGGCAAATAGAATAAAACAGTTGCTTTATTAACCTTTACTTACTTTACTTTAAGGGGTTTGGGGGGAATATAGTCTATCAACAAAATACCTTCTTCCTTCAACATTCCTGTTATGACTTATTATCTATTATTAAACAAAGATAATATTTTACAATATTTCCTTAACTTTGACACTGGTTTTTTAAGAGAGTTTGCTGGTAGCTTTTAACGATGTCATTTGACACTTTTGAGGGGTCGGTGAGAAACTCAGAGGGTTTCTCAAGCCTTGTAATTGAAACACCGTCAGAGGGTTCCTAATAACCCTTTTAAACCGACCAGGCGTTTATGTGTGGTTGTAAATGAAACTTTAAAAGAATCCCATTAAGGTATATATATCTACTTTGCTTTTGGCATCATATGATGCCTTCCATACAGAAAGGGCTAAAGGGAATGGCATCACGTAAGCGTGGCCCCGTTCCTTACTAGTATCTACGAACGGTTCGGATCGCTAAGTCCGGTGAAGCTGAAAATGCTGTTTGAGGCAATCAGCAATCTCTCTCCAAAAAAAAATAAAGGTTCGGATCGGATTGGGAGCGGAACAACATGAGAGCGCCTCTGAAGGCCAGGGGATCAATTTTGGAATCGCACGTATGACATTGTGTTGTCGCATGCGCTTAAGTCACACTCGTCTTCCAAGTCGCATGACGCCGATTTTCCGTATTTTTGAATCGTTCGTTTCCGGTGCTGCCAACATAATACGAAATGTTGGATGTTATCGTTTAGATCAGTCAGAATTTAGAGAAAACCGGTAATAATCGCAATGAAAACGGAACGTAATAGCCATGTTTTTATTGGCTGTTAAAAAAACCTTTGCTTTTTAATAGAAAAGACTATCAATGTCACAACACAAGAAAACGAAAACCTGTTTCACTGGTATTTACTTATTTTGGCAGTTTCTAATTTTCAATGACACAAACAAACGAGTGACATGACATTGACACAACGCATTGTTTTTGACGGTTATTCTATCAATCGCTTTGCGTCGCTCGACTGCAACGAGTGGGTGAGGAAGGCGGTCGAGCGATTCAAAAATATGGAAAGTCAAATGTCGAACGAAAATCAGAAGAAACCAAGCGCTCGACTCGAGGCGAAGGAATCAAAAATAGAGTCCCAGGACCTTGGAACAGGTTGATCGGGTAGTGGAGGGTGGGGAGTTTGACACAGATCCGCGTCAAGACATTCACTAAGAAAACAAAGGAAACATATAAGCTTACCATCTGGACATGTGACAATAGGGCAGCACTGGTCTGCCCTCTTCTCGACGGTGCAGTCTTGGCCGATGGGCTTGGTGAAGGGACACACCCTCAGGTAGCACATGAGCATTCGGTTGTGGCACGTGCAATTCAGGCATGGTTCGTTCGTCATTATTCGGTCTCCTTCGCCATAGTGTTGAAAGTTATAATAACAGCCCTCTGCTGCGCCTGAAATATTATTTTTTATTTAAAATTAGTAAGCTTTAAATAAATATGGCATTTTTAAAAAAATTTTTGTTTGCTAATATTTAAGAAAAGTTTAAGTAATGATGAACAGCTGATGATTCTTGTCCTTACTTAAAGGTTGCTTTTGAATTAATTATTCCTTAATTTTATCGTAGATAGCATAGAGTATCATATGTATGAATTTAATTATATTTAAAAAAATATATATAGGTAGGGTAGTACCTACTTATATATTTATTTGTTACTCACCGTCATAAAGGTCTAATGATGTCTGGTTACTCGCTGCCGGAGCTGAAAATAATAAAACGGGACATTTAATTCACTAAAATCTTATTTTTAGTCTATGTGCATATTACAGAAACAAGGCTACACATTTTTAAGAAGAGTTCAGCTCAGAGTAATAATATACTACATACAAATTATAATGCAAATATAGCAATAGTAAACATCGAGAAAAAGTTTTTTTAAATAATTTCAATATAGCTGGTAACGTAAACGCTTTATCGCCACAAGCGAAAAAATATGTGTGTAAATTAGTAACGCCTAATAGCGTACTACGTAATTGCTTTTCACGCCGACAAAATGTGCCGCAACGTAACATATTTTACACTATAAATGTGCAATAAAAATCATACTATTAAACATATTAATTCAAACCAAATAACAAAAATTGAAAGTATAATTGTTATCGTAATTAATTTTATAAATACGAAAGAGTATTTGTTTGTTTGCTGATTTGTCCTTTTGTAAGGTGAAAACGAACCGAAGTGAGAAAGATAGTGTCATAAGGTACTCTTTTTTCCGGTTATAAACAAGGCAAGTCTTAGAAAGAAAGTTAATATACTCGTTATAAGCTAGCTAGTATTACGTTATGAGAGCCACAAGTTTTACTTTTAATACAGGTTTAAATATAAATAAAGTACTTGTAGATAGGAGATAAATATGTAAATCCTACTCGTAATGTCTACTATTTAATTGAT
Organism: Eudonia lacustrata; assembly: GCA_947562085.1. Lineage (NCBI taxonomy): Eukaryota > Metazoa > Arthropoda > Insecta > Lepidoptera > Crambidae > Eudonia > Eudonia lacustrata. Next base: position 13,836,152 of record OX387314.1, read on the forward strand.
GCTAAAAGTATGTCAAGCGAAACTTAAAAACTTAAAAAGAACATATAAGTCTAGACAAAATTAAAATCTTACTTAAGTGTGCAGGTGGTGCAGACCGTAATATTAAAACAATAGTGACTTTTGTAATCCTTTTGCAATAACTAACATTAGCCTAATTTCAGTAAGATAAATCGGATAGATAGCCGACATATACGCTTCAATGCTCCACTTAGATTGGTATTTACAAAAAGCGCGCAAAATATCAATGCAAACAGTAAAGGAGATTCTGAGAAAAGTTTACAACTCTTTTAATGGTTTGCTTGTAAAGAGCTACACAGCTGGACGGATATTAGCTGCAAATCGCCGGTGCCCCGATCAGTCATCGTCTTAAAGTCGTTTCACATATCCGTTTTACTGCGTATAATTACTGAAGGCGGCGGCGAAAGCGACAAAGCTGTAATTAAAGTAACGGAGCGCATCGTTAACTTGGGGCCGCGTCTTAGCCGTCCGATACTTAGGGCTTAGCTCACGACGCCGAAGGAAACTCTAGTATGTAATCGATTGACGTATATTAACTCACTAAACGCATAAAGGTACCGGTCGCTCTTTGCCAGCGGTTACCGGCAAAGTTTTGTATGACTGTTAGTTCGATTCGACCGAACGCTACCTGAGCACACGAAAAGCCGGAATCTTGGAGAGAGACTAATGTGCAACCGGTCCCCAAAAAAGGAGATCGGTCAGATCCATCAAATTACCGCCCCATAGCCGTAACTTGAGTTTTGTGCAAAGTAATGGAGCGCATTTTAAATAAACAACTTGTTCACTACCTAGAAGAACACTCCATAATTCACGATTGCCAATACGGGTTTTTGTCCGAAACGGTCAACGGGTGATCTTCTAGCGTACGTTGCACATTTATGGGGTAAGGCTATTGATAAGCGTGGTGAGTCGGTGGCTGTTAGTCTTGACATAGCCAAGGCTTTTGATCGGGTCTGGCACAAAGCTCTTCTCTCCAAGCTCCCGGCATACGGTCTGCCTACTTTGTTCTGCAACTGGGTCGCTGGCTTCCTGCATTAGCCCAGAATCCGTGTTCTATCTGATGGATGCGCTTCGTGGCATCATCATCATGTCAGTGAATACTGGGGTCCCTCAAGGCTCCGTTCTGTCCCCCACGCTGTTCCTTCTGCATATCAATGATATGCTTTCACTTGGAAATTCTTCTCCCTTCCTTCATAGGAGTACACGTGCTGCTCTTCGGAGTCACCGCTTCACTGTTTCAAATATCCCATCGCGCACAAAGAAATTTGGTGAGTCGTTCCTTTTTCGCACCTCCAAAAGATGGAATAGTCTACCAGCACACGTTTTCCCTCCTTCCTATGATATGGGGTCCTTCAAGAGAGGCGTGAAGAAGCACCTTGTGGGCCGGCAGAGTGAGGTTAACTGATGCTACGTTTGTTTCCACGCTGCACCAGTTATCTTCGCGTCTGGACTCCATTTCCACTTAAAATCAGGTGGGATGGAGTCATTTGCCGAGGTAGTTATAAAAAAAAATAGACTTAAAACGAAATTGTTTTCCTCGCGTTATCGTAATAGAAAATTGAACGCATTTTTTCAGAAAATAATAACGGTGAATAATTATACCATGTTTGAATTGATTTTAAGCATTCGCCCTTATTTTATACTTTGATTTGTAGGTATGTTTTTAAGTTATTGAATTACATTACTGCAGAAAAATGATGCAAGCAAATTGGCTACAAGATCAGTAATCTCGAGCGTATGAAATGCTACCGTGGCATTGTATGGGATCGCGAGGGTGGCCGCGACTGATTGTTGCGGTTAAAGGCTTGCGCAATTGATCACGTTTGGTAGTGCGGTCTGTTTGGGCTTATCGGAGCGGCGGCGGCACCGTTAGGGCGAGGCTGTGATCTCGCCACTGTATATGGCGCCCGCCCCGCAGCTCGTCCATCTAACGGTTGCCAGGAATGTCGTTAGCATCCAGTTTTTGCCAATCGTGATTTCAATTATAATGTTCCACTTTCGCGATTGACGCCGCTCATAAAACCAAAATTATGACAATAACGGGAAAACCTATGTCCTGTCTATTTTGATAACTAAACAATTCTATTGATGCTTTCAACGATTGAAACTCCGATAAATAAAACGATAATGGACCTATCTAACAGACGTGGGTGTTGTCCAACAACAGCATGCTACGTCATAACTGAATAAAAATTCCTGAGCACGCTCGTGACGTATGTTCCCATCCTTGAAATTCCCAGGATACCTAATGAATAGCCTTTACGTATAAGTGTGACGTTATAAATGGCTTTGCACGAACAAAAAACTACTTAATGCAAAATCGTGCGCTTAGAAACATGGCCCGAGGCAATCGAAATGAGGAGGCAGATGAATTTAAAATTTGCACTACATTAATATGGATCGTCGTTTCGATGAATGAATGTCGGCGTGGTCGCCATTCGTGATGAAGTTCACACGGGTAGACCTAAACATTGTAGGTCGCATTTAAATATACTTCCTATGTATGTACATATAAAGTTAATTCATTTGGAATTCTTTGAAGGAGCCGTGCTGGGAGTACTAAAGTCTTACTGCAGACGAAAATAGTATCATCTAACAGCGTGCACCGCGGAACAGACATGCACGGACCTTTACAGTTAGCGGGACAACGATCAGGGTCCAGCGGCGCCGAGCCGCGCTAGAACCGGGACAAGGGACCCGGGACGGGGTACCGTCGCGTCCTCTCCGGGCCGCGGGCGCCCGCCGCCCGCCGGAACGAGCGGGCGCCGAGACGCGGTCTCAGCGACGCGGGGTGCTAGCGGGAACACACCGCGGTGCACCGTCCGTCCTTATTACCGCAAATCGAAATCACGCTGACTCATTTCATTACCATAACAAGTTTTAATATAATGAAATTGATGCATTTCTTGTCATGAAATGTGTCATTGGTTTTTTATGCGGTGCTATCTATATCTAAATTAATAATAAGTATGATCGATACGCCAATATTATTTGCGAATAACTTAACGGTATACTGCCAATAGTTGAAATGCGTAGGTAAGCTAGTATTGACTAAATTTACAGGATTTTGTGGTTATGACAAATGTTATCTTACATAAATTAATAAAATATATGTATTTTATTTAACCTGTATATCATAAATTATCAATAAACATGACAGATGTAAAAAACGGTATGAATCTCTTTTGTCGTGTATCAAGAGTTTAAATCCATCTTACGTTGTGTGCATTTTTGCATCAATATGTTTTTCACGATTTGCTATTCATAGATCGAATTGTATCGATAAGAGATCAATAACCCCAGAACCAGTTTCGTAATGAGATAGAATAGCACCTTGAGCTGACAAAGTTGCATCTAGAATCTGATTTAACATTAATGTCTGTATTATAATATATTGTAATAAAACTGATATTGTAACTTAATTATTTAACATGCAAAGTGAGTGATACTAATTATCGTTGAATTAATTTGCATAAATGGATGCAACCACGATAGCTTGACCGGTAACTCGTAATAATTGTTAGTAAAAACTTACGAAAGAAGTTTGTTAACATGCCATAAGCGTCGTAAAGGGGAGATCAGTGAGCCTAGCACGAACTTGAACTATGAAAGGACGTCTGGCAGTTGGTAGTTTTATTTACAAACGTTTAGTCGCTGAAACAATTGACTCTCTCTAACTATTGACTGTAACTTCGTTTATTGAAAGAAATAGTTCTGCGTGTAAATATCGTACACGTATAATATTGTTTTAAATTATATTAGTTATAAATATTATAAACTAATAAAGTTATTTCACAAAATTTTAGTTATTAACCACCCATAAAAAAAATGGCACATTTACTGATTAGATTCTAAGAGGATGTTATAATTTTATGGCGTGGCAAACTGGAAAGGGATGTCACAAAACTCCCCATGTATTCCAATTTCACCCCACATATTCTGCGTAGATTTCTAATATAATTCGCCCTACAGTGTCTTAGTTGCTAAGCATAAATCTAGATACAACAGAATGACGGGAGAGCATCTTTTAAATAAAAAATATTTTTTTGCCAAGAATAACCTAGTCCAGGCACATGGTGCTATTTGTTCTCTATTAATATGTTTAGTAGTAAGTTATAATATATTGTGAAAAAAAAATCAAAATCAAAATCAAAAATGTTTATTTAGTAACAGAGGGATTACAAAACTATTACAATGGTAAGATCTCTAGTTAAGTATAACTATACCTGTTATAGGAGACCCCGCAATGAACTAATAAGTAAATTTATAATAAAAGTAAATAAGGTGATCACATGTGTGTGTGTGTGTGTGTGTGTGTGTCTGTGTGTGTGTGTGTGTGTATATGTGTGTGTGTGTGTGTGTGTGTGTGTATATGTGTGTGTGTGTGTGTGTGTGTGTGTGTGTGTGTGTGTGTGTGTGTGTGTGTATATGTGTGTGTGTGTGTGTGTGTGTGTGTGTGTGTGTGTGTGTGTGTGTGTGTGTGTGTGTGTGTGTGTGTGTGTGTGTGTGTGTGTGTGTGTGTGTGTGTGTGTGTGTGTGTGTGTGTGTGTGTGTGTGTGTGTGTGTGTGTGTGTGTGTGTGTGTGTGTGTGTGTGTGTGTGTACTCGTTTAAAGGTATTAGATTACGACCGTATAACACAAATTCGGTGTTTTAAATCTTAAATACAATTCTATTATTTACGTTACTTAACTCATGGAATGATCTGTTACTGTTGTGCTTATCACTACAATTGATGCATTCAGCTTGTTTTTATCAATTTTAACATAAAATGGTCGAGGCAGTTATTCTCTCTAGTAGGTGTCAAGTGAAGCCATGTGTAGACAACATATTTAGATAGTAAGCCTATTCGTTCTTTCTCTTTCTCTTTCTTTCGTTAAACTTATGTAATATGTTAATGTTAATATCACCCGTTAAGACAATATATATTTACCGTTTTTAATGGACTCTAAGTAAAACATAAAAAGTTGATAAAAGTATGTTTATTCAATAAAGATTTTATTATTCAAAATTTTAATATTAAATGAAGAAAAACTGTAAATCTTAGTGGATTTAAAGGTTTAAAGTTTGAAACTTGTGTAACTAATAATCTGGTCACCTGATGGTAATCTGGCGACCGGAAAGGACCCATGGGGGGGGTGATGATTGCTTCCTTCTGGTATCTATATACCAGAAGGAAAACCAGGAGAATCGCCGATAAGTAGCCGGCATATATGGGAAGTATAGGCTTGTTTCTTGAAGGTCCCTAAGTCGTAACGGTGCGAATACCGCCGCTGTAAGCTAGCCCCATAGAACTGTCGATCGTGGTAGGAGGTTTATCTATCGCCAGATAAAATTATTATTAAATGCACTATTTGTGATTCCGTAGTCGACTTTCATGACAGTTGGGTGCGATTTTGTGACCGTTGAATATAACTCTGACACTATGATATCAATTTCGAGTGCTAACACTCGTATTCGAAGACACTGGCGACAATTTTCATCTAAAATATTTTTAAATGGTTAGTAGGTACCTAAGTAAATAAATTTAAAAATAAGGTTTTTGTCGTCTTTTACTAAAATGTCAAACCTCAGCTATGTTTAGCATTTTTTTAAAATTTAAACATGTCCTCTATATTTAAATATGTACATAGGTACATACATAGGTACAAACATAGGTTTATAATCAGGGATCCATCAGGAGAGCGGTTTTATAAGCGGAGAACGGTAAGCGGAGAGATATCACGCGAGCCGGCTTACGTATTCCGGGTCACGAGACGACACAACGGTAGATACCCGTTCTTACCACCATCAAATATTATAATTATACTACATTTATATGAATGACCGAATAATGCTAATGTTGTAATAAGATTACGTCTTGGTTTTATAAATATTTGGTAAAAAGTACTGATAAGTCTAACGTGGTTCTCATTTGGAATTCACGAGACAAACCGGAAACCGGATGTCTGATTTATTTAAACTACGAGTATGAAATAGCAGTATTGTTTTTATTATTAATACTTTTATTGTGTGTGAACTGCACTTGTCCTCTTTCGAATACTAGGTGACAAAACTTCCTACATTTTATAGTAAACACATTAAATTTACTTAAAGTAACAGTGTCCTTTGTCTAGCAACATCAATAAGTTACAAAAACCAATGTTAGTTGGTATATATGTATAAGGGCAATACTAATAAATGTTACCTATTTTCCTAATAGCTATTTCAATAGGTCTTATCAGCTCCACGTGTATTGATTTATTGTACCACTGTCAGACTTCTAGCATTCAAGGAGATTGACAAGTTGGGTATAATTGCTGAGCCTGCGAGTGCGGAATTCATATAAAACTTCACAATGTCATATTCAAGAAGAATGATATAAATTAGTTTTTTAAATCTTTATCAATACTAATACAAGTAATAAGTTAGATTTAAGGGGTGGTTTGAGTAAATGACTCTATTAAAAAGGAGATATTTAATTTTATGCCAAGACCCAGTACATTTACTAAAAAAAAAAAAACATAATCGTACCTATGATTTACTCCCACTTCGTAATTTTCCCATTTTATCATGCGATGCCTATTCTATACATTTTGGTCCCATTTCATTATTATTATTATTCTTCCTAGATCATCATTTTCCCATTTTATCATGCGATGCAAATTCTATGCAATTTATACTTATTTTATAATTCATTCAAGATCAATCAAGTAGTTTGTGGAAATAAGTAATACTTCAATACACTTTATCGTTTGTAAAGTAAAAAGAAACCGAATTGAACATCGGTTCAATTCGGTTTCTTTTTACTTTACAAACGATAACAAACTATCAAAACAATCGTGTTTTGATAGCTACCTTGACATTGGCAGAATACCGCTGCCATCACGAAAGTTGATTTAGTTTAGTATTTCAGATAATTCTGACATGAAAACTATTCATTTATTTGAAGAAAATCATTACGAATAAGTTTATTTCTTACATTAGCTATCTTTCGGTATTGTGTACAAGGTGCATTTTCTCCATACAAAATTAAACATCTTCTTTGTGGGAGCGGAAGTCCCGAGATCGAGCAGTGGTTACAGAGGTAATTAAGGTCTTCTGAACGCCGTTGGCACTCAAAGGTCGTCATAAAAGTCATACATACACACATACTCTCACGCCCATTTCCTAAACAGGGGGAGACAGATCATCAAAACCACCAATTTTGAAAAACTCGCTATTATTGACCTCGACGCCACATATCACAATCAAAGTAGGACTCGGACTTCTTGGCAGGAAAGAGAAGAGTCATGCCTGCGGTTTTGTTTTATTTTCTAAAATTTGTGTTATGTCGAATATTAATGTGAAATAATGGTGGATTATCAACCGTTAAGTGTTTGTGAGTGCGCATGAGTGTTGGCAAATGAAACAAAACAGTGCAACGTCAATTTTCAGATAACTCAAGAAGTCCGCCCGAGGATTTAGTAAAGCCCCCACTTCTTTACTGAGATACTCGAAGGGTTGAGGGGTTTATCATTTCTCTTCTCATTTCTATTATCATTCATCATCATGATACAAGAAGGAAATATTGTTTATTTATGTGCCTATTACTTGTAAGAAAAATTACTTTGACACTGGCTAAATGTGCTAATCGCACGAAGCCTTGAACTAAAGAAAAAAAAATAGGACTCCGAGGTGGAATAGACAACATCAGTGATAGGTCGCCTGACTTGCGAGCATCTCTCTTGACTGGACTCTTGTCCTTTAGTCGGCTCTAACGACATGCACTCCCGTGCAAATAATGAATGTTGCACTCAATGTTGTACATGTACTCCCGCGCATGTCGTTAGGCAGCTGGTACATTATTTTTACGTCCCAGCCCAGAATGGGATCATGGGATCATAAAAGTCTACAAGCAATACACCAAAATTAATTTAACTCAATAAAAAACCAGGAGTTCTTCTCCGTTATTAGGGTATTCTTTATTTGCTGGCATCATCATACACTCACGTGCTACTCTTACAATACAATGTAACGCACTCAATGAGACAGCCGACGATGACCGAATCATCGATTTAAGGCCTGGAATTGATTTTGACTCAAATTTATTAAGTTTAAGAAACTTGTTTCCCTTTGATAACACATCTAAACTTTCGCGTTTCATAGTATCAAAGAATAAAGGTTGAACATGAATCATTGTATGAACATATTTTAAATAAAATAAAAAAAAATTGTGTTAATTTGTCGATTGTATAGTTCTTACTAGGTACCGAAAATTGGTTCATTTTGAGTTTGGTATTTTAGACGTACTGTGTCTGAAGTATTTTTTGATACTGATTATTATGAAGTATTTTGCAGTTAAAGTCGCAGGTTTAACAAAATACCGTAATTTTTTTTTACCTTTGCTGTGTAGTTTGAGCGTTCTCGCTTAATCGCAAGCAAAAAATATTTTAATTCAGACTATCTTAGTGGCGAATTATCTGCACTAATCGAACGATTTAAAGTTAAACGACAATTTGCATGATTATACTTCCTCTCTCCACTCTCTTTCTCTTAATCGTGCCCGACAGGGTCCATAAAAATCTTTATATTTTGTAACATTAAAGTTCTACAATAAAAATATTTATTTGTTTTAAAACTCGCACTACTAGTACTCTAAAATGGGGCTACTTTTGAATCAAATGTAACATTGATACCAACAAAAAAGTTCGGTGACACTGTTAAGGTCGTCTGTGGCCAACAGAAGACTCTGTCTAAAAAAATAATTATTTCAGCTCCTGTTCTCTAAAGATGTCTTTCACGTGTAGTTCTACGGTATGATTCTGGAGGTAATCATGTAGCGACGTCTAGAATATTATATATAATATAGGATATATATAGGATATTAATTCTAGCAGCTAATAAAGGATTTATAGCGATCATATTAAACTTGATTCAAAAGTTGCTCCTTTCTACGGTACTACCCCAGCCTGTTGAAGCACTCACCTGCATCTGAGCTCGCGATGCACACGGCCAGCGCGAGCAGCGCCCCTGCCGCGTGCCGCCGATCCATCTGCCGACGCCCGTCTGAAGCAAAACAAACGTTTCCATTGTCAAAATCATTCAACACACCGGAAGATATACACTAAAGTCAAGGTCCTATTGTGAAAATCGAAAATCGGTTATGTATTGATCGTAAGTCACAAATTAACTTCGCTAGCTATAAAGTATTCCCTCTTGTATACGATGAAGTCGGGAAGGACTTGCGCGAGCTTCACACGGATGACTGGTAGGGGGTGGCGCAAGACGGACCCCGATGGAGGCTCTTATTACCGGAGACCAAGACTCACTTTGGGTCGCTGCGCCAACTTCAATCATCAGCCTATATTAGTGCACTGTTGGACATAGACCTCTCTAAGACGCTACTGAACATGATCCCGACTATTCTCATCCAGCTCTTGGATTTGGACACTACGTTTGCCGATATGTTAACCATAAATTTTGATGTCTTTTATTCAATAAACACCTTTGTTTTGTTTATTTTTTCAGGACGGATATCCTATCTGATCATCTCTTAGCTGTTAGAACTCAATGTTCTTTATCCACCGGACTCAGGCTTATTTTAATTATTTTAATATCTCTAAAGGAGTTAAACGTCCTCTCAATTCTAGAACCTATTTTACAAAAAAGTATGTATCCAATCAATTCCTTTAATTTAAAAGCAAAGGAATATTAAATGAGTAGCGCCTTTCATACCTCGTAAATAACCGGTAAGTGCGAAAGTCACTATCCAGGGAATACTAAAATACGCTTGCTCGTATTTTATTATGCCCATGGCCCCGTAAAGAATGGCCTGAGTCGTTATAAATTCAACTTTTGAAATAGAAGCTTAGGTAAGTGTGTACCATGGGAAAGCTATGCGTTTACGTAGGTTTGCAGTATGAAATTCTCTATGTGTCCACGTTTGCAATAGGTTTAAGCTCTTTATTGTCATTGGGAAGTACAACAACTCGCTTATCATGAAAACAAAATTATTAACAACTTTTAGACAGACGACTGGCGCTAAAACTAAATTTGAGAAGTCGGGGGGTAGAATCGTAAAAATAAGAACAGTCATATCACACCGTCTCACGTAAATGTACCGCCAAAAACAAAAGAAAAACGATCAAAGATATAAGTCCCAGCTACGCTCACTGCTTTACTAGAAGAGTCTCGATTCGAATTGTTGTGATATTATTCACCAAGGAGTATTTAGCAAATTTAGTTTTAATTCATCATTTTTTATCTATCTTCTACACTTACTGCTATATAAATCTGTAAGCTCTGTCTGTACATGCAATTTTTCTGACAAATTTTGGGATAAATATTCGTTTTATGACACCAATTCTACGATTTTTGAATTTTTTGTCTTTCTGTATGTCTGTCTGTCTATATGTCCTCTTGTAACACAAGAACGGCTTGATCGATCTTGATGAAAATTTGTATGTAGTAAGAACATGAAATTGTGCAAAAGATAGGCTATAAAAAATTTACAAATTTTCGCACAGCGAAGCGGGCGGGTGACGGCTAGTCTATCTATATATCCTAACCAGTCCTACCAGATTTCGGTTACAACGACGACTGTTTGCTCTGGGATAGACATATAACTCATAAGTGAGGGCTTCGCTAAGTAATTCATTCATTTTAAGAAAGTTATTTTGTATAATCAATGATTGTTATTGCAACACTAGTTTATGTTATACGTAGAATTGGGTATTAAATAGGTGTGTTAGTGTGTGCGGTTCGCAGCGGGGGTGATGTCGCCGAGCGTGTCGGAGTGGCGTCCTCGGAGGGCCCGAGACTGTGTGCGTCCTCTCCGCGTCTCTACACGGCCGCACTCTTCAATGCAGGATACGTCAAATTGCGGAGTATCGCACTCATATTCTTAATAAGAAGCTCCATCTTCCGTTCCACAATTGATGAATCGTCATACTAAACAAGATTGAGCCTCATATAAATCCGCTGCAGTAACTGATCGCTTTAATCTGCAACTGATTGTGGATGCGTATATTTATTACCCTAAACGAGGGGACAATTTCATTTGCATGTGAAATGATGTTGTTGCTAAAATGTGGGTACTCAATTAACGCTAATAATTATTTATAGGTACCTTAAATTCGCTTAAAATTCGTATAATATTTCTATAAAATGTGATATTTGATCAACAAGACAAACTAGTAAACTTATTTACGATGCGGTTAGGGTAGGTTTGATTCATAGTAAACAATGGGGTAATAAGGTGGTCGGCCGGCGTCGTCGTGCGGGCCCTTCTCGCTAGGAACGCGGAAACGCAAAAATGTGCCTATTTACCTTTGAGTGAATAGGGACTTTAACAGTCCATTCAACAGCGGCACGCGGTCACCATTCGAAACAATGTAACTTTTAAAGGATTTTCAGTTCAGCAAGTCTTAAATGTTTCCAGAAACCGCTAGGAATATTAGTACTTACCTACTTTACAAACATAACACGGCTTACTGTTATATTGTATGTAGGTTACTGATTTTACTATATCTTACTCGACTGTTTTTTTTTTGGTAAATGCCATATGCGTTTATAAATATTATAGTATTTATTAGCTGTTTCATCAAAACCAATACTGCTTTCAAAAAACTCATTTACTTCCTTATATTTTATTACCGACAATTCAATTAAAAAGTGATTAGGCACCGAGTGTAATTTAGCACTTAAGTGCATTACAGATGATAAATGCTCTTCGATACATCCGGGTTAGCGCAGTTACTACGAGCTGCGTATTTATGGCTCGCACTGAAAGAGTGGATGGCTATAGAGCAAATTATTGCAGCTCCGTATGCAGACGCGTTATCGTGGGAACGAGCGTCCGCCCGCTCGCGCTCCAACGCTCATTATCCACCGCACCTTACACGCATTTTTCAACAACCTCCCCTTACGCCACTACACCTCACCGGGGAACATATCTCTATTATTTTTCTTTTGTCCTCTCCCGTACATCGTCATTTGTCATCACGCCACCGTTCTACACAATTCCTACGAAGCGTATGATCTAAGTTCATAAACATACTTTTATGTCAACGCAACAAAATAAGGATGTGAAGACGTATTCCAAACCCCAATAAATTCAATTCTCACTTGTTAAAAGTTTGTAAATATGTATGTAGGTGTAACAGCGGGGGTCCCTCCGTCTAGACGCTCTCTGCAAGTCACCTCTCTGTAGGAGGGTGAGGGTGCACAATTCACCACTATCTATTTATTTGCTCTGCTAAAATACCACGTGTTCTGGACGTGGAGGGCTTGTCGTTTTGTCGCGTCAATATATTCGCACATTTTTCTTGGTATGTAGTTGACGGGTAATACTTATGGTACAACAGGCCATCATCTCAATATTGAAGTGGGTCCTGCGATACACTTTGAGATTGAACCTTTCCCGCCCTTCTCACAGTTGGCTACGTTTCAACTCTTTAAATAGATTAATCGTTTAAATGGACAAGGATTTTATATTACCATTGCCATAAAATGTGTCAACATCGTCTGAAAATCTAGACAATAGTGTCGTTTGATACGAGATTTCGTTTTACTCTACATTAAAAAAGATTGTGCAAAAACTGTATTATAGCTTTTAAGATCAAACTGTATTTACTCACTGATTACAATAATACACTGGCCGGTTGCGTTAGCTGCACTGTCATTAAGTGGCCGATTTCGTTACGGGAAGACCAATTCTCTTAATGTACACAATAGAGGCCCACTTCCCAAGCATAATTTGGCTTACCGTTTTTTTTACCAGCGGTGTAGCGTCAAAAGTAACAGTTAATCCGATTTAAATAAACCTAAATTTGAAGCGGACGCAGTAGGGAAACCACAATGTAGGGTTTTAATTGTTTCTGCTCGAGATAACTGTATCCCTAAGTATGTGGTTGTCATTGATGAACAGTGTTTGCGCAGAGCGCGACAAGGGCGGAGATGGCAACGCTCGAGTGCCGAACAATGCGACGCAATTTGCAAAATTTGTTAAGATTGTGATTGATGTTTTTGCTTTTGTTTTTATAGCTTTATACGTTAAACAGTTGACAACCAGATTTGTGACGAGCACCTGTTATTAAAATGTAGCTTACAGCTATAAATTGATACATTTATACAAATTCAGTTATTCAATAGAAAACAATACAAAATGAAATAAATTGACTTGCTAAAGTTAAATTCACAATACTGATTACTCAGTATTCACTGTCGGTAATTCATAGACATTCAACTGTGTGAAGCGTTAAAATCTGTGTCAGTTATGAGAACGCTGACATGATATTAAAAGCGTTGGGTCCTAGCTTGTGAGACAAGCTCAGCAATTTGGATCACGACAAAATTAGCACACTGCCGGCCGGCGAAGCCTATCAGATCGGAAGGGCGTCGCTGTGCCGTGGGTCGCTGCCCCGGTTGCCCAACACTTTTGGAACACTGCAACCGCAGAGCATTGACACCGATTTGAGACGAACTTTGGATCAAAGATTCGATATCGGGAAGCCTTACGACGCCGTAAATGGTAACATTAATCTTTATTGCGCACAAAGTTTCGCTTTAAAATGTTGCCTGCAAAAAGTGAACGCAATGACAAACATTTAAAAAAAGTAACGTCGTTGTTAAATCTGTAAAAAAATCTGCCCTGTCACGATTTATGTGTTCCGCGGTACAAATGTAGCCGACGAGACCGGGCTAAGTATGCTAAGAGGCGCACTAGATGTGAGATGCGATGACCGGCGGGTCAGCCGACGGCAGGGCAGCGAGTCGCCGCCGCCGGCCGCCGGCCGCCGCTCCCGCCTACTTCGCAAACGCTGTTCGCGTACCAAAAGCACTTTTATGTTCTCGTTTTTGATATCTGCCCGGCGACGGATAACGATCTTTACCACGCGCAGTTAACTCGCAATATAAATGGGATCGATTAGTGAGTTCACACGTCCATATTTGAAAGTCTGCGTATTCGCCGGTACGCTCAGACATCCGATGCACGACAACCCTTCGCACAATGCGTTCACGTACGCGTGTCGCGATTATCGGGCCTCGTAAATCCGAACCGATTAACATTGCAGTCGTGGTTATGGCGACAGTGATTCGCTATTAGATTCGGCTATAAGCGACAATACATCGTTATTAGGCGATAATTGAAGGCGAAGTGTAGCGGTCGATCAACGGCAGGCGTACGGCCCCGTACATACTAAGTAGTCGGTACACTAGCATGTTAATGCTAGTGTACCACGTATTCTTGTTACTACAATAAAATGGAATACATGCAACAAAAAAGAAAGTCTCGTAGAATCTTTTTAATGTTAAAATTGTTGTATCTTTTTTACTCTAAATATACAATGTTATTTTTAGTTTATACGAAACCTGAAAACTGTTTGTTCAGAATCAGTAATAGAATCGATTTCAATTTTTTTATACCATGTTACATTTTGACCAAATAATATTTACAAAATCTCAAATAAAGTATACCCTACTAAAAAACAACGGGACAGCACAAAAAGCTTGTAACTTCGTGAGTTTTCAAGATATTATTTTAATTTTTTTTGTACCGATTCTTTAAATGAAAATATTTGACCCGTGTTTCGATTTTCGTATAAACTAAAAATAAGGTTGTATATAACGTGAACATCAAATTCCTAAAATATCGATGATTTAACTTTTATTCCAACCCAAAAAACATTTTAAATATTATTTGAGGACTTTCAGGAGTGCTATATATATTCAGTAGCACATATAATTGGGAATGTACCGTAAGGATAGGGAAATGAGTTTGTTTTTCTTAATTGAGTCAGGAGTAGGCAGCGGCGTGCGTGAGCAGGCCGCATCTGAGCCTGTTATCCCCGGGGAAATGGGAAGGAAGATGGCAAATATTAGTTTCCTTCATGAGACGCTCACGGTTCGTTGACCCGCGCAAATTTGTGCCTAAACATACGTATATGTGTGTAGGAAAGAACTATCTTGACATGTCACACATAACAATGTTTACATTTTTTGGAACGTTCTCAGCTCGCATCTCCTAGTTTGATAAGCCAACAAATTTTATCATCGGGTTAGAAGAATACATTTTTGAAATAATTTAAACCTACTTTGGAAAATCTAATCATAATTAAAAACTTACATAAACTCAATTTTAGAACCTTATCAATGTTAATGATTTCATTTCAGTACTAGTAAAACGAATTGAGGGCGAAACTAACTTTGTTATATAAGGTGAGAAAATGAATGTTAACACTTTTTGACTAATAAACAGGCCCTAACTACTCGTAATTTGTTAACTTTAATTAGTTTAGAACCTTTATGCAAAGGGTTATGGAAATCCGACAAATATTGGTCACTTCGAGTTATTTATTTTTAACCAACAACCCCAACTGCAATAATAATTGCAAAATGTTTTATAAGCTTCTTTGCTGACTCTACATTTGTGCCAGTAGTCCTCTATTAGTATTGTAGGTAAGTGCATTGTGCCAGGATTGATCATTAATTAAAATAAGCAAATAAGCTGTGGCTAGGCAGTGGTGATGGCCGGAGAAGGCTACATCGGATCGTGCGCGGAGGCACGTATCGCCAACGGATTCCGAATAATTTAGGTAAATCCGCTCTAGACGCATCACCACCGTTACACCGACTTAGCATTCCACACCACATTCAGCCAAATTATCTTATTTCCATGCGATTCCGTCAACACGATTTATCTATACCAGACTTGACAAATTTCAGACGAATCCACAACGAAACATTAACATTTCATGCGCATCCTGATGAAATTCCATCGTCGAAAGCCAGCGCCGAGCGCGGCTACTCACGTCCTAATGAGTATTGGCGGCGCATAGACAGGTACGTATATGCGAATTCCTTCTTTCATTGTGGGAAGCTTTTGCAACTTTAGTCATTAAAAGCTGCATTTCCATAGGCTTTTAATGTCACAAAGTCCATCAAAGCTTAAAGCTCGCATGCAGCGCGCGGCTGTGTGCACGGAGGAACACGCCACCGTTAGTGTGAGTGGCTGTTGCTAGGCATACGTTGAATTCGCGATTGTTGGTCCGGGCGCGGCGCTCACACGATGATCGTTGCCCTCGGCCGCCCGCGATCCTAGCTGCGCTCGGCTGAGACCTCTCACGATATGCAATAACATTGTTTTACTAATTGTACTAACGTTAAACACACTTAATGTACATAGTTATGCACTCATTTACTGCACAGGTTTTCCGTAAACGCATTAAGTCGAACGATTCAATTACGATCCCCGTATCATTAATCGGAGTGCTTCAAGTGTCGACTCGATGCGTTTGTGATGTCTCGCAACGAGCGCGGAACGAGGGACGTGCCTGGGTGCACCCTCGCGCCCTCAGGGACTTGACCGCTCTCTGACACCAGCTATTAGAGCGACCACTGACCCGTGATACTTATGCACCCTCCGTGAAGGCACAAAAAGTAATATATTGGTCTCTAAATCTGTGACCTTTGCATTCAGCGCTTTGTGCTAAATCAGGTTACGCTCGGAATGGGTTTGGTATAGAAGAGGGTGATATGCGCCGCGTGAACAGTTAGCCTTATCAGGAAGTGTGTGCCTCTCGGCGTGATGTCTATTGAGTTGCATTCGCAGCCATGTTCGAATGCTTCGTGTGGAACAGTGTTTACGAGCGGCTGGCCGATAGCCGGCCGGCCGGCCAGTCATTACCGGCCATATCTCTGTGTAAGGAATGAATGGCAAGTACTTACAAACGAACTTCAGAGCCTGGCTCTAAACGAGCGGCCGAGGCACGTAGTATGGTTAAATCTCCTACAGCTTTCCGTTAACTATTTTACTGCTCGAAACATGGTTTTCAAGGAAAACATTACTCGGAGCTTAACACTTAACTTCATATTGATTGACGTACAAACGGATATTACGTTGGACCCGCCGTAGCATTGTGTTTCGTAGGAATGCGCGATACCTAGGTACCTACATTACCTTGTTTTTTACTGGAGCATCTAATTAGGAAACGCCACCGTCTAAACATGAACAAGTTAACTTAAGTAGTTTAAAATGTTCAGATTTATGTAAAAAGCTATTTTTGAGTCTCTAGCAATAAATACACATATAACTTTTAAAGTTTTTTTTTTAAGGAGTTACCTATCTGAATATGGAATACCTCGGAAGGGCAGGCTCTAATGAAAATCATAATGGTTTAGTGAATCAATTAAAACGAAACGCAATTAAGTGCGACATGAGCCGGCGGCGCGGCGTGCGGCGGAAACGATTACATAAACCCTACCGTGACGCGGTGTCTGTAAAGTAGCAGTCTCCCGCGCGGCTCCGCACGAAATAGTAAAAATCGGCGCGTTCTCCTGCGCCGCCGCACCCTACAAACAGGTTCTGCTGCAAAAACGATCACAAAGAGCCCTAGACATGAAATATTTATACATCGCATTATCATATTACACGGGAATCGTGGTCATCGCTTAGAAAATTATGCGATTCGTTTTCACTCTGTAACCACAGCGCAACAAAAAATGAGCGAGTAAGCGTTTGAAAAACTCCCATGGAGGGTACGCGCGGTCCGCGATCCGGTATCCTGCGTTTGAATTATGGTATACATGTACGCGGACACCGGCTCAGTAATTATAATGGCGTGATACCTTAACGATGCATTTTGCAACCATCATTATCCCGGTCTAGGTAGTAACTTTATTATTATTTCGGTAAAGTAAAAGCAATAAAAACCCTGTTTTAATCAACTGTCTATTATTTTCATAAAGTTATAAAGTATGTTATGTTGTATTTAAGCTAGACATACGGCCATATAGGCGTATGGATGGGATCCTCGCTCGTAAACCTGAAAGTTACGACTCATTACGTTCAGTATTAAAGTATTACCTGTTATTATTAATGCGAGGCCTGAACAAGTTCGTGCTAGCGATGAAACAAAATAAAAACACGTTTTATTTTAGTTAAAGACATGCTATGCATGCTACACAGAAAATGTATCTTTTTATACCGTATGGGACCATGTCGGTACAGCCTGCCACTTTATAATTTTAGACATCGTTTTATAATTATACGACTTATTTCGCAAAATAAAAGAAGGCCGCTTGAAATAGTAAGTACTTCTGTAATCATGTTAACCAACGGCGTAGGGAATAAATAGTATGTTTAGGTATTATGTTTAGGTATGCCAGACAGAAATTTTGACCATCAACTGACCATGTCGCCGAGAGCAGGTCAGTGGGTTATTTAGACATGCACACACCGTCATCTCGGAGCCGTAACAAAACCCGAGAAAATGAAAGTTTCTGACGCGAACATTGTTTCCGAGTTCAAAGTTCCGCGGGAGTAATGGCACGTAAGCCTTGTTGTGAAATGATAGGTGCCCGTGCACGACGCGCAAGGAGTTCACATCCAATAATTGCGGGACCTCAACCTCAATGGTTTACCCTTCTACACATGCAAGGGAGCCTGTGCGTGCAGCACCGACCCACATTTGAAGGATTACAAGTAGCTGCCGAGAGAATTTACCGCTAACATTGCCATATATGCTGTATGAATTTTAGGTCGCTACAAGCACAGCATGCTCTTGCGCCGACATCTGCGCAAATATTGATTTAGTAATCGGGGCCACAATGGCCGGCCGCGCCCGCGCACCTCGCCGGGCCGTCGATGCCATGTCAAGATCGCCTTTCTTTCACCCGCGAACGAGATGGCAGATTAATGTCAAGTAAATAAATTAAATACTTATGGCTGGGTGTTTTCCCACGGGCACCGTTCGGAAAATTCGTTAAAGAATTTCGTCTGCTTAACGGTCGTCTTTGAACAGAGTTCATGGATCAAATACACCCAGAGAAGCGCGTATTAGGTTTGGTTTTAACATTGAAACATTTAATTTCACTTTGCAAAAGTGTTAGTGTAGCTGTGTAGTGTCGTGTGTGTGTAAAAGCTTCATGTCCTTTAAAAAGCTCGTCTATCTCAAAATAAAACTATAACGCCTTTTAATTGTTACGTTCAATTGTTTTTGGTGTTGAGTATGTATTACATTTGTATGTAGACCTCCATTGTAAACGTTTTCTCCTGCAAAACGACATACAGTTTGACAAAAGAGCTGGGAACAAAAGAACGAAAATATAAAATTGGTACAGTGACCGCGGCCCAGACCACCGACAACCGAGCCTTGGTGTCGGCGTCGATCATTTATTCATTTGCATTTAGAAAAGCCTTGTCCACTCGACGGTTTCTTGCAAATGATTTGCTTATAATGCTATTGAAGTGATAGTCTGTGGGTAGCAAAGCTTCCTATGAAACATTAATATGCATGAATGCCTTATGTATGAAACGAAAGTAGAAAAAGTTTAGATTGTTACAATTACATCGTATGCATTTGATATTCTCGAATTGTTTAAACAAAATACAAACTAAACCGAATAAAGAATTACTAACCGAACAAACGCGCTATTTAAAAGAGAAACACTTCAAAAATACTTTTTATTGAATTATAAATGTTATGCCCTTGTTTGATTTAATTTCCTTGTAGAGCTAATTTTCCTAATGAAACGTATTACTTTTTGCGCGAACCGTTACTTTTTATGGTTGCGTTAAAGACTGTATGTTCATTATCCTTTTATTAATTTTGTATTTCGAAAATGGTTATACCAATCTCGTCCAGACATCCATGCAGACAGCACTTTAGGTGTCCAGCACTTTCAAAAATAATTATTATATTACCGCCATTGACTCCTTTTTATTTTCGCGAAATGCCATGAATGCAATCACGATCCTGTTTACCGTCGCCATAAAAACATATCGGTTCGCAATATCAGCTCCAATGTACACTTTAATATCCAATGATTATGAAAAGACAGTCCGGCCCAGCAAATTGGTACGTTTTACTTACACATTATGCAACATGGCGTATTAGTGGTGATTTGGTACCGTTATGCGCGATGCGTATTTTTATATTGCCTCTTGTGGGAACCGCCCGTGTTTACATGTAATGTAATTGGTCCGGAAATTGTCAACAAATTATTAGCTCTGTTCCAATTTTGAGACGACTTTCTTTGGCCATGATATTTGATGATTATGTAAATAATGATAACGCAGATAATGTATGAGTCGGATACAAAAACACCACGATAGTCTAATGATGAATGAATGAAATGAAAATGAATGAAGAAAACTGGCCTGCAATGCCTGTAGGGTTCGAGTCCTGTTTGAGGGTTTTTGATGTGTAACATCTTTCCGCTCGCCTTCTATATATATACAATTTGTGGGAGTGATTTCGTAGAAAAGGGACGGAAGTAGGGTCGTAACAGTGTGATCCGTAACAGTGAGATCGGCTCGCCTTTTATTTAAACAATAATTAGTGGGAGTGATTTCGTAGAAATGTGATCGTAACAGTGTGATACTGCCGCACAATTTATGAACGCAGTCAGTACAACTTACTGTGTTTGTGATTATGATATTTGAGGTGCTGACATTACTATGAGCCACTATAGCATAGTTGGCAGTGCACCTGACCCGGCACGTCATGGGGTGCGGGTTCGAATCTCGCTCGTGGATTTTTTTCAACACTTTGCTTTTTTTCAAACTGTAATTTGTTCGCAACAATATTTGCGTAAAATTATATGTAAATAATCATTACGATCTATTTTTTCGAAACTTGCGCGGCAGGATAGCATTCTCTTTATGATTTGTAAAAAAATATACGGAGTCGGAAGCGCGCACAAATTAAAAATCGATAATAAGAACAAGACATATTCTTAGGTTGGGGAAAAAGTCTTTTCGCATATAGTATGTATGAACTTGTAATAAAATCTCTTTGGCTATACTATTTGTATCTGGCTGGTTTTGATATCATTAAAAATTTAAATTTTAAAGAAGATAATTCCAAATTCATATTAGGAAAATGTGTGATTTTCATTTATCTTTCTTACTGTCAAGATGAGTGAATCTAATGAAGAAATTCAATACATTTTAAAATTATACTACAAAAAAGCTAAAAATGCAACGCAAGCCGCGAAAAAAATTTGCGATGTTTATGGACCTAGTGCAGTGTCGTAGAGAGTAGCACAAATTTTATTTAAGGGTGCGCCGACAAAAAAATGCCAAAAATGCAGTTACGGTTAAGTAGATATAATTGAAAATTCTATCGTATTAAATTAACAAAATATATATTTAGTATCATAGGGAACGTGTTTACAATTTGTCAGAACCATAAATTCATAACACGCTATAGTTTTTTCTACAATATCATTTAAAGTTGGGCAAAGATCATGAAAACGAGTGGCGGCGTTTAGTAGATTTCTTATAGTTTATCTAAATTATTGTACCTCTGATTTTGTCTAAACAATCATCAATGGATAAACTACAAATTGCTAGACTACATTTTCGATTCATCAAGTGGTTATTTAAATAATTATTTTTTATTAAGCACCTTAAATTCCCCATACAAAATTAGTATGGCCGCGCGGCATCAAATAAATATGGACGACGACATTTCAAATAAAACATATGACATTTGTCACTTACGGACGGCGCACTCTTAAGCGTTTTCAATCCGGAAATTTTGATGTCAAAGTTGCACGTCGCTATGGTCGCCCTATTACGGATAAAATGGATGCCATTTTTGAAAAAGTAGAGCTAGATCGGCATATCAGTAGTTACAACGTAGCTGAAGAACTGGGAGTTGACCACAAAACAGTTTTGGCGCATTTGAAAAAAACTAGGTACACAAAAACCTCGATATTTGGGTAGCTCACGAGCTCACTGAAAGAAACCTAATGAACCGTGTACTCATTTGTGATTCTTTATTACGTAATGAAACCGAACTATTTTTGCAGAAGCTGATAACTGGTGATGAAAAGTGGATCACGTAAGATAAGAACGTGCGAAAAAGGTCGTGGTCAAAGGCCGGTCAGGCTTCACAGACTGTGGCGAAACCCGGGTTAACTCGCAACAAGGTGATGCTGTGTGTATGGGATTTGAAGGGCATTATTCATTATGAGCTGTTACCACCAGGCAGGACCATCGATTCTGAACTCTACTGCGAACAACTGATGAGATTAAAGCAAGAAGTTGAGAGAAAGCGGCCGGAATAAATCAACAGAAGGGGTGTGGTTTTTCATCATGATATCGCTAGACCTCACACATCTTTAGCCACTCAGCAAAAATTAAGAGAGTTTGGCTGGGAGGTGTTAATGCATCCGCCGTATCGTCCTGACCTTACACCTTTAGATTTCCACTTGTTTCGGTCTCTTCAGAATTCTTTAGGCAGTGTCAGGTTAATGTTAACCTGACACTACCTAAAGAATTCACGAGAGGACTGCCAAAACCACTTGTCACAGTATTTTGATCAGAAGCCCCAAAATTTCTATAGCAATGGGGTCTTATTAAATGGCACCTACATACTTTAGTTAAATGTAAATGAACTATGGAGCAGTGGACTAATATAGGCCGATGATGATGATGATGATGATGAAATGAACTATATTAAAAAATGTTGTGAATTTTCTTAAAAAATGCGAAGAAACTTTTTCCCCAACCTATTATTATATTAAGTGACATATGTATTGTGTCATCATTTTGATATGGCAAATTTCTTCTAATGAGATTTACTGCGTTCTCTTTAAGATTTGTAAAAAATATACGTCATTGTTAATTACACAATATTCTATTTTATATCTTTATATATAAAAATACTCTGTTCGTGTGTATGTTATTGAACTCCTTTTAAACGGCTAGACTGATTTGGATGATATTTTCTGTGTGTGTTCAAGTGGATTCGAGAATAGTTTAGATTTACCATTGGACCCGGTAGGTGGTGCTGCTATAGGGGTCCATCATGGGATACGCGTGTTCTTATGCGGACGAATGATTTGTTTGTTTTGTTTTCATGGAAACTGTCAAAGCGGTACGATGTTCGCCGGTCAGCTAGTTGTAATATTGTTTTCAACAATTTCGAGTGTAATAGACTTTTAAACTATTTTAATAAATATTTACTGATGATATGTCTCAATAAAGTGCAGACCATTGATAATGTCAAATGTTAAACATCATATGCGACTACTGTAAGGCTCGTTCATTTTTTATTCAACACTTTTGTTTCTAATAAAATGTATTCGGAACAAAATTTAGTAGGTACTATTCAAATAAAAAAAAATATAGTTAATTGGTAACGGTGAAAATAAGTGACCGAATAATCTTGTGTCAATCGAAAAATAAAGTTTCGTATTCACACCGTAAAAAAACTTCGGAATCGATTTCCAAGCGTCCGCGTCGGCCTCCTTATCGATACGGCTGTCAATCTGTTGTTGGCTTAATACGACGCGGAACGTCTTCTGGTAAATCGACCTTTGACTTTTCGCTGGTTTGTAAAATATTTTCAGAGTAAACCTATCAAGCCATATCAAATCTTAATATATCGTTGTTCTGTTTACATTTATTTTTAGATTGAGATAAGAGTGTAACAAAAAAACTTCATTTTGATTGCCATGAAACATTAATAACTCATGGCCCACCTGACTTCCTCCACATAAACAATAAGATCCCGTGAACCAGGAAAATTTAAAAAAGTCTTAGCGTTCCTACGGCTAAACCTACAACTTCGTAGCCTTCATAGTTCTTGGGATTATGTGAGTAGCATCTCCGCGATTCGGAAAGAACGTTAAGCAGTTGATACTTTATGCTATCGAACAATAAATTGCAGTCGCTAAAACCCGCAAACGCGCAGCTAGCAAGCGTGTTGGGGTATAGCCCATAGGAAGGCCTGTGCCCAGCAGTGGGGCACTTATGGGCTAATGATACATAATTCCCTGTGTGGTGCCGGGGTTAAAGAATTGTACCACCCCATCTCTTCCCGTGGGTGTCGTAAAAGCCGACTAAGGGAGCATTCCAGAGGATGGGCAGCAGCATCTCTTTGAGGTTACCCTCAACCTACTGCGATCGCCAACCCGCCTGCCAAGCGTAGCGATTACGGCAAATACCCCTCATATCCTTGGGGGAGGCCTTTGTCCAGCAGTGGACGTCTTTTTGCTGAGATGATGATGATGATGATGATACATAATTATAGATAAATCTGTGGCACTGATGACTTAATAATCTTCAAACACCTCAAGAACAAAATATTACGGAGTACTACAGTAGTGATTGATAACGTATTTTCATATTTGTGATTGATTGACTGAATGTAAACAAATTTAAAGTAAGGAAACGAGCAACATTACGTCAGTTCTATAGTTATCATATTTCCATCATCGCTGCTGAACCTTTTTTCTTATTGCCATAAAAACAGCAACGGTCGTGATTCGCTCCAGCGTCAAGATATTGAATGAATACTTCTAAAAATTATCATTATTGGTATGGAAAAAACAGACGACAAAAAAAAAACCTATGTTCTCTCAAGGTGAAGATGTCGACTCACGAGCGCTTAAAAGCAAATTCAGGGAAGCGCCACGATTCAGGAAGTGCCTGTTACAAATTAATACTATTAACGTAATGATCACGATTAATGTGCTTATAAGCAAGGTGATAGAGCTTATTGTGCCTACAATGAAGCATCGGTTACGTTACAGAAAAAGAAACAGATATATCCACTATCCTATCACTTCACGATGTCAGGAATTATGTATTAAGTTCATCAATATGTAAGCAGGGCACCCGGCAGGTATTATTAACCTTCCTGAAATAATTTCATCGAAAGAAATTCTTATTGATTTTCGTTTTCCTCTCCTCATTCTCAAAGTTGAATAATTCAAGCGGGGATTTTGTTAATATATTACTTTCGGCTGCGACATTTCCAAAGATTAAAGGAAAGTAAGTGCTTCGTATGATCTCCGTGGAATGGAATGGGGGTGCATTTTTGAGCACTAAACAAACGCTGGCGTTGATTTAAATACCAAGGAGTTTTCCTTGCTTAAAAGCTACTTTGTATGACGACACAATTACTAAACGTGAATGCTACGCCGTGGTTGTAATAAAAAACAATCAAAAGTGAGTCCAGTTAGTAGCAAATTTTTAATAGTTCTTTGACATAAGTACGTTACGCTTTGGCTCATAAAAAATGTATTCTACCTACTCCTATTTCTTATACTGTTAGTAGTAAGGGTATCGCGTGAACATGATGAGCGGCGCCGGCGGCGCAGGCCGCGGCGTATGCGCTTCACCCGGCCATAGGACAATGACATCGCACGTTCCGCACGATAAAACAACCTGGACATTATGAAGTCTTACCAAAGCCTTTTTACTAACGCAAAAACTGTTAGACACAAGTTATAATTGCGTCATTAAGACTTTTCACGCTTGTTTCGCGAACAGTGAACTGTTTAGGAGCGTTATTCGCACAGGTGAGAAGTTACAAAGTTTACGCTATGTGACCATGAATGGTGCGATGATGAAGATAAAACGACTCGAGAGATTTCTTATTAACCAAATTTTGTTTTTCGGTCACGAAACGAGGTAAAGGCTTTCGCTCGTACGCGATGTGAACGTCAATCGAAGTTTAAAATCGATCGTTGGGATTCTCATTCACCGTTTTCCTGGTACTCGACCTCTGCTAAATCTGTTTTAATGTAACTTTTAAATACTAAAATTTTCGAAATCAACGAATGTATAATCCAGTCGGAGCTACCCGTCTCAGTTTAATGCGAACATGAAAGCTCAAAACGACTGGTATTTGAACACAAACAATGGATTGTTAGTAGTTAGCCAAAGTCCTTATTCTCACACGCCTCACATCGCGCGGAGAGGGTGTCGGCCACCACACAAAGCGTGGTGAGTGCAACGGACAAAACCCAACGAAGCTCACGTCATATATCGGTACAAATACTAATTGGTAAAAGACCTATTCAAACACGACATGAGAATTTTTACTCGGTAAATGGTAAGTGGACAAGTCTATTTGTCTTGTTATTTAGAGTGTGGGTGCTATGAGCGTGGGTAACCCATCCTCTTTAGGGCGAAGCAGGCGTTAGGGCTCGCTGCCTTAGTTTTCTTTGGTCTGATAAACGCAACTTCGGTTATAAACACAGGTACGTACTGATATTCACATTTGAAAAGATTATAAATAAGCAGTTTCAAACATAAATATCTAGGGTTATAAATCTAACTTAAAATAAACGTAATTTATATTGTGTAAAATAGACCTTGCATCGTATAGTGCTCACATTATGGTCTTTGTTATTCCTTCGGGCCCGATGGCTGGACAAAGCGCACTGACGCGAGTCCAGGGTTTACGTCGTTGTAAATCATGTCTGTGCCACTATCCACTATGATCATTTAGAGTTATTTTAATTTGAGCAGCAAAACTATGATTTACTCGTAGGTGCATAGACCTGCCGTGTGAAACTTAAAGATGGAAATAGTTATTTTAAACTAGTTTGGCATCTTCCGCTTATGATATTCAGTCAGTATCGTTACCGCGTACCTTCGGGAACATTGGGCACTGTTGGGCTCTATCTATGCCAAAAATCACGGCAAAATCTTGCTTCTTTTTAAAGTAGAGGTAGGGCAACCAACTTTTTAATAATCTCAAAGTCAATTATAACAAAGACTTTAAAAAAGTTTATGGCAAACGTGAGTCAGATCCCACGTATTTCTTTCTTACAACTTCAACTCAAAAGTGAGGGCTAATAAAATCGAGTTAACTAAATAAAATTGGGCACAGTGACGTCAGTACTTTCACGCCTTATACGAAACTGATTGACATGAAAGGAGATAACTATTGTAATAAAAAAAAACTTAGACCGGCAAAAACGCGAGCCAAATAGCATCATAACCTACATTCCATTTGGTGGCAACGAGCACCTAGCGCCTTATTGCTATTGAATGTGAATTTTAAACAGACTCCGCGTAGGGCCATATTCGTGTGTTTTTTCTTTATCGGTCATTGTGGCCGGCATCGCAGCTCGGTTATATTCTTATATTGATATTCAAGCGGCGACCTGTCACGAGCTCCACACTCGCGACCAGTGTTCATTACACCGGAGACCAATAACCATCCTGTCATAAAACAATATTTATTCATTGTTTCGCCAACGTGAGCATGTGAACACTGCTCTTTCCCATTGGGAGTCATGTAACAATGTGGGCCAAATCTGACGTGCAATAAAGAGGAGCCGAGTTCACGGAATAACCTTTCGCGAAGTGTGGCGGAGTGAGTGCTCCGAGAGAACACAGCGTAGGTACAATTTATAGACGAAAGATTATTTAATGAATGTCACGATGTTTTTCATTTCATTACATTATCACGAACTACACGCTTTGATAGTTACATAATTGTGGTGCGCGAAAACTATCTATTGTTGATAAACCTCTTCAATATGGCATGAAATCAAAGTCAGGTCACGAAATGACGATATAGCAAGTGAAACAGAAACGGTTCAAGAGCTTTTTTGCGACATTTTTGTGGTCCGATAATAACGGTCCGGCTCCTACAGCGGCGGCGAAGCCGTCGTCGCCCGCGATGGCCGCGATGCACTCACGCGCCGCGGGTCAGCGCAGATACGCCGTACATATGTAATCTGCTCCGGCCACTGCCGCGTCTGGGCCAGCGAATAAGGCCGTCTAGACTAAGTAGAACGAGCCTCCTCAATGTGAGACAAATAAATTCTATACCAATTATAATAGTGGCTTAATCCACCGCAGAGTCGTTAAACGACTGTGCATTTCACCCCATTGTGGGTAGACTCTTGCAAGCCTATAAACCCATATAGAGTGGAGGAATGTGAGTAAATATTAAATGTGAATGGCGACACATGTGCGTGAAGTGTGGCAGGTTGCAGGGGTCAATAACACCTGCAAGGCCCAGATTCAGTTCCCCATAAGTTGCCATTTTCTCAGGAAGCGGGCGGCGCGTGGCCGAGCGCTGCGCCCGCGTGGGGCGAGCGCATTCTGTCACGCCGGGACTGCGCGCGCATATTGAAGCGCGCTTACATTAATGCGGAGTCAGTGGAGAGGTTCCTTATTTTGAGGGACGCTTAATTTAATAGCCGTCGTATAAACATACGTATGCTATGTCGTGACATGTATCAGAGGAATTCCCGTATGTCATTTATTCTACTGACTTATATTCAAATCAAAACACGTCATGTGAGCTTTCCATCAAATTGATCGCTTAAATTATGTTGAGTCTTCGTTTCGATGCAAATCTGGAGGCTGGCTAGCCTAGCGTGATGTTTTTTGTTCCGTAAAAAACGTAGGCACAATTAGGAAAAACGTAATCCAGTCATTTAGCTCCCGTCAACAGCCGTATTTCCGTAGTTTTAAGTGTGAAACAAAAGAATAGGATGCTCACCGTCCTTGTCTGTCATCATCAATGACTATTGCAATGCAATTTAGGCAAAAGGTGAGTTAACAATACAATCAAGATTACGGAATCAGCAAATAGTGTTTCTGCCATCGGATAATTTAAATTCGTTTTATTATAATTTCATTCCAGACATTTTGTATTCGCTAGTCGTTATTATTGTAATACTCGTATGTGCTCTAATATTAAATATTTTTTTGTAAACCAGTACACAAAATGTGTACATTGTTTTGTTAAAGTAATACATATTACTTAAATAAATATAATACTTTGTGGTCTTTAATAATTTAATGACTTTAAAAGATTCTAAATCGTTGCATTGCCTAGACGCTATATAAGCACGAAAGTGAAGTTTAGCTTTTTTCATTAATATTTTTCACTTGTACACTCTCGCTATCTTAAATGCTATTGGCGCTAAAAAGTTTTTTTACCAAAGAGTAATATTTAACAAATCATTGTCAGAAAGGTACACTTCTTGGCTTATATAATTCATTATGAAACATTAGTCTGCGCGTGGAGGCTGCCGGAGCCTTCACCCTGCACTTGACTGCGCGCGCGCCGATCTTTGCGCAATCGCCCGGCCGATTTGCACTCGGCACGGGCAAGAGCTTACGGAGCGTGACATTCACCATTCAAACTTTTATCTTACTGCATTGATAAAAGCTGATAGTAAAATTTTGTCACTTACGTCATTATTTTTAATAAATAAAAGAAATCAGACTTGTTTGAACTTTTTATTCGGCTGTGCCAAACTATATAAAATTAGTTTAAATCTGATATTAAATGTTTTGGGCCATAAAAACGTTAACGTCTACGATTTAAAAAAAATGAAGTCAATTACATTTTTTGAGCTTGATGGCGCAGTGGTTAACGCACCCTGTCTGCGAGTGCTGAGATTAAGCAACTTTCGCAAAGGCCGGTCATCGGATGGGTGACCAAAAATGTATCATCTCGAGCTCCCCGTGTTTCGGAAGGCACGTAAAGCCGTTGGTCCCGGCTACATTAGCAATCGTCAACAACTACCAACCCGCACTGGGCCTGCGTGGTGGTTTATGGCCCGTTCTCCCTATCCATCCATAGGGAAGGAACGTGCCCCAGCAGTGAGGACATAAAATGAACCGATGATGATGATGATGACATTTATAAAATAATGTTTGTAATCTGTAAGCACTAACGTAGCAATGCTTATGATTTGATTTATTGGTTAAATAAAACAAAGCATTTTATACTGTAAGTTTTAACGTCATAATAATAACATTTATAAAGGCAACTAGTATTAACCTTTAGAAATCTTCATATGATAGCATTTAATTTGTTTTAATAACATTTTGAGTTTTTGTTTTTATATTTTCCTATTTGCTTTCATGCTACAAAATCTACTTTACCATGCAAAGTATACATAACTACAATTTGATACAAACAAAATCTAAATATAACTTAACTCATGATTAAGAATATAACTTCTACTGAAATTTCTTCTAAAAATAATTTAGTAGTTGTAAATAGTTGTTAATTTAGTTTATGCAATACAAAAATCCTAATAAACAATAATATTAATGCTCAATCATTTATTTACAGTACAGTAGTAACTTTAGAGATAATCAAAATAACGCTGTACTTTTTTTGCTGAATAACTATAGGTGTAACGCCGTTTTAATAACGTCAGAAAACAAAAACACTAACAAAAGATGCAGATTCCACAAATAATTAATGGAATTTATAATAAAGCATCAAAACGGTAGTTAGATACACTAATTTAACGGTACATTGTTATATTTTCGGAGATTACAGTGAATCTGTGTCTCTCGATACTATTGACACGGAAATGATACTACTGCGAGTGACATTGTTATGTAAAAATATGCAATTTTCTATTTATCTCGCGCTATGTCGTGCGGTCCTGTGTCTTACGCAAGCGGCTTGTCCGACTTCAAGGGAAATTTTCTTTGTCAGGACACAAATACGCAGTCTTAATTTACCATCGTTATCATCAAGTTTAGATAATGTTGGTTTTTGTATTTTTGAAAATTAAGTTGAATTCTATTTTCTATTATAGATGTTTAAAATAAGGAATTAATACAGCAAACCAGTAAAGAAATCACTGAAAAATGTCATTTATAAGTAAGTGAGTAAGGCTTAAATAATAAATATTATTTATGCAAATGGTATGCATTTCACGTAAGTGATTTTTTTCCATTATTACAATAAAAACAAATCATATTTTTACAAGTGAATTCGAGAGGAAATGAATGTGCGTAAAAAAAATGAATTTGCTCTTGAAAATCGAAAAAGAAAGTAATTGGTTAGTTGATTCTAAAATGCTGTTTGCAATAATGCGATTCGATTTTAATCTACTTTGTAAGTACAATCGGCAATGATTACCGGTGGCGAGTGTGAAACATCGCATCGGCTACGGTCGGAGGCACGCGGCGGCCCGGTGCACTCACGCGGGCCTCCCAGAGGAACCGGCCGAATTTACTTATAAATACGCGATCGATAACATTGTCGCATCCATTTATAATATCCGATTAGTAATATTAGTTACGCATTCAAAAGTAATGGCACAGAAGCGAACGACAGACGAGATTAATGTGCTATTCTGGCGTAATGCAACAAAAATGTTGTAAGATTGTGTGCGTTCTGTACTATACATTTTCTAGGTACACATTTTTGTGATTTTCATTAACAAATCAATTATTCCTATCACTGTTTTTAAACTTTGTATCTTTGGAAAATTCGCAGTGAACAATGAAATAGTTTCAGAACAAAAAAGATGCTCGAAAAGTTTATTTAACAGTTACATCTAATTTCGAGTAGAGTAATTTATTTTCAGATGCCACATCTAACCAACTCTATAGAAATCTAATTATGTTTTTTTACAATTGCAAAAACTATTTGAGGACAAACTTTAAACGTCACGTTAACACTATAATAATAGGCGATGAATTGAATTAAAGATGCTCATGTATCTTCTTTTTTTTATTATATATAAGATAATTGCACAAGTAGTGAGCTTTTCCTTATCAATTTATGTTTGAAAATATAATTATGTTATACTTACATGTATTTTTAATTTTAGACTTAATGTTTTAAGTCATTTAGTTTTATATTTTTTTTATATATAGTTTACTATTATTATATTTAGAATTGAGCAAACTTTTTTTAATGTTGCAATATGTCATTAATTTTCCGGAAAAATAAGTACCTACTTATCAAAAATTGTATTCGTAAATGCATTAAATAAAATCCATCACACAATTACAAAATTATATGTGAAAGCCTGCGATGTGTAAAAATAGTCTCAGCATCGAAGCCCGCCCGATTTGTCTTGTTATGTCTATCTTAATCTGCAACTGTAGCGCCGGAAAAGCTCGCCGACCGGCATTTTCAGACGTGCGCTCGTATGCCTCCGTTATATTAAAACAATGCATTTACAATTGAAGTGTTGGTAAATATCTAATTTCTTAATTGTTTTATTTATTTAAGGCCGTTATATCTACCTATATTCATTATAAATGGCTAAACTGAATTGATTTCTCAATAAATCGCAAAATTATTCTTTTGTAAAATAAAACTTACCTCTTTCGTGTTAAAATATAACGATAGTGCACTGTGGTTCGGCAGAGGCCGGTGTTATTGTTCACTATCCAGCGAGGAGAAGCAGAGGGTCACCGGAACGTGGTGCTTGCGGCGCGGCTGGGCCGGCACTGACGCGAGGCGGGCTCGTGATCCCGCCGCTCGACGCTCGCTCGGGCTGCCCTCGGAGGCTTCGCCGCGGTCGAGCTTTCAGCTACACAAGACCACGCACTGCACACTGCACTCGCCCTGTCTACCCACGCGTTGCGATTCTCTCGATCGTCTTATGTTCCGCGCGCCCAACGCACGTTTGAACTCTTTGCAGCACCCGCCTTACCGTATAAATATGAAGCCCGGTGGCGGGGGCTGGCGTCGGGCGGCGACGCATCGCGAATCCACATCGGCATGAATTCGAGATGCAGCCGATGTCCTCCCGTTGATTTTATTACTTATCTATCGGACAATTAGCAATACCCCTGCGACTGAGTCGTGTCACGATCGGGCCGGCTTCGGACTGTTAACGCCGGGTTACGTACACTTAAGGCGATGTGTATACCATCATTATGTCATAAACGTGTAACGATTGTTGCAATTATGACCATCAATGTTTTGTTACGTTTAATTAAACTTTGAAAGTTTTACACGTTAATTTTTATTGAATTTTCCTTACTCGGTTTATTAATGGTAGGCCATTAGAACTCTTCCTGGTTCTGACTGTATTGAGTTGTAAAAACTACTTAACCAACTTAACTTAAAAAAGAGATAAAACTACTTAACCGGAATGTATAGATGTTTAACGAACTCTTTCTGAGATTAATGATTTAACCTTTATTGTTTGTTAAAACATAAAAGTACGGACTTGATGCTGTAAGGTATTTTCAGTGTTAGTGGTTCTAAAGGAAAAAAAAGAGAAGAAAAAACAAAACAAAAATGCTTGATATGCATACAACATAATTAACCAAAAACTTTAACCAATATTCTACTATGCTTACCTTTCAATACCTATATATGTAATACATACATAAAAATACTTTATTAAATATTTCTTATTGCATAAATACTTTTAAAATTAAACAAATTCCAAAACTCTACAATATGTCATAAATTATTTTCTTTACACTACCCTACACTTTCAAAGAAGCAGGTTTGAGCTGATTCCTATAGTAAGATGGTCGCAAACCAACCGCTTGGCGTGCGTCAGACAAATGGGTACTTTACCCGGAATTCTCAACTACTGATGAACTGTCTTTCTCATTCACAACTGTCAAAACAAAACGAGTAATTGCCGATGTGGCTTCAGACTTAAACAAGATGGTGATGGTGGTAGCTAGCCAGACGGACTTCGAAGAAACTGTACCACCAACCGTATACTTTGTCCTCTGCTGTTCATCGAACCCTGAATCTCTGTGTCTGAGACCGGTCGTGTTCTATCTAAACCATAAAGGTTGTTAAAAGATTAACCTAATGCAATTTTTATGTTGACGAGCTCACTTGTTGATACGTTTTGATTGGTGTCAATATAGCAAACATTAATAGAATAGAATAGAAAGAAATCATTTATTTGCCTTAAAACACGGTATTTAAGTTATCACAATGTTTAAAACGGTACAGCGTGTTTTGCCATTAAGATAGCATTCAAATACATAATAATTATTTAAATAAATTCTAAAAAAGTATTAAAAAAATTTTACAGATCCATTTTATTTAAATTACATTAATTATTATATTACTTTACATGTCCAGAAACTCTTTCATACTATAGAAATTATATTGGCATTGGCGTAGTCATGAGAAGGATAAGAGGTATGAGGTGCGATTTTTAAATCTCATTGGAGATCTTATAAGAAATAAAAAATAGTACACTTACAAATATAATTATTTTTACTTTATTTATTTAGGTACAGTAATCAGCAAAAATATAACTATGGACAAATCAATAAAAATATCTGCACTAGAAAATTATTCAATAATATCTGTTTGTAGCGTTTAAAAATAGTAAATGTGATAACTTTTAGCAAGAATATAATGACAACTTAAATAGTATATTTTTGATTCGTGACTGTACTTGGAGATATTTCAGTGTCAAAATAGTAACCGCTGACTTCGATACGATTGCTATCACAGTACAAGTACCTATATTATAATAGTATGTCGTTCGAAATAAAGTTTATTATTATAATTATTATTGTCACTAGTTTAAAAATAGTGCTACTAATCAACTAGCACTTTGTCATACCAATAAAAAACGCTTGTGGCCTTCTAGTAAAGTAGTAGTAAAGTAGTCAACGACTTCCGACTGTGACTGTACTAGCGCCGTTTCGGAACTGAACGGGGAAAAGTACGTCAATCGATTCAAGGATCACAGCTGGTCACTTTCGACATATATTTGCGATCCCACCTTAATGAATTTATTGATAACTAAGTCTGCATGCTAATAGGAACCATAGAACACAATTAGTTGTTGTTTAGAGTGCCTAGTATAGAGTGAGAGTTTTATTTGCCATTCAATTATGTTAACGTTAATTAAAGAATATGGATTAAATAACTGCTTTTACAAGGTAACAGAATTATTGCCACATAAGTAGCAATCATGGAGCCGCCATCTCTGAGGTCCCGGGTTCGATCCCCAGTCGGGTCAATATAGAAATTATTGTTTTTCTAAATTGCCTCGGGTCTGGGTGTTTTCTATGTATAATAAGTATGTATATAAGTATTTTTTATCCGTTGTCTAGTAACCATTTTAATGAGTTTCATAACGAAGCTTCTCTTGGCTAGACAATTGGTGTGAGTGTAGGAAAGTTTATTTATTTATTCATGTCACTATTTCCTAACATTTAATGATCGAAATAAACTAATCTAATAAAATTTGTTGGTTTACATTATCTCTGTCTTTCATAGGGTAATAAATATAGATCGCTGATGAATTGGTATAAGAGAATTTATAATTAGGAGACAAGAGGGGGGGAGATACTATGCAGCCTTTGGTTACATACACCAGCAATCAGCTCACAATAGTCAGACAGACGACTGCTGGCATCTGTATATGATGATGCGACAAGTTTGTAGCATAAAAACTACTAACTTACGACTAATAAGTATAAAAATAGCAATAGAAGTGTTATTACAAAGTTAAATTTGTTTACATTAGTAATATAATTAAGTACAGTTTATAAATAAAGCTTGCTTATTCTTACTCATCCTTGATATTTCTATTAATGTAAAGAGCAGATGATGATGATGACGTAGTTGTTGACGTTTAATGAAAACACTTGGTTTTCATACAAAGTCGGTTGTAGATAAAGGTCTCACCTTTTTTCCTCAGTAAGATAGAGTTGACATAAGTCATAAGTCATCATAAGTATACCGTATACATAAGTATACGGTATACTTATGCCCCCGTATTAATAAACAAAGTAAAATATATTTGAATTATTAATAAATAAAAAAAATTCAATGTTTTTTTCGTTATTTAATCACATAATTGTCGTAATTTATTTATTTAGTTATTATGTACACAAAATAGATAGAAATTAAACAATAACAAAAAGCATGATAAATTGTATATGAGCTAAATTCCTATTTAAAACATGTGTACACAACATGATTAATAATAAGCGACCATGTTAAAGTTTACCTAATCTAAAACTATATCTAATTAAAAAGTAATTATATTCATTGAATGGTGAATAATAAAAATGTAACAAATTGAAAACTTATTCTAGGTTAATGTTGACAACTTCATGAAGTTTTCTTAGTGGGAGATGCCGAGATGCCGAGCCGAGAATTTCCCGGACATTTTTATTAAAATCATGTATTTTCATGGAAAATATGTCGATGTTGTTATTAAGTGCTACCAGTTCATTGTACAGACGGCACATTCTGACAGTGGGATTGTAATATGATTATTTATAAAGACATTTAGTACTAAAGTCTTAGGCGCCCGGGTTCGATACAAAATATTTATTTAAATAAAAAAAATCAATTCAGGGGAATCGATTATTGAGTGCAATATTTTAAACAAGTAAATTAAATCATACTGTTCTCGACGAACCTAACCGAAATTTAGGTTTATTTGTGTATATTGTTTTGGGTTGCATCCTAGTTCAATAATTTGTATCTTTATTTTTATGATATTTAATTGGGTGTGATCTGCTAGTGTACCTCTAAGTGAATAGGTACAAAGTGTAAGCTCAGAGTAGTTATTCCGCGTATTCTTCCCGTCATGTAAACTTCATTTCAAATTAGAGTAAAAGAGACAATACACGGAATAACTACTGCAAGCTTACACTTTGTTTATTAATACATGTAATGAAGTGCAATAAAATCATTGAATTGAATTTAAATAGGCACCGATCGTAAACCACCTCGGCCGGAAAACGTTGCCCGGATTTTTCAAAAGATGCAAGTTCGAGGTCGTTACGCGGCATTATTATCGTCCCGTTCAGAATTTGAATTTGTTACTGATTACTGATTACTAAAGATTTCTAAAAATGACAGTAAAGAAAAAAACATATTAAAGATAACACTTACACAGAAATTCGACAAAAAATTAAGAATAAGTGCAACATTTATGGTGTCATCACATTTGGACAGTTAACAAATCTACTGTACTTTAATGTAAGGCGTTGAAATAAGCTTCCGATTTAAAGAAAACTCATTATAAGCACGCAAGTCAAGTGACTCCGGTTAACTAATACACTAGGTAGGTAAGTAGCGTTTTCGGGGGCTTATTACGAAAATCGAAGTAGCAACATACATTACGATAGCTGTTTCCGTCATATAAGGGAATACGAATACGTCAGTGCAGAGGTTACGGTAGCGCGTTTTTTTTATGACGACTACTAGCCATAGAGAGAAAATGTCGTCATGGGCTTTTCCGTATATAAACGCATTCCACAATTTCTCAATCCTTCAATCTTCTTTTCTACTGAAGTGAAACCACTTTTACGGATCTAATTGCGTTTAATTTATTCTTGTTTATTTTACATTATTGTGGTTATTACTTTGTAAAATATATTAACAAATGTCCCTAGTTTGGAAGCGTCGACCCGGCAGCTGGAATCTCGAAGCTGACGTTATTAACGTGCAGGTTGATGCACTTGTGCGGAAAGGAGCTCGGGGAATATAAGGATATTATGTTATTTTATTGGATAGAAGGGGAAAAAGGTTTCATGGAATATAAGATTTTTACAAATCCAAGTTTGTGTAATATTCTTTATTATTATGCGATGGAACGTAATAAGATTTCTTCTGACTTAAGTTTGTGTTTGTTCTTTATTGGCGATAGTTGTTACGCAGTTTAAATTAGCTTAACCATATATACGAGATAGATTGATGGTAGTGCGTTCTGGTTGCGATCTTTTTTTTTTATATTTTAAGAGTAAGCACAGTGCCTTGATCTCACCTGATGTAAAGTGATGATAAGGCCAATGATGGAAGCGCTCTTCACCCGAGAACCTCAACTAGTGAGGCACTGGCTATCTTATCTCTAGCTGCCGGAACACAACAATGCTACAAACATTGATGTTATGGCGACATATTCAGATAAGATGGTGGTAGCCAGGCGGACTAATAAGCCCTACCACCAACCAAACCGAGTACACAAACATGTACCCCCCGCTGGGAATCGAACCCAGGGCCTCTGAGTCTAAACCGGTGGTCTTAGCCACTAGACCACAAAGGCGGTTAAAAAGTCTTGAAAGTTAAGAAACTCTAGAAATATTTATACCACAATATTTGAAAAAATCAAAAGCCTACCCGACTGGGTCAGGTGGGTCGGGTAGGCATTTAATTTTTTCACTGTATTTTATAAATATTTAATTAAGCTTCAGTGCAGCAATTAGCACTTAATAATAAATAGTAAAATTTAATTAAATCCTAGATTAATTCCTTCTTTAATCCTTAGTTGCAATTATGTATATTCAGGATCAGGAGATAAACACAAAGTAAGATCCCTTTATAAGAGCTGTATGTACCTACGTATTGTGTAGTGGTATAAGAATTAAGATCTCAATATTTCTTAAAGCTAAACTTCAAGAAGTAAGATTTTAAACAAACTTTCAAATTAATAAAAACTGTTCATTCATTAGTTAAGAGTTGTCCTTCAAATGGTTGAAATGGTTATATCCATTTTATTTTTATCTCTTTTATGAGTTAAATTGCTGATACAGTTACTCAGAGGAAAGTGGTTTTGATAATGTTACCGTATAAGTTTTCCGGAAGGACACTATAAATAATTAATTAGATACGATTCACGGGTTGTGATTAAGCCTAAGCAAAATTTACATAACCACTTTACAAAACTACACACGGACAGTATTTACGACGGCATAATAGTGTATATATATGTATATAATCGAGTAATTATCAATCATCCACGTGTTTTGGGGTTCCGTGGCGCAATACATATTTATTTTAACCAAATTTGAATACAGACACAATAGAATTTTAATTGTTTGTAGGACGGATCTGGAAGTGCAGCAAACGAAAGGTTAAAACTTAACTTTAACCACTGGACTGGACCCGCGTGGCCCGTTCTCCTTTTGGTGTTTCTATTCTCAGGGAAGATTCGTGCCCGGCTCGTATTCCGTGCAAATATTAAAATGAGCTCATGCTGATGCTAACTTTATATATGGATTTGTATAAATTAACATGGAAAGCTTTCTTTTGTTCCAGAACCTATCCGGTTTTGGAAAAAAGATAAAAACTTCGTAAAGAGTCTAAGTGGAAAGAAATTGTTGTGTAGTGATTAAAAAAAACTAGTCTAAAAGAAGGGACCTACATATATTTGTAGTTTTAACAAAAACATCCCAATCAATAATGCCAATGTCGTATTCTGAAGATTTTCTTTCGAAATGTAGATATTTCTCAGCCCAAATATAAATATTTTTAACTTTTGCTGACTTTTATGCTAAAAAGCATATATCCCTTAAGACTACTTTTTATATGAAAAATATGGTAGTAAAATTATATATTATTTTGGACGAGCATCAATCATGCTATTTTTCTTGTAGTCATAAGCGACTTACGCCTTACATTGTGCCATAAACATAGATTTGATCCGTAAAAGTTGTTTCATTTCAATGTGTGGTGTTCGCGTACACTTTAGAAAACAATTTATAAAATACAGTGAAAAAATTATACGTCTACCCGACCCAGCCAGGAATTGAACCTGGGTCTTCCGCAATCCGGGCGGCTGCACTGACCGCTATGCTACTACTATAACGTTGTGTTATCAAATTTGTGGTATTTCATCTGCAAAGATTAATCTGCATAGCCAACGGTTGCAATAACCGTTGGATAGATGCTGACTGTGCCGCTATTAGCACTCAAAATTTAAAAAAAAAAGCAGTGACAAAATTCTGCGCTTACGTCAGCCGTCCCGGTAGCATAGCGGTCAGTGCAGCCACCCGGATTGCGGAAGACCCAGGTTCGATTCCTGGCTGGGTCGGGTAGGCGTTTAATTTTTTCACTGTATTTTATAAATTTTATAAATATTTGCTCTATTATCTCTATACTTTGAATGTAAAATGCTTTTTTGTTAAAATAAACATTAAAAAATATGTACGGAACTCTAGAGTCCGAACTTATTATGACTTTTCTTCGTCACTTTTATGGCTACAGGAGCTTTTGTATATATATTTATTATTTACTTTATGATCTAGAAAAGATGATGACAGCTGTAAATGGTAACAGTGCATCTCAAATATAGTAATGATTGAGGTCAAGTAAAGTTTAGTGATATTTCACTAAACGTGAAGACTAGCTTCGAGAAGACACGTTTGGCTGGTGTTGGTAAACAAACATGATAACAATTACAAATTTAAATATTCTTCTATAAATATTGGAACTTATTGTATATTCTTTATTGCATCTTATCTTAAATATTATATCTATAATAATGCACAAACATGCATGGACATAAATTTAATGTATGTATATAATAAGTGGCAAATGAGCGATATTTATTATTACTAGAAGTCGCCCAGTGGTCGAAATTCGTCCCTAATTTTATTAAGGCTGCACGGAGTGTATCTTAAGCAATGAAAAATTAAAAAAGATAGAATTTGAGTTTGGATTAGCATTGACAGATTTCAGTCACT
This sequence comes from Eudonia lacustrata, assembly GCA_947562085.1. Lineage (NCBI taxonomy): Eukaryota > Metazoa > Arthropoda > Insecta > Lepidoptera > Crambidae > Eudonia > Eudonia lacustrata. Next base: position 13,876,087 of record OX387314.1, read on the forward strand.
CCTCTTCCATTTTTGAAATTTTTGAAAAGAGTAGTTGAGGAGTAGTAGTTGAATAGTAGTTTGAGTTGTTGCGTGTGTGTCAAATACATGGTAGTGTGTGTGTAAAGTTTGTTTTATTGATTAATGTGTTTTTAATGCATAATTTAAAAAAATTAACATTCTTTACTTTAGGTGTGCGAAATTTCATACTCCTCCGTCCGCGCAATTTTCGTAAAAAAGGGTACAAAATTTTTGCTTCACGTATTAATATATAGATATATCCACCTTAACTGTCCAGTTAACTATAAAGGGAGATATAGTATAATTAAAGACCTGTGTTCAGGCGATGTGCGATGTGTGCTGTGTGCGAGCAGATTTCTAGTTCATTGCTTTCTTTCTATCACTGTTAACTGTGACTGCCGTAGTATAAACGCGCAATACACACACGCATGCACATCATACTACCACAAAATGTCAAATACAAATTTTTATTTACTTTTCTTGATGTAGGATCTTAAAACTAAACATCAGTTCACAATAGGGACCCTGCAAGGGCACTGCAAATATTACATGCTTAAATACTAGAAATACTAGAATGATTTTACCATTGAAAATGGTTATCAAATGCAAATCGTCTGAAACACCTACTATGATAGTGAAGTGCTACAGTGTGTGTCATCTTTGAAGATTATTGGAAGACAACAACTATATAAGAACGAGCATAGATTTTAAAACTACAGGTAAATTATTGTTTTAACTTTCAGTTATGTGTTACTAACTCTTTTCAAAATAGCTAAGTTAAGAAATGTGTAAATCGCTTTACACATTTCTTAATAGCCAGTTTAATCTTAATTTGAAAGCTCAAGTGCAAGTCCCACGAATATTCTTGCATTTTAATGCTCATCTGATGTAAATGGCTACTGTGCAAACTAGTCTGGTGACTCACATCCGATGCCACCAAGGTGTAAACGTAAGATATGTCTTGAGAAGTGTTGATTGCATGTTAAATTCATTGCATATCAAATGATAATATATTATAATAATAATATAATATATATAAATAATATAATATATTATATTAAATAATGGCCATATCTTTATCTTAAATTGGGATTTAGCTTCGAGTGTACAATATGAATCTGAAATGTAGATAAAAGTAAAAATTTGTAAATTTAAACACTAGGTATCGTAAAATACAATACTCCCGTTACTTTACCTATACGTACGCTTAAAAGCGATAAGATCGCCAAATTGTAACTTTGTAATTTATTTTTTTCTGTTCATGTTTATGTTTTATAGTGTTGCAACAAAAGTATTATCTATCTATCTATCTATCTACACTTGCTTACAAAACCGTATTTATTGCCGCTGTAAGAGAGGAAGGGAAGAAGGGATAAAGAAATGCCTTTGCTGAGTATCTTGCCGCTTCTTCTCTGTACATATAAGATGTCCCGCCCTGTAGACTTAGGCGCTTCGCAAACGGCGGGGCTGGGTAGTGTTTTTGACCGCGAAGCAATAGACAAGAAGACCGCCGAGCACCGGCGGTGCGGTCTTTTTTGCCCTCTGTGTGCGTTGGTAGTATAGGATTCCCTTTGCGCTATAGTTCGCGGTGAAATTGACCGGCCCGGCCCGCCCCGCCGTTTGAAGAGCGCCTTATACTACTGGCTTACTTGTCAGGTAATGTTGATGAAGCGCTAGGGTGTTTAGTCCACCCCAGGTTCAGGTAGAGAAATAAATAGATGGTTAACTTTACAATAGTTTATTCCCAGGGGTGGGTAATCGTCGGTCGCATACAATTCAGTGGTGTCGCTCTGATTTATAAGGGGACTTAGCTTCTAGCGGGTAAGGGGTTCGCGAGCGCAGGTTGGCGCCTAGGTCAGCCTAGACCCGGGCCGTAGTCTGCGCCGGTGGTAATTGGATTCCGGGGTCCGGAATCCCCGCTAATCAGCCCCAAAGATGTAGACGGGAGTGCGCAGCTATGCAGCCGTCTGGCCACAAAAGACGGTAAGTGGTGTGCGGGGGTAGCTCTGCCCCGTAGATGTAGTTCGGGTAGCTCTGGCCGGTAGATGGACCCTGTAATACACAATTAATGTATGAGCAATTGTGCACTAAGTCCCGCCGCCACGCGGTCTGGTAATAAAGTACAAGCTGCTGCAATTGAACCGGCCCCTAACATTAGGCCACTAACGGTTAAACAATTGCAATACAAAAAAAAGAACTACATTAAGTTTAGAAAATCTAATGAAAGTCATTTAGTAGGGAGACAACATCTTTGGTTAATTAAACCTTAATTGACTAATAATAACTCCCAAAGAAATAACGTTTACTAATAAATGTTAATTATAATATTTATGAAGGTAGGTACCGACGACGCCATAGTAAACGGCTACTACGGCACTTGCGTCACCTACCAACCCGCATTGGAATAGTATTGTGGGTTATAACCAAATTTCCCAAAAGTTTTTGTTCCACTCCAATCTTATACATCCCTGAGTTGCCTATAAGATATCACTTTTAGTAATAAGGCCGCCGTTTAAACCCACTACTTTCAAAATTGTTTTAACAAAAAAACTTTTAAGAAATGAATAGGAAAATGTAATTTGTTTGGCCCTTATGTTGTTGTTGAACCCACTACTACTACACATTATTTTTATTATGCCCTAAAGGTGTGATTAGTTATCATGCGACAACATCAAACAGCTGCGACTTATTTTATCATTTGTCTTGTTACTAACATCTATGACCTTTACAAGTTCCTAACAAACGTTAATGAGTCACAGTTCCATAGCTTAGAATCACACCTTAAGTTATGTAAACCTCCAAGAGGAGATAATGTGTGGGGTAGTAATTATTTAAAGAGCCTACAAAGCTCCGCTATCACACAAATAGTTATGTTTGAGAGTTTTATTAAATATCAATAAAGCGCAACTTAGTTCTAAGTTTTTAGTGAAGCAAGCTCTGCTTTATCAAATATTTTTTTAGTTTGTTATCATTATGTTACTGCAGCAGCAGAAAGAAAAAAGTCGGGAACATTTGCCCTGAAATAATAATAACAATTAAACTACTATTACCGGCTACGAAGGTTACACCATCGGTTTGTAGTCTACACAGTTTTCATCACAAACGTACAACTTATTGTAAAAGAAAATTCTTTAAATAAGTAAATGGGGAGCCCTATTTTTAATTTGTACTTTACATCACGTTTAGATAAAGTAGATCGTTATTTTTCTTTTTTCATTCTTTACAGGTAAGCCCTTGGCCGTCATCACACCTGATCTTAAGTGGAAACGCACTTCATCCGGAGTCCTCAACAACTGAGGCACTGACTATTCCGACTGACTAGAGACTGAGACTGAGCGAGATTCTACTATTACAAAGTACAGCTAACTGGTCAAAATTGATTTCTAAAGTTAACGCGATTAAAATTAAACACTTTATGCTTTTTATTTTAATATGCTCGCGTTATACGCATTTATTTCAAATATTACTTTTATCCTGACTATTAGGGCGTCTGCTGCGTGCGGCGAGTCGCCCGTCCCACGGCGCGGTTGACGGTGCACGCTCATTCGTTAGCGGAACGGATCAATAATGGTTTTAAAGCTGTCATGTGTCAAAGTGCATACTTCGATACATGACAGCTTTAAAACCATTATATTTATTTGTCCACGACGGAGCAAAGCGCAGGTCCCCGCGGCAGTCGCCCGCGCCGTGCTCCTGCTTAACGCAGTGGACGCACTTAGAACTTTGCACGTTCCGTGGTCATATAGAGACTTCAATATCTTTCTCGAGAGAGACACTATAATTTAGTCCATGTTGACTGATTTATATTAATTAAATAACAACTAATTATAGCATAAAAAAAACAATCAATTAGTTTTCAAATCAAGCAAAAAATGTGATTTGAATACTTTTACCGTCATAACAGTTATTTAATTATGTATACAACTTGATTAATCATCATTAGCCTATAAACGTCCTAAAGTTGGGCTCGCAGCTTTTAAAAGCATATGGAGACACATGACAAGAACTTATTAGATAGATAATACTTTTATTGCAACACTATATAAGATAAACACGAATATCATCATCATCATCAGCTCATTTTTATGTCCCCACTGCTGGGCCACGAGCCTTCCCTATGAATGGATAGGGAGAACGGGCCATAAACCACCACGCGGGCCCAGTGTGGATTGGTAGTTGTTAACGACTGCTAATGCAGCCGGGACCAACAGCTTTACGTGCCTTCCGAAGCACAAAGGAGCTCGAGATGATAAATGTTTGGTCACACATCCGATGACCGGCCTTATCATGAATATAAGCAAAAAAAATAAAATTATAATTTGGCGGTCTTCATTCATGTAAGATATTTTTTTATATCTGACGTGAATATTTATACCCTTCGTAGTCTCCTAAATTTTTCCAATTTTTAACTTTCTCAAGCACTTAACTCTGCTAAATGTCTGAGTGTAAGTCTCCCTTAACTTTATTAGTATTGTATGTGGCGGTAGTTGGATAAATAATGTTACATTAGAAGAAGACTGCCCTGCAAGCGTAGGCATAACATCGTGATAACAGTCAGCCCGTGACCATGGCCGGCGTAACGCGGTAGAATCGTTGCATACTTACGCCCGTTCCCAATAACCTATCTATCTATTGTTTTGCCTACTATATATACAAATAAGATCCATACACATTATGTCAAATTTCTAACTCCAGTAAGCAAAATAACATACATATAGAATATAGGGAACGGGCGTTAGTTAAAGTGCCTTTTATACTGCCTTTCTAAACAATTTGCGTTTATAGTTTTATTGGTTTAATTTGGCGATACTTATAGGTGAATTTAGTCTACCGACGTAATCATCTTCTGTTTTTTTTTAATAATGAATATTATTATTGCTTTATTAACACACTAGTGGCCGCTCGCGGTTTCACCCGCGTGCTTCCCGTTCCCGTGAGAATATCGAGATAAAAAGTATCCTATGTGTTATTCCCGGTTATAAACTATCTGTATGACGAATTTCATCCAAATCCATTCAGTAGTTTTTACGTGAAAGAGTAACAAACATCCAAACAAACTTTCGCGTTTATAATATTAATAGGATTTATAACAGTCCACCTAGACAGCTAGCTAGTATGCTTGTATAAGGTATGGTTAACGACAGAAGTCTAACGGAGTTAACGGGATTGAATCCACTATTTCTTGCATTCAACCCTAGCTTCTACCCATTCAACTACCGATGACTCTATCCTAAATAAATAAGAAATCCTAATAAAAGCTTATAATGAATATTAAACAATCGTAAGAACAATTTAAGACTACAAATCTTTACTTTCATTCCTGGCATAGTCTTTAGTAAACTAAAATCTTCGGGTTTCATTAGCCCATTAATTCATTAGGGTCGAGCGGGGATACTCCCTTGCCGGCACAATTGTATCTTATGGCTCTGTAATATTTCCAGTAGAATTCTTGTGCATTATTTATTTATTTATTTCTAGAAAGATTTACAAACAAATAACACCTTTGCCTATGGTCAATAAGTAAACATATACTAATAAAAAATCTTCACAATTGTATTACAGATTTTTTTTTGACAAATTGCTTTTTGAACTTTGCTGTATAATTACATATTATAAATGTAATTGCCTCGATATTACCTCGTTACATCTTAGTCAGTGTTAAACTTAACAAACATTATTTTTTCGCAATAAAACATACTTAGTTGGTAGTAGCTAAATGTGCCGTCAGCACATTATTCATAGCACGTAATGTTCGTGATATTTAATAGAGATAATTAATAACGTGATTTAATATAGAGACATTTTATGTTATGTTATTAACCAGTTGTGTTATTATTTAACCACGGAGCCCTGCAACACTAAACATTAATTAATATCTAAAGTTACATGTACCTTATTAATATGATGAAGATATTACAATGGCTCTAACGAAGAGACCTGGAGTCTCCAAATTAATGTAAGAGTTGTTCGAGTAGTAAAAACGGTTTTGTTGCAGTCCATCATTTATGTAAATTCGCGACGGAAAATGTAAATATTATAATCGATCGAAGCTCTATCACTTTAGCGCTTAATTTCATATTCATTAATTGTTGCAGAATTAAAAGTGGAATATGCATGATCAGGGTTTAATTTAATGTTTATGACGATTCGCGGGCAGGTCAGTGACTCCAGCAGGCGCCGCTTTTTTATATTAATTAAGCCGGACTCAATCCTAACCTAACGGCCGCAAGCATTACTATGCTAATTTATTATTAGGGTATTTTCTTGGCATCCGCAATGTGACATACATTTTTAAGAATTAACTGTAGCGGAAATATGATTGATAGTTGACCGTTTAAGTATGCTTCAGCTGTTGTTCATATCTCGAACACTAATACTGGTTTATTTTTCTGCACAGATAGCTGGATCTTGTGCTTAATCACATCTCTTGATAAATGTACCCTGAGCAGGAGCCGTGTCACATGACGGGGACGCCTAAAATGATTAATTAGACAGCATTTACGCGCTGCAGTATCTCCAAGCTCTATTTAAATGCAAATGAGGGTCTTCATTCTTTTATAAAATAACTGAAAGACTTACTCTTCATATTTCAAGTTTAATATTTTTTTTTTGTAAAGTACAAAATAAGCATAATCGTGATAACGTTGCGATGTAGACCAACGAAGTTTTATATTCCCCACTGAAAGTTTGCAACGCACCTCGCGAGCACTTGAAACCTCAAACTACTTAAGCTCCCTTCCAGCGCCTTTACGTACCGCGGTATGGAGTTCATAAAAAGCGTCCCGGCCACAATATTGTTGGCGAGTTGATTGTAGGCGGCACCTGCCGGCAAGACAATATTTCGGGCGGCGAGAGTAGGGCGGAGAAGAAGCGTGTGTGCACATGCCGGCCGTTGTGGCGGCACTATTGATTTTGTCCACCCCGCCAGCCGCGCCGAACTGCATCGTACCTCCGCGAACTCTAAACTTATTACCGGTCTATTATTATATCAATTTATTGACCGCTCCCCCAAATGTGTGCTCCATTTCGCAAGCAGCGCTAGTATGGTTTTTATTATTCATCATACTCTGCTACTCGACTAAGAGACAGGATTGGCCCAGTTTAGAAAACGGTACCTTTTTATTTCGTAAGCTTTTTATCCTTATATTGATTATCTTTAATTACATATGTTAGGTCAGTATTAAGTCTTTAAGCAACATAAAATGATTTGTAGCAAAAATACCAAAGAGTTATCTTGAACTAACATTAACAATAAAAAAATACGTATGCATCAGCTTAATGTAGGAAAACTTAAGATTAGTAATGCGTCTTACAGATTTACCTATGAATCGCGAGATAACTGACCATTTACCTGTCCACATAATATATGAAAGTTACAAGTAAAATACAAAAAGGAAAACACGCAAATATTACGCCTTTAATTGTTTTATTTATCGAATGACCGGCCTTATCCAAATTGCCCATCAAAACACAAGTATTTTAATATACCAATTGTATTCGTGTCTTACCTGTTATTAACTGTCAGTTTTCCTTATCGCAAAAGAATTGGGGAGTATGCGTTGTGCGTAAGCTGGACCTTCCACGAATTTCCCGGCTCAACCGGTCAAGTCTGGGGTGCGAGCCGGACAGTCAGCCGCAAAAGTTACTGAATGCTACGAGAAAATTTCATTCGCTATTCGATCACGTTAATGGAAATCAACAATTGTATGGCATTGAAGTAGCGCCGCGCCTCCTGGTTGAAAACGAGAAGAGTTCGTCTCCACAGCTAAACAATAGACGTCCTGAATGGGAAGTAGTAAAAAAAATGTCTGGACGATTCAAAAGCACTTTCTTGAGTTTATTTGAATAAAAAAAATACTTTGACTTTGACTTATTTCAATTTTTCCGTACAAATTCTCGAATGAAAATGAAACTCGCACTAGGTACCTTCATTAATGATCAAGTTTCAAAATATAAATTTGGTATGAAGATGTCAAACTTTTTAATCGCAAATTGAGCAACCCCTTGACTATTAGTACCTTCAGACTTTGACAGCACTTAGTTACATAGCATTATGGAATCTAGAAAACTCCGTCCACTTTTGCGGACGACTGTACTATAGATATATTATGTTTGGATATACACTTGGTTGCAATACAAAAAATCTATATGCTACAGATATAAATAATGGACATGCGGGATGATTTGAACTTTACGGCGCGGGCGGGAATAAGAAATATGTACCTGAATGAGCTAAACATCGATTTTGTGCAAAATTTTCGGTATAAGGGCGCTTTCAAATTAGGCGTTTTGTGTCGGACCGCTGCCGTGCGTTTGCAAAGCGTTTCATATTAAAACAGTCGTGCGGTTGTCGTGCGGCTGGCGTTTAATATGAAAACGCACGGCAGCGGTTCGACACGAAACGCCTAATTTGAGCCCTAAGAGTATGTTCGTTATAACTACAATTTATTTGATTAAGCGTCGATTACTTACTCGTTTCCATAAACAAAATTAAACCTGATATTGTATTTTATGCAGCCATTTTTTAAATCTGTTGCCATTTTCTGTTTTTTTGTGGTATGATAGGTGAAAATTTAATATAATATAGTTTAAATGTAGATCGATAGTGGCTTGAATCGTTTAAGATTTGGAAAGCAACTTCGAATTAACTTAAGAAAGAGCCATAACAAACCTTATAATTTGGTAACAGTTGACGGTATGGGAAATCCGATAGAAAATTGAGGACATCAACACAAAAAAGAAGGTCGCCGCTATAAAATCCTGCATCAAAACCCACGGCACTTTAGCCGAGTTCGCGGAGGTTAAACGCCGGCTGAGGTAAATTTGGGGTTTTCAATAAACTCGTCACGAAGTTTACGGTCGTACCTACCTCGGGAGTTTCGAGACCCTTCGCACATACGTGACTTTTTAAGATCGACACGCCGCGAATAAGATTTGAAAACGTTATGCCATAAAAAAATACTTTTGGCTAATTGACTTAATTACCAATCCGTCTGACATGTTTATTTCAATCATACATTACCGAGTGGATTATAAAGTGATTCCCACTACACTAGCAAGCGGAAGTACGGGTTCAGAGAACTTCAAGAGGCTTAATTAGTACACATGGGCCATAGATAATAATTGTGTAGGTGCTCCTGTTACCTTAAATCGTTGGGTATAGAGCTCAGATTAGAGCAACGATGTTAAGTTTACACTGTTTTTATTATAACTGGAACTGTATATGAATAGCGTAACTATTAATGACATTATGTTTTTTAAAGACAAAATAATGTAAGTATTCTAGTTTTTTTTTACATGTTTATAAGATTACTCAATAAATTTGTCTTATCTTATATCTATAATTATTAATTTAAAAGGATTGAATTTAATCATCATATTTACAGTATGAATAGGTGCTTGAATAACTCCAGAAACAATTAGCTAGTATCCGTCTATTGCCTCTGCATGAGACCATTAAAACTTTTTCTTCGCAAAATAGTTCTCAGTAAAAGTTTTGATATTCTGCACACTCACCCTGCGTCATGAATAGTGATGTTTATTATGAATGAACTTGTTGCTGCACAAACATAGTATTGGCATACCAATTAGTCATGCATATGAACACGCGTGATAAGTTGCGCAGATAGAAGTTTTTACTGGATCGATTCCTAAAAGCGGTAGGAAAAATAATCTGACGCTTTTAATGCTTCTAAAGATAAAAACCACGTTGACTCACTTGTTTGTACATTGTTTTTGTACTTACGTATCTACCTATAAGTATAACCATATAGTAGATAAATGACGTTCACGTTTTTCGTTCCACTCTCATCCTGCCTCGTAATGACTTTTTTATGGTCAATTATTTTAAGAACTTCGAATTAAAAATATTTATTTTATAACTTTTAACATTTGATTTACAATAATGGTTTATTTTGCGGTCTTTATATCTATAACTGCAAAAGTCTTTTAAATACTTCATGTAGCATGATAATTGCTAAGATTAGTGAAACATCAAACTTTAACTAATCTTATAGCGCCAACTAAACCTTTTAATTGAGCAAGTTAAATTCAAAACCTCCTTATTGAATTAAAAACTTAAAATACCACAAATATTGCGCTTTATAAATATGTAGTTACTATTTAAAAGAGGAAAGAAAGTAAGAGACGAGAAGACAGAAACTGAAATACAGGATTGTTCGTAATGCAACTGCTTTCTTTGTACACAAATCGTTAGAATTGTTATGTGTATATTATTAAAACATAACATTTAATGAATGAAAATGCATGATAAAGTAGCAGTCACGAGATCGTCATTTTATTTCTGCCAACTATAAAAAGTCAAGAAAACAGTCGTATACAAAAGTACTAAAAAGTTAAAAACAAAGCACATAAATGCGAAGAATTCTGTATTAAAAATCTATGCATTTTAATAAGATTAGGTATAATTATCACCACCAGCTCATTTTGGGTCCCCACCCCACAGCTGGGGCATGAGTCTACCCAATGGATGGATAGGAAGACAGGGCCATAAACCACTACGCGGGCCCAGTGCGGATTGGTGGTTCTTAACAACTGCTATTGCAGCCGAGACCATCGGCTTTACGTACCTTCTGAAGCACGGAGAAGATCGAGATGATACATCTTTGGTCACCCATTCGATGACCGGCTCTTGCGTAAGTTGATTAACCTTAGCAATCGCAAATTATCGCCATCGAGCATCAAGCTCCTGGAGTCTTAATAATTAAAGTGTAGGACAGTTTTGAGTTTGATTAGTCGATAGTTAACTTGGTTAATCTAAGATTGTAGTGTCATATCGTTTACAAGAAAAGAAGAAAAAGAAATTCACGGCTCGGCATCTCCCACTTAGGTATTAAGAAAACTTCATAAAGTTGTCAACATTAAGCTAGAATAAGTTTTCAATTTGTTATGTTTTTATTATTCACCATTCTATGTATATAATGTAGTTTTTAATTGGATATAGTTGCTCTTATACAAATTATCATGCGTTTTTTGTTATTTTTGGATTTATATCTGTTTTGCGTACCTAATAAATAAATAAATAAGCCACAGATAGGGTTCAAGTTTATTTAGAGCAAACAAATAACTACAATTTTCCTAAATGCCTTATTATTCACGTGGTCAGTTTTATTATTATATTGTTATTATGTAATATTGTAAATGGAAATATTGCCTAAACTTTGTTAGAACGAAAAAGAACAGTCGGCTTAGAGACTATAGAGATCTAAAACAATTACCATATTATTATACTCAACAATTATAAAAAGTAACAATACTAATTCCCAGATTTTAAAATAAATAAAAAATATTTTTAAAAGAGTACATCGGTTTTATTTGTGACCATAAGTAATGAACGATAAGGGTAGCAACTTATGTCACCGACTGTACGTGCAATGTTCGATACTTCGTAATTGTTATTATTAATAGTATGTAAAGTAATCGTTATACGCAATATTTACTTTTAATGTAATTTTATTTAAAAGATATGTAAATAAGTTAATATATTAAAAGCTGTAGACACATTTTATTGCTGAGTTTATGCTATCAATTGAAAAATTTCAATTTTTTTATATGTAAGTATGTAAAATAAACAAATAATGTTGCAAATAAATAAATAATATTCGCTGCCCATGTAATAACATCCGTTTTGAAAGTAACAAAACGAAATGCAAAATAAAGACACGCTGCATTTTAATTAATGTGGTTTTAAAAATTACCTCCTAAACCTTCTCTGAATTTTTAAAGTTGTAGTTAATCAAGATTTACCGATCCATAAAATACAGGGATATTCCGCACTAAGTGGCGGCTTAGTAAATATTACTTTGTATCTGCATAACTTATTTGGAAACAATTAATTAGAGACGCGACCGAATGTATATATAATTTGTATAATATGTATGATATATAGATGTTGTTGAGACATTTGGCTATCCTTACCCGGTGAACTGCTTGTTAAACATTACTAACGGTTCTATAGTTTACGTTCCAAAATTTAAGATTGACAGAAGAATTTACGATTTGAGGTGTTTTATTTTGCATTTTATTACGGAACCTCGGGAACTCGTTTATTGTCGAGTTCGGGCACCGGGTGTTTCGGTGGCTTCATAACGGGTTTTCGTGCTTCCGAAACAGACATTATTTATTATTCACTCCAACATTGTTAATTCGAGTATTTTGCACTCCATAAATCATGCGACGTACCTTGTAGAACTGGATTACATTTTCATGAGTCACAGCGCCTTCTCAGGTCTCTGACGTTTGACCCATCGCCTTCGTAATGTAATTAACCTACTGAGAATTTTAGATGCAATAAAAACAAAACACATGCAACACTTTAGATGAGGGATTCGAAGATCGACGTTGATTATCTTTATTTTGTTAGTTCCTTGCTTTGTTGTCGGCGTATTGCATATTTAAAATTTCCTATATTATTGTACTTGTTTGGAAGGAAAGAAAGGCAGATAAAGACCAAAGTAAGCTGCATGAGCTTGAGGAAAATATTGTTGTTTTGCCAAGAGACTGAAAGCTCACTTTACCCATAATCCTCAACCTTTAAAGAACTGGCTATTTTATCTTTTTAAGTTAAAAAATTTGATATGATGGTGGTGGTAAACCAGGCGGATTCAGAACAAGTTCTGTCATCGATCAGACCGTGCACAAAACGTACCCTCGCTGGGAATAGACCCGGGACCTCTATGCCTGAGACCGATAGTCTTACCACTAAGCCACAAAGGCGACTGAATATGTACATAACGATATAATTATCAAAGTGATTTCGACGCATCGATACTGCATTTTACTGGATCGGAATATAGAACTCGGGTTTTCCCGTGTGGTTTTGTTGTTCTATAATTTGTTCCCTTTAATGCGCTTTCAGATAACGAACATACCCAAAAGATAACACTGCCGTGCCCCCGCCAAGTTGAGCAAAAAAGCGGCACGGCGCACGGCCGTACCATCCTTTTCTCGAAACAGTTCAGGCCATTTTCGACCCCCTATAATTTCGTTGTGGATAAAACTAGAAGCCTGAATTTTCAGTAACCAAGCAGGCATTGTATAAACACGGTATATTTAAAATTTCATTCAATTTGAACCAGTATTTTAAGAATTATAGCTACTCAAAGTTTCTTAATTTTGTCACTCACTGACTGACCGATTATCAAAACTCTAAGGCACTTCTAGCAGACATAGAAGATTCAAATTTAGAATACAATAAGTGTTTAGTATATAAATCAAGGAAAAAGTAAAATATTTTGCAATTTCGGTCCAATTTTCTAGACACACTAACTGCATAAATAACTTTGTAATCCCATATAAATATATAGGACTACAAATTACATTTGCAGTGAATGAATCAGTGTACCTGTATATGTATAAATAAGAAAGCTCATAAGACTGAGATCCGTTGTTGGTATTCAAGAAGTAGAAGGTACCGAAAAGGAAAAACCATAAACAATCTAATTTTAAAAATCTTTGAAATTCTATAAATCCTTAAAATTTTTGCAGGTAGAGACAAAATGTAAAAGCCGTAAAGAAAATGCTTTTTTAATTTCACTCACGGTTACGTTTAAGCATGTCCACTACGAAGTCGCGGACGACAATTATTATTAACGACACTATTACATTATCTTATCTGAGCATACTTCTCTTTGAATTAATACAAAGTAATCGTTAAGACGCAGCGTAATCGATATTAACACCATTCGAGCGAGACCTTGAGCAAAAGAAAACTTTTTCGCCTTTGTTTATTTCTATTTCGCTCAGTTCCCATTTGCGGAGTCTTATGAATTATTTAAGACTGTAGCAACTCGATTCTATCCGATAACAACCTAAGGCGATTAGCAACCAATTAACTTTTTTTCTGATTGAGACTTTGCATAGTTTTATGCCTCTATAAAATAGCACTCAGTCACACCTTAACTTTCTTTTTTGAGACACTTCTCTAATTTACCAGCATTGCAAGGGTAGTAATTAGGTTAAAAGGGGTAGAGAAAAAGTGCATCTCTTTAAGTGGACTGTTTGCGAAGTAGACCGTTTGCGAAGTAGACCATTCGCGAAGTAGACCATTCGCGAAGTGGACCGTTTGCGAAGTGGACCTTTTGCGAAGTGGACATATTGCGAAGTGGGCCGATTGCTCATCTTCTACAAAAACTTTTAGTGGACGTTTTGCTTATTTGACCCTTGGCGAACAAAGTTCTATAATATCTGTGCATTGTGGAAAAGTGGGAGTAGGCTGCGGTGCAATAATTTTTTCACCTTAGCATTGCTGTACCATAAAATTATTTATTTAGGTACTAGTATATCTAATTATTAGGTAGGTAAAACAGTATGTGTTTAATTTACTATTGAATTTTACCATCTATATTCTAAATTTACAGATTAAAGAAATCTCTTTAAGAGCGTTTACGCCGCACACTAGCGCCACTAATGAAAAAATAAACATATCTAGTAATTAGAGATAGAAAATCAAATTATGCTCAACAAACTATCTGAATGAAGTAATTTAGCATTTTTACGTCACCTAATGAACACCTCACATGTTATGGTTTAGTTAAATAAGACGTTACGGCTACTTTTAACTATAGAGCCATACGACGTAAAAATGCTAAATTACTTCATTCAGATAGTTTGTTGAGCATAATTTGATTTTCTATCTCTAATTACGATATATGATTTTTTTTCATTGACGGCGCTAGTGTGCGGCGTAAACGCTCTTAACCAGAACCTGTCGAAAGATACGCGATAGAAGGTATAAACTACAATGAAATCAAAATGTTATGGAAAATCCTACATGAGGTAAGAACTAAATAATACCTATATTTAAGAAGTATACAAATAGAATAAGTTAGTCAAAACATTAATTCTGTCCCGACTGTGTCATCAAAGTTTGGTAAATTGTAACAATTTAGCATAATTATGTGTGTACGTGAGCTCCGACGCGTATAAGTTACAGTCTTATAATTTCGTTACAATTCTATTTATAAGACAGTAAGTTCGCTCGAAGAGTTATGACGCTGTGCTCGGTGTATTAGAGAGGTATTCTAAGTAAACACGCTATGTTGTTTATTTATAGTGGATTATCGGGTGCAGCTTAACGGGCGGGGCGCGACACGGCGCGGCGCCGGCGACGATTCTTGTTTGTGCGATAGCTATCAGAAGCGCAAGCCCCTATTCCTCGCAGTGCTAATCAATGAATAATTACTCTGTTTAAGGGGCACCTCTATAAATAGCCGGCTGGAGCGCTGACCTGGAGCGACGGGTTAGTCCGGCCTGACAGCCGCGGACACTCGCAGCAGCCGCCCGCCCCGCCGCGCCCCGCCCCGCTCCCGCAGGCTCCTCGCCCGCCGCCGCCGCGCCGCCGCCGCCGTCGCAAGCTACTCGACACGCCTCCGATTCTGCATCCTGTCGTTTTTTTTTTGCAAAATTACCCTTAAAGGAATCTTAAAGGAATCTTTGTTAGAAAACCGTTCTCACCCGATACAACTAACACACTCTTTGTAAAACAACTCGCCTCTAAATCCTAATGCAGTTGGTAGGCGCAGCACAACAATGTGAGGATGATTGTGCGTGTGATTCCGCGAGTAACGGCAGTTCTAACCGAAGCTATCGAGTGAGGTGGTGCCGGGGTTATCGGTTATCGAGCCGTCAGCAGAATTTGTACATACACACCATGTAGGTCTCAGACTCGGCTAAGTACAGTTTGCAACGTTTCATTTTAGATAGCCCGAGGCGTTGAACATTATTATTTCTTTGAAATTTTATAAAAACTGTATTATTTTGGCTATAATCTTTGACCATCTTCGTCATAAATCATCTGCTACTTAATAGTTTTTTCTTGAATTCATAAGTGTCTCTACTAAATGTATCACCTTTTTGTTTCAATTCAAAAATCAATTACGAACAAGGCCATACGTAGCGCCAGCACACTTAATCTTTATAATTGTCCGTATATGTGCTTGCACACAGTTACAGAAAACAAAACGTCTATATAATTTTCACGTCAACAACACCTTAAGCGGTCTTTAAAACAAGCGTCTGCAAAAGGCAAGGCTGAGTTTGTTTATACTATTTTTGTTAATCAAATGATTACCGCGAAACAAATGGCAATGACATAGACACTGGTTGGTGGTCACAAGGCTGAGTGTGGCGTGACCGGCGACCAGGGGCCAATTATCGCGTCACCCGGATACCTCACGACCGCCGCGAATCGGAAAATAAGTGATTTCGTAATAAGGAACGAGACACCAACATTACGGATTTGTTGTTTAATGAGAGCAACAAACTTAAGAACTCACTAGCCTTCAACTTTGACTGCATGAACTCTTGTTAGCCAGCGGCAGTTTAAGGTTTCGAGATAAAACAACTAGTAACTAATATGACGTCCTTCGTTTCAAAGCTAAATGAGAACCAAGTTCAAACATTTAGAAACATAAGGCTAAAACGCTACATAGGTAAAGCATAACCTGCTTTAAAATTGTGTATACGCTTCAGCACTTCAACCAGTGGCAGTATTTTTTTCAAAGTTGTACTAAAATTGTATCTATATCAAGCCCAGTTTTTCTTGGAGTACCTAAGTAGCTACAACGTGTAATGGCAAAAAAAGCTTGAAGAATGATCCTCGCGCTCGCCGCGGCCCGTCTGGAACAAATGCGACGAGGAGGCCAATTTGCCACTCAACATGACAGATGCTCGCCACCTTATTTGTATAACGTTAACATACTGCACTAAATCTATATTTGTTTCTGTCTACATACCATTGTATGTTATTTTTGCTTGTAGCTGCTATATTTCTTGTGATACTTAACTCTGGGTCACGTATAATCATCGCGTCTTAACCTATTTAATCATGTCCCTAGTCCAGACTTACGGTAATTAAGGACGCCACAGTGGCCTTGGATGCGCAAATAAGACTCGCCAGGGCTTAAGAAGAAAATGATAAAAATGACTTCACAGCTATTAAACTTGTTATAATGAATTACGGCATTGCAAGGACGCAGTAAAGTTGAATATTGCATCAGAGCGATCGGGATCGCGAGGCAACGTACGCGTGGAATGCCGTGGGGCAGCGCCAGCGCAGCCGCAGCGCGGTGCAGTCTCATTGGCCACTGTGCAAAGTGGCCTTCGCTACTTTGTTTTGATAGAAAACAAAGTAGGTACCTACTTAGCATTAACAAAAGATGCAGCTTTAAAGCTCATTCTTCTCTTCATAGTTTTTTTCATCTTAACACTCCACTCCACTCCAAAAGTCCCGATGGTTTATCGTTTAGGCAAATCCTTCCCGCGTGGATGGAACAGGAAAACATTGGACCAAAACCTATTGCGAATTTGACTTTTACCTACTACCATGTTAGTATAACAAAAAAGGCAAGTCAAGTCAAACCAAAATTTCTTTATTCAAATAAAGATAATGAGTGTGACCAGTGGCCGAAAGGCGGTGGATGAGGTTCGCTCGGGACCAGTTAATGACAGTGATGATGATGTATAACTACTTCGAATCGTTAAACAAATTTGTTCACCACCCACTACAGGAAACTCTTTATAATCTATGATCGCCGGTGATCACCGTCACCTTGACTTTCACGATCATAACTAGAACGCGATCGAATAGCTAATGCGTAACCAGATGACCAAAGGGTAGCACCCGGCAGGGCTGCAGCGCCGGCCCGCCACCACCGCCCGTGACTCACCGCACGGGCATCTCGCTGGATGGGGAAATACGCTATTAATTGAGCTCCAATCATTTCGCGCAACTAAACTTTGACGTCACATTAGGTTTCGAACAAAGATCGGTGCCCACCATCCAGACGTATCATATCCTTAAACACGTAATCGCTCTTTTTCAGAAAGCTCAACAAAAAACAACCTATTACACCGACATTAAGAGTAATGGGCGAGTGACTCGTCACGTCATTGCTATCAATAGCAATCAATGGACGTTGAACTATATAAATAAATAAGATTCCACACTTTTTTGTGACGATTGAATGAATGAGTTCTACGAGTATCTTAAGATAGAAGCATTCAAAACCAAATCATATAGTAGGATTACTAAAATTAATAAGCTTCGGTAAGTATGTTATTTCCATTATCCATTAACTCTTTAAACCTTATTATTTTTAAATTTAAGAAAGTTTAGTTGTGTTTTTACCTTATTAGATAGCTGATTGCGTCAAGTTCCAAACGAAAAATTCATGCTCCTTAAAATCTCACAACGGTTTCATTCAATTTAATAAGCTATTCAAATACCTCAAATCTATAAAGTTCTTTTTGCATAGTTAAAGTTATGAGTTTCCTGTGGTTGATTACGTGGAAGCAGAAGAATTACTGTGTCGATTTACTCGAGAATGACGTATTTTCGAGCAGCAGTTCATGGAACCCATCACCAAGATTTACCCCCCGAGAGAATACCACTTATTACCAATCACCCTGTATATTTTTTTGCGCATAAACTCGACCTTAGTCATTCTATGAGTCATTGTCACCTGTCCAACCACAAAAGTAAACAAATGACAGAGTAAAAATACAGTAAGTCTTTGTAGACATGACCTGAATGTAACATTCAGCCAGATTCATTAATAATAACGCAATTTCTTGACCCTCGCAAAAACAATTACCTTTAGGAGTTTTCTATTAATTCCATCCATACTTAATCTGAGCGCATTAAGTAAACCCCTGTTGACCGGCTTACTTCGGTAACACGTCACGAAGGGATCAAACTTACTCCAAGTTAATTCAGTGAGTTGGCTACAGCGGTGAACCGAAGTGATTGGAATTATTTAGTAGCGATTGTTAATAATACTGAGGCGTTCTCGAGTACTATATAATTATACGGCTATATAAAAATAGCGGATTTCCTTTATTGACATACTGAAATAGTAGCATAGAGCTCAGAACAACTGTAACATGTGCGTATCTTTACGAGTTAACAAATCTATTTAATTAGTTTAGTGAAAATGCTTGTTTTAAGCCGCCGGACAAGAAGTAGCATGGCACTCTTTCCGATATTCGGAGGTGCTGGGATCATCTCCCAGGTCAGGCAACATGTTTTTCAAATTTTTCAATGTTTGTCATTGATTACCAACACGCACTTGGCAAGTGTGGTGATTAAGGTAATTAGTGATTACATGATTTCTAGATGGCTAGGCTAATTAACACTACCACTTCTATAATGCAACATATTCATTAGGAGACTATTAATGTTTCAGGTGTTACCATAAAAGCTCTCTTACATTTTCATTTCAGGAAAGTTTGAAAGTGCTTTATTTAATAAAATTCTTGTTTACTCACTATCAGTGAATCTTATCTTTACGAGCCATCGAATATATGTATTCCAACCCCGTATCGTGGGAGCATGGTCCTATTTCATAAATGTTTTATATGCGCTCTCATTCTTTTGCTGGTTCCCTGAACGAGTATATACAGTATTTCATCCTAACATGCTCTGGAAACTTCCTCGGAAGATAATCTATTAAATGAATGGCGATGGCGGGGTAAGTTTGTTTTGGGAAATATACATTGCTCGAGATGTAGCACTTTATGATGTATGTATTCAACATTTGGAAGTATGAAATTTTAATAGAGTTCATTCAATTTGTATTATTTTTTCTGGATCACTTTTATTTTGTTTGTAATTGCAGTAAGTAGTATGTTAATAAATACCGCTTGATTTTTGACGCTTGAACACAAACGAAAAATTTGTTCATCAATCAAAATTTGTTGCGCTTTTGTATTATGTATATTATTATATATGTATTGCAAATAGTCATATTCATAGGACTACCAATGTTAGT
Source organism: Eudonia lacustrata (assembly GCA_947562085.1). Lineage (NCBI taxonomy): Eukaryota > Metazoa > Arthropoda > Insecta > Lepidoptera > Crambidae > Eudonia > Eudonia lacustrata. Next base: position 13,895,877 of record OX387314.1, read on the forward strand.
TAATAACTTCAGATTAGTAAATAGTGGACAGCAAGATGTTACTGGGGACTATTTACCAATCTGAGCACCGTAAATTGCCCCTTTACTTTTTTTTTTGCAAATAAAGCCCTATAGATATTGGTACCATTGCCCCAGCGTTGCCCATAGCGTAATAATAGGATCCCTTAACGCTAGATAGAATCGCAGTTTGTGCTTTTGTTACAGTTTTGACTCCTGTATTAGAGATGACAAAAGCTTAGAACGACCTAATTGAACGTACTACATTTTATTTAGGTATAGGTATTTACTTATAAACTTATTATCGTTCAATCAGTATACGAAGTCAGTAACGGAAGGAGGCAAAAGGGAAAAGGTGGACTGTATTTAGGAATAAGAGGCAAAGTAAAACGTACAATTTTAAATAAAAGAATAATAAATAATAAAATAAAACATTATACTAAGTTAGCAACCACGATGACAATTAAATAGGAAAAGCAAAACAAAAGAAAATGACACTTAGAAAAGAAGAAAAAGTATAAATTCTAAAAAGAAGTATTTACTCCGTAACAAAGTCTGTAATAATTGTTTTTATTGTTGATGATGTACTCTTGTGTTATTATAATTTTGTTTTTGGAAATGTAAATATAGCATGTAATTTTTTTTATTTAAATGTATTTGCCAGTAATGTCCGTTATTGTCATTTAATTCGTTTTCCAATGTAGCATCTTTTATCTTCCTTAACAACAACATCATTTATACAAACTAAATTTTGAAATTTAAATTGCTAATGTAATATTGGTTTTACCTTTTTAAGCATATTATAGCTGTGTGTTTCCTTACTAAAGAAAAACTCAAATAACGAAAATGTATTTTTCAGTTAATTTTTATAAATCCTATATTCTTGTATCTTGTTTTCTTGTTGTTGTGTTGTATTTGTATATTTAACAAACAAGAGTTCTATAACTTACTTTAATCAGAGGATGTTCTAATTGACTTCTTAACTACTAAAACATCACTATTATTATATTAGACGTAAAATTGCCGGCTATGTTTGCTAAAGAGGAAAACAACGTCGGAACCTCCCTTAACCGGGATCCTCGCCTCGGTGAATTCCGAATCGTGTCAGGCAAGTGGAGCGATGACTGACGGGTGACTTATTTTTCTTTGCAGTTTCCGAACTAAGGCCAGTCAATTTACTTGGCTTCCTTCGCTGGAAAGTTTTGAAATTGGCTATTCATACACTTATGTACCAAATACGTAGCTTCACTTTATCAGACTTTTCAAAAGTGGCTTCAAAACCAGTGTAAATATATTTTGCCGGAAGTTAAACAATATTGAAAGACATGTTAGTTTCGTATAATGTTTTTATTAGTAATGATGTTGTTTAAATTGCGGCACTTATTTTTTTTAATTCTACAGCGCGAGCTTGGGGGCCAGCGACCACGGGGCCCGGGGCTCGGGGCACGGGGCACGGGACACGTGGCCAACGTCACACGGTTGCTAAATAATATTGATTTTATGGCGCGGCAGATGGCCTGCCGGCCGCCGTCTGCGGCCCTCCCGCGCTGCACCGACCCCCTTCACCCCCGATTGAGATTTATCCTCCCAAAACGCCCTCACACAAGAATGGATTATTCGATTTATATTAAGTTTCCGCAATTTCCATTTAGACAGATCCGAATGCGGTAGGTGAGCTCTTTGTAAATATTTTCGGAGGGCATGTCACAGCGTCCGTCGGTCGTTAATAATACAATGCGTATTAGTTTTCGGACCGATGCGATGGTGCCATCTGTTGCATTAGCTACTCATTTGCCAAAATTGGTTTTGTTACTTTGGCACATTTGACTTTTATCTGATCAATGTAAACATTATAGCACAATATTTTTTTCTTTGTCATTTATTTCGTATAATGCAATTAGAATGCATGCAAACTTGATACACGAATAAGTTAGCGGAATACTCGTATACATAACTTATACTTAGATATTATTTGACTTCCTTTACCATTGGCTTCCGTAAAATAACGCCGATTTAATAAAAAAATATCGAGAAAACAATGCCTCCAGTTTAAAACAAAAAAATGTCATTTTTTGAAAAGATAAATGAAGTCATTACACGAGACAACCCTCAACAGTCGTCGGTATCCTTCGATCCTACGGCGACTCAACAAACAAGGGTGCCACAATAACATGGCGCGCATAACATTCCCAGGAAATCGGGTAATAAAATAAGACAAGAGCTATCAAAGCGCACAGCAAATTTGCTATTACGAGAAATCGACGTGAAATACGACGGCGGCTTAAATTCCATTTTACATAATCTCCGTCTAGACGGAAGCGAGCTGCAGCGGCCGCGTTCTCCCATTGAGTGCAGCATAGCCCTGGATTTGCATCCCACGCGTTTGTTTGTGAACTACGAATGAATTATGAGCGATTTTCACAACTTCATAAGCACTCGCAATCCAGGTGGGCTCGTAAAGTTATCTCGATGCGAAGAGTTTTTTAATCCTAGCTTTATGGGACCTCGCAAAAGGTTTACGTTCCGCGAACGTTATTAGGCACTGTTTACAAAGGAACACTTGAAACGTGCAAAGTTTCAATGTGTACTGGATGCTCGCCTTTTACAATCATGGCAGAGATAATATTTTCTTAAGGCGACGCACCGCTAAACAATAAATCTCATACGTTTTGATACGAGCGTTTGCGCCCCGTATCATAAGAAAAACTGTTTTTTTTTCCTTCAAATTAAAATTACAAATTATTTAAAAAAAAATAACTACAATTTTGAAGTGTGTGTTAAGACTAATCTACTAAGAAAATTTAGATGCTTAAATCGGTCTGGTTAGCCTGTAAAATGTGAATCTATGTTTTAAAAGAGGTTACTTTGATTTTATTTTCTCTGTTATAAAAGTTGAAAAATCGTGTTTCTGCAACTAACAAAATGAAGTCAATTAAATGAAAAATCATGTCATCAAATATCACTTTTATATGTTTTGTAATTGTTGGGAAAAATCAAGATCCCCGCCACGTAAATTACCAATGCGTCGTCTTAAGATAAGACGCGAACAACATGAATATACTGAAATGATATACCTACTATTTGAGGATTTACTCGCGTTTATTTTAGCCTGTACTCAAGCCTTTTTTGCAGGGTTTGCGATGAGTTCGAAACGTTAGCCTTTTATATATAGATCCGTATAAAGTGTATCATTTAAAATAATTACATATATAAAAGAAACAAAATATTCGTATCGCTCCGACGACGCTGCCATATCATGTTGCGTTGTGACAACGAACGCCTTTCTGTCCATTTCTCATTAATTCTAATTACTCTCGAATGGTTAGGGAACACAGGGGGTTTCACAGGGAACAGAACATTACTCAGTAATCCTTTGATGTTTATGACAGGGACGCCTACGTTGATAAGTTTAATTATTTGACGTGACGTGACCCTTTGTTATATAAACTCTCTTGTAACGGTTAGGTAACTTTTATGTGGATATTTTTAAAGTATTGTATTTTACTACTATTTAATTTGTTCTCACAATTAACACTGTGCGGACAGGGAATGTAACTTGAACCCTTGTTTAACAAAAACATACCTAGAAATAGGCTTTTAAATATTACCCATAGTATGCACCTGTCTCGACTTACTTCAGTGTAGTTTTAGCGCATGTCGCTCTCGCCACTCTGTTCCCTTTATAAGTCCTAAAAACTGTTTCTTGCGTAGTGCCACAGGTGGCCCGTGGTACTGTCGCAATGTAGATTTCTACCGCGAACTTGACCTTCCCGCTAACAAAGATTTTATGAAGAACGTTTCCCTAAGTTACTTCGACATTGCCCCTCCTCACCATCCGAACCCGCTTGTTGTGGCGGCCGCCAGCTATGATGCTTCTATGATGCTTATGAGCCTTCCACCAACGGCACATTTCTAGACGTCCTAGACGCGTCTTAGATGACCCCGATGATCAAATAACAGTTGTGAACGCAGCTCCCCCGTCCGATTCTCAAAAATCACACGCTTAAAAAACAATATACATACACACTAGTATAGGCCCAAGACCACGAAGACCCAGCTCTCAAGCGCTCCACTTGTATTCCATTACCTGGTACAGACAAGTTCTTGAGCGCTTCTACCCATACCTGCGACCCGGTCAACCCGAGCCAAGGTTCTAGAGACCTTTAGAGGCGCCTTCGGGTTGTTCTGCTCCCAATCTGACCCGAACCCCTCGGAGAATCTAGAAGGAAACGGGGGCACACGTGCGATATGCCATTCCCTCTAGAAACCTTCTTACAGTGTTTCGATCACACGGCCTAAGGACGCTTTAAGTACGAGGCAATCACCAAACTCTCTCCAAAAACCTTTGGACCCTTTGACTACGGACCCTGCAAAAGGTTCATCAAACTCAAACTTCAAGATAACACCAAATTGTAAAATAAACGCGAGTAGATCCGTAAAGTCGTACGTATTCCATCTTCATCCTAAAAAATAAAAAGATTTATTGTGCTGTCGGCAAAGACAGAGAGCGTTTTCTGCGAAGCACGCGGACGCGAATCACGCACATTTGGTAATGGTTTGAACTTCCGTCTGTCCAAACTTTTTACTTGTCCTCTCGCAACGAGCTGAGTTCAACGAATTAATTTGGCTAATGAAAACTCACAGCAGCGGGCTCTCATTAGGAGGGATACAAACACCGTTGTATTAATTACGGGAGCATCGCATTTGTCACGGTGCGGCATAACAGCGCCATGAGAACGACGCCGGCGGTGTCACCTGTCGTATCGTGATTAAGGCTGCTAATCCACCAGAACTGTGCGAGGTAGCTAAGCGGTAATCCTATTGGCTGAGGAAACAATTAACCAATAGGATTACTTCATTTTACCCCGCAAGGAAAAGAAAGCAATCCTATCGGTGGATTTTGTCCGCGCGCACCGCTTAGCTTCCTCGCACAGCTCTAGTGGAAAAACAGCCTATCACTGTGAGCGAAAAATGGGTGACGTTGTACCGACGGTTTGCGCTGAGTGCTAATTGAAAAGGTATTAGTGGCAGACAAAAAGGTCGTTACCGCTCGTGGCTGCGCGTGCAATCGCTGCAAAGCCCGTAAAAAGCTGCTGCAACGACGTCCATAATGTGGCCTGCCGTCCCGCACGCATTTTGCTTGTACACTTGCAACTACTTACTTTTTAAACTGCAATTAAGCATTTCATTATGTGCACTGCTGCGTAAAAAATAAAAGAAGAATTGCTGGCAGATAACTCAAACTGAAATAAGGAGCATCCTTGTACTGCAGTCTCTTTATAAAATTTTGTTGTGATGATGACGCCTGTTTGTGTTAGAAATAGAAAATATATTTTTAACGTTATTAAACGCAGACTAGTTAGTTAGTGTTAGTTAGTGTAACTACGCCGTAGACGGTCCTAAGCCCGGTTGAGAAAAGAGGAAGGTTGGTCTGATCACAGCGTACATCCACACCACAACTACCTGGGATGATGCCAGCCGTAAAATACGCAACGCCGAGTAGTAGGCGGCGGTCAATTAACCTACTCAATTCTGGCTGCAGAAACCATGAGGACTATCTTCCCCCTAAAAGAACCGACTTAGAAGGTAATGGAAACCCACTACAATTAAACTCCCAAGAGAACTCCATGACGGCTAACGATAGATTTGTCGGACAAACCGCCTGACCCCCGGCGCTGGTCGGTACCCGGGTCGACTAGTATGAAATATGCAATCAAAGACTCCTCGGTAGTGTGTCAACAGGCTACCGGGGCGGTTGATGTAACTGAAGACAAAAATAAACCTTCTAAGCGACCCAAACACAGGATTGGAACCTGGAATGTAAGAGGTCTATTGCAACCGGGAAAACGAATCATAGAAAGAGAGATGAGCGAACACCAACTCATGATACTGGGAGTATGTGAAACTCACATGAAAGGAAAAGGTTATTTCACAACATCAAATGGGAACACAATGTTTTTCTCTGGTCACAAGTCAGAGAGCAAAAATGACATAGGCATAATAGTACCCCGAAATTTATCTAAATTAGTCATTGGCTGCAATACAGTAAACGATAGGATCATGACCATTCGTTTATGCTGCACCCTGCTTCCGTTGAACATCGTTATGTGTACGCGCCAACTGCCCAGTCATCGCAGGAGGATATTGACGACTTTTATGGTAGATTGCAAGCAACGTGTGAAGACATCTCAAAACGTGAAAAACTTATAGTCCAAGGCGATTGGAATGCGAAGGAAGGAATACTGAATATGTCGACTACATCCACCACGTAGTCGGTAAATATAGGCTTGATACGAGAAGCGCAAGGGGTGAGAAGTTCATGGATTTCTGCGTCGTCCATAAACTGGCAGTAGCTAACACCTGCTTAAAACACCATAAGCGAAGATTATACACATGGTTACACCCGGTGGTCGTTATCGCAACCAAATAGACTACATCACTATTACATAACGATGGAAGTCATCCATAACGAACACCAGAACATTCCCAAGTGTGGACTGTGGCTCTGAATACAATTTGCTAGTTGTGGACAAGCGCATACGTTTGAAATCCAGAGACAGTGCAGAAGAGACAAGAACCGATTTCTGGAAGGCATCTGCACTGAAATTGAGCGTCATTCAGAAAAACACCAAACTGCTGATCTCTTCAGGAAAGTTAAACAAATAACCCGCAAGTTCAAACCATCCTCCTCGGTAATAGATGACAAAGATGGCAAGCTCATACAAGAAATCGCAGAGATCGCTGAGAGATGGAGAGAATACTGCGGGGAGCTCTATCAGGATCAATCACCACAATCTGCCCGATCAGCTGAAACAGTAGTAGAGTCGGAACCAAGCATACTTCGCTCGGAAGTTGAAGACGCGATACGGAAGCTGAAAAGGAATAAGGCACCAGGGCCAGATCGTATCACAGCCGAGGTTTTAAAAGGTTTTGGACCAAATGGAATTACAAAACTACATGCAATCTGTAGTTCGATATGGCAAACCGGAAATTGGCCATCTGACTGGGTTCACTCTGCTGTTCTTCCTCTACATAAAAAGGGCTCAGTGCGTAACTGTAATAACTATATAACAATAGCTCTAACATCACATGCTAGCAAAATCCTACTGCACATTACCAACTCGAGACTGCGGTCTTTCCTGGACTGGCAGATACCACAAGAGCAGGCAGGATTTGTCAGGGGAAAAAGTACCAGAGAACAGATACTTAACCTGCGGCTCATAGTTGAAAAGTGCTTCGAATTTAACATCCCAACTTTAAAATGTTTTACGGACTACGAAAAGCTGGCTTTCGACTGCGTCAGGTGGGAAAAACTGTGGGAGGTTCTAGCGGAGACGGGAGTGCCTGCACACCTTATAATGCTGATTCGCGATCTGTATGAGTCTGGATATGGCAAGGTGACAATAAGTCAAGCCGCTTTAAATTTTACCCTTTCTATTTAATATTAATAATTTTAAATCTCTCCCACTCTATTAATTACGAGTACATAATGCGCAAAACGCTTGAAAATTGGAAAGGTGGCGCCAAAATACATGGAGTCAATATATCAAATCTCCGTTACGCAGGTGACATTACACTCTTTGCATCACCAGAAGCAGAAATAGCGGAACTGCTGAACCGTCTGGAAAGCATTCGCCTCGAAAGCCTCGCCATAAATAAGTCGAAGACCAAGCTCATGGTGATTGACCGTTTTACAACCATGCAGCGCATTGACCTTTTGCAAGAGTACGAGACCGTAGACCATTTCCAATATCTTGGCTCCTTCGTTACTAATAGGGGTAGCTGTGATCCAGAAATACGAAGACGAATTGGCATGAGACAGCAATGACTCAACTGGGCAAAATTTGGAGGGACAGGAATATTACATACAGTACTAAAATACATCTGGTTCGCATACTTGTCTTCTCCATCTCTTTGTATGGGCAGAGACATGGACGCTAAAAGCCGGTGACAGGCAGAGAGTCGATGCTTTTGAAATGTAGTGCTGGCGCCGTGTGCTAAAAATACCTTGGACGGCCCATCGCACAAATGTATCGGTCCAAAAGCAGCTAAAAATAGAAATGCACAGCGTCTGCCTTCGCTCTGCTTACAACGGGTGATGCGATATTTTGATCATGATACACGAAGAGGTGCAGATAGCCTTGTGCGTCTAATGGTGACGGTAAAAATAGAAGGGAAAAGACCCAGAGGCCGGAGCCCCAAGCGTTGGTCAGACCAGATCTCCGAAAATCTGGCGATGCCCGTCAGCGCCGCACTCCATCAAGCGGCTGAGCGATGGAAACAGCTGGTTGACCGGGTGAAGTGGAGTCACGATCCTCAGCAGTGAGGGAACGATTAGAAAAAGAGTTAGTTAGTGTACTTATATGTATCCTAGACCCCATGGCTTTGTTTTGTAAAAACAAAGCCTAGGCATGAACTAATTAAATCTGATTAGTCCATACTAATAATATTTAATTAGATCATGCCTAGGCTTCGTTTTTACAGACATTTGGTTTCACTTGAACATGAAATAAACACTCTACTTTTTATTTACAGCTTTTAGGATCAATAAGCTATATCAAGCATCTTACTACATTCATACCCAAATTAGGTATAGTGCTCATGGTGAAATTGTATTAAAGTATGAGTATTTTAAAAGCAGATACCACAGAGTTGAATATCTGTACTTTGAAAGTACATAACTGTACTTAATTTTTAAACTCAAACAAACAAAGACGCCTGTCTATCCACAAGGTGTTACTACACAAAATATCACACGGGAAGTCGTAAACGTACTAAATGAACTCTGATTTTCTTATCTCAACAGAGGAAACCTATAATTTAATCTGAAAGTGTGCATTTCTGACCACATTTTGGCAGTGCCAGCGGAATTAGGGTGGCAGTGATGGACGGCTCCGTTTTCACTCTTGCTCCAGTTTCTGTCATCGTATATCGTATTATTAGTACTGCGATTACCGCTCATAAATACTGTTTTAAAATGCCTATAGGTATCGAAATATATAATATTTACAAGTTAAGAAAAATATATACTTTTTTGCAGATTAACTGCAAATAGCGACACGATGTTTAAGAAAATACTCAAGCAGTATTAGAACTCGGTGTGAGTTCGAATACTGCTTGAGTATTTTCTTTCTGGCATTCCAGGCCGTAATAAGATACCAACCATGGTACAATAGTAAATTAAACAATTAGGGTACCACAAAAACAATACTTTTTCGTTCATCATCATCAGCTCATTTTATGTCACCACTATTGGGGCCTTTCCTATGGATGGATAGGCAGAACGGGCCATAAACCACCACGCGAGCCCAGTGCGGTTGTTAACGACTGCTAATGCAGCCGGGACCAACGGCTTTACGTGCCTACCGAAGCACAGAGGAGTTCAAGATGATACATTTTGCTTAACCTCAGCACTCGTAGACCGGGCGCGTTAACCACTGCGCCATCGAGCTCCTCATTCGTTATTTTATCATCATCATCATCATCATCTCAGCCAAAAGACGTCCACTGCTGGACAAAGGCCTCCCCCAAGGATCTCCACAACGACCGGTTATTTACCGTTATTTTATACAAAACTAAAATTAAAAAAGTTAAGTGAATTGCCTACAACTGTCCCACTGCTGGGCAAAGGCCTTCATCATTGAAATCAAGTCATCACTACAATTGATGGGTAATGGCCTAATCACCACACTTGCCAAATGCGGGTTGGTGATCGCAAACCCGGGCTATGCATTGAAAAACCCGAACCACACTTTGCCCGATCTGGGAGTTGAACCGGGGACCGTCCAGTATTGAGCCAAGCTCTTTGCTACTCGGTCACTGAAGCGACGAGGAGGATTTTATACAATTGTATTGAAATTTTAATAGAGCTTCGAAGTTCGATTTTTGAGATTCGTAATTTGAGTTAAATTTGAAAACAGAAGAAGTTCTTTGAATCACAAAAGCGCTGCTTTTTTTTTAATTAACCAAGCGCGCCAATTAGGAGAACCGTATAATTTTTATCACAATGCCATAAGAACAAACGCAGTGATGTTTTTCTTTAATAAGCATTCGCAATACATCTCTCAATCTTCTTATTTATAAACATGTTTGCTTGCGAAACATTTATGTCCATCAAAATTCTCTATCAAAACCATTTCATTAGTAATATTACAAAATCAATAGAGCTACTTAAATTGAAAACGTCAAAACGTTACCACAATGCGTTGGTGCAATATGCGATTAAGTCTTCACATTATTGAAGGACAATTGTAATGTCAAGCAACATTGCGTTTTTATTCGCATTTTTTTGTTAATTTGTTTCTATGATGACATCATAGTTAGCTATTGGGGCATGACCGTCCGCAGGGTTCCATACTTAATTTTGTCGTAACCACAAAACAACATTCACAGGTCTCCGGGACAGGCACTCCCGCAAAAAAAACATGACATGACAAAAAATAAACATTGAATTAGCACGGGCAACAATATCTTCTCGAACTAATCTAACTTATATAGAAACAATAGAAGTAATCTTGCTTATGATCTAACTTTATTTCAATATATCAAACACTATTATTAGTCCGAATAAGTTGTAGCTACCTTTGTTGTACCTTTTTGTTGTAGCTAAATTACATTGGAACAAGTTTTCCTCAAAAATCTTTTGCAACTTATTTACGCATATAGCAATTCTTCCTGTAACATTAACTACTACAAGGAATTGCATGACGTCGTCGCTTTTTCATTTATTTTTCAAGACTTAATGATCGAGTGACGTTTAACAAGTCTGAAACATGCGGAACACCGAACACACAGTTCGGGTGAACTTTGCCACGCTTATGATTCCCAGGAATTGCAAGCCGATTTACATAGGTAGGTTAGCTCGGGATTCAAATCTGCTGTATAAGTTGAACTGATGAATATAAATAAGGTTGACACCGAATCACATTACGTTGAACAGAAGCCTGCACGCCGCGCGACTGCCAAGTCTGTGGTTAAACGGTGAGATTGATCGGCGTGTAATTTGTAACAGCCGGCGAATCAATTTCGCGATACACTTGGACTTTTCACTAGACTCACTGGACTATTGTTTAATGTGAATTATGCTCGGTCTGAGGCGTGTCTATTTGTGTAATTCAATAATACACTTTCTGGAGCCATTTTTGCCTTCGCTATGAAAATCACAAAGATATGCTAATTTTAATTGCCATTCTCATTAAATCAAATCGAGGCTAGTCTCAATTTAGTACTCGAGGGACAGTAGGAAACTCCTTCCAGTCGCCACGGTAACGATAGAGGGGCGGTGCTCAACGTAGGGCACTCAAGTTTGCACCGATTTTTAACCCTTGATATGCCGAAACTTGTAATCCACAGTGCGAAATAATAAAATTTCTATAATGTCTGGATTTAAGGCAGCAAGCATATTAAAACCCTTTCGTGTCCTGGTAGGACAGGTCCTCATATCTGCTCAGTCAGACCTACCCCGAGCGTAGAGCATCGAAACATGCAGTCTTCTGCCGATCAAACCCAGAATGCTTTCAGAAGTCTCCGCCTGATGGAAGGACACTTCTCATAACAAGAAATGCCTATTTCTACCGTCAATTATAACTTTTTTGCACATTGGTTTGAAGGGTGCATCTAAAATAAGAGGGCAGAGAAGCATAAAAACTTTAGGATTCGTAACGCGCGCGAACCTCTGGTGTCGCAAGCGATCGTGGATCATAAAAAAGCCATAATAAAGTTTAAGCTTTCTGTTCGACCTGATGTAAACACAGACATGCATCCTCAGGTCACAGACCAGCACAGAGCGTAAACCCATTATTGGGAAGACTTGAAGCCCAGTAAGGGAACTTTTATAGGATGATGATTATGAACACGTTGTACAACTGTACAATTTATTTATTAACAACATCATTGGTTTGTATGTGAACAAGTGAAATAATGAAATCGTTCATTCACAGCTCGCCCTTTGCTCGCAGTTCCATTTCCGTAGGCGTAATATATTCGTAACTAATGCATAAACATTTTCTTGTATCGTTTCAATTTCGTTTGTTTCAACTGTTAAATGTAGGAGTGAGTGTAATTAGAGTAATATTTATTTTATTTTATCCTACTAATATTACAAATGCGAAAGTTTGTATGGATGGATGGATTTGAATGAAATTCGGCATACAGATAGTTTATAACCTGGATTAAAATATAGGATACTTTTTATACCGATATATTCCCACGGGAACGGGAACCACGCGGGTGAAATTTCAATTTCATTTATTCCACAAACAAATAACTTTGTGTAGGAAATATAAATAAACAATACATTAAAAAATAAAATAAAAAGAAAGAAAGTAAACAGTCATAAATTAATTAATTAAAATCTAAATAGTAAAAAAATAAAATTAATTAAAATTAAAACATTCAATAAAATTAATAAAATCAATACGAATTATAAATAAGTACATCAATTTTAATAAACAGCATTAAGTAATCAGTAATCACAGACATTAAAATCAATCAAGTAAATTCATCAATACTATACAAACATATTTCCAACAAGAAGCTCCTTAAACTTTTACGAAATAAATTTACATTACTGATGGACTTAAGATCAGTAGGCAGAGCATTAAAAATTCTGACAGCTTGATACCTTTATATAAATTATAACTATATTATATATACATTTTTTTTGGATGACGTTTCCACACATGTAACACTTAAATCAGAATATAAATTACACTCATTTATATTGATATATTACTGACAATATTTTTAAGAATTAATAATGTACGGAGTTAGTGTTTACGTGACGCAAGCGCCATCTGACCGCGAGCGGCCGCTAGTTTGGAATAAATATATACATAGGTACCCACATACATAGCGTCACGCCTTTATTCCCTGAAGGGGTAGGCAGAGTCCAGACAGCAGCAAGCTGAACTTGAACGCGTTTAACCAAAAGTATGGTCTTACATGGAAACTTAAAGTTAAGTTAGCTTTGTAAAAGTAATGATAGGTCAAACCGAATATAAAACCCCAAAAAATATACCAATATAAAAACGTCGGATTTATTAGCCGATTCTCAACAAACTTCTTTCAGGTTGTGGTGTTTGTTATGTTACGAGGTGTATTACTACAAGGTAATAGGTGTCCAGAGGGGTCATTGGTCAGCGAGGCCGCGGGGTGATCGTCCGCGGTCCAGAGTTATTTTGGCACGGGTCTGTCCTTGGTGACGGCCACCTCCTAATCGGGCGATGGCGGCGCGTAAACAATAATCCGAGAAACCGCAACAATTACTCGGTTAAAAGAATGCGAACTGGTGGCGATGACTGCGATTGAGATAATCACTTTTTTGTAAGGGATATTTATATTTTGAAATATGCTGTACACTTTTAGGTTATTGATGTAGTTGATAGAATATTAACACACACACACACATACACACACACACGCACACACACACGCAAACACACACACTCACCCTCACACACACACACACACACACACACACTCACACGCTCACGCACGCACACACACATACACACACACACTTACACACACACGCAAACTTACAAATATCTTAGTGTCACGTTTAACTTTTAACTTTTAACTTTCTTTATTTTTCTCATGTTTTGATTTTTGGCTTAGTTAATTATTATTATTGTTTGTCAACTATACCAATTGAGTTTTGTCAACAGGAAGGAACTGGCTTCTGTTCCACAAGTTTACTTTTTTACAGAAGCCAGGGCAATATTAATTTGTAAATTGGTGTTTGTTGCAATAAAACATTTTCATTTTCATTTTCATTTCATTTTCATATTAAGTCTGATTTTGAAATTAATAGAGGACGTTAACATCACCTTTTCTACGAGTAATTATCTTGTCGCCATAACAACGATGTAAGCAACACTGTTGTGTTCCGTTAGTTAGAGGTAATAGCCAGTTCCTCATTGGTAGGATAAGCGAGATTCTTTCTGTAAGAACAACAATGTTAACACAATACACACAAGGAAAATAACGATGGTGATAGCTAGCCAGTGGCGGTAGCCAAAGTAACATTAAGAAAACGATAGCGAAGTTGGAAAAGAGTTAAATGTATGGGATTGACATAAGATTGACCACGTGATTTAGCGCGGCTTATGTCAATCCCATACATTTTCTTCTTTTCGAACTTCGCTATCGTTTTCTTAATGTTACTTTGGCTAAGCCTACAGGTGGACTAAGAACAGGCCTACTAATGAACCGAACCAGGGACCTCTGGCCCAGAGACCGGTAGTGAAACCGCTAGACCACAGAGGCAAGTAAACTTTAAATTTATCACACAATGTTCCACCTAAATCAACTCGCGCCTGAGTTTTATATTAAAGTAATTAAAATTTACAGTTATTATTTTATTTAGTAATTACTAAATAACAAGCTTATCAAGATCAGATCATGTGCAATTGCAAACACTACTCCGAAGTACCGTTAGCTTCTATAGGTCAATGGCTCATGAAGTCGTCTGGAAGACGATAAAGCAGATTTTATCAACACATCGACACCGATAGAGTTGACAATGCAACGCAATAGGCAGGCCAATAATGTAACGATTAATATCATTAAGTGAAATTCCGTTGAATGAGACCCTTATACACATAGGTTCTGCAGAGAGCCGCATCGGCGACAAGAGTACCGCAATCTGTGAAACACTGCTGACCTCTCTACTAAATTCCTATGTTCTTCCTCAACTATGGTCCATGACACATAATTATATCTACGGAATGGATTAATCAGTCGATCAGAATACCGAACGCTCACATTTGAATTGGTATCGATGTTGTCAGTAACTGTTTTAAATTACAGACATTTTATTGCTGAAACGTATTTAAACTAAGATTAAAACTGTTTTAAAAAAAATTAAAATACGGTAATTTGCATTTGAATCGTCAGGACAAAAATTGAAAATTTTTGCGTGAATTTTTCTGTTATACTATTATGTTCTAAAGTTGACGCGAACACTAACATTAATATGAAAACACTTTTGAATTTACCTGCGTTTTTACATGTTATTTTATCCTGACGTTTCGAACACAGCGTCCGAAGTGATTCCATTTATGTTTAATTCAAGATACAATTGTAATTTTTTTTTCATAATATTCTTGGTATATTTAAATGTCAGATAAGCAACCTAGTTAATAGAATAGATATATACAGAGCAATGGAACACCAGGGGAGACGTTAGCTCCTCAGTAATCTGGCCGCTCAGTCCTCGCCGCCGTGATTTATCGCTGCGCACGGGCCGACCTATTACCGTGTCACAATCAATAACCCCCATACTGCCGGCGGCTTACTAATGATTCACCAAAAAACTTTTCACAATTTGGAAAAGTGTTGGAAAATTTTGCACCGGAAAATTCGCTACATAGGTTTTGTAAAATCATATCTTATATTAAAAACATATGGGAAACTATAACTTTATTATAAACTAGATAAAGTCGGTCACGCGCACTTTTTGTTAGACCTTCTGCTGACGAGCCGTCCAGCTGGTTACCAAGTGAAGGTTCAAGCCTCTTTAGGCTCTTCAGATCACTGCTTGGTATCCAGTAAAGTGCCTCTGGCCCCGTTACCGGCTACAGCAGTATCGAAACGCCAGATTTGGCATTACTCGTCAGCAGATTGGGATGGTATGCGGAACTATTTAGCATCCGCCCCTTGGAGGCAGCGCTGCTTCAGTGGGAAGGATCCAACAGCTAGTGCGACTGCAGTTGCTGATGAGATAGTTTTCGGGACGGAATACTATATTCCGCACTCCTATCTCATCAGCAAAGGCAGGCGCAACCGATGGTTCGACCGCGAGTGTGCCAACGCTGTTGATAACCGGCAGGCGGCGTACCGCGCTTGGATCAAGGGTAAAGCTCTTGGGGATCCCGAAACCCGCTCGCTGAAAACAGCCTATAATAATGCCACCAAGTTCTGCAAAAGACTTACATCAGAGCGGATGCCCAGTGCGTTGCACGGGTCGGCCAAGAACTACTGACGCATCCTACGGGCATCCGTAGCTACTGGTGTCTGGCCAAAGCCGTGCAATCGAATTTCTGCCAACCCTCGTTGCCAGATGTCCTGACGGAACTTTAACTCACAAGCCGCAAGAGAAGGTCGATCTCCTGGCCAAACTCTTTGCGGCTAACTCCTGAATCGATGATTGCAATGCACAGCCACCTACAATTTCTTACTGTGGCCACACAATGCCCGATATTAAAATCAGACTCAGATCCTTTAAATTACCGCCCCATAGCCGTAACTTCAGTTTTATGCAAAGTCATGGAACGCATTATAAATAAACAACTTGTCCACTACCTAGAAGAACACTTTATAATTCACGATCGCCAATACGGTTTTCGGCCGAAGCGGTCAACGGGTGATCTTCTAGCGTACGTCGCACATCTCTGGGGTGAGGCTATTGACAAGCGTGGTGAATCGGTGGGAATACTACAGGAGCCCGACGCCATCGCCAGCGCACTGATGAATCCTGCTTATTCTATCCTGCGCCATCACCTTACGCCGGTATGCACACTCCATTATGAAAACGAACGCAAAATAATATATTTGATAAATTTATGCTTCTAATAACAGAGAAGGTAAAGTAACAACTTGCCATTTAACACAGCACTTCTAAAAACAAACTAAAATAAGAGGATAAGTTAATTAGTGCCTCAACATTTCCCACATTAAACTGAGATTTTCATATGCTTTGAAACAAATTTCGCATTTCCTATCTATTTTAAGGCAAGATATCCTTGTAGATAAATTAATACAACTCCCAGTATGTTGATTTTGGAAAAGAAATAGAAAGAATAGAGAAAGAAAGACAGAATACAAACTATTTGGCTTTTTTTTAAGATTTTAGTGTAACTGTATTGATGAAGAATACACCGTAGATGAACCGATATCTTTATATTATCGTTGTCCTATTATAACAATACGTTTTATGACAGGGGTATGTATTTTAAACAACAATATCAATAGATTACCTTATATGGCTGGCATCTACTAAGGTCAATATGAATAACTCTTAATTTGTATGTCAATGTATTGTTACTTAGAACGCCAATGCAATTCTATGCTACACTCAGAGAAATTAGCCAATTCAGTATTGTTGTAAAGATGTTGTTTTCAACACCGCTTTAAGTGTAGAATGCAACATCTAAAAACAAAAGTTGCCAAAAATAATTCAGATGATATTAACTTATCAGACTTACTGAAATGAATCCTTTTTAGATCATGCGTTAGTATGACCTTTTCGTAGGCGCCTAATCAAACTGCGCCATGTTTATTCACCTACACTTGTGTCGTAGCAAAAAATATGTTAATGACGTGCAAATACCTTGTCAAATATCTTATCCTATGTTATCTTCACGTGCAGGGCAAACAAGCCGAGGCGACAGAACGACGGTACTCACTACCAACGGTACTGTAGTTTTACGTACCTAACTGGACAACTAGCGCTTAACTTTCGTTAATGTGTGTTCGAGGTATGTTAGATGGGCTATCCTCAAAGAGAGCTTTAAAACTTTAGACTTTCATAGATATTTTGCTGATTGAGAGAACTTAGATCAATATAGTTTATCACTTAATCATCAATATTATAACTTAACTTAATAACTTGCCTAAAGCAAAAAAAGATCTTTTTTTTAAAGCTTTGAATGTCATTAAAAGTCTGATAGTTTGGAAGAATCGTTTTAAGGCGATAAGACACCCAAATTAAACTTTGTTTCTGATATAAAGTATACAAGATTTCTGATCTGCCTGTCTAACCAAACACTACAGAAACAAAGTAACTTTAAAATACGTACGAGTACTACATTGAATTTGAGTTGATTTAGAATATCGATACACAATATACCAACTTTTAAATAAAACAACAAAATCGAAAAGTTTAGTTTCATATCGCATGAGATGACAAGCAAATTTAAAATGTGCCAACTTCATTCTCAATACAGCTGGCGACAACTGTCCTGCCACCGTCATTGTAGACAAATACTAGTATCGATGTCACGTGGAATGGAACGTTATTCTGTTAATACAATGTCGCCCAGACACATACTTTGACGACGATAAATTCGCTATTTTTAGTATATTTGTTCAATGTTTTGATATCAATGTAGACAATTTTATCGTTAAGTATATAAGAAATAAGTTTTAAAAAATTCACAAATATTCATTATCATCAGCCTATAAAAGTTCCACGGTACAACCCTTTCCACTAACCCTTCCAAAGGTATACTGGATAATAACCCATCACGCTGTCCACATGCGGGTTGGTATTAAATGTACAAAACCCCATCGAATTTCCCAATTTCGTTGCAACATCGAAATATCTTCGGGCTAAAACAGTTAGAGATTAGGCACTCGCAAGAATTCCTGTTTGCCTGCGACGAGTATTTGCGTAGAGGTTGTTGGGAGGGCCGGCCGGAGGTGCGCGGAGGTTCCCTCAGCGCCGCTACGTCTATTTGTCTTAACACAATACCTGTCAATGGCTATCCCAAGTTCATTGGCACCCCGGCTTTGGCGCATCCATAGATTTGTGCAGTGGTCATGCGCATCACCGTTTGTACACGGAGCACCGACCAAACTGGTACTAGCCTCGTAACATGATCTTTGGTATGCCATTAGCGTGTTGACACATTAAATATTAAATAATTGTGCTTAACAAGAGCTTTACAACGTTTAAGTTAGCTAAACGTTTAATTTAGACTCGAAGCAGCTTCCACGATTCATGATATCATTACATTGGCAAATATCGTAAACGCTGAGGAAGTTCTGTTTGGTAACACAAAACAGGCTAATGGTTTATTTCCTTGCTTCTTTTTTGTTTCGCCCACTTCCCTTCACTTATGTGAGTGGTTATTCTGCAGGCTCTTATGGGAAATGCTTGGAACACTGTCTAATACTAATTTCTTAGTGTGGTTTGTCACACGGTTGCAACTATGTTATGTCCAGAGAGTTAACATATTCAAGAACTCTATAACCAATATTTATATTGGTATCGAAGACTTTTATTGTACACAGCTTATTTTAACTAGGTCTACAGTTTCCTATTATTTTTTGCTTTAGTGTTATCTAGATATCTTTTCTTTGCTAGACCTGAATAGGTAAATAAATACGCTTACCACGCCCATCTTCTTTATCTAAATATATTTCTTTATTCTATTATATTTATCATTCTATTTATTCTCTACTTTATCTTGTAATTTCTTTCGTTTCAGCTATGTTCAGTGGCAAACTATTTGGTCGAATCGATATCAGTTGCATAACTTGGATTAGGTGGAGGTAATATTTAAATACACACTTAATGGGCTTTGTCTCTAATAAATAATGAGTTGAACTAACAATACTAACTTAGCATAATAATAACGTACTAATAGTCTATAGATACTTTATCTGAAAATAAAAAATATCATTATTATTGTTAAACACAAACTTTTAAAAAAATCTCTGATTTTTCTTCTGATTGACCCGGTAGAAATTAATGTTGTATTAAACAAATTAGCAAAGGCAAAAAAAGCGTTAGCACTGGCAATTTAGAGTACATTTGGGAGCATTCACCTCCAACACTCCAATCGGTTTAAACTGTCATTGGAATCCGTGTACTCTCAATTCCACAGCGAGAATGAATTAGCATGCAAAAAAGTGTTCGATCACTCTTCGATTTGTTTTAGCAATCTATAATGCTATTGCCGTTGTGCATCATGGTTACGGCAAAGGAACAAAATATAGTTTTTTTAGTTAAGTACTAACATAGAATAAGTTTGAATAGTTGCTGACATAAAATATGAGACCTTTTTTAGTTTGAAAAATATTCACAAATTAAAAAAAGTGTAGATTTTAACTTTTTTTTAACTCATTTTTAAAAAGCCTCTACCTGTTTTAATATTATAGTTTTAAAATAATATAATAAATCATACTATATTTTCCTTCAGTTAAAGTTAAAAGCATCACACTTAAAGGTATTTCGAAACACATTTCAACTCTATCTGGAACTGCTCCGGCTGTCGCCACATGTCAATATAATTTGAAAGTTAGTGTTAAATAAAACGGTGTTCAATATTTTGTAACGAAACAAGGAACACAAAGGGCGTTACACTCTGCGCGCAAACATTGGGCCAGTAGACGATTCAGCGCGTGTCCCGCACACGCTAGTGATGCAAGAGACTCAGTCCTTTAAAGCCTTTAAGAATGACTTGACTTCATTTTACACAACTCTAGTCTAAAAAAAAGACTACAGTTTCCAGTCTTTAGTAAAAAGATTCAGTCGTTACACTTAAAGACTAGAAGCCTGAGTCGTGCTCAATAATCAATACAGCTCATGCTCTTAAGTTAAGGATTAATGGTTGGGTGTGGTTGGTATCTTATAAATTTTGTACTAGTCTGTAGGTACATTAAAACAAGAAAGTGTATAATCGGGCTTTTTTAGTAACAAATAAAATACTATACAAGTATAGGTACGTAAACACGCCTTACGAGACTCACGACTCCCGAGCTTTTAAGGTACGAGTCTTTTAAGGTTTATAAGCTTACGACTTAGTTTTAAGACTTGAGGTTAAAGGACTTCAACTCAAATAAGCCTCAGTTTTAGTCTTTTGACTCCAAGGCTTGAACTTTTAAAGACTAGTCTAGTCGTGCGGCTTCAATAATGAGTCTAGCCCTTCATATATGCCTTAAAAGAGTGAGTCTCTTGCATCACTAGCTCACGCTAGCGGGCCGACTATCAAATTATCACCACCTTCCACACAAAGGGATAGGGAATGTGTTAACTAAGACAATCACAACTGTCAACACTCAAATATTGATTGGGCAATGATATTTCGGGCACTTGTTCTCCTATGCGAATTCTTGGTCAGCACGGTTCGAGTGTTAACCAAACATGCCCACACGCGTCACTCTTGTCCTAATAACGATTCCACTAATGAAAGCATATACATAAGTCAACACCTAATATAACGGTAATTACCGCGCACGGAACTAAACTTTTCACACGTACATAATGGGCGAGTCATTGACAGACGTTGCCTCAGTATTAGTTTCTGGAGTCCTCCGCAAACCTTATATTATCTAAAGTAATATAATTTTATACGGACTCATTAAAATAA
Organism: Eudonia lacustrata; assembly: GCA_947562085.1. Lineage (NCBI taxonomy): Eukaryota > Metazoa > Arthropoda > Insecta > Lepidoptera > Crambidae > Eudonia > Eudonia lacustrata. The sequence goes on from OX387314.1 coordinate 13,916,972, forward strand.
CAAATTTATGGCAAGGGAAATTGCGAGTCGTGATTAGAGCTTTGCAATTTCAAGTCGACAGACGCTTCCCGACTAGAAATGTTTAATGGTGTCTTTTTTAGGATTCCGCACTGGGGATGTACCATGCCATGCAGCTCATATTCTGATTCATTGTTAATTCAATTTTATACGGTTGCAGTTATAGAAACTTGAAAGCTGGCCCAGTTTTGAATCGGTATGAGATCTTTTGATAGTTACTTTAAGAATTTGTAATGAGTTAACCAACTTAGTTTTGGATTATGCTTCACGATTACACGCTGGACGGTAAAAAGGAATAATTAATATAAATAATACAAAAATGTAGTATAATTAATTAAGTAATTGTATAATATTAATAATAATAATAATAAACTTTATTTGCACACAAAAAATACAGATACAGACAAATTAATGGAAAAAAAAGTACAAAATACCAAATAGGCCTTATTGCTAACAAGCAATCTCTTCCAGGCAACTATTAATTATATTAAACAAAAAATGGGGATTAACGCAAACTAATTAGTAAAAGGTATCAAACCTTCTTTCTTTATAGGTTTTTTGTTTAACTATGGAACGCGAAAGTTTAAAAGTGTATATTAATTATATTATTTTAATTATCTTAATTTATTTATACCTTTATGACAAGGACAGGGCCTCACATAAAGCCACATCAAATACATCACATCTTCACACCATGGCTATGGCTAAGTGTCAGAAAAGTAACATTCAAAGAAACAAAAATTCATATGAGATCTTAGCTTAGAAATTGGAAAACACAATGCAATAATGGTACCTAATTTAATATTACATTATTAGTATGATAAGGTCACTCTTTCTCTTTTCCACGATAATGTCAGACTTACACTTCAGAGAGTATCGCCGATATAAAGTTCAGTTTCAAAATATAAGTCAATCATTAGCCTATACAAGTCCACCGCTAGACATAGGCCTCTCCAAGTGCACGCCACTGAGCACGATCCGCGGCTACTCCCATCCAGCTCTTGCTAGTAATAAAACAGAATAAAACCAATAGTAGGACAGTAAATAGTAAGTAATTAAGTATTTAAAGTTCCTTGTAACCCGGTTTGAAAATCTGTGTTTGTACTTAATTGCCATTGATTGCCATAAACACATTTGATTTTAATGAAACATATAAACAACATTGTGAGCTAAACAGGTAAACTCCACGAGTACACCGCAATTAACATGATTATAAATAATTACGGTAAATATTATTGTTCTTTTAGAAACAGGTAATGTTAGCCTATTAAGATAGGCCGACGATGATGATGATGATGAATGTGAGCCTAACACCTTGTAACGTCTAACTTTTCTGTCTTTTAATGTTTCACTAATTCTAAGGTTTGTAGACAAACAATAAGGTAATATGGTAATTTTGTCTGGTTTTGTTAGTCAAAGAGATTAGTCAATAAGTTAGTTAAAGATAAAAATTTAAAAGAAATTGTATGGAAGAAGCAAACTATGGCGTCGCAGTATTTAAAATCAATTGAGTGTGTATACTACCACAAAGGTTAGAGAAATTGGTGTTTAGGTCCAAATATCTATCTTAAAGTTATAAATGTTTTGAAGGACTGCTAAGTGATGTCATTTGTGCTATTATTTTTTTTGATCCTATTAAAGCTAAATAATAAAAATTAAAACTTTTGACGAGAAGCTTTTCCCGTGGAAAATTTATTTTGCAGTTTATTTATTATCTATGTCTATACTACTACTTTATACATGATTTTGACGAGAATAGAAATAAATGTTTTGGAGCAGAACCTTCTGCGATCTAATGCAACTCGCACTTATTAGTTTTTGTTTTTATAACGAACAGGAGTTGCCTGTTGTTAATGCTAGTGTTTAGTTGCAACAAAACCAAGGAGGATCCAATGTACTGACATTAGAAAATTATATTTTTTAAACTGCGGTCCATGACGCATTTACTCGTATCTGAAAATACTTATAATTACCTACGGCTACGGAATACCAATGATGATTAGTAAGCATTAATGTGTAATGATATCATACTTTAAATATGTTCAAATACTTTATGAGTAATAAAACAGGTGTAGAACAAAAACATTTTTTATTTTATTTATTTTTTTACTTGCCTGGGTGAATAGCTATAGTAGATGATGTTAACAGTGATGGCGGCCGAAAGCTAAGCTCTTTGGGACGATGTTGAAGGTAAACAATAGAGTACCTCTGGCTCGCTTTGCGAATCGGAAAAGTAACCTGGATCCCAGGCCCTAGAGGTGGACTGGCTACATGTGAATGTCTGAAAAGAACAGGTACTTCTTTCGGAGGAATTTCTTCGAAGACACAAGTGGGAATAAAGTTCAGTCGGATGGTAACGTAGTCGTCACACTCACACACAGAGGGGGCCAAATATTACTTATATAGTACTATAGATTAATAGCTGTGAAATTTTAATAGACATATGTTTATTGTATCCCTATAAAATAAAATTGTCTCTAATTGCTCAATTATTTGAATACCTCTCCAACAATATTGTTTTTTTATTAAATCAACTCATAAACCTGGTATTAGTAAACTTAAATACTGGTATTCAAATATATTAAATGATGAGCAAAAATAGAAATAGAATTTCTTAGAATACTTTACCCAAAAGAATTGTACAAATATTGCATCGGTGACCATATTAAAGCTCTCTGCATACAAATGATAATGATAATAAATATGATAATGATAAGAAATATGATGATAAAATATAAAAAATGAAAAAAATACACTTACAGCACGCCTGCTCGTTTTCCATATTAATTAAATAAAATTTTTAATAATTGCGGGTGCGTGTGCCGGCACCTACATTCGCCAGAGATTTCCTACTATCAAACGTTTTCCAAAAAGTTTTTTTTTCATGTTTTGTATATTATTTATTTTATGAATTACCACTTTTTCTTCATCTCTATTAATTAATTTAAAAATTAAAAATAGAACTGTTTATTTAATTATCTGAACAACATCATAGTACTCAACTAATTATTACTTTAAAAATTACTTTAATTGAAATAAACGACATCCTTAACATAAATAATTATTACGGTATGTAGTTACGGGAATATTAAATTTTAAATTTTAAAAAAAATACTAGCCCTCGTTGTCCCACTGCTGAGCAAAGGTCTCCCTCCATTTCTTCCACCCATTGCGGTCCTTAGCTATTTCATTCCAATTTTAGCTAAATTCATCCAGTTCGTCCCGCCATCTCCTTCTCGGTCTACCTCGGCGCCTCCGTGTTGTGTTGGGCTTCCAAAATGTTGCCAACTTGGCCCATGATACTTCTGGCATACGGCAGACGTGACGTGATTTGTGTTTGGGAGCGCAGCTCGGTGTTTCGGATTCGATCCGTTCGCTTAACACCTAATGTGCTACGTTCCATAGCACGTTGGCAAACCCTGAGCCTAGACTTTTGGATGTCATATAAGGACCAAGTTTGGGCGCCATATGTCAAGATGGGAAGGATACACATGTCCATCAATTTTCGCTTGTATGACATGGGGAGGTGCCCTTTCATCAGCTGTTTCATAGACCAATAGCTCCTCCAGGCTTTTTCAGTCCGCCTTCAATTTCCTTGCCGTGCCTGGAAGGAAACTATTTGGCCCAGATAGATGTAATCTTGGACATATTGCATTTCTTCCCCATACACCTTGACCTTGACTTTGGCACCATTGGGCATGAGCTTGGTCTTTGCCACGTTCATCCTCAATCCCACGACAAGGCTTGCATTGCTAAGGTCCTGTAGTATTATTTGTAGCTCTGAAGCTGAGGAAGAGAAGAGAATAATGTCATCGGCAAAGCGGAGGTTTGTAAGTCTCCTTTCTCCACCGATGTCAATTCCCCTCTCTTCCCAGCCAGCCGCCAGCATTCTGAACACCTCCTCAAGGGTACTGGTGAACAGCTTTGGAGAAAGCGGGTCTCACTGTTACACGCCTTTTGTTATTTTAAATGGTAGTCCTGTTGTATTTAATTGTATAGATGCAGTGCTTTGTGAATATATTTTATGGATTAGGAATACGTATGTCGGATAAATATTTTGATTTCGAAGAGCATTGAAAATGGCGGAGTGGGATACGCTATCGAATGCTTTTGTATAATCAACAAACGCCAAGTATAAAGGAATGTTGTTTTCGTGGTGTTTCTCAACAAGCTGGTTTATCTGAAGGTGGTCTGGTGTGGACCATCCTCGATGAAAATCAGCTTGTTCAGGAGGTTATTTTAAATCTAGTTTGTCAGAAATACGATTTTCTATTACCTTTATGAAACATTTATAAAGATAAATGTTTATATAATCTTTAACGCAAATTTTGTTGCGAACAAATTACAAAAACACAAATGTTGAAAAAATTTCCACGAGCAGGGTTTGAACCTGCACCCTTCTGACATACCGGGTCAGGTGCTCTTCCAATTGAGCTATCGTGGTTCTAACCAGCCCGCCGAAATTATTCAACACTTTTTACTTTTTACTTTGAAAGCCAAAGGCGCCCATTCAATGTTAACAACTACCGTCATTAACATCCGATCATAATATTTTTACAAATACTAAAGATCAGTTAAGAAGTAGGCAAACTATTTATAAATGTTTATATAATCTTTAACGCAAATTTTGTTGCGAACAAATTACAAAAACACAAATGTTGAAAAAATTTCCACGAGCAGGGTTTGAACCTGCTCCCTTCTGACATACCGGGTCAGGTGCTCTTCCAATTGAGCTATCGTGGTTCTAACCAGCCCGCCGAAATTATTCAACACTTTTTACTTTTTACTTTGAAAGCCAAAGGCGCCCATTCAATATTAACAACTACCGTCATTAACATACTACCGTTGTTTATTTAACATTTAACATTGAATGGGACTATATGATATATAATGGGAATAAACATTTATAAATAGCTTGCCTACTTCTTAACTGATCTTTAGTATTTGTAAAAATATTATAATCGGATGTTAATGACGGTAGTTGTTAACATTGAATGGGCGCCTTTGGCATTCAAAGTAAAAAGTAAAAAGTGTTGAATAATTTCGGCGGGCTGGTTAGAACCACGATAGCTCAATTGGAAGAGCACCTGACCCGGTATGTCAGAAGGGTGCAGGTTCAAACCCTGCTCGTGGAAATTTTTTCAACATTTGTGTTTTATTTATAAAGATGGGAAATAAGACTAATTGGGCGATAATTGTTTATGTCAAATTTGTCCCCTTTTTATGCAATAGTATTATATTAGAGTGGCAGAAGTTATGATGGAAGTTACCAGTAGTTAATATTGTATTAAAATTAAATAGATTATTTATATGGGGTGGCAATGTTAAAATATATATAAAATAAGAAAAGCTTTTATTTTCAGGATGTAAATTATTTTCATTGAGATTTGTGTGTAAAGTTTTATATAATTTGGTGCAAATATCCATTATTTTGTCTCTGTTTTGATGTTTGTTTCCATGTTCTTTTTTCAAACTGGTCATCCAAGACTTTCCAAGAGAAATTACCCGTTTGGTTGTTTTCAAGGAAAGATTTCTGTCTAGAGTTATCTTGTATAATTTTGTAATATAATTTCTAACATCTTTTATAATGTTTCTTTTGATTTCTTTGTCTTTTACTCTAATTGTGGATCTGTTCTACTAGTTTCAGTTCTGTCCTCAATCAATTTTATGTTTTTTCTGTCAGCTTGTAGTGTTTCGTTTTAATTGATTTTACTTTCGTATACACGCATTTCGAATACTAGTTTCTATTACGTTAAATTGTTAAGCATCTTCTGTATCTATTGGTAACAAGCTAAAGTATTTTCTAATTTTAAATTGAATATTATGTTAAAAAAATAATATTGTCCCTTCTTTTTAGCAAAGTTTCCTGGTAATGACTGAATCACCGTCTCAGATAATTTCATTTATAAGAGACCGACCTCAGTGAACCCGAGTGCCCCACAAAAAAATGGAAAAACTTCGCCAACGATTTAGTGCCCACCACTGACTCACTCTCCGAAATATTTGTTTGTTTTGTCGACGTTAGCCTGTTCAGTAACTTGGGTATCAACGATGGTTGGACGGGGAATAAGGGTCGGATTTACTACCAAAACGAATCAAATATATTTGGATACATGTTGTTTAAAATAAAGCAACTTCAATTTTTCAAGGAATAAACAAATATTTTATGAACCAAGAAGTTGCTATAAATTCAAGTGGTAGTTATTTACTTAATATCATGAACAACATTAGGTGTTTTTAAGAAAGATTTTGTTTTTTTATTGGTTCACATGCATGCAATGCACAACGCAAAAAAGTTTTTCATAATTAACTGCATTACATCGTTGATAGTCGCCTTGATAGTCGATTGGTGTGAACCTAGACAAAATTGTGTAGCTAATTACTACCTCCTAGAAAAACTTTTTCCAGACTTAGCTATATTGTAAGGAACACCACAAGTTTAAAATTACGTAACATCATAATTCAAAGAATTCCACAAAACAAATGGCGCGGGCATGTTTTAAAAATATTTTACATGAATCTTCGCGATTTGGAGGCAAAAAGTTTAATTGGCGCCGCGTTATTAGTCCAGCGCGCAGCCGCGGTCAACGCTCGGCGCCCAGCGGCGGAAGGTCGCCACTCGGCCTTCTTTCGACCATCCGCCTCTGCCGTACAGTCACGAGCATGGATACATAAACACTGTTTCACAATACGTAACTGTTATCTCTTCACTATAAGACTCACCAAAAATTAAACAGATATCAGCGCGCCCGACTGTACCCGCGCCGCGCACCCTGTATTTATTTCGATACACTAACGGTTATGTGTGCTCTCGCATGGGCATATGTGGGTTATGTTTCTGTGCCGACAAGAATAACACCGAACCGCTGGCTAATTGAATCCAACTCTCGCAACGAAAAAAAAAATCAATTGCAGAAATGATAGCGTGTCAAATTTAGCGCATCCATCAGCCGTGCCTCATTTAGGTGCTTTCGGATCTCACGGCGACATTACCATAATAGCTTAATAACTCTTTCCTGTGAAAACCTTTGTGGGAAAGTAATGAGCCGAGTCACATCGGCCGCACTCCCTTTGTGCCGCGATGCGTTGAAGACATCGTAAATGCGATGTTAAATTAAAGTTTGCGTTGCAAAATTGTTGTGAAAACAGTATTTGTAAACGCGATTTAGGTGAAGGCGCCTGCCGCGAGTAAGGCCGGCTGAAGCTTTGACCCGCCGTACGTCAATCCGCGATGTCAATGCGCACGCGGCGAATTTCACATTCAATTTATTCGGCGTGATTAGAACCGCATTCAATACTAACGTGTAATTGTCGTGTAGCCTTTTACGAAACGATTTCTCTTGACGCCAACCATAATCTGGTGAATGCGTTTTGCGAAAAAAATAATATTCAAATCATGATCCGACTAATAAAGTATGTGGCATGCTTCACAGAGAGTTATGGTGACCTCGAAATGAAAATCATGCAGCACTTCTAACCGTTATAATAACGAGGTCATTTATCAACTTTGTATTTGTTTCTGTCTGTACGCATTAAGATGTGTATTAGATGATAGCGTCCGATACACACGCCGATGATAAGATTGGATGAGCTTGCGATAGCTTTCACTACTTACGGCTTAGTAAGTTAATGCGACATGCAACACGTGTAAACACCTCGACGCGTTCTACATTAACGCTCGATAACATCCATTGATTGGTGCCACTTCTTATTTTTCCGCAAAAAATATAATTAGAAGTTAGCGAGCTTTATATCTGTCCCTCAAAGTGACAAACGGAAATGAGGCAGAGGCCGTGATCCTAGATATCAAGTCATTGGCACATTTGATGGACATTGACATCACATTGACACATTGACTCAGGGTATGCATAAAAAAACAGAATTAATCGTTGCCCGACCTGGGTATTGAAGCCAGGGCCTTCGGATCCGACAGACAAAACGCCAAACGTTTTTGCATCTCGGCCATTAAGGCATCAGAAAAGTAGATTTAAGAATATACTGTACGAGTATAACGTTTTCTATATTTCGGTAAACTGTAGCTTGTTAAGGACTTTTTTTATAAGGCCGCCCTTTGTACGACTCCTGTTTATTTTATTTTAACGTGTCTGTATTTTTTCTGTGTGTACAATAAAGTATTATAATCTATTCTATTCTATTCTATTCTATTCTATTCTATTCTATTCTATTCTATTCTATTCTATTCTATTCTATTCTATTCTATTCTATTCTATTCTATTCTATTCTATTCTATTCTATTCTATTCTATTCTATTCTATTCTATTCTATTCTATTCTATTCTATTCTATTCTATTCTATTCTATTCTATTCTATTCTATTCTATTCTATTCTATTCTATTCTATTCTATTCTATTCTATTCTATTCTATTCTATTCTATTCTATTCTATTCTATTCTATTCTATTCTATTCTATTCTATTCTATTCTATTCTATTCTATTCTATTCTATTCTATTCTATTCTATTCTATTCTATTCTATTCTATTCTATTCTATTCTATTCTATTCTATTCTATTCTATTCTATTCTATTCTATTCTATTCTATTCTATTCTATTCTATTCTATTCTATTCTATTCTATTCTATTCTATTCTATTCTATTCTATTCTATTCTTGTTGTAATCAAATTTTATCGAAAGGTAACAACGTACAAACCATACTTATTGATTAGCTCATCTTTTTTAATGATGCGTAAATGACCTTTACTCAATTAATTATCCGCATTTGATTCAATGTCACCTTATTTATATACCTGTTTAGTTACCTGCTTTTGTTTTTAGAGTGCATCTGTAAAAAGCTTCACGATATGTAGTAGTTGCTTCAAGTAGTGAACGTGCGCTAACAATGAAAACAATACGTGTTCAGTCCACTTCTATCTTAATTAAAATCTTACTGTTGAAAAATGGTAAGTTCAGTTCTTGTATGAAAACACAGATGCAAAGACTAGCTTGTAACCACGATAACGATGACATATATTCATACATATTCAGGTATACATATATCCATACGATGTTCTGTATGTAATGGAAGGTGCCCTTTTATGTAAGGAAAAGCATTATCTAAAATTTGATGCTGTAAAATAAAGGCAAGGAAAACAGAATTGCTCTTGCTGAGTTTCTTGTCGGTTCTTCTCAGTACAAAATTTTCCGCCCTGTAGACTTACGAACCGGTATGACGCAATGACATTCACAAAAGCTCTATTATTGTGTATTATTAATTTTAATTGTTGAATCTGTCTGCTGGACACATGATTATGCAGATTGGGGTATCCGGACATAACCCACCGCCCTGCCCTGACCCTACGCAGGTTAGTTGATTTTTACAACAGCCTATAAAAAACCGGAACCATCAGCTTAAATGCCTTCGGCAACATGAAAGAGCTAGTTTTCTTTAAATTTGGTTGCCCATTCATAACCTGACATCGAGAAAGTTACTTAACAGACAAGATCGCATCCGACGCAAGCTGCCGCAGTAATTAGCCTAGCGATACTACTTCACTGTTGTCATCAGAAGAAATCAGAGGAAAACAACTTTTGACAAATCCCCGTATGTATACTAAAGTGGCCAGTTAGCTCCGCTGGTTCCGTGATAGATCACAAGTCAAGCCCTCGAACCTTTCGGAGGAGGAAGTACATCTCACGGATAGCTCTTCCAATATCGTGGCCGCGTAATTGAACAGTAAATCAAACAAACTCGTTAACAGACAGACAATCTCACGTTTTTTTTTCTCCGTGCAACGAGTACCTTCGCGACCACGTTATGTTTGTAGCGGCTTTATTATATGAGTTTATTGAATAACACAGTTGTGTTTGCAGAAACACACATTTTTTAGCTCGTCAAATTTACTATTAAACTGTAAGTGCCTACTTAAATATTTTTATTCGAGGCGATAAACTGTTATTTTAATAAAAAATAAGTGTAAACACAGTCACGATTTGGTCTATCAATTTATGCGCAAACAAGTGTTGTTTATCTACTCACAAGAGATTGGCAAAATATTTCTTACTGTATTTACAAGACTAGCTTCCGCCCACAGCTTTGGCCATGTAAACTTCGTTCATCTAACGTGTGTTTCCAAAGGAATGAAATGTTTTCCCGGGATAAATGGAGCCAACCTCTATTACACAGGGATAAGAAGCTTTCCCTTAGTGAAAGAACTTTTATTTAACTTTTTTTTCAGTTGTTAAAGAGTTTACAAATTACAATTATACTAATATCTAAATAATAACATCTAAAATTCTTTTGACACTCACCGTCAAAAGAAATCAGAAATCATCGCCAAATCTCATACAATTTTTAATTCATCGTCAACATGGACGAGCATCTTTTCTACTTTCTCGAATAAAAGCTATTAGGATAGCTAGTTGCTCCAAAGTAATAACCATGTTCAGTTTCATTCAAATCCGTCCGATAGTTTGCACGTGATGCGTACAGACAAAAAAAATGTCTGACCTCTCTTACGATAATGATACATTATTATCGTAAGAGAGGTCTGATGAGAGAGAGAGGAGAGATGATACAGTTTTGTTTATTGTAAGATGTTTGTACTCGTCTATTTTATTTATTAACATCACCGAAAGCTATATTCTTCTCACATTAATTAGTTGAGCAAATTGCTGGTAAGCACAAAGAGCGTTGATTGACGAGCTTGTTTATTGAATTCGCTGAGGGATAACTTATCAATGAGCACGGTATTGACATATTACGGGTAATACCGTGGAATGGAGAAACAAAGGAAGTCTCCGGAGCTAATACACTCTACGTCGCGACAATCGAATATGGGAAAGTTAGATCAATCACCCCCATAACATAATGGAATCTTGCTATATCGGTACCATTGTCCCATTGTTTTGTTTATTAAGCTCGACGAACCATCTGCCGTGATAACAAATGAACGGTAGGTATCGTAGCTACCCGAGCTTTATACGCGCTTTTCCCCTTGCAGAGCGGGAGTGGATCCTCATAAAGCGAACGTAAACTTCAAAAATGATCACAGGGTCGTGATCGAGGCACTAAACGAGCACTTGAAAGAAATGGGATCCAGGTGGGAAAGTTCGGGCGGAGGGGAGCTCGCATAAAACGCAAGGGAAGATGGAACCGCCCTCTACACTGTAATAATACCGCAAATTGCTTTTTCAACAAGCACCTAGCTTGCCTATCTAATTCTGTTACGAATTGCTACGATTATAATTAATTGTAGATTTTGCTTCGGAGCGAGACTCACGCGTCTGCGTCTGATATATCATGTAGTTAACGACCTTTTAGTTAGCGTCCTTGCGAAGGCCGACCGTTTTTCTATAACTAATAGCTGATAAAGATGATAACCGTTTAAATTCATACCCGTACATACGTGACGAGTCTCGCTATTACGCAACCCGAGGAGCAGAGCATACGGAAGTGTAACCTTTAACATCGGACCCTGTTTAAACAAATACTGGTATAAAATTACCTACATTATTGTGTGCACGACTTTTATTAAATTAAAAATAACCTACGCATTTTGATTTCCACAAATTCAAAGATTCTACAATTGAGGAATACGGACATCACAACGTAATACGATGTTCTACGAGTACATTCAGGTAAAAAAGGGATGTATTATCGGACAAATAACGTAAGTCCTTGCGATTGGAACTCGTAAGCTCGTCAAAATACATCAAGGTTCATTTTCGCTTGAACAATAATTAACTTTAGTGATATTGTTAATTTACAGGATTTTAATTTTAATTTTGTTAAATAAAACTGTAGACTGGTGACTGGTGACTCTTGGTCAAATATACCGGCCAGAAGCCAAACCTATAGCAACTTTTTACAAAAGCTTCCCCCTATACGTCAAAAATACAACTTAAGTATAATTAGGTAGCTTAATAATTAAATTATTATAATTATAGATAAGATACGCATTTACATATTTCACGAATTCATTAGCATATTATTATACATCCTACAAATAACAATTTTAGGATTATTGTATCATATATTTTATATTGAATTATTTCTCGGGTACCTAATATTTATATGAGCAACTGCAATTCAAACATTGTGAATATATAATTGAGGGAAGTAAAAACATATTTAATGAGTCGTTACAAAGCAAAAACATTTAACAACAAAAAAACAGTAAATACGCATTTATGCATTTGATTGGATTGTACTAGTTTCATAAAATCATCCAATAAGTGAAAGTGGAGAGGCATAAAAAATTCTAAAGGTCAAACATTGCTTACACTCGAGTACCTACAGCAAAAAAATGGTAATGATTTTAACGATAAGTAGACGCCTCGATGAACAATCGACGCGACGAAGACCACAAAAAACTATATAGAAGTAGATTACTTTCACTTCCGAAGAAAATTTTAGTGGGTTCTGTACATAAGCTTTGCAAAATATTGGATACAATGATTATGCACATTTGCACATATCAAGTGACGATCTAAGCTTAAACAGGAAAATTAGTGTTATATTTTAGGTCATTTTTGCTTCCTTTTTTACAACGTGCGTTATTAAGAGCCCTATCACAAATCTCCACTCTGCGAGAATAGGTATCGTTCGGACGGCCGGCGCATCGTTTTTTTTCAGTAATTTTGCAGTTGTATTTATTGTTTTTAACGAAATAGGATAATAAATAGATGTTTAAAAATTATAAAATCTTTATTTCTCATGAAGTAACAATTATTCTGGTATAAATTTTGCTCAATAATATTATCGTAGATAGGAGAAATCCACAGTTAACTTAAAGCGATTTTCAAGTTTTTTTTGTTTAGAATAAGATTTTTTTTCTATATAAAATCAACGATATCTAAAAATTTCGAGGCCGCTACGAACTATACGACTATATAAGAGATAAAATTCTAATTTTGTATTTCATTTGTTTAGAACTCAAGTTCAATCTAAGAGCTCAAAAAAGTGCCTTCGCGCATTTTATGAAAATCTTTCTCTAAAATTTTGGGTTTAATTAAAAAGTTAAGCAAAAACACAAATGTTGAAAAAATTTCCACGAGCAGGGTTTGAACCTGCACCCTTCTGACATACCGGGTCAGGTGCTCTTCCAATTGAGCTATCGTGGTTCTAACCTAATTTCTAATTTTTTCAACATTTGTGTTTTTGTAATTTGTTCGCAACAAAATTTGCGTTTAAAATTATATAAACATTTATAAATAGCTTGCCTACTTCTTAACTGATCTTTAGTATTTGTAAAAATATTATGATCGGATGTTAATGACGGTAGTTGTTAACATTGAATGGGCGCCTTTGGCTTTCAAAGTAAAAAGTAAATAGTGTTGAATAATTTCGGCGGGCTGGTTAGAACCACGATAGCTCAATTGGAAGAGCACCTGACCCGGTATGTCAGAAGGGTGCAGGTTCAAACCCTGCTCGTGGAAATTTTTTCAACATTTGTGTTTTTGTAATTTGTTCGCAACAAAATTTGCGTTAAAAATTATATAAACAAGTTAAGCAAAATTTACAAAAACCGAGGCCGTTACGAACTATGCCAATAGCTATTTTACACTATTCAATAAGCCAAAATTGTTAAAGTATTTTTATTTCTGAAATCAAGAACGCCAAAATTGGCCATTTTACGCAAAACTCACAGTCGAGAGATGTAATATGGCTCTTAAGGAAAATAATAGGTACAATTAATACCGCTTACATGTAAAGCTTTATCATAATTGCCAGAATATACTTCGCAAATAGTTTTTAAAGCAGAAACCACAAATTAAGAATCTAGAATCAATCAATGTTGTTATACTTAGTTAATTTTTTAAAGAAACTTAGTTTTTAGAGTTGTTATAAATATTGTTATAATTAATATAAAACTCAATTTGATATTTTTTATTGCTTGGTTAACATAAATAAGTAAGTTAACGTAACGTAAGTAAGGCAACTTTAAGTTTATCTTTTTTAACTTTATCAGGTATTTATTGGCGTTTCCCTTTTGCTGCCATCCGGATCTTACATTTGAAAACATTGAATATCATTTATAATTGTCAAAAGTCGGGCCAAGCAATAATAACATTTTTGACCGTGTTCTGAAATGTGACTATTGCTTGGCCCGACTTGTCATAAAAACGGAAAATGTTCGCGATACATACCGCGATAGTGTGGCCGTACGTATTATAGACGCATTGGTGGCCAAGTGGCGAAATGCTCGGCCCGATACCCATAGGTCTTGGGTTCAATTTCCAGGTCGGGCAAAGTGTGTTTCGGATTTTTCGATGCATAGCCCGAGCTTGTGCTCACCAACCCGCATTTCGTGTTTAATCTAATACCCATCAATGGGGTATTTGACAGGTTTTTGAAAAGTATGTCTAATGGCTCATTATAGCATAATATATTTGCAATTTGATTAATTCGTTATGAATTTCTTTATTTTTTATGAAAATTGCCATTAAAATTCAAATTAATAAAATAGCCGCCAAAACGCTGAAGACGCCATGCATGCAGGTCACGTGATGTCGTGACGTCACCTGCTTGTAAGCAAACTTTTAGCTGTCAAATTAAACGTACAACACTTTGATTGACATTTACTGTAAACAAGCTGGTGACGTCACTCCAGATTCAGCGTCATCCCGTGCGTTTTTGATCACGTGGTCAATCATAAAAAAATTATCATGTTATTAAAGATTTTTTATAAAAATCATACTTAATTTAAAATATTGTACTGGCTAAATTTAAAAAACATGTTTACTATTAAATTAACAACAGTTTGATCAATATTTTCATTGTAGTCAAATACCCCATTGTAGCGATGACTTGTCTGACTGATGACTTATATAAGGTCCTAATAAATCTAGCGCAAATATTTTAAGGGCCGATAGAGTAAAAGATAATTAACAGTTTAGAATGTTCAATACATCAATTAAACGTTTAATAATAAATCAATCGGATGATTTAATATATAGAGTCTTTTTTTATTAGTGCCGTAGTGGGCCGCACTTTGTGTGCGTGTACATTGTTTAATGAAAGGGTGTTTATTTAGTATGGATATATGGATATGCTACGGCACAAATAAAAAAAGACTCTATATATTAAAATAAAAGGTTTCATGTCCGCTTATACAAACATGTCATAAATGTCACATGTCATTAAAAACTATTTCAATGATTTATTTGTAAGATTTAGAAACTAGAATTTATTATTGATGGATATAACATCTCCGTGTGAGTAATTTGTAGTTCTGTGGATAACATGTCGTATCGGTACTCCAATCAGGATTACTTAAACATGGTAATTTGCTACCATGATTGCGGGGAAATCTTATCCCGAGCTCGAAATCTGTACCTGGAAAGACACGAAGTTCAGCTGAACCTACGGACCATACTCGGGGCGGTTCAGCGGACGAAATTTTCAACCGAGAATGGATGCTGATAGACCTCGATTTCCAGTCGATTTCGATTTTTTTTTTTGCTCAAAGGTGTTATTACACTATATATTATGACCACCCCTTAAAATATTTGCGCTTATTTTGTTAGGACCTTATATAGGCTATTTACTACTATTAAACATTATGATGGCTACCACGTATGCGCACTTATTCATAAGGCGCACGTTAGTTTTATATAACTATTATAAAAGCCAAACCACACGTGCCTGCTGCGCTAAATTACCCTAGAAGTAATTAAACGTTCTAGACCCGCGCGTCACAAATGATGGGTATAATGAGATGCCTCGCCCGCGGTCGCGCGACACCGAGGAATGTCGCGCAACAAAGTTGCCTGTACCGTGTGTTATTGCGAAATCACATCACTCTTCAATAGAGTTTAAGTTAACTACAAAAAGGATATTGACCACAACAAAAAAATATTCTAAAACATTAACCCCCTTACAAATAAACAAAGAATAAGGTCCGAATAGTTATTCCGTGTTTTGTCTTTTTTACTCTCGTTTAAAATGACGTTTAAACATGACAGGAACAAAACACGGAATAACTATTCGGACCTTATTCTTTGTTTATTTGTAATAAACAAAGAATAAGGTCCGAATAGTTATTCCGTGTTTTGTCTTTTTTACTCTCGTTTAAAATGACGTTTAAACATGACAGGAACAAAACACGGAATAACTATTCGGACCTTATTCTTTGTTTATTTGTAAGACGCTGAATGTATAATTGAAAGTAACTGTAACAGTTCTATAAATCATTAATCTATTTTGTATTTGACCTAAGCATGAATTACTGTAATTTAAAAAGTTATTAATAAACACTCAACAGGTGAAAAATAGTAACGTCATAATTTCCATTCCCATACAATCTATCTATCTTCTATCTTTTTCTATATATATTTATATTTTACATATAAAATGCTTTGTCCTGAATGACTGACTGACGGATCAACACACAGCCTAAATCGCTGATCGTAGAGACCTGAAACTGGAGGGTGTGTTCTTTGTATGACGTAGGCATCCGATAAGAAAGGATTTTCCGAAATTCTACCCCTAAGGGGGTGAAAAAGGGGGGCAAAGTTTGTATGGGACAACGTGACACCTTGGTTCAATCTACTTCAAATTTTGCATAAACCTTTTTTAACAGAATTAATGAAAGACGTGTTTCGTATTTTATTGAAATTCATCCCCTAAAGGGGTTAAAAAGTGGTAGAAAGTTATTTTGGCGGTGATTTGCTTCGAAGTTTATATCAATACTCCTTAGTGCTTTTGATTTAAATTACATTTTATTTAGACACAATGTTGAAAACTCAATCCGGTTTTATTCAAAAAAGGTTGAACTCTAGCTTTAGTTATTATTCTGAGTTAAACTCACTTAAACACTTAGGTGTGTGTTAGGTGTGTGTTCCCCTGTGTGGTGCCGGGGATAAAGAATTGCATCACCCTCTCTCGTCCCGTGGGTGTCGTAAAAGCCGACTAAGGGACTATTCCAGAGGATGGGCAGCAGCATCTCTCTGAGGTTACCCTCAACCTACTGCGATCGCCAACCCGCCTGCCAAGCGTGGCGATTACGGCAAATACCCCTCATATCCTTGGGGGAGGCCTTTGTCCAGCAGTGGACGTCTTTTGGCTGAGATGATGATGATGATGATGATGATGAAACACTTAGGTAAATACTTAGCAAATACTCTTTAAAATTGGAATGTCTCGAAAGTCACCATACTATATTAGCACATGAGTAGATATTATGTGATATTAGTACCTCATTTGAAGGTTTCTAAGCTTAACGAGGTTATGCACTTTTAGGACAGGGCCTCCTCCTAGGGACGTAGAGTTCGAAATTTGAAATGGTAAGGACTAGAACATTTTGGTTATAAATTATACGAATTTGGCTAATTTTGATTTTGAAATATTTGTGGAAGTTCAGGGAAGGTTTAAACGGTGAGAAACAAATAATAATTAACGGAAAATACTAAAAACGACAATTTAATTTTCAAAATTCAATTTAAAAGTGTAATACAAATTAAGTGCATGCTTAGATTGTAACTTGTTTTGTAAGCCTTAATCAATAAATAAATAAATAAATAAATACAAAATGTTCCTAACTGTGAAACTGTGAAACATTTGATGTTGTTTATTTTGTTGTCATAGAAACTGAAAAAGCAGTACGAAGTCCGCCGGGTCAGCTAGTTTCTATTATAACAATCGTTGAGACTTCTAGGCGGGAAAGTGAAGAGTCAGTCATGTCTGCGGTTTTGTTTTATTTCCTAAAATTTGTGATATGTCGAATATTAATGTGAAATAATGGTAGATTATTAACCGTTAAATGTTCGTGAGTGTGCATGAGTGTTGGCAAATGAAACAAAACAGTGCAATGGCACTTTTCAAATTCTCTCAAGAAGTCTGCGTGAGGACTTGGTAAAGCCCCACATCCTTACTGAGATACTCGAGGGGTTAAGAGGTATATCATTTCTCACTTCTCATTTCTATTATCATTCATCATCATTAACAGGAAGGAAATATTGTTTATTTATGTATTACTTGTAAGAAAAATTACTTTGACACTGGCTAAATGTGCTAACCGCACGAAGCCATCAAATAAAGGAAAAAAAAAAACAATTGTTTTGACAGTTGCAAAAAAGTTTCTCTATTGACTAACCAGTCAACAATCCAATTTTGATGAGATCGAAGCAGCGCCACATATTGACCAGTTGCTTTCTTTCCTTTTACAAGAAAAGGTTCCTCGAGCCATAGTGATCGAAACGTGTCTCCGTCCCATCCTGGATTCTCCGAATGAGAACGAGATTCTCCGAGGCGCTCGGCGTTCAAAAGTTTGTACAAGTTGGTTTCACAAATTCGTCACTAGATGGCGCTACTTCGATCCCATACACATTAAAGTTAACTTTGACTCGGCCGAATAGTGAAGAAAACGCGCATTAGGCACCGCCATAGGTTTTTTTTTACTACGGGCAAGTATTGTAAGGATTTCTCGCGTTACGATTTTAAAGGCTGCGTCAGATATCTATCGTGTACGATCAATCATATAAAAAGGTTTATCGTAAAAAATAAGCAATAAACAGTCATTTACACATATCACACGTCATTCTCACGTCATACTAAAAATCAGCGCCATGGCATGCCGACGACGTCTTACATGAGTAGTGTAGTGGAAACCATATCATCGGGTCATTTGGGGGGGTTAAAGTTACTCGTGTCCGTAGGTTTACCCTTGAGACCCTACACGTGACTCCTGGACGGTGCTAAATGAGTGACACCGTCTGGAGTACTTGTAAAATTTTATTGTGCCATGAGTGCTTCGAATAATAAGAAACTATTAATATTTACAAATTAGTAACATTTTGATTATTAACAACTAATAACGGCATTAGAAACTCTTAAAAAATACACTTAGTATAAATAATCTAATTTAATAAGATACAATATAATTATGTATTATATAATGTTTATGTATTATGTAATCTATATATATATATATATATATATATATATATATATATATATGTAGTATATAATATTTATAATATAATAATAATATACGTATAAAATTACATGTAAATAGCAAAAATTCTCCTGTGGTAGGTATGTACTGTAAGAATCTATTAAAATAATACTTATGTGCCTACATGTTTCATGTAAGATTTCAAATAACGATAGTAAGGAATGACTGGCATTGTCTATTTATTTCCATACATAGTATTAAACAATGCAATTATTTATTAATATTATTATTTAGACAATAAAACAGATAGCAATCACTGACATTCAAACATACTTAATTATGTTACATTTAGTTCGGTGCTAGATTGTGCTAGATTATATTTGTAGGTAAGCAGTTCTATGTCTCGTTGTAATCTCAGCAACTGCGTCTTAAAGAAAGTTTAAGTTCATCAAATGAAAAGCTGCTTTTCATATGGCCCTTTCTAATTAAAAATAGTATAGTGAATATTCCAAATCCCGAATAGGTGATGGAAAGATTGATGTCTGAAAACGAGTAACCGCTCGGTCACGACCACTGGCGTATTGCGACGCGGCGAGCGTATTTCTAGTTCATTGCGTTCTTTCTATCACCGTTGACAATAACTGCTGTAGTATAACGCGCAATGAATTAAAAAACCGCTCGCCGCGTCGCAAGCCGCTCGTGCTTGTGGCCGAGGCCCAGGGCAGGCCGCGCACTAGATGCGTACGTGCGCCAGTATGATTGATGTGGAGGCAGTGAAAGCATTTAAGTGGATACACACATCTCGACCCGTAGCGGTACCAAAGCCTGCCCAACTATCAGGGTAAGTGCAGGAGGAACTATCGTTTAGAAGGTTCTGCAATTATACAATTTCAATTATTTACCGTCACATTACTCTATAGGCTTCGCTTCAAAGATGTTATTGGACAAGAATAAAGAAAACCAGAAGAAGGCTAAAAATGGTATGCCTTATATCCTTAAAAGTACGTTAGAGTGCTTAATCTGATCGCTAAAGTGCTTCTAAAAATTATAAGATTGCCTTGACTGGCTTTTCCATTGTTATCTGTCATACGCAAAAGAAAACCAAAAGAAAACAGAAGCTAGCGCGTCAGTCTTTCCATGATCGTAATTTATTTTTATTGATGAAAATGAATACATAGGATTAGGTAAGTACGAGTAGATGTTAGAGAAAAGTCGTATCGGGTATAAAAGTTAAAAGCTTGATCTGCTGGCGCGGTACCCTAAAAAGAGCGTTCAAAACATGCGTTACAATTTTTCTCCTACATTGCACAATACGAATTTGTTAACGGGAACCGGCCATCTACACTCGACTTTTTTGTTTGTGCATTGGCGAGCATAAATTGATAATGTTGGTAATTTAGCGTTCGGGCCGAGTGCCGTTGCCCACTCCGCTAATGTGTTTATAATGGATACAATAATGTGGGATGAGATGATAATATATTTTCCGAATCAATGTCTAGGTCGAGTACGCTGCACCACATTCTGGGTTAGGTAGGTACCGTAGAATGGCAAACACTTTTGAATAGAGTGTAACATTGATCGCTGCTATAGATCCTTAAGTCGCTGCGAAAATGGGTATCCTTAGCGTTCTAGGCGTCTCTAGTGTGATTACTTGCAGAATCATACCGTAGAACTACATGTGAAAGACCATTTTAGAGAACAGGAGCTGTGCTCAATACAATTCATTCAAAAGTAGCCCAATTCTACGGTACCTGTTTGGAGCATATAAATAGTTTGACACGATTGTCGATACATTTAAGTTTGTGACTCATATATAAGTACACTAATCACCTCTAAAACTGTACAGCGGTACCAGTTTGGAATGGGGGATTTTTAGCGATTCCGAGGAAAAATTGGTTTTGAGTTTAGATTAGGAATGTTATTGTTAGGTAAAAATAAATTGTTATACTCGTATTAGTCAATACATTTGCGTATTTGGACCGCTTATATTTTAAGCATATGGTTTATGTATCAAAATTAAAAAACACTTTTGATGCATGCGTTGCCCTATCTTTTACCAAAATGCGAGAAGAGGAGGCTTAACTCACTAAAAATCCTAGTACTATATCTTTTGTCCCAAGGAAGGCTTGGGATCAGAGATGGCAAGAACCTATTCACGCATGCCTAGCCTAGAGGCTATGCTTTTAAATAATGCAACTAAGATATAAGTAATGCGTTAGTGCATATACTCTTCCGTGCTTCAAAAGGGACGTATTTTACGAGCATACGTTTCATTTTTTTATAAAAATAATATCTTTTAACTTCTCTTCTTAAATATCTCATACTTACGAACATATGACTGACAGATATGGTAATGCAATCAAAAATAAGTATTTTTCAGGAAACTACGAGCACATTTCAAACTGGCAGATCAAATACAGATACAAAGCCATTTGCCACTGGTAACACCCGCTATACACCAGTATCGGAACCAAAACAATGGTACGGCACATAAGTAGGTGCGAGCAAATAGGAGTAAATTATCACGCACCGCATTATACGAGCGCGGAGCCGACGACGCTGACGAAACACAGCTTCCTCACCGTCCCTCACAGAGAGAACCGGTAACATGCTGTGTCTTAAATTATCACATTGCACCTCTTCGTGAGATGCCACTAAGAAAACAACGCGTATCTGGCAAACAAAAAATACTAATTGAATACCTGCGGGGCTAGATACAGGATGTGTAACTTAAAATCACAGCTTTGGTTGTATGAAAAAATAAAAGCGAGTTATTATTACGGTGCCGACGGCGCATGCGATCTAGGTTCCAGGCGTTCTTAGGAATCTATGTCACGCGAATTGAAATATAGAATTCTGATCCCAAAAATATGATTAGCTCAACGATGATATCATGCGGTTAAACAACATGCCGCCAGTCAATTCAACGGCTATCGTGGAACTCTGGTTCCAGCTAAAGGTCAAAATAAAACAAGTTGTAGAAAAAAATTATAATTTATGTCTTTCCGTGCAATACAGTCATTATTAGTTAATAATTATATTAACATGGTGAGGGTTTTGTCGGACAGGGTATGTACAATTTACTAATGAACGATCGCGAAGAACAGTTAGTCAAAAAGGTGGAGGACTTCTACAAAATAATAATGTTATGATGTCATCTCCTACCCAAGGTCGGCTATCATTATGGCCACTTGAACCCGTGGCGATGCATCTCGGAAGATCTCACGTTCCTCATATTGATCCATGTGGAAAGATTTTAGAGCCACGATGTTTTCCTTCTACGGCGGCCTTGTATTTTTAGGTAGATTACTTATGATTAGTTACAAATAAGCCAGGATATCAAAGACTATTGTCCAATTTGAACCTATACAAATATAAATAAACCGTTTTGTGACTTATATTTTTTTATAATTAAAGTCCCACTACTAGTCTCAAGTACTTGTTGTACATATTCAAACGCTCATTATCTCCATGCTAGTGATCGGACGTTGCAAAAGTTGCTTACCTTTAAGATCGTAACCCGAATGTGCTATCGCTTCTAATACTTTCCATCGCGCTCCTTTAGTTATAGCTGCTATGAGCTCTTGCACTTAAAAAGCTTCAATCAAAGACACTCTTAATTCAAAAGTAACACAATTTTACGGTACTTACCAGATGATGAAAGTAACATTCTATTCAGTGCAAAAGCGATGCAGTATCAGAGCACGGTGAGGCTGCCAGGTGGGGCACTGGCGGAGTATCCGGTTGGCAGCCAGTCAAAGAGGCCATCGATACCACACTTCCCGTTTGGGTGTTCATTACTAAACAACGAAGCATTCTCCTAAGAAGCTGTAGCTCAAAATACTTAAAAAGAAACATTATCCCATGACAAAACGTGTATTAACTTAGAAACAGGATACAAGGATAGAGAAAAAATCGAAAACATACACGTAAGCCCTTGGTTTCTGGTTATTGATCTATGTAAAATGGCAGTCATTAATATTAGTTTGATGAAAATAAAGATTTTGTTTATACTTGTTTAATTTCCCCCATCAGTTATTGTTTATGTGGGATAACCTGAGCCTAGCATTGGGGTGTTTATGATGATGATGATGATGATAATTATATAAAAGTGTATAAAATAGGCAAAAAAAACATTTATATTCATGGTTTGTACTTATATTATTTATTATCACAAAATTCGATAACTCTCAGTTTGGTCTACAAAAATTCGGATGGACCTAATTAAAATGCTGGTGTAACTAGTTCACCATCAATCAACCGACATATCAATCGTGCTACGTTGTAAAATTTCAATGTCTTAACAAAGACGCGTAGCAAATGTTACCTTACGATACAATGTCCGATTAAGTTCATTGTCAATATAACGATGATGTCTGGTCGGCAAAAGTAAGAGTGGTGGCACAATAGAATAACTAACTAATGATTGATTGAAAAGTGAAAAAGTAGGCGATCGCATGACCCGGCCGCCTGTCTCGCGGTGAATGGTGACAGGAAACATTATATTGTTCGTGATATTTGATAGCGGAAGCGGGAAAAGTAAAGTTAAGAAATGAATTATAAACTTTTCATGCACGGTAGTATACTCGTCATCATCATCATCATCAGCTCATTTGTATGTCCCCACTGCTGGGGCACGAGCCTTCCCAATAGATGGATAAGAAGAACGGGCCATAAACCACCACGCGGGCCCAGTGCGGATTGGTGGTTGTTAACGACTGCTAATGCAGCCAGGACCAACGGCTTTATGTGCCTTCCGAAGCACAGAGGAGCCCGAGATGATAAATGTTGGTCACCCTCAAGAAAGTTGCTTAACCTCAGCACTCGCAGACCGGGCGCATTAACCACTGCGCCATCCAGCTCCTCGAACTAAGTATACTTGTAGCTGACTAGAATTTGCTTAACTTAGATGACCTATTGTTAGCTTGATAGTGTATAGGCTAGCTAGCCCATTTAGGTTATCGATAAAGTCAACCAAACTTTTGCTCCTCTGTGCTTTGGAAGGCACCGAGGAGGGTACCATCGTCATATTTTCATATATCGGTATATTCTAATTTTATGAGTCTATTTTTTTTAAACTCCATATATACAAGTCATTGCTACAATTGACAGTTATTGGTTCGCCATCTTCGCCTAATGCGGGTATGGCTATTCAAACCTAAGGCATCGAAAAACCCGAACACACAATTTGTGAAAATCGTACCTATCATATCTCACAACATCACAAAAAACATACAAACTTACACCAAACAACTAACTAAAATATATCATATTAATTTTATGTAAAATCTATTGTCCGGTAAATTCAAACACTCCACTCAATCATCAATCCTCTCACTTCCGAGTAATTCATCGAAAGAACTTAACTTCAATGTAAATACTTGTGGTTTTCCGTTTCCGTTCGAGCGGTAGGCCAATAATAATAGTCGTAGATGGGATAATCTATCGCCCATCAGCAAACAGTGCAAGGGCAGCACCAGCAGCGGTGACGCCATTGGTGCCTCACGCAGCCAGCAATCGTGATCCGAGGATCCGACAATCGTGGATTTGGTTACTATCTTCGAGTTAAAACGAATTATTATACCGACTATGACTATGACTTCACAGCTTAAAATTTGCTGTAGGTATGCCTTTGTCCAGCAGTCGATGTCTTTTGGCTGAGATGATGTTGATGATGATGATGATGTATTTGGATACAGGTACGGGCGACCAATAATGTCTTCTACTACCCTAACATTCGGTTACTACATGTATCTGTCAATGTACAGGATAATTTATGAAGATATGGCCAAAAAAGGGTTCAATCTGAGTGAAATTGTTTTGTTTCAAAAAAACCATGAAGTTTGATAGAAGATAGTATACGAGTATTACGCCGTATTATATCCATCTTAAATACTACATTCCTGTTGAAGAGGAAGTTGGAGCGAACGTGGAATAAGAACCTGCCGTGTTGGTTTTTAGATGGATAGGGTACTATATTTCTTTCATTAATATGGAATATCAAAAACAGAAATTCAAAATATTAAGAGTAAAAGATACAAAAAGAATAAGTATTAAGAGTATGGCTTTGCCTGTCGCCAACAATTTCAGGATTTCTTATGGTAAAGGCAGGTCGTTTTATCCAGCTCCGTAGTCAACTGCAAGGGCAGCATCAGCGGCGGTGACGCCATTGCTGGATCACGCGGTCAGCGATCGTGACCCGAAGATCCGAGAATCGTGGATTTCGTTACTGTCTTCGAACACGAACGATTTATTCTATTTCCGCCGACTATGACGTCACAGCTTAAAATTAGCTGTACCTGCATTTGGGTCCAGGCATGGGCGGCCAATAATGTCTATTGCCTTTCGTATTGTAAAACTATTTTCTTTTTAAACATAAGCGTAAATCGTAAACAATAAATATAAACATTTATTTGCAAGAAACATGGTATAAAAAATGGTGGTTAAATTTAATAAATGCAATGTTTCACTTCTAAAATAGCATGCAAATTTTACAACGTTAGACTATCGAAATAGTCTAAGGATTGCATTACAAATTCTAAGTAAATTCATCAAAATATTATTTATAAATGTCAATAAATGCAACTATTTGTCAAAAAAGTCCTTAACAGTATAAAAAATATTAAAATATTATTTTCACAAAACACTATTTGATTCTTTAATTTCATTAGAGTTTTTATTATATATTCTAACACACATCGCAAGACAACTTTTACTATATTGACATGTTTTGTGTACATAACTGATGACAAAGTCAAATTAATCTTCAAACTTATATTGGTATGTTTCGTCAAAAATTTTGGATCATGCAGTCTGATAGAAGATTGTATTCACAACGTATCACGCTGTACTATAATCATCCTAAATACCTACTACAACATTGCGTTATATTAATATCATAATATGATAAAAGCATCAGGTCATAAAAAATATACATATAAAATTTAAAATACCCCGTGAAAAAAGAAGAGTCTCTATGTCATCTGGGTCAAGTTGTCTTTTATCTCATAAAGTTTTCAGTTTCAATATATAAGCATTGTAAAATCAAAATAACAATATAAAAAACTTTGTCTCATTATCCATTCATCAGCTTTCCCAAATGAACTACACGAAATAGAACGTGAGGAAGATTGACCCATGCTGACCCATTTGGGGTTGGGACCAACGGCTTACGAATGACAAGCAGGTTACAGGTAAAACATAAATATTTCATTAGCAATTCTCCGAGTTACAATATACAAATATTATTACTGAACATTTAAATAATGTACCGTTTATACTGATACGAGTAAACAGTGATAGGGCAGCATCGACGGCAGCCGGTGACGCCATTGCTGACCATCTTCCTCGTACTCTGACTCACCCATTGCGATCGTGACCCGAGAGCGGATTTCGTAGCTGACCCGACTGCCTTCGCAGTGACTATACATCTATCATGTGCTAGCTTTCGCTCGCGGTTTCGCCTGCGAGATATTCGGTATTTTTTCTTTTTTTTTCTTGGAGAGATTTTGTTGATTGCCTAAGACTTTATTTTCAGCTTCACCGGGCTTTTTTGGGGGTGGCGAGAAACTTAAAGGGTTCCTTAAGCCGTGTGAAACGAATCCCCTTCGGAGGTTTTCTAGAGGGAACGGCATCACGCATCGGATCGGAATATTTTTTGATGCTATTGAGCCTAGATACAAGTAGATGGTATGCTGTATCTGACGCTATTGATAAGCAGTCATCGCTGCCTAGTGGCGCAAGCAACGTATTGGGTGTAGCTTGAAATAAAATAAAATAAATATTATACACACTGTAACATTACAAATACTTACATAGAAAAAACAGCTTAAGATCTCATACCTCTATGTCAAGTAACTTTACTGGAACTGTAACGCCTGATACTAGAACACAGTAACTGACGACTGCTGCTTGGCTACATAAATGGCTTGGCTATATAAATAATATAAAGGTCTAAACGAAGTGCAAACTCCCGAGGGAATAACATGATTCCCAAAATAAAAAGCATCTATCTTAATATAGGATATGACCCATATGTTTAATAAGTTGCTTTTACATTAATTTAACCGTTTTGGCATGGTTGAAAACTTAACAAACAAACAAACATTACATTTAAGAATTCATACTAATATATTAGTAGGATTAGTAATCATTTCTACTTTAACATTCGCGATATTGATCATCTTAATTGAGGTTCGATACCTGTTAAACTTAGCGAAGACCTGTGCAAAAACGGCCTTTTCATTATTTATTATAATCATCATATTTATAAATAAAGTATTGCCATCTTTTTGCACGGTATAATGGGTGAAAAGGATGAAACTATTTTTAATATTACAATTTCAATTGAAGTCTATAATTATGATACTATTAAGGATAAACATTATATAATCTCAGATTTTATTAACTGCAAATATTTTGACAAAACATCTATTATAACAGAGAAATAAGGCCCTAGCATTTAATAAAAAATTCAGTCTAGTTTTTTTTTACTTTTCCTGACACAAAATTTGTAATATTTTTAAGAGCGGCCTCTCTGTCGGCTCCTTTGAATGAAACTACGGGCACGTGTAAGCGGTGAAGGCATTGCGGCCTCTCTGTTCCTTTGAATTGAAACTACCAAAAGTGCTTTATTTTACTTTTTAACCGAAATGTCTTTTGGCGTTTTTCTTGAAAACTAGCGTATAAAAATTTAAGGTTTTTTTATAAAAATAGTTTATTTAACTTGTTGAATTTATCCTCAAAATATTTGCAGTTGATAAAATGAGACCTTACCTATATATATTTTTTAAATATGCTTTGCCTATCCTGCATAAAGCTTGTTTCATCTCATTCTGAGCTCGGGAAAGGTGCAAATGCTCTAGTGCCGAACTTCGAACTTTCATAAATATTAAAAGAGATTGCATTTCGCAGCCTGAAATAGCTACAGAACGTTCGCTGCACTAATACTTTATGAGATTACCATCATGTATAAATGTTTTATTTTGTATCGTTTATGTACCATTTTATACATATTAGTCTTAAAGACTACTCTCAGAACGTACCTAACGATCTATAAAAAGCATTTGAGAAACTGGAACGGACGATCATCGTGCAACATCTTTCAGGAACAACCATCAAAAATGATGGTCGGTGTCTAGAATCACCGCGTCCAATTGTTTTTTGCAGGTGTCTTCATTACGTTTATCTAAACGATCGCCTCACGCCCGACAACGCGAATCCCACTTAGTCATATCAGTAAAACGCAAATAGTGCAAGTTAGATCCGGCTCAGGACATTGTACGATGTTCGATCCCATACGTTTACATCATGCTTTATTATAAACGTAGGTATATAATATTATGAAGCCTTACCAGGCGATGTACATGTCCTTTACATGGTAAGTGAATGAATTAAACTATATAACCTACAGTGCGAACATCGTTTTTACTAGTAATACATTGACTCACCCGCTTTAATAATATAACTGGTCGAAAAACCAACCATACAGAAGATAAACAAGTCAGGCAACATACTTGATGCATACTGAGCAATGCTGTCATTTCCATTCTGTAAGACGATTATTTTTTTGCCGTTAAATACATGCGTTGATTATAGTAATAGTTATGTATGATAATACAGACATTATCTTAAGGTACAAACACGTCGATCTATGTGTTTGATCATCGCTATTTATAAACATCATTTCTAAAGCATGTGTTTCCGCCATTTGTTTTTACTCGTAATGTTATAGCGCCTTAACAATCTGTACCGTTATTATTTAAAGCGATTCTCACGTGAGAATGGAGATTCATTAAGTAATTTACCAGGCACACGGTGAAAGAGTGCACTAAATTCGGATAGGTAATTTGTACAGCTTATACACTACAAAAAGCAGAGCAATGCGCTGAAGTAGGTATGTGCCTGTGAAAATGCTTTTTATTCATGTGTGTGTACGTAGGTACTGGTACAATAAGTTCAATCACAATTACGATTATGTATTTTGGTCATCAGTTTTTTATTTTGTCAGCATAAAAGCTTGGAAGTTCAGCAAAGCCTCAAATCGACTACTTTAAAACGTTCACAAATATGTCTCAGTAGCCTGACTCTGACATTTTTTCCATAGTCAAAATGTCAAAATCATGACCGAGACGACATTCCCGATCCGATCCGAACCCTTCGGAGACTCTGGAAGGGCACGGGGACGCGCACTTTTAAGTGTGCGATGCCGTACCCCTCTAGAAATCCTCTGAAGGTGTTTCGTTTCAACACGGCTTGAGGTACCCTTTACGTACCTCGCCGCCCCTAAAACAAGCCCGGTGAAGCTGAAAATGCCCCTCGGCAACCAGCAGTCTCTCTCAAAAAAAAAAAAAAAAAAAAAGAGACATTGTGGATGTTTAAAAATATCAGTCAAAGCCCTGATGGTAAGTGATGACAACAGTTAATTGACGCATCACCATGGGTGTCACTGATGTTGCCTGACTCTGAGACCTTTACTATTAGATTTCTATGCCCGATAATTTTAATGGAGCTCATTGTCATACACTTAAAAAACTTAAAAACATCAGCAATCCAGGACACAACATAGATACCAGAGATAAGTTAGTAAGACACATTAACTAAAATAAACGAATAGTAGATACGTCAGATACAAGAATATATAGTTGGCGGGGGGCGATTCGTTTAACAATACATACAGTTTATGATTATCTCAGAACTCATTAAATAACAAGCTTCAGTAGGACCACTCTTTAACTTGCAAGTGACATTCCTGCGAGCTTTCAAATATATCAGCGCGCCCGCCACCGCCGGCGCCGGCCGCCTCGGTTCAAGAGGAAATCGTTATTTTAACGAGTGGACCTTCTGTGGTTGACCATTCGGTGGATGTGGGCCGTGTCAGCGCCGGATCGTTGGGTAACGGCACCAAGCTAATTATCTATTAGAGGCAACAATGGTCGCACGTCGCCGGCGCGGTCACGTCGCGTCGCACGCACCCGCGCGCCCGCTGGCTCCAAGCCGAGGTAGCTTCGAGCTTGCAATACTTTGCTGAATTACCCTTCACCACGATCGAGTTTTTGGACGAAAGCACTTGGGGGAAAGGCTTGTGTATGTGTTTTAACGTAAGTTAATAAAATGGTTTATATAATAAATTATCTCGTATAGAATTTAAAGTGTGCACACACCAGTGTGCTACGCTAGCTTTAACAATAGACACATACATATATGTGTACACATATATACACATACCATGTGATGTAACATAGAAAATAAATAAATAAGTTTAACTGTCTAAAGGAACACTTTATTAGTTTGTTTTAATACCCACATATTTTTGGCAATGTAATATCATTGATATATTCACATGACTACAATTACTAATACTGTTTATTAATAACTCGTAAAAAATACTACGACGCAATTTTTTGGCAATTATATTGCGAACTTTATTCTAATAAACAAAAAGTGTTTAAAATGTCCATGAGCAAGATTTGAACCAGAACCATTAGGCATTCCAGGCTTTGTGCCCGAAACTTTTCAACGCTTCTTCGGCATAAAAATTAATTCCTACCACCAACCAAACAGACCACAATATGATATGATGATCCTGCAGGGAATCAGATCCTAGACCTCTGGGTCATGATCCAGTTGTCTTACGACTAGACTACAGAGGCGTTTGAAAGGCGGATCTGCAGTATAATAGGTTATAGAACTTTACTTCTCATTAAAACTATTACAGTCGCTTGCAAGAACATAATAGACACTATTTTAATAATTGTCTAGTCTAGTGAGTATGGGTGGCAGACAAACTCGGTGTTTCTTTTATTTATTTCCAATCATCTTGTATAATATGCACTTTGTTTTTATACTCTACTATATAGTGGCCCGATCGCGACTTCGTCCGCTTGATTGAACAGTGTATCCCGTGATGGTTTTACAAGCTCTAAAACCTTTTTTTTTATTCTTTATTTAAACCTGACAATTACTAACACAATAAAAAATGTATCAGCTAAGTCAGTCGAACCGTTCTTAAGTGACGCTATGAAAATACATAAACAACGACTATATTTGTAGCAATTGATTTTAATGATTATTTTCGTAGACATCATCAATTATGTGCAACTTTTTCTCAAAGCCCTTCATTTGTTTAGTTAGTCACGTCGCAAATTGTTTCAAATAACCGCCTTCCGTAAAGGTTTTGACTGGTTCCATAATCAAATTGCCCGAAATCCGCTTCCGCTCTATACCATAGAGTAGCAAAGGATTTGCAAGGGACTTCGGCAAGGATATAAAAAGAGAATGCTTTTAGCAGAATTAATATATTATTAGTCCATGGTATGACATAGTAAAAAAAAAGTATATGTAAGTAACTATACGTATACTTTACGAATAAATAACATACAATTATTATTTTATTACATTTACTTACACGATCATAAAACTAAAATACGATTCATGTAGCATAGTTATTAGAAGTTGTTTTATGTTCAGCGGCCATTGCACGGCACTATTCACACGTGACACATCACCATTGGTCGCAGTGTCCCCAATAGCTATTAAAGAAAACTTCATCAAAGTCGCACTTGATATCAACATTATGTTTTGCCCGCGACCTTGTCCGTATAGGAAACCTATAGAAAAACTACGACAAATAAAAAACTTTAATAAAATGCTTAAACGAGGTTTTAGGCAAACTGGTTAGAATAAATAGGCACATCCTAGGTAAAACGTTTTCAAGTATCCGACGGTTTATAATGGTCGTGATTATACTTACTGTGCAAGTCGGCAAAAAATGAATAAAATGTTTAAAATTCGAACCATATACGACGACCTTAATCTGAACACTATCTACGGAGTCAAATTTATGTAATCAAACTGCAAAGATCTCGAAGTTTCATCCCCCTTTTAATTTTATATTTAAAATGCCATTTTTTAAAGGAAATTGGATTCACTAGTCTTAACAAAAATCCTAAATATATCGTCCGCCATTAAAAACTGATAAAAAATTTATAACTCTTGGTAATTGTAGCTTTTTATTTTTATCTATCTTATACCTTTAATTGAGCAATTCTTGTATATAATATGTATAAATATAATCTGAATCTCGGAAACGGCTCCAACGATTTTGATGAAATTTACTAATATTTATTTTTTTAATTACTATTATTTATTTATTACCAAGGAGAACGAGCCATGAAACATCACGCGGACCCAGTGCAAATTGGTGAGTGTGACTTACGAATCGATGGCAAAGTGAAAATCGTAAGAGCTGTAGCCTAAACTTAATAAATTATATTGATTTTTTTTTTGAACGACTGAAAATTCTTTCAGGACCAACGACTTTATAAGATGAAAAATATTCGGTCACCCATCCGGTGAGCGGCCTTAGCCAAAGTTGCTTAACTCGCAGACTTAGCACGTTAACCACTGCGCCACTGAGCTCCATAATAATATATAAATATATATAAGGATAAAATTTAATAGTTTAGATTTGTTTCGTTAAACTTTGACCTTTTGAAGCAATCTATTATTTAAATAAGTTCATGTGTTAGGTGTTTCTTATAATCACTATTTCTTTTGATATACACATGATCCTTATGATACAAAAGCACAAAAACTATAGTGATGTGATACAATACAATAGAATTGATCGCACAACACAAAGAATATCGTCGTTGCTTTAAAAAAACAGCCTGAGAGAGATTATAATTTGCCTAATCATCCATGGCAACAATGTGCCGTCCGCATACCAGAAGCCTTTTCACGATGGTACAATCGCGGAATTAAAAACAATATTTTATGTAGAGTAATTTAATTCCTAGCTATGTTAAGGCGACGCATTGGAAATTTACGTGGCAGGGATCTTGATTTTTCCCAACAATTACAAAACATACGAAAGTGATATTTGATGACATGATTTTTCATTTAATTGACTTCATTTTGCTAGTTGCAGAAACATGATTTGTCAACTTTTATGACAGAGAAAAAAATATCAAAGTAACTTCTTTTAAAACATAGATTTGCATATTACAGGCAAACCAGACCGATTTAAGAATCTAAATTTTCTTTGTAGATTAGTCTTAACACACACTTTAATATGCTAGTTCATTTTTTTTAAATAATTTGTAGTTTTAATTTGAAGGAAAAAAACAGTTTTTCTTATGGTACGGGGCGCAAACGCTCCATATTAGATTAATTGTTTAGCGGTGCGTCGCCTTAACCGCGCTCCGTCCGCCCAGTTTTTAAAATGCATGGCTTTATTCGTAGTTGCAAAGCGTTGCGCGTAAAAATGCTAAGGTTTTCCCTAGCCAAATGAGAGCACTATATATCTGAGCTATTCCCAGGCTACATAAACAAATTCCGATCACACCAGCGAGCGGCGGCGGCGCCGGCGATGCGAGCGTCGTCGCGCTAAACTTTTACCGTACAACTCGGACGCCTCTGCGAAGGCGGTGGAGTGGAAAACTACGCTTACATCACTCTTACTGCACGTTTTGAGCGAAATTGGACATGCCCGCTAAAAACAAACGAGTCAATTTCACACCGACAGACGATGACTTAGCGATCATTTTTTTGGCATCCGTACTATTTTAGGGCCTAATGCGTGTGCATTTTTAGAATCTTTACGAGGTGGACCTTTTTATTTTTTTTATTTGACTGTAAAGTGATATGAACGTTTTCCTCAAAGCAAGTCGGTAAATCTGAAACAGTTTATCTCACATGACGACATTTTTTGCGGCGTTCTAAAAAGTACAATAGCAAGAAACCTTCGAAGCAATCTCGTGTTGTGTTTATTTCTATAGGTAACCCCTATCACGAAATAAAATATTAAGTAAGATAGATACTAAAATTGTTATTATAACAATCATTTTTAAATACTTATAATAACAGCCGCAAGTTATCATGATAATGTCGCTGCAACGCTATCGCATCGGATGTATGTGATTATGGAGAACCGCTACGTGATCGAGATGATCTGCGTGTGAACTTTACATTCCTCTTGGAGCATTGTGAGCTTGCGCTGTTTAATTACTGGAACAAAAAACATCTCACGTTAAAGCTATTATGGTATTGCTAATGCTCTTTACGAGCAAAATGAGCGTAGGAAGAAAATAGGAGCTGAAGCAAAAGTAGCCTATGAATGACCCGAGAGGCTATCTGCTGATATCGGTGAGTGGGCTCGAGATTCAGGCGCTCGCAGTAACGGGACCCCGCCGGCGGCTCTGCACACAAATTAATAGTTACCGCTCAAGGCCGCCTACAAGCAATCGACATAGATACATCGGTTTGTCGACTATGAGAGCACGGCGCCTTCCGACTCACGGTCAAGAATGAGGCCGAGAAAGCGGCCGGCGCTCGAGCACCCGGCGCGGTGGCACCCACCAAATTGACTTTAATTGTTTAAATGATCGAAAGAAAGCAGGAGCTTCGTTGCTAATTTGATTTTTGCAATACACATTGTCGAATGACACGCCCGTCAATTTGTAGCTATGTCCAATCTAGTTGGAACTTTCTCCGTCCTTATTGGGCAAAAATGTGCATATCATCACAGTCTGGCGAACGGTTAGTGCGAGACGGCTAATTGAATCCTTATCTTTCGATGTATATGGGCCGCGTGAGTGGAAGTACTCCATTCACAAGTTAGGTAATTAATTTGAATGGACGCGGCACAAAGGTATGGGAGCGTCTGTGGCGCGCGCCGGTTGCGTGCTTTTTGTGCCGCTCGTGGGTGTACTGTTAGCCGAGTTTCGGCCAGCCAGCGGCTAACCTTGATACTTTCAGTTACGACGTCCATTTTGCACTCCTCTTGTTGCCGCTGTCATCTTATTGTGGCCGAGTTAGCTGACAAAAAATATCAATCAAAATTCTAGCACAAGAGCCCGCGGCATTCGTGCTGTCTCTTGCTCAACACATAAATGAGAAGAGCATATAACTGCGTCGCTTTTACCTTTATAAGGCATGCCGTGATCAGTACAAATTGAGGGCTTTATTTGGATTTATGTTACGCACGTGTTTTTTGCTCGCGTGCCTATAATGCACCTTTTTCTATGTTAATTATGCTTTGGTACCCAAACATTCAAACGTTACACTTAAAAATATATCAGATTCAACTGTTACTGCATTGAAATACCTCTGTGAAGCCAACAAATTATTTCAAAGCTACATACTTGATCGTGATTTTGTAGCTTATATAATTAGCCAGTAACAGCACAACGTTTTGTCAAAAAGATTTAAAAAGTTTGCAATTTGACGTTAGAAATTGGTAGATTTAATAAAACGCTTTCAAGAAGTAGTAAGTCTCTATTAACTCCTTTAAGTCTTATTTAACTTTTCACCCTCACCTTACCTACTTATACTTATAGTGATATATAAAAAACCTTGAGGCGAAAGGTATTTTTAAAAAGATATACTCCTTCTAAAGATATCTATAAAAACTTTAAGAAGATTTAAAAGACAGTTTCAATTTCCATTCAATAAGTACAACTTTAGCATATGATAATATTTACTGAGACTATTACAGCTTACTAAGCACACATTCAAAAAGTTGCTTATGGCGGAATAAATATACAACTAGTGGAAACATTATTGAAAAATATTCAATATTTCAGAACTTACATAAAATGTAGGTAAATACACTAACACTACAGACAGACTTTATATTAGTCCCTATTTTTAACAAACTATACAGCTTGTCAAATTATAAACAACATTACGCCATAAAGTCCATGTTTTATAATAAAAACCCAGCTTTATAGTAACAGCATCTCACAAAGAGTAATTTTACAATCACGAGAACTATGAGGTAAGAAACGAGATATAGCTTGCGAAGTGCAAGTTCAGTGACTTTAACTTCCCTTCGGTGTTCGCAAGAAGCTGCACTCGCGTTCCGAGAACCTGTTTGAGCATCCCAATATTGCGGTTGGGGAGATTTCGGTGGCCAATTAAGTGTAGTTGCGGGTACTGCGATGTGAAATTGGCAAGTATCGGATATTCACCCATCTCTGCGCCGGAGTCGTTCGTGTTACATAACAATTAGAGTGCGGGGCGAGCGGCGGGCGCCCCACTCGCTGGCTGCGCGGGGTCATTGGCAACGCAGCGCTGGCTGCCACTTAGGTTCAAGGGTATGTCGGCGCGGCTTACATGACGATGCATTTGCAATACGCCACCGCCGTCCGATACTGTCGCAATATGTATCGATTCTAATCACCTTACCTTTTACCTGCTTGCATGCTTACACTTCCTTAAACAAAAGATACACACAATTGAAAACTTGCACACACAGACACACACACCCCCTCACACACATACACACACACACACCCTCAAACACACACACAACCTTGCACACACACACACACTTCTTGTCACCAAGACAACACACCTTATAAATAAAATAGCTTTATTATTGTTATTATTACTATTAAATAAGGTTAATATAACACTCTTCTTGTATCGCCAAGTAATAAGGAACGAATTACCTGCGGGTTGGGAGTCTGGTGATCTGCAACGCAGGCCTACGCCTAGCTCCAGTCCACCAGTTTCTCACAAATGAATCTAAAAAATTATTGTACATTGTTTCTTTACTTTAAGAACGATTATTTGTGAAGAGAAAATAAACGTTTTTATTATTATTATATTATTATTATTTTCACCATCGCGACGATGTATCTTTTTTAATTTAAACTTTTTTTTTGTAATATTTGCTTGTTGCAGGACTTTGCCGAGAATCTAACTGATTGGCGACAAATGAAGAGTTTTAGATCTAGTAAAAATGTAGGACATAGAAGCAATAGGAATGAAGATTCAGGATCGGCAACGTGCGCTTAAGACACTCGGTGTTGCAAGCATAATTAGCTGCGTAGGCAGCTTTCTATCAGGCATAAAGGCTGTACGCTCATTTCTCAGCACACAATAAAAAAAGAATAAAAAAGTTAATAGGTAAGTGATGATGAACATGACATAGAAGAATAACTCATCTAAAAATAGAAAGCTATACAGTAGCAAATAAATAAACTTTTGCCTGTGTTATCTGAGTTATCTGAGGTTATGGTAGCAACGTAGCAGTAGATGAAATCCGTTACACAAACATTATAAAAATAGGTGTGTCAGTTCACGCTGCTTTATGATGTGATAAACACAAACGTACACACCGCTAATAAATACGGCTTGTTCCAAAAAGTTCGGTAGGCCAGTGACTCATCTTAGTTCGCTCTCTAGAGTGTTTTTTAGTATCGACATGTACGGAATACTTAATAGTACAGGTAATTATTGCGCAACAGCAATCATTCAACAAAGTAACAATTTTACACTTAATAATAACTACTGACTTAACGACATAGGGACCGTCAATCTACGAGCCTTCTCTTTCCTCAAAGCCTGGAAACGCATCAGCGATTCCTCTGGTTGTAGCGACTGTCCATGGGTGGCGGTAAATTGCTTCCCATCAGCTGACTGACATACTCGTTTGCCACATGTTGCATAGAAAATAGTTTTTCTATATCAAGTTAAGAATAATATGAAACTGTAAAAGTGTATCCCCAAGACAAACTTATAAAGAAACAGGAAATAATTAACATATTATTAAATTAATTTTATATATTGATACAACAGACGTTAAGATTCATTCAAAATCTTATTAAATATTGAGCTTACCAAAACCTAAGTGTCAATTAAGGTATTAAAAATTGAATTATCTCAAATGCCAAGTAGCTCTTAACTTTAGAGGATAGTCTCGCTCGCTGCAACACAGCATCATGTGTACTCGCCGCGGTCCACAGTTGTGTCATTAGCGGGCTCTCACGTCTAGTGCATTCGCTAATTTGTCATCACTGGCACCGGCACTCGGATACTGGATAATCGATTATATATACATCACTAGGTACTCTGTGATGTCTTTTAAGTTATTTTCAGATGAACGTGCCTCAACTCGCGTTTGCGTTCGTTGCGAGCGTTTTCGTAGTAAGCCGCTTGCGTGAGTATTCGTCAATGCGCGTAAAAACTAAAATGTCCTTTGAACAAAGCTTTACTAAGTTCAATCATGTACCTAACTTATTAACCAATTTAGTCGTGTTTCACATGTTCTAAAAAACATGTTGTAACTTGTATCCTACTAATTGTGGCGGATGTGAATGTCTCTTAAGTAACGTCTTAAGGTTCGTTATCGTATCATGCTACTTTAAGAAATAAACGATGGTAAACATCATGTTTTTACAAAAATTTCGTCTATTTTATCATTATATTTAAAAAAGCAATCGCTAGTTCTTCTTTAATTGTCCATAAAATTTGAAATAACATATATGGTAACATTATGCAAATTAAAACGCTTTTCGTAGGTCCAATTCTCGTACTACATAGGGGCCCGCGGTCGGTCTTAATTAAGTATAATAAAAACTCAAAGCTGAATGACGAATTCTTTCTGAACGTATAATATTCATAACAGTTTTATTGATACAATTGCCTGTCCAACTGGTTAGGCCGAAAATGCACATTTTATTGCTTTTCCAAATTGTTCTATCACAGTTTTAATATTCACCTAAATACCGTGATGATTTTATTGCGGATGAGGCTGGGCGAATTAATAAAGCCCAAGATTTATATTTTTACGTTAAACTTAAGAGCGATCCACTTAACTATTATCTTTGAGATAAAAGGGCATAGCAGTAAAATAGAACCTATTAAAATATTTTGAGATTTCTTGCAACCTCCTGTCCTATATATTTCATATTAGGGGATAAGCTAACATCATTTTTAATTAATCAAAACAATTGATTAACTTTTAACAATTACTTTACTAGAAGGTACATTGTCATTGTCACCCATATCCGAATTATTTCAGGTAAGTAAATGTTATTCCGAAGACCTCGAAATGCACTTTAATGTAGAGTGCCATACAAGGACCTCTGAATAACTACTTAATTTCAGAGGCTGAGTTAATACTAATAAATTCCTGAAAGTTTTGTTAGGCATGAAAATAAAAATAAAATTACATTGCGTGCGTTTTAAATACATTGTCTATGGTCCATTTTCCATGTGCAACGTGGCACTTCTGCAAGGCTTTTTTCAGAAGTGGGATGTGACGTTTATAGGCCTATGATGATACCTTTTAAATCAGAGCAAGTGTAACAGAAAGCAAGAAACTAATAGATATGAGGGGAGCCATCCTAACGAGCGAAGAAGTGCAGGAACTTTACTTCCAGCGAAATATGAATAAGTTTTTTAATATATTTACAAGTGTTCTGTGTGTTGCGTCAGTGGAGGGGAATTTCGCGGACGGAGCCCTTCGCTGATCGGTGGGTAATTGTAACGAGAATGACGCTCACCTATGACGCATTGTTGGCGGTCCTATTCCATAGTAGGGATGTCAATAGCAAACACTAGTGAAAACTTTGAAAGAGTTCTGTTGCCCTTAAAGTTGAAGGCATTTATTTGACAGCCTTTTCTTACTGAATGCGAGGTAAGGTAAGCAACGTTTGCACTGCCAATTTTCGTATGAGTAACCAAAATAGAAATAT
Organism: Eudonia lacustrata; assembly: GCA_947562085.1. Taxonomy (NCBI): domain Eukaryota; kingdom Metazoa; phylum Arthropoda; class Insecta; order Lepidoptera; family Crambidae; genus Eudonia; species Eudonia lacustrata. Next base: position 13,956,335 of record OX387314.1, read on the forward strand.
TTAGAGCTCTTCCATGCTTCGGAAGGCACGTTTAGCCGTTGGTCTTGCTTGTTGGCATGCGACGGCAATCTCTACGTTAACGTTACGTCTACGTTGTAACTATGACTTGATTCCAATGATGTCTGTGCCCAGTAGTGGGGCAGTAGAACAAGCTAATTACTTTAAAACTCAAAATGTGGGCGTCGACAACCCTATACTCGAGCTTCACTAGCGCTCGCCAATTCTTACAGTTTCAACTATAAATAACTATTAATAGACGCCGGCCGCGAAAAGCAATCTCGCTGGATGGCAGCTAAAAACCTTTAGCTTACTTTATAACGAAGCTCATTAACGCAGACAATTACACTAAAACACATTGAAAATGCACCAGCTTAGAGTCCTTTCTTCTTTAACGTGAACCCGGGAGACCATAGCAACATTGTATAATTATTACATAATTGTATAATCGATTGTAATAGCGGAGTAGACATTTCATTTAACATAACTGAATAACTTCTCGCTCTATATCGACAACAGGACTGCTATTAACAACAATAAAGTACGGTAGGTGAATTAGGACATTAAATTTTTTTAACATTTTTGGGCATTAAACGATTTCAATGAAATATAACTTTTTAAACTATCATGGTCACTTAATTAGAATAAATATTATTAACGGGATTATTATCATGTTTTTGTTGTGTTTGAGTATCCGATATTTCGGCACAGTTGCATGCGCCATGATCACGGAAGTACTGAAGTTATTGCGGGTGGGTGATTATGAGCAGACAAAACCATCTACCCCTCTTCTTTAGTCGTTTTTTGCGCACGATACCCGATTGTACATTTGATCCAATCGGGTCCTAATCACTGGTTCGAGTTTTATAACCCCCATGGTTAGAGAAGCAATTGAAATTACAAAATACAGAAATTTCAATTGCGAAGATGGGTTTAAACTGTCGCGTATCTGGAATCCAATGATTAGCTTATGTAAAGACCGCAAAAAGAACAAAAGTGCCGTTTTGCGATCTGATACGGTCAGTGTGTGTGTCGAGAACAAGTTCGAGTAAATAGTGACTTGTGAGACAGTGGTACGAGTATAGAGCGCAAAAAACGACTAAGGAAGAGGGTAGATTGTTTTGTCTGCCCATAATCACCCACCCGCAATAACTTCAGTAGGTACATCCGTGATCATGGCGCACGCAACTGTGCCGAAATATCGGATACTTAAACACAACAAAAAACATGGTAATAATCCCGTTAATAATATTGATTCTAATGATTTCAATGAAGGCAAATAAATACAAGTTGTCAGCGATCCAGAAACTAATAAATGAGCTTACAACTTCTCTTGTGGGTTTATGAATAATGCGGTAAGGTAATTTGTGTTCAATAACTTCTTCGTATCAAGTCATCATGTGCAGGATAAGTTAGTGTCATCTCGTTAAGTTGTCTAACGAGGTATAAGTTTGCGTAAAAAGCAAGGAGAAAATTAGTGTGCGAGTGTTTTGCTTACCCATCCGGTACTAAATACACCTAAGACTCACTATCTGTCATTGTAATTCTACTGTTAGTTCACTATTTATTTTTTGTTCTTAAATGTATGTATATAATATGTTCTACATATTTATTTGGTTGTCTGTATGTATATATATATATTTATGTGTGTATATAATTGTATTTATGTTTATGTAATAAAGTCTTACTGTACACTTTATTTTTTTTCAACGCCTCCATCTTATTTATTATCAATCCTCTCTATCCTTAGGTTGCCTGGAAGATATCGCTTTTAGTGATAAGGCCGTCCTTTGTACGACTCCAATTTTAATTTTAATTTCTTTTATGTGTACAATAAAGTTCTATTGTATTAATTCTATTCTAAGATAGCTTAACTTTTAAGTTAAAACATAGTATTAAGTTTGTGTTACTAACTCGAGATGTTGTATAAATTATAGACTTGACTTTAACAATAAAAAAGGTATCAAATCTGCTGCTTTACCCCATAGTAAATCATTGTTATAATGTTTTTAATCTAAATCCAAAAAGCTTTCCATATTTAAAAACAGTTACTTTCTACGCTTTCATAATAACAGTTACTCAAAAATTTGCTTACCTAACTTTGGCTTTTTATATTAAAATAATACAAAGTTTTATGAGACTTTTAATAATGTTTCATGTCTAGTAAATAAGTGATACAACGCGAGCGTTGATGTCTAATACATGGCGCGTGGTGCGCTTGCGCGTGACAGCAGTGATCTCCACTATGAATGAGTTACCACAGCGCGAATGCAGAGCGTGAGCTTTATTCACCATTTGATCTCGTTAACGTGAACGAGACAATTCTCGTTTTCGTTAACGCGATTAAAAATTTTCAATATCAATGTATTGCAAAATTGCAACTCAAATCGTTTTTCACCAGGTGCAACATGCACCTGGTGAAAAACGATTTTAGTTATTTTACGATTTGAGTTATTTTCCACTACTGGAGCCGACGAACTTTGTAACGCTTTGACAGTTTCCATCAAGTGATTAAATTCTCTTTGGTTTCCATGACAACAAAACAAACAAATAATTTTTACTACATTTATAGTGTGATTCCCGTGGGAATATCGGGATAGAAACTATCCTATGTGTTAATTTAAGTTATAAACTATCTGTATGCCAAACTTCATCCAAATCCATCCATCCGTTGCAGCGTGAAGAAGCAACAAATATACGTACATACATACACACAAACTTTCGCATTTATAATATTAGTGTGATTCGATCACGTTCACGAAAACTAAAATTTATATGACATTGTAGTAGCTGCTCCTAGTGACAAACGAGGCGAGTTGCAGAGCTAAACAAATTCTCGTTTCGTTAAGGGTGCAACGTCCTTATGTGACAAGTGTCATATGTTTTATTTGAAATGTCGTCGTCCATATTTATTTGATGCCGCGCGGCCATACTAATTTTGTATGGGAAATTTAAGGTGCTTAATAAAAAATAATTATTTAAATAACCACTTGATGAATCGAAAATGTAGTCAAGCAATTTGTAGTTTATACATTGATAATTGTTTAGACAAAATCAGAGGTACAATAATTTAGATAAACTATAAGAAATCTACTAAACGCCGCCACTCGTTTTCATGATTTTTGCCCAACTTTAAATGATATTGTAGAAAAAACTATAGCGTGTTATAATTTAAGGTTCTGACAAATTGTAAACACGTTCCCTATGATACTAAATATATATTTTGTTAATTTAATACAATAGTATTTTCAATTATATCTACTTAACCGTTACTGCATTTTTGGCATTTTTTTGTCGGCGCACCCTTAACATGATCGAATGTCGAATAAGTACAGTGACGCTTGAGGAGCTCGACGGCGCAATGGTTAACGTGCCCGGTCTGCGAGTGCTGAGGATAAGCAACTTTCGCAAAGGCTGGTCATCGGATAGGTGAATAAAAATGTATCATCTCGAGCTCCTCCGTGCTTCGGAAGGCACGTAAAGCCGTTGGTCCCGGCTGCATTAGCAGTCGTTAACCACCACCAATCCGCACTGGGCCTGCGTGGTGGTTTATGGCCTGTTCTCCCTGTCCATCCATAGGGAAGGCTCGTGCCCCAGCAGTGGGGACATAAAAAGAGTTGATGATGATGATGATGACGCTGAAAAGGCCGAATGAAGCCAACAGCAAACTCTCCAACAATAAATGTCGAATAAAACACGCACTAGGCGCCCAGATCCCATAAAAAATCTCGTTTTCGTACACATGTTCTATTGGTGATCAAAACTTGCAGTCAGCGCTCAAAGCAATACGTCAACTGTCATAATAGTAATCCTCAATTGCCGCGATCTTTGACCGACTATTAGATAGTGTTGTGGCGCAGCCAAGACTACGTTGAGGAATGTCTTCAATAAAATAATAATAAGCAATAAAACATTTACGAACCAGAAACTGCAATGGGAATAACACAATAAAAAATAACCGACTGATATCTTTTAGTTTCATCATCATCATCATCTCAGTCAAAAGATGTCCACTGCTGGACAAAGACCAGTTTAGTTTAAAGTTAATCAAATAATAAGTTAATCAATAGCTTTTAGAATAAATGTTAATAGAAATAAAGTTAAAGACACTGTTGTGTTCCTGACATAGATACGATTTAACTGACGTAAGATCATCATTATCTAAAATCTAACCTCAACTCAGTGTTTTAAGTTTTAATAAATTATGCACATAAACTAAAACCCTTTCATCTGTTTCCAATCGTACCTATGTTCAAAAAAGAGAATAAAATATAAAATACTGATACTACATCTTATTTTATTATCCAATCCAATCTTATTTAACCAATTACTCTTACTTTACCAAAAAAAAGATGATACAAGTCAAGAAAACCCCAGAATGCATGCAAAATCTTCGCAGAATTGAATAAAGAATAAACAAGTTTTCTTTTATTTAATACCATATGAAAGGGAAATGCGAATCTTTATATTACCAAAACGCTCGCATGTCGTCATTTGTTTGAGATCGTGTCCACGGAGACCTTCTTCGCGCGGCTCCGATAACAAAAACCACCAAAATACTTCGCGGATGAGCTAACCCGCCCCGTCCTAACGCACGACTCATTGATTAACAACAAAAAAATTCAATCATCGACTAAAATTAATAATTTCAAGCGAAATTATTGAGTTTTAAGTTTACAACGCATTGTGTCTGTGGCCCCGCCCGCGGAACTAATGGCTGGTAGCTGCGACTGCGCAGTTAGTAAGCAATCTTAGCATCCTAGATGTATTATTAGTACTTATCTGCCTAACTGTTTCCGCACGGCACGAACTCAACATATTGCACAAATTAAGCGGGTAATTACTCAACACACTACATGCAAACATCTTCTTCATGTGTATAGTTTAGGATCAGTTTAAAAAGTTTTCCCACGAACAACTTATGGAATATTTATTACCATGGCCTAAATGGATTATAACATTATTAATAGTTATATACATATACTTCGGATCTCAGACGATCCCGTAATAGCTATTTACACATTCCAAATAGCACATGATCTGAATTAACAGGTAAAGTAATAGTTGTCGTTTTACGATCCGATATAAAGTACCATTATAATTCTTACTCAAAGCTCTTATTAGTATTCTCCAATGGTAATTAGCTTTTTCTATTTATGTATAATAAAGATAAGATATTCTAGAATATGTACATATATTCTGGAAATAGTTTGCAGTATTATTAATATGTTTTTAAATATTTTAAGCTGTTTGCCGCTTATGTAGGCCGGTCGAAACTTAAAAGTTCCTTGTATTGAGACACAGTAACCGAACAATATCCAGAAATCCTCCTCTCTTACTAGATTCTCCGAGGCGTACTTCTTGTATCTTCTACCTTATCACTACTTTTGTATAATTGAAAATCGGTCCACAATAGACAGAGAAAACATACATAAAAAAAATAAGAACAGTGGATTATAGAACCTTCTACTTTTTTGAAGTCGTTTAAAAAACTAACTAGTTTAATTTGATTAAAAATAAAACGTTTTTCATTTTCATGTTTCACCTTATCGTTATTTACCATTAGGTGAGCTGATATCCAAAAGCTCTCTCGTTGTGTATTAAAAAAACACAACAAAGCCCGTGTAAGGTCGTCCCAAGGAAAGTTAATAATCTGTCTGTCTTGTCAAAACTATACTAGGATTGTATAGTAAAACTGACTTTAGTTTACAATAAAGTAAAAAGCATTGCCACAGCGGCCATTAAGTTACTAACAGTGATACTATATCTATCGCAGCATTAGTAACGCAACTCACGGTGTGACATTAAGGCGCTTCACAGGCATAGCAACTTAAGTTGAAGAAACTATCAACTTTTTTAGAGTTTTCGGTAAAGGTTGCCAGTTGCGGGAAACTTTTAAAAAACTTTTAAAAAGTAAACTATTATCGTTTTCCAAAGTTTACGCGAACACTACACATTGAAATGAAACCACTTTTACGGATCTACTCGCGTTTATTTTACACATTACTTATTTAATGTTTATCTTGATGTTTCGAACCCTTTGCAGGGTCCGTGGTCACAGGGAGACCACGGACAGACGCGAGTAGATCCGTAAAACTTGTTTCATTTCAAAGTAAACTATTCTTAATAAACTTTTCAAATCCAAAGTCAACAGTCAGTGTTTTCCAGTTTGTTTGCCACTTGACACATCTAGTACTTTAACAGTTGCTAGTTGCAGCATCTGAAAACTGTTGTCGATCATCGAAACTCAAAACTAGAGTCACTACGTTTGCGCACTTTCTTTGGGTTATATGAAAACAGCTAGTTGCGAGTTGCCTGTTGCCGCAACACGGAGATCGACGTTGCTTTGTCTGCGGAGCGCCTTAGTCCGACGTTATCTATCTAGCAGAGGTGCAGTACGGGATCCCATACAAACAATTCACATCAGCCGCTGGCGAGTAGTTTACATAAAGCCATAGTGGAGTTACAGGTTTGTCTTCCACTTGGAATTAACTTGAAAACATTTATAACAAACTTTAAGACATGATTTTATGTTTTTGAATTGTTAAGTACTTCATTTTAGTATTTCAGGCATGAAAAAATACATTATAATGAAAGGCAGCGTGTTTTATCATCGTCAGACTATAGGCATCCCACTACTAAGCTCAAGCCTTTCCATTTAATAGCTTATGGGGAGATTAGGCCATAAGGTACTACGCTAGTCGCTAACCTAACGCTGTAGGAAATGTTTACAGAATTAAAAAATCTTCTTATTATAAGACACGAATTTAACTTGAAGCGCGAAGCTTTTAAAGCTCTTCATAATGTTGGAAGTTTCTGCCGCGTACCCGTCAATACGTTAACCTACTTGTCAGCTCATTGGAAGTTATTAAAAACTGGTCTGACTTAAAGCTTTTACGCCGTTCAAGTTATTGGAAAGGTGTTATTACAATAAATTGCGGTACAATCTTAAAAATATATTATTAACACTGCAAATTGAGGGAATCAGTTAATATTCACCATAGTAAACCCACTTAGTTGTTAAACGTTTCAAAATTTACAACTCAGGGCATTTTTTTGAGTAGGTTTGGTACATTGGTTGTACCAATTAGGCACAAATAAAAAGATAAATAATAATAATTTTCTTAATTACTCTTCTTAGTCTACTAACGAGATCACTTCAGGAAGACATTATGTGGTAAAAAAACAATAATCTCATAATTCTGTATATAGAAAGACGACCCCTTTAAGCAACAGAGTTTTCATTATAGTGTTTATACAATGCAATAATAAACTCATCCGTACATTCAACTAACGTCTATTATGGCTATATAATAAGCTTCTTATGGTATTACAAAGTATCTAAAAAACGTATGATTCAGACATTAAATACGTACGTTGCTAAAGTGCGGTTGGAGCAAACCGGATACCTGTGCACAGTGGTTGTTGAAGTGATGTCAACACGATGACTTCAATAGGACCAATCTTTTGATAAAAAAACAAACATGTAGCGGAATGTAAGTACTTCCGGATTATTGACTTCTAATATCAACTACGCACAATGATAAATTGATGAAATGTAATTACTAATTTGAATTTGTATGCAAACATGACTTCCGCTTTGGCCTTTTTGGTTTTAACAAGTTGTAATCTAATCAATGGGCTATTCAAATATGTTACTTATAAAATGTTTTTTTGTTTTGTTTATATAATTTTTAAAGCAAATTTTGTTGCGAACAAATTGTGATTTTGAACGAATTTTGTTGTTTTTTTTTTTTGTATGTTTCTAATAAGTAGCTGATATTTTTCCCTTTTCTTGTGTAAATCAAAACTAGATTTCAATGTTATAATCTAAGCCTTAAATGTTCAAATCGCAATATAAAAAAAAAAAAAAAAATATTGGTAAGAGCAGCGGTATCAATATTAATCTTAGTTCGATGCGTCCGAGGTTCGATTCTCAGCGCGGCACAGATAACACTCGGTTTTGTTAGTGGTAGACATGTTCCACGTCTAGTTACTGTCATCTTATCTGAGCTTGTCACCATTATTACAAATGGTTCTGCCATAAGTCCATTGAGCTATTAATATATTTTTTTATTAAGGAAGCAACTTAGCTTAGATATTAATTAAAACTTAAAAAGGGGTTTAAATTTCTTTCATTGTGAAATTTAAACCCATTTTTAAGTTTCAATTGATATTATACACCAGTGGCGGTAGCCAAAGTAACATTAAGAAAACGATAGCGAAGTTCGAAAAGAATAAAATGTATGGGATTGACATAAGATTGACCACGTGATTTAGTGCGGCTTATGTCAATCCCATACAGATTATTCTTTTCGAACTTTGCTATCGTTTTCTTAATATTACTTTGGCTAAGCCTACAGTTTCGGTAAGCTTAGCTAAGTTTTTATATCTAACTAGTGGCCCACTCGCAACTTCGTCCTCTTAAGAACACCCGTATCCCATGATGAACCCCTATTGCAGCGCCACCTACCGGGTCCAAGTGTAAATCTAAACCATTCTCGAATCCACTTGAACACACACAAAAAAATCATCAAAATTGGTCCAGCCGTTTAGAATGAGTTCAATTACAAACACACGCCCAGAAAATGTATATATATAAAGATAATAATCTTAACTAATGACACTTTCAATAAGCTGTCGATTGCACTGAACTTGAAGTATAAATATCATAACACTTTTAATTAAACGTTATTGCTAGCAGCAGCAGATTTGTATTTAATATCCTTAAAAGCTAAAACAAAATTCTATCTATTAAATGAATTCAAAATATACAGGATACATTTTCAATTAACGGCAATTATATTCTCCATGGCTGAAAGATAATTCAAACAGCCACCTTTACCATAAAAACCTTGAAATCGTCGTAAAAAGTTAATAAGTGGGCACAATGTAGCCGCGGGCGCAAGTCGCCCGGGATAGCCGAGGCCATGCTAGGACACTCATAAATTCGTAGTACTAGGGAAAGGCATGCAAGGTAGACCAGAGGCTTCATTTTATGAATAATTTTAAATGCGTATATAGTAACCTATATTTAAAAAATATTATGATAGAATATAAAATTTGTTCTTTATTAATATGTAGATTTGCTTATACCCGTTAATTAAATAAAAATAGTATTTTATTGAAAGCTATATTGTTGGTGAGCGTTTGACACCGTAAAAGCATTTTGTAAAAACCGCGTACCTATCTACTTTTAAAGGAAGACGAAGAAAGTGAAAATTAACCGCCTCTATGGTCTAGTGGCTAAGACCACCGGCTTAGCCACTAGACCATATCCAGGTCCAGGGTTCGATTCCCAGCGGGGGGCCACATGTTTGTGTACTCGGTTTAGTTGGTAGTAGGGCTTGTTTGTCCGCCTGGCTAGCTACCACCATCTTATATAAATATGTCGCCATATCATCAATGTTTCTAGCATTGTTGTGTTCCGGCAGCTAGAGATAAGACAGCCAGTGCCTCATTAGTTGAGGATCCCGGGTGAAGTGCGCTTCCATCTTTGATCTTATCATCACTTAACATCAGGTGAGATCAAGGCACTGTGCTTACCCGTTAATATAAAAAAAAAGAATATTTTAGCCATTTATCTTGCCTGTGGCGGTAGCCAAAGTAACATTAAGAAAACAATAGCGAAGTTCAAA